>CM035227.1:38812569-40028812 GCA_020226215.1 Sindora glabra | reverse complement strand
TGATAAAAGCAAGCTACTGAAGACCAAGTTCTACAGTAGGGTACTTGCTTTCTTGAGATTATCTATTATTAGCTTAGCTCTTACATTTCAGCGGGCCCATCCATTTCTTTCTCAATCATTAGATAAGTAGTTTGGTCCCCTCAGATATATTTCTATCATATTAAATAAATAAAATATTTATATCTAACAAAATTTGGAATCCATTTTTATGTTTAAGGAAATTCATAAAATAATTTATATTTATCTCTCTCTAAATTTAAATACAATAGAAAAGCATGCATGTATAGTGCATTTCTATTTATTTCCATATACTTGAGCAAAATCATGCCTTCCGGGAAGAAAGACAAAGTGCCATTCTTAGAAAATGTTATCTCAGACTCTGTTTGTATCATGGAATGTCTTGAAATAGAGAAAATTTTACTTTCTGCCTTCTTTCTTTCTTTCTTGTTTTTGATAGGTCTTAAAATGTAATTATACTCTCATCACTTAACGTAGAATCCTACTGACCACTTATATACCAATTATATACAGTATATGCATGTCTTGTGTTAAATTGTATTGCTAATAATTTTAAATAGTTAAATAATTTGTAAATACTTTTGTCATGGAATCCACATACTTTCTATTGAACCAATATTTTATTCATAGCATACTTTGATTTTGAAATAAAATAATCTTTCCCATTTTTAAATATTTTTATTTTAATAAATATAAATTTTTTCAACATAAGAAAATATTTAGATATGTAAGAGTAGTACTAAACACATTGAATTCTTCCACAGTGCCTATGAAAAATCACTTAAGGTGATTAAAATTTTCTAGATGTTCTTATATGTCTAATCTCAAATAATTTAATGATTTCAATAAGCCTTTTGAAAGCAAAGTAAGAGAGTCCATGTGTATTCAGCATTGCTAATGGTAGATTTCCACCTAAAATTTTGGAAGAGCCAAAATTTTTTTGAAGGGGGCAAAATAACTCATTTAATTTTTTTTAAATTTTTTATATAATTATATAATACTAATACATGATTTAAAAAATTTTTGGAGCTAAGCGCCTAATGCCCTAACTATCCTTTACCACTGAGCATTGCTTTCTTCTTCTTATTTTTTTTATTTTGTTTGAGTGTGTATAGTCTCATTGGCCATTATATGCCATTTCTAAAATGATATGTTCTCGCATGTCATAAGTTGATAGTTGTGACAAGTTTGATAGGCAAATGTACTTAACTTTAGATGAAACTTGGCCAATAAATCAAACGTGTTGCAAAGGCTCTATGATTGAACTATGGGATCAATTTGACTTATGTACTTTTTTTTTCAAGTTTTAGAATCTTTTGATAATTTTGGCATGGTTGAAGAATATAGAGAGATTTGATAAACTTGTATTTATGATCCTTGCATTTTTATCCTTGTGTAAATGTATTATTATGCTAAATGAACATCCAGAATATAGCAAAAATGGCTTATGAAGACTCAGGAAAAGTATATCTACTTGTGTTAAGTGAGTTTTCATTCAAAATACTTTTTAAGAGGGTAGAAGGTCAACAACCTAGCGAGATAGCTTGGTATTAAGCTAGGAACTTGGGTGTGTTAGTTTGTAACCATTCCTTACATACTCAAAATTATGGAATAAGACATATATCAAACAAATGGAATGTTCTTCTCCTTATTCAAAATTGTCTTTTTCAGCCATTTGTGCCTGAAAGCTCCTTATATAAGGTGATCTTGCAATTTGATATGTGTAAGTACTTTAGCAATGTAAAATTATAGCTTGCAGACTTATGAGTCTCATTATCTATCCTAAGCATGTCACGTGGGTTTTAATGGAAAAGTTAATATGTTTACTAAGAGTGACAAGTATGTATTAAATAGTTTTAGCTAGAGAGTTATTAGCTCAGAACATCTGGTATCAGAATTCAAATTGTGCTAGAGGGCCAAGATTGAGTTAGAAAGGCTTTTTTAATGCTATATGAGGGATGTGTGAGCTATCATTCTTAAATGCGAAGAAATGGTTGCTAAAGATTTAACCATAGAGTGTAAAAGGTTAGATTGGCTTGAAAAGTTAGTGTATAGGAGCATAATGCATCTAAGAGAACATAGATTGGTGTATAGTGCGCAAGCATTTGTGCCAAAAAGCTAGCTTACTTTATGCAAGGAATTGGTTATGCACTTATTTATAGTAGTGGCATTAAGGGATGCAAACCACCATCTAGAAAGATAAATGAATTGGCAACTTATCCAAAAGCAGAAATCTTAGTCTTGCTAAAAGGCTTGACCACTTTTGGAGGAATCGATAGAGCTAGAGAGTGAAACATTAATCGTATAGAAATACATAGTTATATTTGAAGGACACAAGTAGATTACTTTAGAAAGAGGAGTCCAAAATTATATCAAGGCAGAAATTTGGAGGAATAATACTTTATGTACAATCACATGAGGCAATGAGTAGGTTATGGTGCTCTCATATAAGATTTTTTGATATAGTGGGATAGGCTACATTATTATTTTGCAAAGTGACATCAATAACTTAAATGAGGGATAGCAAACTAGCATTACATACTTGTATTATCAGTAAAATTTATAGTTATGACCATGAAATTCACATTTACTTGTGCATAGGTAAAGTGAAGCTTAAGTTAGAATGGATAATATTCTATGCTCAACCCTTTTTTAGACATTAAAATATAGGAGCCAATAGAGGATGCACTTAAAGAAGCCATCAAAAGAGCACATAAGAAAAGTTGTAAGGATTGCAGTGCTAGAAGGCATGAACTTTGAGTTAGCAATGATGGCTAATGAGATGTTAGAGGATATCGATTCAAAGAGGATTAAAGGATTCGATTAGGTGTGAAAATGGCATTTCAAAATATGATGAATTAATCAAAAGTAATGCAAGAAGACTTATGAGCTAGGTTATAAGGCTTATACATAGATCAAGTATAAGTCTTGGCTTTTACATTTATGTAATGAGGCATGAGGTGTAAGATATTTATTAGTAAGTGATTCTAAGTGCTAAGCATTGTTTATGACTTATATCATTAGCATATACTTTTGTTATGGAGGTGGCATTCATGAAATCTATAAAGGTAACAAGCATATAGTTATAGAGGCCATGACTTGTTAGACAGGTTGTAGAAGTAACAAGTTTAAGAGAGCTAGTGGAAAAGCAATACTAAAGGGTATTAGGACACTTTGAAAGAAGTTTATAGAGGTAGTCTTTTAGAAATTTGTGAAGGATGCATTTACCCAAGAGGATACTGACATTGTAGGGGTGACAACCTAAATTTAAGATGTCTAACATTCATAATAGTCAAAGAGGTAGGCATGTATAGTTAAGATAGTAACTCAAAGGAGTAGATTAAAGATTGACATAAAGTTTTGAAAAAGTAACTAGATTTTTCATGGAGTTGTGTCAAATTGATATGTTAATTAGGATATTAACATTTGAGGTAAGGGAAAATGTTACAAGCTAGCTATTGTGACAAGTTCGATAGACAAACATGTTTGGTTTTAGACAAAACTTAACAAAAAAATTAAGCATGTTGTAGAAGTCTTGTGACTAATATTTAGAATCAATTCGACTTATGTACTATTTTTTTTAATTTTCTCAAGTTTAGAATATTTTGATAATTTTAGCATAGTTAGAAAATCCTAAGGGGGTCGAAAAAGCTATATTTGTGATCTTCACAATTTTATCTTCATGTTGGTGTATTATGGTACTAATTGAACACTTGAAGCATGGTGAAAAAGGATTAAGATGACTCAAAAAAGGTATATCTATTTGTGTTGGATGAACTTTTATTTAAAATGCTTTTTAGAGGGGATGAAATGTCACCATCCTAGCAAGGTAGCTTAGCATTGAGTTAGGAACTCAAGTGTGTTAGCTTATAGTCATCCCTACATATTTAAAACTATGGAATAAGACATATACCAAATGAATGAATTGTCCTTTTCCCTATTTAAAATTATCCTTTTTGGCTTATTGTATTTAGAAGCTTATTGTGTAGGGCAATCTTACCACTCAATATGCACAAGAGCTTTAGTAACTTATGATTATGGCTTGTAAAATTATAAATCCTATTATCATTCCAAGCATGTTCATGAGTTCATTAGAAAGGTTGACATTTTTGCGAAAAATGGTAAGCATGCATTGCATAATTTCGATTAGAAAGCTACTTGCTCATGATATTGTGCTATGGCAAAGTTTTTACTCTTGTTGCACTTGTATTATGATTTTTTTTACGAGGGTAATTCTATGGGTAACATCACTTCTTAGAAGGTTGAATGTTTTACCATTAAATTAATTTTTTTTAAATATCAAAATGGACAAGTTGTATAAAAATTATAAATTTTAATTAAAAAAATCCAACAGTGAAAAAATTTAGTTTTAACTTCTTAAAAGGTTAAAGTTTATATAGAATTACCTTTTTGCAAATAAAAAAATTATTCCCTTAATTTTAGGAACCATTCAATTATGACATAAAAAATTAATGATTTATCAAAATATAATAAAAAAAACTTAACTTTGTATTTAATAAAATTAGAACTTTGTGTGAAAACCTTGCAAAATGTATGAAATTTTTTATTTATTTTGTAATAATGGGAGTGATAATCCATTTAATGCATGTACGCAAGGTTCAAGAAAGTAACACTTTTAAGTTAATGTGTCATTGCACCATTAAATTATTAGCTGAAATATTTTATATTGATTGCAAGTTCTATAATCATTCTCATTTTTTCTTTCCTTGCAAAATTGGCGTTACAAAAATTATAAAAAGTTTTTTTTATTAATTGTAAGTTTTGTATACATATTAATTTTTTACTCTTCCTCAACCCTGTTAACAAATATTTGAATTAACATTTTCATTTTGTTTATTCTATCCTTACTAATTAAAAGAGGCTTTTTTGAGCCTTAATTTTGTTTTCCAATGTCAACATATGAGAAATTTCTTCCTTTGAAAATGTTTCTTCTTTTCTATTACACATTGGAAAAATTAAAGCAAAAAGTTAAAAAGTCAATTATAATATGATTGCATTCATCATATAATATAACATGAATTTGTGCAAAAAAAATTATATAAAAAATACATTAGGATTAAAAATCATACTTGAATGTATAAAAAATACATTAGGATGAAAAATCATACTTGAATGTCAATTCATAATCATGAATTATCATTTACATCTCATATCCATATGACTTCCCTAAATATGAAAAATAATGAAAAGATAATAATAGGTTAAAGGAGAGTTAAGGTTGGTAATGAGCTGAGTTGAGGTGAGTTAGATTTAGCTTAAGCGCAGCTCGATCTAATATGGTTTAGCTTAGACTTGATTTGAATTAAATTTGAATTATTATTATTTTTTTCGTTTGAGCCCAACTCAAATTAAGCTTATAGTTAGTTTAACTTGACTCAACTTAGTAAATTTAAATTATTGTTTAAAAAATCAAATTGAACTAGATGGTTTAATTAGAAAACCCATCAATTGAATACATGTCGGGCCCAACTTATTACTGAAATTGAAAATATTAAAAATCGTATAAAAAAGTACTAAACCAACATCAAATCAATTAATATGTATGAATCAATCATGGTCTCATGATTCCTATAACTTCAATATTTCATCTTATCACTTCTATTTTATAGTGAGGATATTTGCATCTACTTTTTATAATATTCGAGTGGACTTTTGCTTAGAGAGTTTTCACTTCTTTCTACCCTATTTTAAATGAACTTAAATTACATTTACTTTCACCACATAATTGATTTTAAAATGAGAATAACATTGATGATGTCTATTAACTTCATTATTATTCTATTTTAACTATAATTCAAATTCAAATGTAAATATTAAATTACAATTATTATGGTTACTATTTTTTCTTCATAAGAAGTATTTAATTTAGAATATATATTACAAAAAAAATTTCTAATTAATATATATATATATATATATATAAATGTATTAATTAATCTTAAATTATATATATATATATATATTATTCGAGCCAACTTATGATATAATTGAGTTGAATATCTTTAAACTCAAGTTTGGCTCATTTAATACATGAGTTAAATTATTTAGCTTGTGTATTGCTCATTTCATTTATGAACTTAGCTTATTTACTTAAAAATTGAATTGAGTTTTGAATGTCTTGCGATCTGACTTAGGTTTTGTTTCATATAAGTGACTAATAAACTAATCGATAGTTGATAAGTTAACTAAAAAATTAAATTGAGTTTCAAATGTCTCACGATTTGACTTGGCCTAGGCTCTATTTTATATAAGTAGTGGAAATCTAGTTGATAGTTGATAATTTAACTAATAGATAATAAGCTAATTAATAGTTGATAAATAAAATAACTAATAAGATAGCTAATTATGTAATAAGTGTTTCGTAAAATTAGTCATTGAACTAACTAAAATTATAAAATGACATAAAATAATATATTAATAAAATAAATATATAATTAAAATAATTTATATTTATCTAAAAATTAAACCATATAAATGTAATGAAGAAGTTTAAAATAAAAATATAATATTCAATATTTAATTAATTATATTTTATAAATTTATATATTTATTTACTTATATAATTTTTATTTTATTATTTATAATAAAATTATAATTACATAAAATATAATTAATTATATTTTATAATATTATTTATTTATTTACATATATATTTTTATATATTTATAATTTAAAATTAAGATATAATTATGCTAAAATTAAATTAATTTTATTTTATAAAAATAATATTTAAATCTATATTATGAAGGGCATGCATTGTAAATTAATAAAAAGAATAAAAATAGATTTGGAATAAATTTAAAAAAGTAGTAACTTATTAATTACTCTAGATAATTTATTAAATTAAAACTTTTTTTAATAAGTTAGTATGTAAAACACCTTTACAATCTAACTTGTAACTTATTGATCAGGTCAATAAATTATAAATTATTTTATTTGTTGCATGAAACAAAACCTTATTACTAACCCTAGAGAGAGTTACTTAACTTTCATATCCTAATATATATTACAAGTCTTGTGTTTCTATAAATAGAACAACCACAAATACATATAGAATGAGACTTGGACCTTTCTCTAAAGGATTGGATTTAGTCAACTTATCTATCACAAAAGATTCAAGAATAAATGCCCATGGGATAAAATATTTACAAAGGCCTAAGTGTCCAAATACAATTCAATCATAATATGATTCTAACCTGAACTTAACCAAAATACTCTATTTTATTTGTGCATTCATAATCCAAATAAACAAATTTTTATTGATTATGTTAATTCATAAAATAATTCTAACATTATACTCATATTATTTATGACTACTTTCATATTAGATTTTGTTGTCTTTTATGAATTTTTTTTGGACGTTGCTTTCAATGGAGTAGTCCGTTACTTTTTATTTTTTGGAAAAAAAAATCTAATATTCTCAATGGCCATAGACCCACTTTTAGTCTTTTATGCTTTTGATATGTTTTCTAAAACTTCTATAGATTGTCTCTACCCAATTTAGATTATCTATTTTAATTTTTTTTCTAATTTTATCCTCCTATTTAATTCACTTCCTAATTTACTTGATTTGTTTTTATGCATATTTTTAAAATTTTTTCTTAAACTTATTTTAATTTTCAATTTTAATTTGCATCATTTTCCATTTTTTATTTACTTCATTGCATATTTTTAATTTTTCCCACTCCTATGCTATAAAAAAATTGCTTTCAATAATAACAAAACTTGTGATAGAATGTTAATATTTTGTCACAATGTTTTTAGTGACAACAATATTTTCTGACTAACAAACCCCATTGCAAAAATTTTTTATGGTAGCAAATGATACTAGCTTTCTTTTTGTGACAAGGTTTCTTGTCATTGTAAGTTGACACTTTTTGTGACAATTAAATCATATTGTCACTAAAAATTATTAGTAATGAATTTTATTGTCACTGTAAGACTAATAATCAATGAACTTTTTTTTTGTCATTGATTAATAATTTTAGTGATGATTATTGTTATCACAATTTTTTTTAGTGATAATATAAATATGTTGTTATTAAAATATATTTGTGATAACCATTATTATCACTATAACTTTTTTTTATATCAATATATTTATGTTGTCATTAAATATAATATTTGTTACAACTATTATTGTCACTAAAACTTTTTTATTATCAATGTATTTATGTTGTCTTTAAAAACTTTATCACTAAAATTTATTTTTATTTTTATTTTATAAATATGCAAAATTCATAATATTTTTAGTTATCACCATACATTGAATGCCAATAATATAATAAGAATGTAATTGATAAAATTTGGATATAATATTTAAAACATAAATTGTGTCAAAGTTAAAGTGTTACAATTTCATCTTATAAAAGTATATATTCAATAGGAAAAAAAAAACTACAAAACAAAAGAAAATTATCTCCAATTCTAATGTTGCTTTATGATACTACGAGAACTTGACATGCCTCGCACAATAATCACTCACGCTTCCAAGGAGTACCCTGCAATTTAACAATCATAATTTTCTGTTATATTAATTGGATCCTTTATTGGATTGGAAAAACATATAAAAAACTACACACGGCGCTGAGATAAATAGAAACGAAGGATCATAAAATTGGAGTTTGAAAATCTACTAGACGTCTGCTGTTAACGTAATCAGTTAAGTTTCCTTCGTCTGCAAAATGAATTAGCTTTAGATTGCCTTATCTAACTTCAATGTTTCTATTTGTACTTCCTTCTGATTTGTACACCTTTGAGCTGGTCGGACCACGACCTTTATTTTTTCAAGTGAGTCATAAAAAATTCAGTCAAAAACCTAGGTAGGCGATTATCTTCATCTCTAGTTTTACAGGAGAAGAGAGTTAGGCATGCCGGCAATTTCATCAATCTGACTGGTTAATTTTTCTGACTATGTAGGTGCTAAAACCAAGAGAAGGTACAAACACCATCCTTGACATAATGCTTTCTCATGTTCAATATGGCATTTGACAGAGGCAGAAGCTGAGATTCAATTTCTTTCCCAGCAAAGTCCTGGACTAAAGTGTAAACCTATCACAAGTGTAGTGTGGAGTCAGTCGCAAAAAATATTTTACTTAACTCAGCAAAGGGATTCCAATATTCTGTTAGCAAATCAAGTTATTTAAAGCCAGTAATTAACAAAGACTAGGGGCTCGTAGAGGCAGCAATTAGAGTGATACTCTGTTGCTTAATCCTGTTATAACTTACAACAATTCCATAACTTCAAATCCTTTTTACTACGATGAATCTTTTAACCAAGAAAATCAGGCCACCTTGAAAGTACAACTGAAGCTAACTAGTTTACCTTGCACATATGAGGAGTAGGCTCTTTCCTCTAAGCTCCATGCATAAGCCTGGCATCATCAAGATTAAAACCCTCCTCATGCACCGCACTGGCTGAACTATTTTCCTGTAGAGAAAGATTAACATTTGGTAATCATGATCTTTTTAACAGAAAAGGGCTACTTCCATGCAACTGAATAAGTGTATCACCTCAACTTTCATGGTATTTAAGCTCTGCTATTCCCCTCTCAATTTCAGTCACACGATCTCCATGGACATTTCCTCCAATCAAACACTCGAAGAACTCCATTAAGTTTCTTGTTAGAGTCCCAGTTTTGCCAGAGAATACGTATTCTATCTAAATAAATTAATAGTAAAACATTATAACTCAGCTCAATTTTGACAAAGAACAATATATTCACGAATTCCTATTAAAGCATATTTATTTAAAGTTATTAAGGTAACTATTAGTGCATCACTAGGTAAGTTAGTTTTGTCTACAAACTCGCATATTACCTTTTCAATTTGGCAACGAACATCAGTCAACT
Organism: Sindora glabra; assembly: GCA_020226215.1. Taxonomy (NCBI): domain Eukaryota; kingdom Viridiplantae; phylum Streptophyta; class Magnoliopsida; order Fabales; family Fabaceae; genus Sindora; species Sindora glabra. The sequence continues at coordinate 40,018,922 of CM035227.1, read as the reverse complement.
GGATAACAAACCAGGGTGCCGTTATATACATATATATTACCATTGCAAGATGGCTCTTCCATTTAGTTGCTTCCACTATAGATAATACATCAAATTCCTTTTAGTGCAATTTTGACCATTTATAGATAGTCTTATTGATGTAAAAGATAATATCAAGTCTATAAGAATTAATCTTACATTGTCTGCACTTAATTTCCATTAATTAAAGCTTAAAATATGTTCTTAAACAAATAAACTTTATTTTGATAAAAGATAAGTTAGTCATCCAACTCTCACCTGGCCTAAACCAACAGATACAAATTCATTAACTCTCTCATACACATTGTAGTCAAACAGAAGAAAGTCGTCCTTCAAAATAACCCAAGGACAACCTTAAGAGAGGTGAAAATAGGGAATTATACATATCCTAAAAATTGGTGGAACCTTGGGGGTCTACTTGAATATGGGTGAACATCATTCATCTCAAAAGTGTAGCCATCAGGAGGATTATAATGCTTAAGAAATATCCAAGTGAATATCTGAAATGAAGTTAATCACAGAACTAATACATGGATTTGGATTGGATAAACATAAAACAAGTTCAATTGAGGAACTAAAACAAATTTCATCATGAATTGGAAAAATAATCATTGCAAAATTAACTTGTGAAGAACCAAATGACCTAAAGTCCTGCCAAATAATCTCAAGAGCCTTCTTCAATTGCTTAGGTCAGTCTTGGTAATCAATTCAAGCAAACAAGAGAATTGAATCATAGTCGCAGAAAGGCACAGTTATTTAGGATTTGGAGACTGCATAGAGAGACACCCTCAAGAAGTTTGAGAAGAAAATTATAAGAAACTCATGATTACATGATGCAATTTCAGTCAGATTATGAGAATAATTTAGTATATAATGATGTTTAAATAGTTAGTTCTAATTGACATTGTTGTAGAATGAGAAAATAAATATAAGAATGAAGTTGAAGTCAAGAAAAAAAGTGACATACTTGGAATATGTGACTCGTAGTTAGATCATCAGCTACCAATTGAGATTGTTGCAAAGATATTAAGACATCCATGACCTTGAGAAGGAAAATGAAAAGCATCATTCAAAAGTGTTAGAAGAGGAGAAAGAATTGTAAGGCCATATCTTCAATTGAGGAAGGCAATGTCTATTTATAATAAAAATATAGGGTTACAAGAGAGAGGCCCAAGCCCATATATGCATACATGAAACTAATAAGCTCACTAACACTCCCCCTCAAGCTGAAGTATAGATATCAAACATGCCTAACTTGTTACAAATGTCATCAATCTGTTTTCCTGAAAGAGCCTTAATAAACAAATCAGCAAGTTGTTACCCAATTTTTATATGTCCAAAATCGATAACACCCTCCTGAAGTTTCTGCTTAATGAAGTGATAATCAACCTCTATATGCTTAGTCCGTTCATAGAATACAAGATTTATTGTAATGTGAATGGCTGCCCCATTATCACATCATAATTGCATAACTTCAAATGAAGTAATTCCGAGTTGAGTAAGAAGATAAGATAGCCACACAAGTTCAGTAGTAATATGAGCCATGGCTCGATACTCATATTCTGCACTAGATCGAGATATTACTACTTGTTTCTTACTCTTTCAAGATACAAAATTTCTACTAACAAACACATAATAACTCGAAGTAGATCTTCTATCTATAGGACACCTGCCCAATCAACATTAGAAAAGCTATCAATTCTACAATGACCATGATCTTAATATAATGTTCCATGTCCAGGTGCCTTTTTAAAATATTTTAAGATATGCACAATTGTATCCCAATGAGAAGTTCTTGAAGAATTTATAAATTGAGTTACTACACTAACTAAAAAAGTAATGTCAGGTCTCGTGACAGTAAAATAATTCAATTTGCCCACTAACTTTTTATAACATTTTGGATCTTATAGTAACTCTCATTCTTCCAATTTCAAACTTACCATTTAGAATTATAGGGGTGTCACATGGTTTTGAACTAAGTAAACTAGTTTCCTTCAAGAGGTTAAAAACATATTTCCTTTATGAAATAAAAATTCCTTTTTTGCTCTGAACAATCTCAACATCAAGGAAATACCAAGGTAGTCTCAAATCCTTAGTTTGAAATTTAGACTGTAGAAAGTTCTTTAATTCTAAAATTCCTACCTTATCACTAGCCATAATTACAATGTCATCAACATAAACGGCAAAAAGTATGTACCTAGATTTAGAATGTTTGAAGAACACAGAATGATCATAATCATTCTTTTTCATGCTAAACTTTGTTATAACATCATTGAATTAACCAAACCATGTGCGAGGAGATTATTTTAAACCATACAAAGATTTTCTCAATCAACACATTTTTCCTTTCTCCTCCTAAGCAATATAACTAGGAGGTTATTCCATATAGACTTCTTTGTGTAAGTTTTCATGAAAAAAAGCATTTTTAATATTAAATTGGTGGAGAGGCCAATGCTGAGAGGTAGCCAAAAAAAGCAAGAGGTGAACAAATGTTATCTTAGCAATAAGAGAAAAAGTCTCAGAGCAATCAATACCATAAATTTGAGCACATCCCTTAGTGACCAAGTGAGTTTTCAATTAAGGAAGAGAACCATTTGAGTTGACTTTGACTATGTACACTTACTTACACCTAATAGGCTGTTTATCTTTTGGTAAGGGCATAAGTTTCTAAGTATTGTTATTCTCAAGAGCGTCCATAGTAGCACACCACTTGAATGAGAAAGAGCCTCTGAAATAGTTCTAGCAATAGTAATATGATCCAAGGAAGAATGAAAGATTGGGAAGACACAAGTAAGTTGGAATAGGAAACAAAATTAGAGATAGGATAAGATGTAGAGAGGCTACTTTTCTGAGTGCAACTACGAGTACTTTTGCGGTGGATAATAGAAATATCAAGATCAGAGAATGAAAGAGGGGGATCTTCTGAGGAAGAAGCCGTTGGTGGAAGAGACAAAGCTAATGGCTGTGCAACAACCAATAAGGTACTAAATGGTAGCGGTGAGATTGTTGGGACTTGGTGCCTACGAGAATAAACAAACTTAATAGGATGGGGGCCCTGTGATAGGAGGGTAGAGTCCTAGGAAGCAGTAGTATAAATAAAGAAATAGTCATCAATAGATTCAAACTGAGGTAATTAAGTAGTAATTGTTGTAAAATCAAAGAAAGCAATGGACTCAAAAAAGTAACATAAAATATCACAAGATAACGTTACAAATTAGGTAAGTAAAAATAGTAATCCTTTTAAGTGTAAGAATACTTAAGAAAAATGCATTTTAAAGATTAAGGGTCTAATTTAGAAACTTGTGATTGAGAATAATGAACAAAATAAGTACAACTAAAAATGTGTAGAGTAAGATGAAATAATGGTTGAGAAGGAAACAAGAGAGAATAAGATAACTCACCATCAAAAACTGAAGAAGGCATTCTATTGATTAAGAAACAAGCTATAGAAATAACTTCAACCTAAAATACTTTAGGGACTTTTATTTGAAATAGGAGTGCGTGTCAAACCTCCATTAAGTGACGATTGTTTCATTCAGCTATCCTATTTTATTGTGGGGTAATTGCATAAGAAGATTGATATATACTATCATGCTTAAATAAATATAAAGAGAACTGGGTAGAAAAGAATTCTTAAGCATTATCACTGTGCAAATTTTTGATAGAAATATAAAAGTGATTCATAATTTCAACATAAAAAGCCAAAAAAAATATCAAATAGCTCAGATCAATTATTCATTAAGTAAAGGCAAGTAGTTCTTGAATAATTATCAACAAATGTTACGAAATAACGATAACCAAGTTTAGACACAACTGGATAAAGACCTTAAACATCAGAATGGATTAACTCAAAAAGGGATGCAATTTATTTATTAACTCTAGAAACATAAGTCTAACGATACTATTTAGCAAACTGACAAGACTCACAATTAAAATTTGAAACAGACTTAAATGAGGACATAATCTCTTTAAAGATGACAAGAAGGGATAACCCAATCGGCAATGTAATTAGTATGGAGTAATAGTGGCAGCGGTAGCAATGGGTGGAGGAGCAGGTTGAGGGAAGTTACTATCAAGTACATACAGTCTACCAGATTCATGTCCTCTATAAAAAATCTTCTTTGTCAAAAGATTCTAAAAAATACAATAATCAGGAAAGAAAAAAACACCAATTATAAGTACATGTAATTTGACTAACTAACAGTAAGTTGAAAAAAAATTTAGGAAGACACAAGACATTTATTAAAGAAATTTCAGAGGTAACATGAGATGTACCACTCCCAATAATAGGAGTAGTAGACCTATTAATTAAAGTGACAAAAGAAGATGAGGATGTAAAAGAAGAAAAGATACTTGTATCTACCGACATATGATCAGTGGTCCCAAAATCAATTACCCACCTAGACTTGGAATGCGAAAGACATGTAGTAGGATTACCTGTCTGAATCAAAGTAATAATAGATGGAGTGGAAGGTGGCTACTATAGAAATGATGGTTGTTGTGAAAGTTAGAACTAAATCAAACAATTATACTCATCCTTAGTTAAAGTTATATGCTTAAACTCTGGTGTAAAAGTGCTAGAAATAGCATGTACAAATCAAGATGGTGTTGTATTTGATCCTATTAACTTTGGACAAGTTTTATTCATATGACTCGGTTCCTTACAATAAAAATAAATATGATTATTAGGATGATTATGGCCTTTACCTCTATTGCCTCTACCACTACTATAACTTTCTCAAGTACTTAAACTAAATAAAGTAGAAGAATCAACTAGAGAGGTAGATGAGGAAGCCGATAGCAACTTTTGAATTGCTTTTAGAACACGAGAAAAAATAGATTGTCGAGTTAACTGTTCAGAACTAGATAAAATCTACTGCCGAATGAGATTATGCTTAATAAGTGAATTCATGAGGAAAGATAAAGCAGCTAACTGTTCTTGCTGAGTTCACATTGCTTTAACATCTTTAGTGACAGGAAGAAGACCGTCCCACTATTCATAAATATTGTTCCACTTCGTATAAATTAGAGATACAGTTTTTCCCTACACGTTTTGCTAAAATAAAGGTACACAAGTCATAAATGCAACTTAAATTGTCTTTACCTGAAAAAAAGGATTTAAGGAATGTCCATAAATCTTTGACAGTCTTGCAATGGATACAATTATTTTCAATATCCTTTTCCAAAGTATTGTTTATTAGCATAAATAGTCATCGATCTTCTATAATTTATCAAGTTTTTGTATTGTCAGTGGGTGGATCAATAGTTAAATGATTAAACACCCTAAAAAAAATACTTAATAGACTTCTTCCATGTAAGGTATTCACGCCCATCAACATCAAGTTTGCAATCAGTAATTTTGGTAGTAGTAGGAATTAAATCAGAAAAGAGCCAATTGAAACCATTATTATGGTCATTTGTTTCACTCAAACTAGAGTTCGAAGTATGTGTTTCTGTCATTGTACTAAGGATTTAACTAGACCACAACACTAGAAATTCAAAGAAAATTGAAAAGACCACTAACAAACACTCAAATAATCGAAGCAATCATACAGAAGGATGCGATGCACAGGGACGAGGCTGAAGGTGGAACAATGCCACCAGAAGGTCTCTCATGTGCCTTCACGCACCGGCAAGAGTGACTGCGTATGGGTCTCACGCGTTGATAAATAGTAAGCACGTGTTGCTCACGTGCCACCTAGAAAGAGTCCTTAACTGCCAGTCTTCCATCCGATCCAAAATGGAGCACCCATTGTCCATCAAATACTTCAAATAGAATCTTTGGTATTGTTCACATGCAATCAGCAGTTATCCATATGCCAAAAGCAACCAAAAAATTGGATTCTCTAATTTTCTTCTAAATATGCAATTCTAAGTCGCTACTAAATTTTTTGCGACCTAGTCACACATAAAAAATAGAAAAAAGAAAGAAGAATTAGGGTAGGAGGAAAAGAAAAGGAGGAATGGGTGTTTGATTAGTTTAGAGATGTATTTAGGTTCTACAATTTTGTTTAGGTTCTAGATACCATGTTAGAAGAGGAGAAAGAATTGTAAGGCTATATTCTCAATTGAGAAAGGTAATGTCTATTTATAATAAAAATATAGGGTTATAAGAGATAGGATTAAGCTCATATATGCATACAAGAAACTAATAAGCTCACCAACAAAAAGTAACTTTAAGATACTTCTAAAGGTATAAGAAAAGATTATTTACACAACTGAGTTTTAGCAGAAGGCACAAAGATATTTTTCAAGTCATAGTTGTAGTGGTTTTTGATTAAGCTTAAAGTATGAATTAAATAATTAATTATCTTAAAAAATAAAAACTTTTTACAAGGACAATCCTCAACTGTGACTTAGTGTCACCACAAATCATCCTGCATGCAGACTCAAGAGCAGTGCAATAATAAAGGGATTACAGTCAACACTACAAGAAAAAGAAGCAACAACGACGACACTTTTAATGGCGACAAAATTTCGATTGTCGCTAAAGGTATTTTCGGTGACATTGTCATCGGTGAAAGCGACATGACTTTTTAGAGGGAATTAGAAAGTTGGGCGGGAAGGGATTAGACTTTTAGCGGCGACAAAAGTCATCGCTAAAAGCCTAAAAAATTTTTTGGCGGTAAAATTTGGCTTTTGTCACCACTAAAAGTTTAAGACTTTTAGCGCGACAGTGTCATCGTTGAAGGGGGGACCATCAGTGACGACAGTGTCGTCGCTGAAAGTCTTGGCCTTCAGCGGCGACAATTGTCGTCGTTGAAGATTCAAGACTTTCAGCGATGACATTGTCGTCGCTAAAGGGGGGACCATCAGCGACGATAGTGTCGTCACTAAAAGTCTTGAATCTTCAGCGATGACAAATGTCACCGTTGAAGGCCAAGACTTTCAGCGACGACATTGTCATCGCTGAATGGGGGACCATCAGCGATGACAGTGTCGTCGCTGAAAGTCTTGAATCTTCAGACTGAAGGCCAAGACTTTCAGCGATAACACTGTCATCGCTGATGGTCCCCCCTTCAGCGACGACAATGTCGTCGCTGAAAGTCTTGAATTTTTTAGGCTTTTAGCGACAACAGTGTCGCTGCTGAAGGCCAAATTTTACTGTCGAAATTTTTTTAGACTTTTAGCGACGACTTTTGTCGCCGCTAAAAGCCTAATTCCAAATTCTGAGACAATGCTTTAGCGATGACATTGTTGTCGCTGAAAGTCCCTCGGTCGTCGCTGAAGCCTTCACCGACGACCAAAATTTTTTAGTCATCGGTGAAAGTTTTTGCTATTTATTAGCGGCGCCTCCTCCCTCCTCATTTGCGCATTTGAAATTTTTGGACCTAAGGTAAGTTTCTGAACTTTCTCTTTCTTTTAAATTTTTTTATTTTAATATATTTATTTTTTATATATGTTGATATGTATTAATTTTGTATATTGTATCTTTTAATTTGTTAGTTATTATTAGCACTTAACTTAGTTCGTGGAGAGTATTCAGAGTTGATCAGTAGATTTTTACCATTGAGGTACGTGAATAAAAAGTTATAATATTTTTTTTGTGCAATAATATATTTAATTTACTCAAATAATTTACAATAAATTAATAGAATTGATAGTATGTTTAATTTAATATGAAATTTCATATTATTTAATTTTGTATGTTGTAAATTTCAAATTTATTTATTTAAATTTAACTTAACATAAAATTTGTAAATATAATTTACAACTAGGAAGTCTGTATTATTTTTACCATTACTTTATGAGTATTAATTTTTTATGTTGAATCAAATTGTTAGATATTATTAATAATATTACTGATATATTATAATTGTATAATTTATATTAAATTAAATTTTAAAAAAATATTAAACAATTAAAGTTAATTAAAATAAAGAATATTTTAGATAATATATTATTTGAAATATACGATAATTTGAATATAAATTTTTTAAAAAAAATTCAAAAAATCTTTAGCGGCGACACTTGTCGTCGCTGTAGGCAAAATGTCGTCGCTAAAGATCAGACTTTCAGCGACGACTTTGTCATCGCTGAAAGTCAGATCTTCAGCGACGGCTTCTTTCCCTATAGCGACGACAAGTGTCGCCGCTAAAAATCAAATTTGAAAATTTTTTGAATTTTGAAATTGTTTTCTGCGACGACATTGTCGTGGCAAAAGGTCGGACTTTTAGTGACGACAAATTGTCGTCGGTAATGACCTTTTCAGGGACGGACCTATACCGATAACATTTTTAGCGACGACAAATGTCACCACTAAAAGTCTTTTTCGCTGTAGTGCAACTTGGCGAGTTAAGTTGATTTGACATTAATTTAATTCGTAATTTGCCTCTAGTAATGAAAAGAAACTGTTTCCCCTTGAATTGAAAGAAAAAAGAAAAATTGCAGCAATCAAGTGTAATATTTGGGTTCATATAAAAACCATTACCCGCACAGCAGACTTAAATTAATTCAGTCCATCACCATTGTTCCACAACAACACCGTAGCCAATTGAGAAGCATCCAAGCTCTTCAGAGTCAAGTCACACATCAGATTATATTGTATTAACCAGATCTGAAACACTTTCTGAAGGAAAAAAAAATGAAAATAAATTGTGTAAAATACACCTCCGTTGAGCTAGAGAAGCGGAGGCTTCTTGGAAGGTTCAGGCTGACAATCATATGGTTCTTTTATTTTTGCTACTTAAATTATATAAAATATAGAAATTAATTTAATATAGAATTTAAATTTAATCTATTATTATTGAAAATCAACTTATTTATCCAAAAGTCAACAAAACAAGAATGAATATAGATTAACAAATAAATATGGATGACAGTGGTTAGCCAAACTAGAATTTGTAAATAACTTATAAGTTGTAAGTTCATATGGTTGATTTTTGATAAAATTAAAATATTATGACAAAATAAAAATAAAAAGCGCAGATGCAGTGATAAAATTAAATTGATGGAAATTACCCAAATGTCAAAATACAGTTGCTGTAAGATTGCTGTCTTCTGTAACCGCTTTCCACATGAATGTGGATAGTTGGACCCGTACCATCCATCACGTCACATAAAAGTTCATGGTTCTCTGTAAATCCAAATGAACTTTTCAAGTGAGCATAACTAAGTTTGGAACACAAGTCCTGATATATGATTAAGTGAAAAAAAAAATTGCATAATTTGTTTCAAACCTTTTCGTTGATGTTAATAAAACAAATTTTATGTAACGTATAGGCACCGATTAAAATAACTTCATCATCTTTATTTTTAGTTTAAAAAATTGTTTTTGTGAGAAAGAAGAGACGCATCAGAAAACCTCTCTGCCTTCGCAAGGAACAAAGAAGGCAAAGTCTCAGTGGAGACCAACTGAAACATCAGAGAATGTGCTATTCCAAAATGATAATAATGTGAATTTGAAGCTCACAAATTTACACTTAAGCCACAAAATTACTTCTGCTTATTAGATCTGATTAACTAATTTCATTGAATAGAGAGAGAGAGAGAGAACAATGTCTGTTTTTGCGAAACTGAAGAATGAAAACTCAATTTGAAACGAGATCAATGAAATGTAAAAACGATCGGGAACATGATCTCCCAGCAACGAAAATCGGAAGAGAAGAATTCACTTGTGGAATGGAGGGACAAGAATTTTGAACGAGGTTGCAGTGGTACTCATAGCAAGCAGCTATGAGCATTATTTCATTTTCATCCATGGAAATCTTAAAATTTTCTCCATGAAAATCCAGAAAAGTTTCCGATAATTCACAAATAACTCAAATTTTCATAGAGAATTATTAAACTCTAGAAAACTCCAGAACTTCGCAACGCCACAATCATTCGAATTCAAATATCAATCAAAATGTGATAAAATAACTCAAGTTCAACAGGCATTGAAATCTGACGATTAAATTTCAAACATGAAATCAACCAAAATAACAATGAGTGAGATGAAAGTTTACCGATCGTGAAAAGTGAAATCGAGCGAAGAAATCAACAAGCGAAATCCTACGACAAAAACCCTTCTCCTTCTCTTTTGTGTTATTTCTTCTGGGCCACGTTTTTTTCTTTCTTTTTTTTTTTTTGGGCATTTCTACTCTCTGTGACAAACAAAATAACCTTGTAACTAAAAATCCTTTTGTGACCAAATTGATTTGTCACAAAAAATCTATTGTGTCAATAATTTTTTGTCACTATATATTACATCATCAATTTTTCAAATGTAAAAAAATTAGTATTAGATACAGTGACAAGAAAATAATTTTTGTTAGTAAAGGTTATTGTTTTTGTAAACCACAAATTCACATTGTTACTAATGCTAATAATCTAGTTACAATATTAAATATTGTTATTAAAACATTACATTTAATGACAAAATTATTATCTGTCATTGAATTACCATCACTAAAAACTAATTTTTTTATAGTACTATTATTTACAATTTAGATATTAATACCTCAAAGTAACATATATATATATATATATATATATATATATATATATATATATATATATATATTATTTTTATTTTAAAATTATAAATATTTTAAATAAGTTAAAATTTTAACTTTTAACATAAAAAGTATAAACTAAATTAATTATAAAAGCATTTCTATATTAATGTATAGAAACATCTCATCTTAAACTCTAATGCTTTTTGCTCAATTATCTTAAAATTTAGATTGAGTAAGAGATGTTAGAATTTAGAATGAAATGCTTCTAATAGATTTAAAATAGTTCGATTCAATAACCCAAGCACAATTTTAAAAGAGAATGTGTGAGCGAAATTTATACAAAGTATGAAAAGTAATGGATGTCGATTATTAATATAATAATTGATGTCGTATATTTCATTCTTTTTAAAGTAAGCAATGATAATCATACCCTTTAACATCGGTTAAGTAAAAAACTAATATATTAACTTTTCACATTTTTCAACAAGATGCTTCAAATGTTTTTTTGGATGACAATTGATAAGAATGCCAATATCTTAAGTTTGCAAGAAAAATTGTAAGCATTAGTTATTGTTAAATTCGATATAATAAGTTTTTAACTAATTTTAAAAATATTATTACATCAATATAGACATGGTCATTATTTGATGTTCATTGTTTTAAGTTTTTATATAATTTCAAAAATGTCATTATATTAAAATAAATGGTAGTGATAGTGATAATCAATATTAATCAATTGTTCAGTAGTACTGATTGCTTACCCTTTTTATGATTATTATAAATATTGAATCTATTGATATATTGGCCTTTAATTTAGATATGCAACCAATATAAAATTATACAAATTCACTTTGTAATCTAACAATAATTAGTGTAATAAATACATGTCTTCCCTTTGGTGCTTAATAATAATGCATATGTGTTTATGTAAATTTGAGCAATAGAGATAAATTATTGAGAAACTTTTAGTTAAATGCATTGATTTATTAGATGACATTTGATTTGCGGAATATTTTTAACATTCCCAGGGACGTTTTAAAGGAATATCATATTCCTATGTTTGATTCAAGATTTAAAAAAAAAAATACTTAGAAATGTTACATTCCCAAGAATTTTTTTAGCTTACAATTCCCACAAAATATTTCCATAGGGGGAGGTGGGTATCTTGGATTTTCATGAAATGATAATGTAATATTAAAATATTCTCAAAAAAATTTATAGTAAACTAAATATAAAAATGTTGCATTTCTATTGATTAAATTCTTAGGAATCACATTTTCGAGAATGTATACTTTCTTAAGAATGTAAGATTTCGTAAACCAAATGACACCTAAATTTGCATTTATTATTATAAGGATAGTGCCTAATTTCTTTCAAATATTTATATTTATTCATGTATAATTATTTATTACAATTGAATTAAATTTCTTTTCTTAAATAATTTGTTACATAATGAGTAAAAAGAATATGATGGTATTACCTTTTTATTATGCGTTATCAATTACTATAAAAATTGATTTTTATTTTTAGTCATAAAAAATAGAAATTTTACAAATTAATACTGCTTTGTGTATTGATAATTGTTAGATTTAAATTTAATTCACTATCAATTTCAAAACTTTCTTACTAATGTATTTTCTTCTTATTCATTAATAATGTAAAGAGTATTACATGGCTAGAAAATCAATCAAATATAAACTATAATATTCATAATTAACTAATATTTTTATTATATTTATTAATATTTACATTATATATTTTAATAAATAGCTTTTATTTGAAAGCAAAAAAATTCCCACTATTATTTTGTCATAAAAAAATTCTCCATAAATCACTTAAAATTAAATATGTTATTTTATTCTATATTTATTTATTTATTTATTAAAATAAGGTTGATATTAGATTTTCTATTGGTTGAAATAAAATTGAAATTTAAACCATTTTTATTAGTATTAAGTAATAGCTATAACATTTATTTAGAAAACTAATTTCCTCTTTAATTTTAATAATAATTATATATTACTTTATGCAGTGATAAGTTATAAAACTATAACTCTTTCCTTTAATTATTTTTCATTTTCTTTTATTCTCTTCATTTTCCTTGCCTCTCAATTTCCAAAGACACCATAAAACTTTAATTTTTTTTTTTAATTATAGTCATGTAGTAATCAATTTAAAGATATAGAGGCAATGTCCTGAGTTTGAACTCTTGACATAATGAGAAGTAAGGTAACATTGTACTACTTTAAGAATTGAGATTGATAACTCGTATATATGGACTTTACCTAATATCTTAGGAAAGGAGTAGCGCAAGTCTCCCGATAATTATAATGTAGAAGTAGTTTGCAATACTATGTTTATTATAGATACGAGATGTATGGTTAGGTAACTTAGATCATATACCTGATCATTTTGGTCTCTAGATAATAGTAAATTATACAACATATACATGATCCTTTTAGTCTCTAGATAATAGTAAATTATACAACTAGTTTCTTGATTATACTGCATTTTTTCAGCCTTAAGGAGGGGGTCCCCCAACAAAGCAAAAAGTACAGCCATCATGAAAAATTGAGGTTGCATTAACTTAATACATCGCTGCCTATGCACTCTTTTATGATATTATTAATTAAAGCTACCACACACGACGCAATCATCACAAACCCACACACAGACATTCGTCTACAACCCCTCCAAAGTAAAAAAGAGAATACAAACAAAGAGAAAGCAAACAAGATAATCATCATATATACCAACAAAGATGGCATTGGCTTCTCAAGCTCATTAGACGCTTGTTCCATGGAAGGACGACATTTTGGCTCTCTATTCAAGCAAGCAAATGCTATCCTTGCAACGGAGATCACCTGCTTTGCAACTGGCTCTTTGGGATGATGTAGACATTGGTCCAACTTATCTTTCAATAAAGAACTTTGGATTGTTGATGCCGAAGAGCCTTCCATTAAAGAAGAAACAAAATCTCTGAATTTTTTTCCCATGATAATTTCAAAACAAAGTGCCCCGAAACTATGAATATGACATTTTTCATTCATGTCTGCAGTGAAAGCAAGCTCTGCAACAAAATAAAATTAAAATGATAATGCAAAAGGCAATATAGAATTTAAATTTAAAGCTATAGTAGAGTAATTATAGAGTTCATGTAAAAGAATCTAACCTGAAGCCATGTATCCCGGGGTGCCTGCCAAAGATGTCTTGTTGGATGAACCAGAGATAAAAAACTTTGCTATTCCAAAATCAGTGATGTAAGCTTCATATTCTGAATTCAGCAGAATATTTTTGCTTGATAAGTCACGATGAACAATCGGAGTTGAGCCACCACAATGCAGATAGAATAGAGCACTAGCCACGCCTTTAACAGCATTCACCCTTTTGTTCCAGTCAAAAGCTTTTGATTGTTTCTCATTGTCTAGGATCCAAGCTACCCCTTTCCAGAAAGTCGTACACTAAAAAGGAGATCCACCGATGACGGCAAAAACCTTTTAACTTCAAAATGCGGCGACGCCTTATTTCGGTCAAGGCTTGAATCTCTCTTTCAAAAGCATTTAAATCGGCAATTTCCTCATCTTGATTCAAATTAAGTTTCTTTACCGCAACAGTGCTACCATCAGGCACCTTGGCTCTGTAAACACTCCCCTGCCTTCCCTTGCCAACCAGATATCTGTCATTAAAATTTTCAGTGGCTTCAATGATATTTTTATACGCTATTATCCCATCTGTAGTTCCATATGTCAAATACACCGCGAACTTGTTCTTCTCGAAAGGGAGTTTCTGCTTCTCTAGCTCGGTTCATTAATGTTTTCTTTCTATGTCGACTTGAGTATACAGGCAACTCCGATCACCAATAATGCCAGTGGAGTGCCCAAACCGATGGATAAAGCTAATGGCATGCGGTAATTCTTTGGATGATAAACTACAGTTGTGCAAGCCGGCAAACCAGATTTATTGCCACACAAGTCTTTATTCCCTCTCAATGCATCGATTATAGCATTGACAAAGACTTTATTGTTGGGAAGGGGACCCTCCAATTGATTGTATGATATATCAACAGATTCCAAATCTGACATGCCCGCTTCAAAACTAGATGGAATACTACCAGATAGATTATTATGTGACAGGTTCAATACTTCCAGACTTTTCAAACTTCCAAGTGTTGCTGGTATTTTTCCAACCAACAGATTACCCGAAAGATCAAGCTCGTTCAGAGCTTTTAATTTACCCCACTCATCAGGAATGGTTTTATTAAATCTATTTTTGCTCAAATTCAAATGATTTAAAACTACAAGCCTCCCAATTTTTTTTGGGATTGAACCACTGAAATTATTTTCTGCCAAATCCAAGTTTTGAAGGTGCAGCAAGGATCCCACTTCCATGGGAATGTACCCTGAAAGTTGATTGTTTCTCATATTAACTTCACTCAATGAGGTCAACTTCCAGAACTCTTTTGGGATTTTTCCAGTGAGATGATTTGAAGAGAGGTCAAGTTCTTCGAGCTGGGTTGCCTCACCTAGTTCCGGCGGTATACAACCGGAAAGATTGTTATTAGATATCTTGAGGCTTGTCAGCTTATGGCACTTGCCCCAGTTTGATGGGAGCTGGCCATAAAATTTGTTCCCACTCAGTTCAATATAGTCCAAATTGGGATAGACACCAAAATCTTCTGCTATATTCCCTGTCAGGTTGTTTCCATCTAGCCTAACTCTAGAAAGGCTACTGCAATTTTTCAATGTTCTTGGAACTGAACCTATGAAATGGTTTGTATTAGCACTAAATTGTTCTAATGACCCACCAAGGCATATATCATCTGGCAAATGGCCAGTAAAATTGTTCAGAGCCAATTGTAAGGTTTCCAAATTGGTTAGGTTTTTCATTTCTGCTGGAAGACTACCATTAATGTTGTTTCAAATCAATAATAACGACCTGATATTTGATAACTTTCCAATGGGGGAAGGAACAGGTCCAGAAAGTTTGTTGCTGTAAAGACCAAGGTCAGTCAAATCAGTCAAATTGACCAAGTTCCCTATGGATTCAGGAATTAATCCAGAAAACTCGTTCGAAGACAAGTCCAAGAAGGTAAGCCTTGTCTGGCTTCCAACAGTGGAAGGAATTGGTCCTTGAAAAAGATCTTCATGAAGTCGAAAGTCCTCTAAATTGACCAAGTTTCCAACCGAGTCCGAGATTGATCCAGAAAATTTATCTGCATCAAGTCGGAATATGGGCAAATTAGTTAAGTTCCAAATGGACACTGGCATTGGACCAGTGAGTTTATAAGTGAACATTTCTCATACCTCAAGAGAGTTGAGTTTACCCACTGCCTCGAGACAGGGACCGTTGAATTGGTTGACATAAAGGTAAAGAAACTTCAACTTGGTCAAGTTTCCAACCGTAGCAGGGAGAGTACCAGAAAAACGGTTATGTGACAAGTCAAGTTATTCAAGATTCCTTAATGTCCCCATTTCTCGTGGGGTGGAGCCCGGGAAGAAATTTGATCCCAGCTGCAAATTGACAAGATTGATGAGGTTGGTGATCTCAGGTGGAATTGTACCATTCAAGATATTGTAATTGAGGAGCAGATTGGAGAGCTTTGACAAGGTAATTTGGTTGGGAATATATCCATAAAAGGAGTTGTTGGTTATATCAAAGTCTGAGTGATTTGGGAAGGAATAAAAGTTGAGTGTGTGAAGTGGACCACTCAGCCCAGAGTTCCTGAGTATTATCTTCGTGATGGAATTGGACTAAGAACATGTAATTCCGAACCAAGTATTAAAAAGATTCGTAGTCTTACCAATAGCCCAGGAAGTAAAGCCGAGCCTGGCTAGGGTTGTCAAGGCTGGCCTCTGTCACAAGTTGATCTTATGCACTAATTGACTAAACAAACAAGCTTAATTCGAATTGAAACTTGGTTAATAAATCAAGCATAGGATGGAGGATCTGTAGCCCAAATTTAGAATCATTTTAGCTTGTGTACTATTTTTATTATTTTTCCATGTTTTAGCACTTTATTTGTATTTTTGACTAAGGTAACTTATTTTATGCGAGTAGGAAAACACCTGACTATAATCTTTGTATTTTTATCTTTCTATTGATGTATTTTGGTAGCAAAATTTCACCTGGAGCTTTGAGAAAAGCTCCTATGACAACTTAAAAAAAGTATATCTACTCCGTGTCGAGCAAGCTTTTACTTAATACTTTTTAGGGGGTGTCCAGTGACTTTGGTGGAAGTCTAGCATTAGTCTAGGGGTTAGAATATGTGGCTTGCACCTCCCTTGCACATTTACAATACTATAATGAAGGATTATATAAATAATAGAAGTAGCCCCTCTTTTAATTGAGATGTCCCGAATTTTAGTCGATTTTGACCGCATTTGCCCAATTTATCAGCATTGCATATTTTGCCTTTGTGCACCTTGTGCGTAACTTTAATATGCTTTGTACTATGTATTATGCTCTCCTTGCCCCTACTTGTGCATGTTTTGACTATCTTGATTGTTTATTTTTTGCTATAATCTTTACCATATTGCCGACCAATATGTTTGCCCACTTGGATGTCGTGAGATTAATCCTTGATTGGCTTGCTTTTAGGTTATCGATAGCAAGCACCGCACCATCTAGCAAGTGAAGTTGCCAGCTCGTGACACAGTCCACTCCATTAAGGCATTGACTTCACTATCTTTTACTGCAACACAAGCAAAAGAAGCATTATTCATGGAAAGAACAATAGCAACATCGGATGAGGAAGAGAAAATTACAATAAGGGTAGAGCGTAAATTAAAAGGTAGGTGTTAAAATGCAAGAATATGTTGATTCAGGACTTTCAAATGTGGATACCATGGTTTTGAGTGAACTGTTGTATTAAAAATAAAATAAATGATTTATTTAGATAAATTTATATGGATTAGCATTAATTAATTATTGAAATATTTATTTAAGTAATTAGTTTTGTATTTTAACATTAAGCATATAACAGATTGAGCCCTGATTTAATATGTATGATCTATGATAAATTGAATCATGTATAAGCTCATATGGGTAAAAGTCTTAACCTATAACCCTTTAGTGGTCAGTAGTTTCCTATCACAAGTCTGATCTTAAATAGAGAGATCAGGGTTATTATTTGAATGATGCATAACAAGGATTGTCACTTTAAAATGTTTTACTCTCTCTATTTAGATAACCTAAGGACGAAGTAAGTTATAATTTTACTCATCATCATCATTCAGATCAGTCATCGCCTCATCAAATTATGCACCAGGTGTGCTTATAATTTTATTGTGATTAGTTTTATATTTTATGATTTTAATTTACATTTCCAATAAATGGTATCAAAGCATGTTGGTAGTATGAATAATATGATTATGAGTAATTTTAATTATCTTAACAAATTTATAAAATTCCTAATTTTTCTTTTCATGTTCGTACATAAAACTCATCAAAATTGGGAATTTTCAATTCTGAATTTTTTTTGGATCTATTTTTCTCTTTCAATTAAATCTTAGATCTTGATCTCATATTCATATACATCAGGAAAATTACTCTGTTATTTAATTGCATTAAATTCGTGATTATTGCGGATTAGTTTGGATTTTCTTTTCTGGAAAAATTTATAAATATAAATTGTATAGTTTTGAAGATTTTCCTTCTATTTAATATGTGAATCCATGTTAAAAATAGGTTAGATATAATTTTCTAGGATTAAAAGGGGTTGAAAATAAAATTTTTGGATCTTAAAACCCATTAATGGAAGAAAAACAACCACAAAAATGAACTGTGTGAAGCAAGGAAGAAGAAAGCCTTGCTACTATTGGCACAAGTGGGCTACATGTGCTCGAAGAGCTCGTGAAACCCATGCACCATATGATGTATCAATTTCTGGCATCACATGGGATACACGCACTCGATAGCACATGGGATACACACACCTAGCCAAATTACTTTTCGTTTGACCAGTTAGCTAGTCGAGCATAAGCCACACGTGTGTGTGGTATGTGACTCTCACACGCTATTTAATTGACCTTTCTAGGCTTGAGTTAAGCCCACATATAGCTTAAGCGCATGCTGGCACATGAGGCATATGCATTAGGCTTTTGGGGGCCTAGTTTTGACTCGATTGTGTAAAATTTTATTTTCTATCTTATAAAACTTTTTTCAAAAATTTTTAAGGCCAATAACTATTTATTTTGAATTTTGAAAGATTTGTATTGTATAAAAGATACATTCTATGTATGGAATTTTGACCTATAAAAATTCATGAGTGTTCTTTATATTTTTTTAGGCTTAGTGAGCTGTCACTCTCTTTAGTTGTGAGCATAGCTATATTAGATAAATTTTAAGCTCTTAATTATGTAATTTTATACATATATAGACACCTAAAGCCATTTATTTCATACTAGTGATAGATTAAGGATATAATAAAATTATTTTATAAAAAATATTGTCCTTTTAGGATATCTAGAAGCATAATGCATTGATGATAGATACACTCTATCAGTATGACATTGTTAATGTAATTTTAGGATTTAGACTTCTTTGAATAGACATGCAGTATTTATAATATTTTTAATATTTCTTGTACCCTATCGGTATGACTATGTTGATTACATTTTTGTGTGGGCTCTTGTACAAGTTAAATCATATGGTATATGTAATTTTGATACCACTTTGTTAAATAGTTATTTAACTGATTTGTTTAATTAGGAATCTTATATTATAATTATGTTATGCATGCATAATTAATAATTTCTCAATCTTGTTGCATTAGTCTCGGCCTTTCAATAACTATCTGTGGTGAGAACTCTTAATGAAATAAATTATGATGAATGAAAAGAGTCTTTGAACATATACCTGACAATATCTAAGGAAGATTTAACTTTTAGAGAATTGAAGCAAACAAATCTCTTACCTGATTCTAGTGCTACAGATAAAACTTATTACAAACAATGGTATGAATTGAACCAGATTTATTTGACAGTGATTAAGTTCATAATTGAGAAGGGAATTAGAAAGAATATCCTAGATAAAGACATTGCTGTGGAATACATGAAAGCTGTTGGTGAAAAATTTAAGAAGCTTGATAAGACTCAGGAAGTTTATTATTTCTCCATGCTTGACAACAATAGTTATGATGGAGTTTCGGATGTCAAAGAACACATCATGAAGGTGATTCATTACTAAAATAAGCTGAGATTATATGACGTTAATTTAGGAGAGAGTACTTTGGTCTATAAAGTCCTTCAGTCATTGTTAGCTAAATATAGCTACCTAAGAACTTCCTATAATTCACAAAAGGGAGAGTGGACAATAGACTAGATGATTTCTAGTGTAACTCAAGAGGAAAAGACTATGAAAAGTAACCCACAGCCATTTTTTGTTAATTACTTGTCTCAGGGCTCTAATAATAAGTCAGGTGGAAATGATAAAAAAGGAAAGAAAGTAGAAACATAGATATCTAGAAGGCCTAAGTTCAAGAAAGGTGGTGATAAAGGCAATAGACAACAAAAGAAATTGAAGGGTAAGTGCAATTATTACAAGATCCCTGGGCACAAGATGTCTTAGTATTATAAGCTAAAGAATAAGCATAAGCAGGAAAGGGCTCAGAAACAGGTGGATCCCAACTAAGATGGAGAAAACTATATTGGGCGTAGTAGGAAGTAGGGTTAAAATTAAATATATAGGATCATTTTTCTTTATGTTTATCTTCTGGACACCTTTTAATTTGAATAATGTTATTTATGTACCTTCCGCAAGAAGGAATTTGATTTGTAGTTCTATTTTGAATAATTGTAGTTATTCCTTTTGACAAGGAAATGAAAGATTGAAATTTATTATAATTTTGCTATTATTAGTATACCACCTCACAAAATGATCCGTATCATTTGAATTTGAATGATTGTCTTGTTGTATCTTCTGATGTTTCCATCAATGTTATGATTAGGCATAAATGTCCTAGAATGAGTGAGAATTCTTCCATTTTATGGGATTGACATTTAAGGCATTTTTCTAGAGAAAGATTAAAAAGACTAGTAAAACAAAGGTGTGTTGTTAGACCTAGATTTCTCATATTTTGAAAGTTTTAAGTGCGGGGTTGTAAAGTAAAGATGAGACCATATAATCCCTAGTTAAAGAAATTAGACTCTAGAATAATCAGTGGGTTCTTCATTAGATATTGAATTGGATCAAAAGGTTATAGATTTTATTATCCCACTTATAGTACCAAGATCATTGAGTTTAATTGGAAATTCTAATTTAAGGATGACTTGGATGGTGGAAGTTTTGGTGCTTAGGGCTATCAATCTACGTGATAAGACTAATATTCTACCTATACCTATTATGACTCCTTCAACACTAAAGGAGATAATATTGACAATCCAGTTCAGATAAATAAAGATTCTCGTGTTAAAGAACTTGATCAGCTAGCCATTGAATTAGGATATTCTTAAAGAGTCCAGAGGTTTGTAATACTGAATAACTATACTGTATACTTACAAGAATTTTAATAAATTTAATAAGGGTAATTTTGTTATCTTAGTGCTTTATGTTGATGACATTTTGTTGGCTAGCAACTCAATTAATTTAGATGAGTCAAAATGCATATTGTCATATCATTTTGATATGAAGGATCTTAGTGAAGTATCTTTTGTTCTTAGAATTCAGATCCATCATGATAAAACTTATAGTATTTTGGGTTTATATCAAGCTAATTGTATTGAACGGGTGCTTAAAGGATTTAAAATGGATATCTGTGTATCTAGTCTAATACCTACTCAGAAAGGTAATACATTGTCTTAATCATAGTACCTTTAAATTGATATTGAAAAGGTTGAAATAGACAAGATTCCTTACGCTTCCACTATTGATGGTCTTATGTATGCACAGGTCTATATTCGTTTAGATATAGTTTTTGCTATTAGTATGCTTAAAAGATACTTGAGTGACCCTGGGATAAATCATCGAAAAGTAGTTAAGAAGGTAATGAGGTATCTTTAAAGTACTAAGAATCACATGTTGACTTATAGGCGATCTAATTCACTTAAGAATAATTATTACTCAGATTCTGATTATGCCTTATATACAGATAACATAAGTTAACATCTGGATATATCTTTATGATATCTGGAGAAGTTATCACATGGAAAAATGTTAAATAGACACTCACAGCTACCTCAACTATGGAAGTAGAGCTTATCACATGTTATGAGGCCACTTATCAGGCTATATGGTTGAGGAAGTTGATATCTAGTATGCAATTAGTTAATTTTATATCACAATCTTTACCAATTTTTATTGTAATAATTCTTTTGTTGTGTGCTTCTCTCAAAACCACAGGAATTCTAGTCGTATTAAACATTTTGATGTTAAACTCTTATTCATTAGAAAGAAAAAATTGCTGAATCTCAGACTCGTATTGAACACAGCCTTAGTGGAGACATGCTAGGGATCTGTTAACTTAAACCTTACCTATAGGAGTATTTAAAATCAAGTAACTCATATAGGTCTTGTTAAATCTTTTGATGAAGCCTTAGTTTAATGAGAGTATGGAATATGCTTATTTTATTTTGTTGATGTCTGTTACCAATAATTGCTTATATTTAAATATTGATGATATATTTTGTACATATATATAAATCATTTGCTTCCCTATCAGATTCAATAATTTTGAGTTATTTCTCTTATGAGTTGTGGTCAAAAGACTAACCTTATATAAATCCAATTCCTTTGGGATTATGAGACATTATATTTAAACATCACTTGTCTCCCTATTGAATTCAGTAATTTTGTATGGTCTCATTCCACTTATGTAATCATTGCTCAGTTTGGATATTGAACATTGGTAATATATTTTATATAGTTATAAATCATTTGTTTCCCTATTAGATTTAATGATTTTGAATTATTTCTCTTCTGAGCTGTAGTTGAAAGACTAAATTTTATTCTATTCCTTTCAGATTATGAGACATTATATTATTTGTCTCCCTATCGGATTCAGTAATTCTATATGGTCTCATTCTTTGAATTAAGTTTATAACTTAATGTATAACTAATTATTTTATTATTGATGTTTCAATTATTCCATA
The DNA here is from genome assembly GCA_020226215.1 of Sindora glabra. Taxonomy (NCBI): domain Eukaryota; kingdom Viridiplantae; phylum Streptophyta; class Magnoliopsida; order Fabales; family Fabaceae; genus Sindora; species Sindora glabra. The sequence continues at coordinate 39,996,379 of CM035227.1, read as the reverse complement.
TAATTAATTAATGCTATCTAAGTGGGATATTGTTGTATTAAAAATAAAATAAATAATTTATTTAAATAAATTTATATGGATTAGCATTAATTAATTATTAGAATATTTATTTAAATAATTAGTTTTGTATTTTAACATTAAGCATAGAACAGATTAGGCCTTAATTTAATATATATGATCCGTGATAGGTTAGATTATGCATAAGTTCATATAGGTAGAGGTCCCAATCTATAGTTCTTTAGTGGTCAGTAGTTTCATATCACAAATCTGACTTTAAATAAAGAGATCAGGATTATTATTTAGATGATGAATAAAAAAGATTATCACTCCAAAATATTTTACTCTCTCTATTTAAATAACCTAAAGGGTAAAGTAGGATATAATTTTACTCATCATCATCATTTAGATAAGTTATCATCTTATCAAATTATGTACCAGTTATGCTTATAATTTTATTGTGATCAATTTTATATTTTATAATTTTAATTCTTACTTCGAACATGAACTTCTTATAAACTGAAATGGATTTGGATGAAGACTGCGAGAAAGATGTTGGGGATATTTATATTTGGGATAGACTTGCCCCAGCCACCCCCAGGGCAAAAGGTTTTGATATATATATATATTTATTCCTGGATTTCATTTTATGACCCACCAAAAACAAGAAAGAGAACAAGAAGCTACAAGGAAGAGAAGTTAAGTGTGTGAAGTGGACCACTCAATCTAGAATCCCTGAGTATTATCTTGGTGATATAGCTGGAGTGAGAACATGTAATTCGGAATCAAGTATTGCAGGGAATCGTAGTCCTAGTCATACCAGCAGCCTAGGAAGAAAGAAGAGCTTGGCTATGGTAGTCAAGGCTGGCCTTCTTCTCTATTAGAGCATTGACTTTTCTATCTTTTACTGCAGCAGAAGCAAGAGAATCATTATTCATGGAAAAGAAAGACAGAAGCAACGTGGGATGAGGAAGAGAAAATCAGGACAAGGACACAGCATAGAATAAAAGGCAGCTGCCTAAATGCAAGAAGGTGAGTGGATTCTGGGTTTTCAAACGTGGATACCATGGTTTTGGATGGATTTTGGAATATTAACGGATGTGAATGGGAGATTGAGGGAAAGATGCCCAGGGAGGGGGGAAAAAATTATATAGTGTTAGATATTGAATTAAATTTCAAACGTCGGTGACATGTTGTGATGGTTTTTTCATCTGTTAAGGAAAAGGGAGAAGCACGTAATTTTTTTATATATATGAAAAAGATTTTGAATGTTGTTAGATATTAACATAGTGTTTATCTTTCTGAAAATGAATTAAATTAAAGAAAATGGGAGATGGGGTCCATCTCTTTAGAAAAAAGTATGGCAACTTCATATGAGATAATTTAGGAAAGTAATCATGATGGATTAGTTGGAACTACACTCTCTATCCCTATTTTTTTATTTTTCAGAATATGCACTTTAACATACTCGAGCTTTTAAATACATTTGGACGATGAAAGCTGGGTTTCTTCCAGCATGCTGCTAATTTTTAGGTGCAGCAGATGCGCATTAATTCTTGTTGGGTGATTGCCCCCTAAATAACACACATAAAGTTGTTGATTTTTTTTTATTGTAATGGCCCCTAATTTAAATTAATTCTCAGAATGGGGAATCTTGCACCAGTAGTAACCCCACAGCTGCAGAATAAATTCATAGCATGATAGTTGTTCGTTGAGACAACAATGTTGAAAAGCCCGTGAAGAATGTTGACAGCATCTTCTGGTTGATATGGATGGCTTGAATGCTGATATGTACTTTGGACTCTGGGCTCTGCCTGGTTAGTTCAAAAGGAAAAAAAAAAAAAAAAACACTCAGTGATTTTTAAGTCTAATTAATTGAATGGGTTTGCATCGGTTCTACTACCTTAATGAAACGGTGAATTTTATGAAATTTTTTATGAAATTAAAAATATTTTTCACAATTTTTTTATGATAACATAAATTATGAAGTGCAATTATTTACATAAATTTTGTAATATTTTCATAAAATTTATAGCTTTTTTCATAAATCTTGCCAGTAATAGTTGTAGTACAAAAATTTTAATAGCTCTATGGAAAAATTACAAAATTTTATAAAAAATTGCAAAATTTTATGAAAAAATTATAAAATTTTTGGGAAAAAAAAAAACTATAAAGATCCTATTGATATTTCCTATTTTAAGAAAGGATAGAAAAATGAGCCTTAATTGAATTATCCATGTGTGGTTCCTTTATTTCATAAAGAGGTCACGCCTGATTTGGTTCTTTGACTGATTAGGATCATGAAGGATCTATTTTTACCCCTCTCCAAAGATTCAAAGGTTTTACTGTTTATTGGAGTGATTTATGTTTATTACTTCTGTCCGGAACATATTCATACCGAAGTTAAATAAATGGATAAATGCATACAAAATCCTGTAATCAAATGTGAGATGTGGACGAAATCAAAGTCTTCCTGTAACATTATACATTTAGAAATGTTTGAATCGCTGTAGATAAGTTTGTGTATTTGTCCACCGAAACATATATTTATTAAACTATAAATGTTTCCGAAAGAAATCAAAAGAAAAAAAAAGATATTTAAATATTAATTGGGATAAACCCCTTTTTTTATTTTTTTTATTTACTGTAAGAAATAAGTTCATATCACAACAGCACCCATTACAAGCAAGAGAAAAAAGGAAGGCAACTCACATGCGCAATCGATACATAAACACAATCAATAGTAACAGAGAATTGCTGTCATTTTTCCATGCGCTTGCAGAGGACTATATCACAACAATGGACTCTTGACTTTGTGCTTGCCATTTGTCCACACCAACTCCCCAAACAGTGCGGAATCTTCAGCTGAAGCTACACCAGATGCTTGAACAAAAATCTAAAAGGTCTTCTTTTCGCCCGTTTTCTGGAAAGTCAAGGTTCGGAGCTTCACTAAAACTTGAAGTCCTTCAACACGTGCATTAGAAACATAAGTGCTTGGAGGCCCAACATTTGTCACCGTGTGAGTCGCATTTGCAGAATTTGTCCCAAAATATCTCACTGTTATAGAAGGGTAATTTAAATCTACAGTGTCGAAAGATTTTCGAGGACAAGTGTAAGGTTTCGTTTTATTATTAGCAAACGTATTAATCACATTGTTATAATTGGAAGCACATAAATACTTCAGGTAATCCGATGTGTCCATATATATCGCACACAAGCCCAGGATCCATAGCGAAGTTGGGTTGAACATGTCCTGCACCAAAATTGTACGGAGTTGCTATTCGCTGAAATGCATCCAGAATTGGTTCATTGGTATTATCTCTGGTGGTTGCTGGAGAGGTTATAGTCATATATAGTTATGAGTTAGTTGGCTGGGAAAACATAACATGGTAAAAGAAAACTTGTTAGGTAGGCATAAATATATGTACATATGCAGTACCAGTAGTCATGATGGCTGATTTGATAGCGGCTGGACTCCGATCAGGATGGAGCGTTGGGAGAAGGCCAGCAATTCCGGCGACATGGAACAAGACTGAGAAGTTAAACCGACGGTTATCAGATACCAGATTAGTTAGGCTTGCACCTCCTGAGAAAGCAGGACTAGACCAGGCGCCGTTATATCGGACTGAAATCCGAAAGGGAAAAGAGCAAAATTAATAGTAAAATTAGTTCTGCATGATATATTGGATATACCACATTGAGTCATTGTTATGTCATCCTGGCCCTCTATAAGAAAGAAATATTCTGCCTTTTCTTCAATCTCTTTTTATTTGTACAATATAACATAGGATTCAACTTTTTCAATTTGGGAGAGATGCTAATCAAAAACAAGAATCTAAACAAATTAACAAAATACACAACAAATAGACATATATATATATATAAGTTTATAGAAGAAATGAGACATTTGAAGGAACTTATATTGAGAAGAAAATGCCAACAAAAGCAAAAAATAGTTGAACTCGATTAGAAGTGATCTTCTAATTTATAGGAAAGAAATTATAAGGAACATCTTTCTTATAAAACAAAGGGAAACTTGTTGATCACTTTGTATAGTATTTTTTTGAAATTTATCAACAATCTTACATTTAGGATAGGCATTTAATTTTAATGTTTGCCTTCGTTTTCACAAATTTTTAAGAGAGAAAAACAACATTGTTTAATTATTCCACATTGATCATAAACTAAAACTGGCATCTTAAAGTTATGGTTTCTTTCATGTTATAGGACAAAAGTTTACTTTTCAAGGTCGGTTGTATAATAAAAAAGATGTGCCATTTCCTTTTTAATTTTTTCTTTTCTAAAAAAAATAAAGTTTACATAGGGTAGGCACACTTGCTGATGCAAAAGAGCATTACCTTTTAAATAATATTAAATAATACAAAAATTCATATCATAATGTATACAAAACAATATATATATAAGTAATTGTTTACAAGAACATTACATATACATTTTTCTTTTACAATTGAAACTTGTAACTTTACATTTAGTAGTGGCCCCTTATTCCAAACCTTGTGTTTGCAATCTTTCTTAAAACATATGCAACTCATTTCTCCTTCATGGCTTTTATATCTGTTGCATTGAAAGGTATTGCATAGCCTTGAAATAATTGCATGCTTACACATAAAACTTGATAAGAAGACACGACTACATGTTTCCATAAGTGTTTACCTAGCTAAAATTCGAACAAACTATTATGGTAAGCCTTTCATTCCTCTTAATATGGTTAACCATCCAAGACATGTATTTACACACATAGCATCCATACTCTACATTACTAGTTTGTTTAAGGCATTGCAACAAACTAACATAGATTAATTTCAATTTTATGTAAACAATCACTCTATTAGGTGCCTAAATATCAACATTACGACTACTTTTACCCATTCAATGTTGCTCTTTCTCAAGCCTTGCATCCTTAAATGAATATTCATTGAGGTTATGAATGTCTCCTTTTAGTCCTCTCATGGTTGGCACGCCTACAGGTTAAGCTAGTATATCACCTTCTCTTTTGGATAGTTTACACTTAACATCCATTGGTTGTTATAATATTATCAATATCAAAATAAGATACCAAAAGAAAAAATAACTAAAGAATGAATTAAGATCCATCTTTGCACTTATATACTTTTCGTGGTATGGTACCATGTAGCATTAGCTTTTGTTCATTGTCATGGTCCCGTCTATATACTTATTCCATAATCTTTGATTGCCCCCAAAAGTTGAAACTTTTTAGATCTAGAAAATTAAAGAAGAAACCTACATTCCTGTCTTAGGCATCATGGTGCAAGTGCTTAGTGTTTTCAATAATTCATATTATCTAATATGTGCATAAACTAGGAAAGACTTGAGAGGTAAAGATGAATGCATCTTATTTAAGTTATGACAATTGAAACATCTATCTCCTCCTTATTGAAAAGCTATAGGATCTTTGTTGTGGATAGGAGAATATCATGTTTGTTTCTTATGAAATCTTTGCCATTAGATAACACATTGAGCCTATTGTTTGACATTTCTTGTGCAATGTGGAGGAGCTTTTTCCTTACTTTTCCCACACTTGTTTTTCTTTTAAAGAGGATAAGTTGTCAAAGTATTTGATTCTTTGGATTTGCTATCCTTATCCTTCTCCCATTTTCTCTTGCCTTTTTCATTTTTTATAAGTACCTAAAAATGAATTTTAAAAAAATAATGATTAGACATATGAAATAGTGCCTTTTTATTGTAACAATTAACTTAAAGTAATGGAAAACCTCATTGTTGTATATTAGCTAACCTAGGAAAGAGCCAATTGCTTAAGCCATCATGATAACATCCTTTGTCGGTAATGCAGTTTAGTTGACTTATTCTCGATAATGTCTACCATGACCTTACATGGGTCCTTTAGCAATGTAATAATGTAGAGCATGCGATTAGGGAAAACCATGCTTTGCACCAGTTGTTGATAATGAGGTCCTTTAACAAAGAGTATACATCTATGCTTAGCCTACATTGACAAATAAACTAGGCGATCAACATCAATGTAATTTTACATCATGATTAGAGAATGCTTATCAATAAATAGTAAAAATGATAGTAGTATACTTAAGGTAATTAGGCAAAAAGGATTAGGGTCAGTAGAGTAATAGCTACCTTATTATGGCATAAAGGTTGCCATATGTAACTTCTCCTCTTTTTTCAAAATAGATGGTAACTTGTCATTCTATTCATGCTCAATAATCACATGCCATAAAATTGAGTCATACACTAGTGATAATTAATCCTAGGATAGTATTTCATTGTGAGGAGATTTTATAATTCTTTTAATGTTTTACTTAATACTAACTATTCCACTAGCTCCCCTCACACATTTGGGATGCCTTAAATTTCCTAGAGCAATAATAAAGATGTTCATCCTTCTTATCATTGAAACTCTCCTTGGATAGCTTGTTGTATGAGCTCATCCTAATACAATGTAATCAAACATGAGTTGCCATGTGTTGGTAAATGAATAACACACTTTATATCTAATAAATTAATAAAATAATAATATCACTTACTATTCACTTAGTAATCTACTAACTCTCCTCCGTTGTGAATTCACCTTTCTTATGAACTTTAGCCCTACCTATAATTCATGTTGTTCAACAATGGTAATAGAGGTAGATGCTGGATCACTGGATTAAGCAGTAATATCTTTAACAGCTTGAGTCCTTTCCTTAAAGATGTCCTCTTTGAGCTTCCTATACCCTTTTTGAGATAACTTATGTTTGTACACATTTTTGACTTAATTTGCCTTATTTTTTGTATTTATAGCCTATTAACTAGAAAACAAAATAAGTGATAAGAAGATGTTATTCCTATCAATAGTGAAAGAAAGACCACAATACTAAGATGGCCATAGATAAATACCACAATATGAAGATGGCCATAGATACCTAAAAGCCTTTGGAATGGTATATCTCCATAAACTTGTCCTACTTTTGCTACTTAATCCAATGATATCTTGTAAGAGGAGGTCTTGCTAGAGTCCTTACTCAGCTAACAAAATCCATATTCAACGTATACTTAAAATGCACCTACCTATTACTTGCCAATATAAGGATGTATTTTTTGTAATCCTAAAAAATATTGAACATAGCTTCCCAGGCAACCCATAAATGATAAACGCGATTAGTAAGGACATCTTCTTATACATATATAAAAATTGAAATGGAAATAAGTAATTTCTTACAAATAAATATTCTCAAATGGCATTTTTATGTCTTTTTCCACTTAAGGCTATTGGTAAATTGTAATAGGCATCTTAGTGTATACCAAAGCGCCAAGGTAGCTAGTGAAATTAGTTCCATTAGGCCTACATGAAACTTCCTTCTTATTGAAGTTTACTCCTAACTTATCCCCTTTAGCGAGCTTGAAAACTATCTTTCTCTTTATTATAAGGTCCTTAGTGGCCTTTGTTTTATAGCCACTTTTACTAGAGTTCCTAGTTGAATCCATGTCACTTTTGTTTTAAAAAACTTAAGCAAATTAACACAAATATTTAACTTACATATCAAGCAACATTTAATAACTTAATAAAAGGGAACAATTGGAAATCAATTTATCCCATTCAATTAGATCCTAGAGCAAAATTTTTCTTATAACAAAGTGACATTTTCAAAAGTGTCATCCATACAACAGAGCCACACTAATGTAGCAAGTTACTGCAAAAGTAAAAATGATACTTTCAAAAATATGAGCATGGAACATGACATTTATTTAGGCATTTTAACTTTTTGTTAATAATGCTTCTAAAACATATAGTTAATGATTAAAAAGTTTTTTTAAAGCATAAAAAGGAAAGCTTTCCAATAATAAACAACAATACTTAAGCTATAATCTTGAAGACCATAGTTAAAACAAAAAATGCTTACAAAGCAAGGTGAATTGTGGAAAATACCTTAAATAAATGGTCAAAGATGGTTGAAGGTTGACACATACAACTACTAAACAAACATTGAAGAAAATCAAGTCGTAAGCACAACAAATTCAATAGCAAATTGCCTATAATGCAATTTTAACTACAATTTTATCTATGGTTATGAGAGACATAGAAAACATATAAGTAGATTACTCTTTGTTTTGCACATCATTTGATAATTTAATTGATGTTTAATGTTTAATGCATAATTATAAAATGCCCTAGGGAAACTTTTGACGTTAGCTGTATATAAGAATTAACTTCTAATATTTGCTTACTTTTTGAACCTAATGATTCCCCTTGATTTTCCATGATGATTTCTTAAACTAACTATCATGGAAAGTTTTTAGACGCTTTTGTACATTCGTTAAGAGAAAATTCTACTTTATAATCTTAGCTTTTTATTTGAATTGATATAGTAAGTTATACTTATGTACAAAAATACTTCCAAGCCATTATATATTTCGATTTTCTCATTAAGTAATATTAATATGGTGACACTAAAGGGAATTTTGTATTAGTGCAAGTTTTAAACATAAGAGTTGCCTTTCTTACTTCTATTTTCAAGCCCGCGTCTCTTCCATTTTTCTAATTTCTTAAAAGATTTTTGTTTTCCTTTTCTTTATATGACTTTTATGGTTGTTTTAAGCTTTACATGCTTATCATGAGATGAAATATTGTATCAAAGATTGAAGATGGCTGAACAATGATAAGAAATGTTTGTTACATAGGTCTTTAAGATATTTTTATTTGTATTTCCTCTTTATAACTTATGAGATTGTATCTAAGTTTTAAATGCCTATTGTGTTTTTGACAAAATGTTGAAGAGAAGTTTGAACCTAGCTAATAATGATGAAAGATGAAAAAAATTGGAAAAAAACTCCATGAAAATGGTTGTTTTTCATAATTTTGAAAGAGTTTTAATGGAAAATGCATGCTTTTGGCAAGATACTAGATTTATTTAATTTTTGCCACAAAAATTGTAGTAGGATACAAAGAAGTGACATTAAAAAAAATTATGTAAACATTTTACATCAATTTTTAGTAAAAAAATATTTTGAATGAGTATTGATGGCTCTTTGGTATGTGGTGGAGGATAAAATGAGATCTAATGTCTTACATATAGAGTTGGATGGCGGCAAAAATTAAGTTTAGAAATAAATAAGAAGGAGAATGAGAGTGATAACAAGAAACAAATAAGATTTGCCTTATATCATAAAAATGTCATTACTCTTATGACTTTAAATAGTGGTTATTTTATAAATTAATGTTTAAAGTTTTATAGAGAGAAAACATTAATTTTCTTAAGAATCGATGTATAAAATTTCTGTATATTTTCATAAATGTCATCACCTGAATGATTTTAAATATTAGTTATTTTGGGAATTCACATCTAAAGTCTTATAGGAGGAAAAAACATTGATTTTTTTAAGAATTGATGTCTAAAATTTCTTTGTTTTTTCAAAAATCTCATAACTCCTATAACTTTATACATTGATTATTTTAGAAACCAATATCTAAAGTATCATATAATAAAAACATGTTGATTATATATATTAAAAAAAACAACTTAGGTGATTTTATTTTCCCGTGCTAGTAGTTGGCATTGCTTTGAATATTAGTTTTATAAAAAAAAATTGAGTGTTAATTGCATCTCAATTTTTTGAATTGACTTCCCTTTCCTTTCAATGTTAATTCCTAATAATTCATGTAGAATGCTTTTTAAGTTTCAACCTTGACTCTTTATTTGAATTGACATGTTTAGTTGCTCATATTTTCAACCATGCCATCATGCCATTATATACATTAATTATTTCTTTAATAGATGTTAATTGTTTGAAGTGGTTTCACATTTCTATAGCAATGATATATATTGTAGGAAGTTATAAATTTTATGTCATATGAACAAATGATTGATATTCAATTTTATGAATTTTGATTCTAGAAATGTGTTTGTTGAATTACTATTTGTTTGGTTAAATTGTATTTATGCAATGTGTTTGTTGAATTGGTAACTATAAAAATAGCTAGAAAATTAGTAGAACTTCTCAATTTAACGAGAAAATAAGTGATAGATTTATAAATAATGATGCCAATAATTTTCTAAAATTCCTTATATTAGTGATGTAGTATTCCATTACTAAATGGGGACAATTCATAAATATTTTTCTAATTTAACAACGAAAGTAGTGATGATTGGACATTTACCAAAAGATTTTTCTATCATTAAACCTAAAAAAATGCATCTATTAGCAATGAAAATTTTGTTACAAATTATTATTTACCAACAAATATATTCGTTGTTAATTTTGTGACATGGTCATCAATTTTACATTATCATGGTTGTCAAATTATATTTCTCTTAGTAAAATTATATTAGCTATTCAAGAGCATTCAATCAAATTTTGTACTTCCTGATATTGTATTATCTTAATTTTCACCAGACACTAATCAGGAGAAAATACTTTCTATTTTTAATAATAATGTATGTTGTTGCACTATCCATAAGACACTAATTTTTAGTATAAATTTAATAGCAATGAAATTGGTCAATGAAATTATCAATTAAATGATCAAATCTATCTTTTGAATGTTCAAAGGATTTTATCATATTTAAATTTGTTATATCATAAAATCATGGTTTAAACCATTATTATTTTAAATTTTACCTTAATAATGGCAAGTGCATGCTTAGGTTATATTTTTTCTTTTTATTATTTAATTTAGTAGTACTAGTGAATGGAGAGATAAATAATTACAAGAAATATAAAAAAAAGATTAATAATATTAGTTATGAAATTTGAGGAATATAATGAGAATTAATGTTGTGTTTACTCAATTTTTTAAACACTAGATTATTTATGACTTTAGATCCAATATAACAATAGTAGTGACAATTATTGCATTTGATTGTTTAAATGCATGCCCCTCTACATTTTCAAGTGTTCCATGTTGATCAAAAGTCAATTACGGCAACTTAACATGGGATCCATAAAAATGTAGGAAATCCATGCATTTAGATGGATTAGCGACAAATATTGCACTAAATTGAAACTCATAAATAATTTAATATTTAAAAATACTTTAAATATGTAAAAATTTCTTGTTGAGAAAGGGCCAGAAGGGTCTCAAACTCTGAAAAATTTTCAAGCCTTTATTTTTATGTACAATATTTTTCAATTGGCTTTTCAAAAATTTAAAAATTGTCTAGATGTTATCAGAATTTTAACACCTGATCTCTTCGTATTAAAAATTTAACTCAGGTGTTGAGTATAAAGGACATTATTCACAATTTTTTATAGAAAAAAAATTGCAAGAATATATATACAAATTTATATTTATAATCTAAACTCACGTAAAAATTTATGAAATCCAACATGGAAATTAAACAATCATCACCCTTTGTTGACTAACGACTAAGCAATCCCCTTTTTCCCCCTTCATTTGGTAAAACTCTACAATCTTCTTTAATCTTTAGAATCCGAAAAGGAACATGTTGGTATATTTTAAAAATATCAAGGTCCGAATATTATTTTATGTAATTTTTAAAATTTTATAGCAGAGGCTTTATTACTTACTTAGATCGCGATCCCTTTGTGGTTGGGCTCTTCTTTACTCTTGATATCCATATTTGCTTCAAAATCAATAATTAGGTACAAATACTTCTCTGATTGTTACAAGGGGACTACTAGAATCCTCTGTAAGAAATATAAGCATCCCAAATTTCAAGTTTCTAAAATAGTTACTGTGAGAGTGTAACTTCAAAGGAACAAAGCAAAAATAAATAAATAAATTTGTAGTTAGCACTCTTTTAGAATATAAGAATATATTCACGTTATTTTCCTATTCTAGTAATAGTTGAGTGACAATCAATTTAGATTGCTTTGATTTAAGACAATAAAAAATAATTAATTCAAATCACTCTATTTTTAAAATAATTACCTTCAAAATAAAGTTAAGATAATTTAATTAATTGAATAATTACTTAAATAATAGAGTATGCTCATATGAACTTATCCCATGTGCAACATAGTAGGATCAGCCAAATTGGAGTAAAGCGACCCACCAGCTCGTCTTCCTTGGGGTTGTACATTCTTCAACGGTTCCTCTGTCGGAAAGGGGAGACCTGGGTCATCCCATTTGCACTTTCTTTTATTTTTGTTTACATGAAGTTAAAAGCTATCTACCTAGGATTTAAAAAACGGTCCGTAGTCGCAATATTGTCTGCAATATTACGTTTTCGAAAGAGATCGCATCCGCGATTTCCCGCAATTTTAAACCGTTATGACTGCATTTTTTTACATTCATCCGCATCACGACGCGACCGCAACCGCAATTTAAATCCCTACTATCTATCTTATCTTTTTGACAGTGCGGGTGGCAAGGAAATTAAATTAAGTTTCTTTTCATATACTACAAACAACAACTGTTCCACAACAGGTAACTTCCCTGCCTGAGAAAGTGTACTTTTCAGGTATAAATTCTACCTTCGTGGGAACTCGTGAGCATGGGTTTGAAACCTCGGACGGTGATAGTTCCAAAGAGAAACTGACGTTCCAAATAGACTAAGAACAGAGCAACATCTTTAATTAATTAAATAAATTTTATTTTGTTAATCAAATTTGCCTTAATTGACTATATGTCTATAACCGATATTCTAACTTCCTTTTTGGGTCAGTCAGTGCATTACATCATTCTGTTCACGTCATAAGCAATATAAAGCTAAAAGTGATTTTAAGTTTAATAGCAAATATGTGGTTTAAATCTGATCAAGATTCTTTCTGTTATATGAGTCTTTAAGTAGATTCAAATTGATGAAAATTTGAGAGATGTTGCAGTGCGGTCTTGCCTCCTCAGAGACGCTTAAACGTTTTTGTTGCATAGACTCACTTGACGTGCAATTTTTTGGGGTACCTCCTAGTGCATTTTTTTTTGTTAGCAAAATAATAATAATTACCAAAAAAATTTGGCAAGTTTTTTTCTCATCTCAGAATATTCTGAAAATTGCATTAATGTAGAAATTTTTAAAAATCCTTGGACAAAAGTTGCAATTTATATTCATTTTTATAAAAGGGATTTAATTAATTTGTGAATATTTTTTAATATTCAAAAATAATTTTTAAAGAATAATTTTAATTGATTTACAAATGAATTAATTAGCTTGAAACATATTGAAATTGCATTCAATTGAACCCGAAAGTGAATTTTCAATTGAGTTGCTAACTTGCTCTTTACATTAATATTAATTAGCAACTGTGAATGATTTTCTCTAATACATTGGGTGTCTAATAGAATTAATCCTGAGCGAATCCCCTTTAATAAAGGTTTCAATAAATATATACAGAATTACTAGTTACTCAAAAATAATATTCTGGGAGGCATGCATAGATGTACAGGTTACTTTCCAGCTTGGTGAAATTTCAATAAAATTGCGTAATATCCTTGGTGATTTCAACAATATGATACGTTTGATCACATGACTTCAGGAGGTTTTATGTCTCACATTGTATAACAAGATGATATTCGCGCTCCATTTATTTAATTGGAATATATATATATATATATATATATATATATATATATATATATATATATATATATATATATATATATATATATATATATATATATATTGATAATAGAAGAGTGATATGCATTATATAACTTGATTAAAAATTATGTCTATAATCATGATAATTAAGGAAAATAGATTCCTTTTTGAAATAGAGAAAGTTACTTTTTTCAAACTTTTAATATTTAATGTTGAATATATAAAATATTTTTCTCATTTTTAATATTTTATAATTATATTCTATGGATACCATTTTTTATAAATACAAACAAAACCTCAATTTGAAATATCATAATGAAATCAAATAAAAAGGATAAGTATAAAGATATTTTATTTTTATTTTTTTAAAATTATTTAGTTCATTCAATGAGTAAAATCACACTATTTGTAATTCTTTTTATTATTTGATTCATCAATCAAAGAATAAAATTACATTGATGATAATGGTGGTAATTAGCATTGGCAATGACAATGATGATGGCCATCATGGCATTGATAATGGATGCAATAATAATGCTAATGATAACGGAAGTGGAAGTGGGGACCATCATAATGGTGGCAACCAAAGTGGAGGATGGTTTGAGAGACATTTTTCTTTTTTAGGTGGCATAAATTTAAATTTAGGGAAAAGGAATTCATATGAAGAAAGAAGTTGTTAAAGATAAGTATTATATGTGAATGAAAAGGTTTTTTGATTCCTTTTACAGTCTCAAAATGTTTTGATCAAATGGCACCTAAATAAGTAAGTGATAAACATTAAAATATCTAATTATTTGATTGGAAGGTTAAATTATAACAAAGAACTCACATAGCAAGGAAAGCTTTTTCTGCCCTAATCACAATCAAGCTTAGGATAAGTGCATCAATCCCATTGTTTGATTTCTAACCAAGATCTCCACCATTTAATATTATTGATAACCTAACTTAGAAGGGCAAGGAATCATCAGCCTTTATTTTAACACCTTCCTTAATGCTTTAAGTTATGTAAAACTCAAGTATGTAATTATGATTCACATGAAAAAAAAATTCTTCATAAATCACCTAATAACTAACTTTGGCATTAGACCGTGCTCGATGGATTTCCTCTTACCTTGTGCATTTGACCTTGTTTCCATATGTAAGTGGTCAAAGCTAATTCTAACCACCAGAAGTAGTTGGGCATTTTTAGAGAAGTTATTTGGCACCATTTATGGCCTAATCACCACATCTTGAAGTATACTTTCCACCCTTTCACACTCTCGCACTATAGCACCATTTAATAAACCTTACCATTTTACATAGCCTTGAAGATAAGAACTAATAATTAATGATCGAAGTGTATTCCTAGTTAAATAAGAGCATTGTTGTACAATGGAAATCAAGCACGATGTTCTTATAAAGCAGGTTACCTATTTAAAAATTGAAATAAAAGTGCTACACTAGCCATACCAACATAACCAAACCAGAGTATTATTAATCTTTGATCTGTAGTTAGATTCCTTGACCACCTTAGAGCCAATATTATCCCCACCACATCTTCCACCACTACCACTATCAATGTCCTTACAAATGTCATTCGAAATGCCATCTCTGTTGACCAACATTCTAATCTCAAAATCATAACATCCTTCCAAACTACTGTACCTTCCATTTCAAATATCCACCATACATGAGTACTAAATTTAATACTACTACCACCCATACTATTATTACCTCTACTAGTGTTCCCACAATAATGTCATTCTCCTTTCCCTAACTAAACCTTAGTACTCAACATACTAGAATACTAGGGGAACAATACATAAAACACAAAGAATATGACTAATTGTTCATGTCCATCAGCTAAAATAATTCCCAAAATAAAAGATCCTACAATACCATTATCCTAAAAGAATGAGATTATACCTTTATTATTGAAATAATGACCATGCCACTCCCTCATCATTTCAATTTTCCTACAAATATGGTACTATAAATCTTGTGGAACATTTAGAATCCTTTTGAGCATTTATGCTCATTTCAGGCACCTTTGATGCTATCATATGTCATGCATTCTTAACAACCTTGAGGAAGACAGGTTTTAGATGGTTCAAGTCCTTTCTCGATCACTCCATTACAAATTTTAAGCAATTATCAAAAGCTTTTCCAACTTATTTTGTGACCAGCAGACTACCCAAGGAAACCCCAATAGCTTTTGTAAATTTTCAATAAAGGCAATAAGAAACATTGTGTGAGTACTTGACTTGGTTTAACTCTTTAGCCTTAGAAAGCAAGGATCTTAATAAAAGTATAGCTATCCACCAGATAATGGCAAGGCCGAAGCAAGGCCATTGGCTTGGTCTTTAGCTAAATGAGTAGCTATAAACCTGAGAGAATTATTAGCAAAGGTAGAAAAGTTTATCAACCTAGAAGAATAAGACTTAAATAAATAGCAAGGTGAGAGATCACAAGCAAATGTTGATTAAAATAACAAACTAAAAGAAAAAGAGCATATAATATTATGAAGTAGATACAATAACTATGAACCATTATTGGCCCTGTTAAGCAAAATCATGCATGATGTTAAGGTTGTAGAATTGATAAAATTCACTAAAAAAAAGAAAAGAAAACATCCCCTTACCAATTAAACCAAGCACTACAAGTTTCATAATGACTATGGTCATAATAGACAAATCTATTATGTTGAAGGATGAAATTGAACACCTTATTAGGAAAGGCTACCTCTCTAAGTACAAAAAGTACAAAATAGAAGATCAAAAACAAAAAAAGCAAAGAAGTTAATCAGTAAAAGAAGGAAACTTATGTAAAACAAACTTGTACTAATAATCAGAAGGTGGTCTAAGTTATTAAAATAATAGTAGGAGGATTTGTGAAAGATGAAAGCTCTAATAAGGCTATGAAAAAAATATGCCAAACAAGTCTTCATGGTTAGGCAAAATGCCTAAAGGTAGAGTTTAAACTTATTAGCATTTTTAGGAAGATTTCAAAGATATCAATCGTGACCATGACAATCCAATGATTATCTTCGCAATGATAGGAAATTATTCAATCAAAAGAATTCTAATTGATCAAGATAGCTTGGTTAATGTTTTATATTAAAAAATAACAAAAAAAAATGAGAATTACCAAAGATATGTATAACTTATATGATAAAGTGCTTATCATGTTCACTAAGAGTGAAGTACAGATTGAAGGAACAATTACATTTAGAGTCAGTTATACTTAGAGTCACTTTAGGTTTAAATTCTAAACTGAGAGACCTAGATATCAATTGCCTAGTAGTTTTAGCCTTGAATAATGCTTACAATGTTATATTGGGTCAATCGTCCTTAAACTTAAGAAGTGTGATCATGTCTACACCCTACTTTTTAATAAAATTTCACACTTTTAATGGTGTTGGCCAAGTTTGAAGCAATCAAAGAATAGCACGTCAATGTTATATGACTAACTTGAAAAGCATGGAGCTTAATCTTAGATTAACTAATCATGCTAATCTACTGAAGGATTGCCAATTAATCAATTTTACCTCATTAGATGTTTGAATGGATAAGATAACATGACTAGAACCTCAAGTAGAACTTAAAGAAATTAAATTATTCAATGATAATAATGGGTAGGCAATAAAAATAGGAGCCATGTTGGACACAGAAGATAAATGCATATTATAACAAAATTACTAAAATAAAACCATATAGTATTTGCATGGTCACTTATCGACATGCTAAGGATTGACCTATCTATAGCATGCCATAAGCTCTCTATTAATGTCAATGTCAAGCCTATTCAACAAAGAAAGTGGAAAATAAGGGGAAAAAGGAAAGCTATGGCTAAAGAGGAAATAAAAAAAGTTACTAAAGTTGGGATTCATATGAAAGGTCTTCTACACTACCTAGTTAGCAAATATCATCTTAGTAAAAAAGGCAAATGACACTTGAAAAATGTGCATAGATTATATAGATCTTAACAAAGCTTACTTGAAATATACCTATCCTTTACCAAACATTAGTTGGCTCATCAACAATTCATTAGGCTTTAAAATTCCAAGCTTTAACAACACTTTCTTAATGTATAACTAGATACAAATACATCCCGATGATGGGGATAACATGACATTCATAACTCATTAAGGCATATCTTGTTACAAAGTCATGCTGTTTAACTTAAAAAATGATAGGGCATCATACTAGCATATGATGAATGAAGTGTTTGCAAATCAAATTGGAAGAAATACAAAAGTATATGTAGATAATATGATCATAAAATAAAAAAAATAACGTTAGAAGAATCTAGCAAAAGCATTTCTTATGCTAAAGAAGGATTAAATACACCTTAATTTTAAAAATTGTTAAGACCGAAAAAAATTCTTGGGATTTATGCTTATAGAATAATAAATTAAAGCAAACCTTGCAAAGTGCCAAGCGATCATTCAGATAAAAAGTTTCTGAAACCTTAAAAAGGTTCAAGTACTCAATAACAAATTAGTAGCATTAGTAAGGTTATTATCTATATTGGCAAATAAATGTTCATACTTTTACAATTTACTAAAAAACATAGAAAAGTTTGAATGGAATATTGAGTGTGAGGATGCATTTTTAAAATTGAAGTAATAGCTGGCTTCACCAATAATATTATGCCGACTAGATCCTACGAATATGCTACTCCTATATTTACCTTAATTAAAATTAACTATTAGCTCATCTTAGTTAAAGAACATTAAAGAACACAATAACCAATTTACTTTGTCAATAAAACCTTTCATGGAGCAAAAGTTTGTTACTAAAAGATTGAAAAACTTACATATACCTTACTTGTTATCTCTAAATAGTTGAAATTGTATTTTCAAAAGCACCAAATGATAGCCTAATTGAATGCACCTATTTGATAAGTCCTATATAAACTAAATTTAGTTAGATAACTATGGGTATGGTTAATAGAACTCTTTGAATATAGACTCCTCTACGAGGCAAGAAAGGTTATTAAGTCACAATCATTAATAAACTTTGTTATGGAATAAACAAAAGAAAAAGAAAAAAAGATGCTTATAAAATAGGTTATATATGTTAATTGGTTGTTAAACAAATACGAGAGCAAGATAAAAATGATCTTAGAAAATAGAAAAGACATAATACTAGAATACTTAACTAAATTTGAATTCAAAGCAACTAATAATCAAGCTAAGTGTGAAGCAATCATAGCTAGTCTAAGGTCAGCTAAAAAGGTTGGAGCTAAAATAATACAGATTTGTAGTGACCTCAATTTAGCAATCTTTAACTCATAAGAGAGTATGAGGTGAAAGAATTGAATTTGATCAAATATGGAAAAAAAATAAGAGGTCTATTGGCAAAATTCAAATATGAACTACTTAAGATACCTTGGTTGGAAAATGGGAAAACAGATGTCTTAGCCAAATTGGTTAGTGCCAAAGTAGTGGTAAACAATAGAATTGTCATACAAGATTCAATAGGGACACCCAGTATCTAAAAAAGAAAGAAAGAAAGAAAAGATAGTATCTCTAATTAATGGGACAGATGCATGAGTTACTCCCATTATAGACTATTTGGACGAAAGTAAATTACTTGGGATAAGAAATAAATCCTATATAATCCAAAGACAAGTATCACACTTTTTTTTTACAAATAATGCACATCTTTATAAATGCAATGTTAACTTACTTATGCTCAGATGCCTTTGATAGACGAATCAAAGTATGTTTTGAGAAAGCTACATAAGGAAATATATGGAAGCCACCAAGCAAAAGCCATATTAGCCCAAAAAATAGTTCGCTCAAGATATCACTAGCATAAAATAAAAAAAAAAGCAATTAAATTGATCTAATAATGTGATAACTACCATAAATTTGAAAATGTAAGGAGATAATTAACATCCCCATGAAGCCTATTATTTCAACTTGACCCTTCATGAAATGAGGAATCAAGTCTAACTGGACTTTATCAATTTAAATTCCTAATTGTACCTTTTGGCTATTTTATTAAATGGGTGGAGGCAAAACCTTTGGCATTAATAATGGCAAAAGTCATATAGAAATTCATAATTTGTAGTTAAGATGATAAAACCCAATTTGATTGGTATATTTTTTCATGAAAATGTATTTTAACCTATCACTTGTAAGTTTAAGTTACCAAATACATTAGAAGAACTCCTGAGCTTTTTATGTCATACTAGATAACTTTCTAATTGTCAACATGATAATCACCTTTTAAAGTGACCTATAGCTTTGAAGCAATATAACTAATGGAATTAGGAGAGCATGGTGAATGCTGAGAAAAATAAGATGAATCACTTAACAAAATATAACAAAGTCAAGATTTAAATCTATTACCCAAAATCCAAGAGATGGCTCAAATTAAAGTTGAGTAATATAAAAAAACATAACTAACTACCTTAACAATAAAGTTAAAAAATGCAATTATATGAAAAGGATTGCTAATATTCAAACTAGTAGTTGGATCACACATAAAGCCTAATAGAGGAAAGGTGGCCCCTAATAGGAGAAAACCATTCAGAGTGAAAGAGCAAATTGCAAATAAAGCTTACCAACTACAAACTATCAATGGAAAACTAATTTCTTGAACTTGGAATTCTACTCACCTTGAAAAATATTTTTAAACATGTGAAAGTTTAAAAAGAATGAATAAAACTTATACATTTAAATGAGCTATTACACTTTATGAAATTACAACAAATCTCGCACCTTCAACCTTATTAAAAGACTCAACAAGTCTTACATTCTTAACACTTTTAAAAAGCCCAAGCGAGTCTTGTATTTTTAGCTTTCTTAAAAAAGCCAAGCAAGTCCACACCCTCAACCTTCTTAAAAATCTAAGTGAGTCCTACACCTTTGGCACTCTTAAAAAAAAGCCTTAGTAAGTTTTACACCCTCAATACTTAGGCAAGTTGAGCACTCTTAATATCTCCATAACAGACATATGCCCTAGGATCGAGTGGACTTTATGCCTGCTAAGCTATTTGGAATATATCTTAAAAAAGCAAAGAATGAATGAAGAAGTTCCATAGCCTTTTGGAAGGTAAATAATGAAAGTGGATATAAACAAATCAAGTAAAGAGTTGTAATCATGTCTAGACCATAACCAATAAAGTGAAAGAATTAAGATGGCAATTATAAAATTAAAAGATATTCCCCTCTTTTTAGAGCAAGTCATCCAAGGTAAGGTCTCAATCTAATCTAGAAAGGTTAAGCAACAAAAAAAAAAAACCATAAAATACTTGACTTATCAACCATAGCATTAAAGCATTCTTAAAGTAAGGCCAACACTTAGCATGAGCATTCAATAGTTTGGAGTCATGATCCTAAGTTTAACTTTTTAAACTACATATCTCTTTACCTTTCTTTGTCAACTCTTTTTCCTATTCGTGTTCTTTTTATTAGTAAATTGCTAAAAAAGCCTCTAGTTACTTCTTTTTATTCTCCAAGGTAAAATTCTTCTTTTTCTTTTTTCCTTTAGCTTCTCATCCAAATCCATTTCTCTTGTTAACATCTAATAACTCTAAAGTTTTACTTTCTAATTCCTATCAAGTAGTCGCTAAAGAATGCTTGATAGCCTTCAAATGGCTTTTTAGAGACACGCTATTATTCTTCTCCATAGAGGGGATCATCTCCAGTATAGTCCCAATTACTTAACCTAGCTTTATCATAGCAAAACATAAAGCTAAGTCATCCCTAAATTTCGGTTGGTACCACTTATTCTTAGCTCGATTTATCTCCATTACTAGCTATCCTTGCATTAAAGGAGTATAGTCTATATTAAAGGAGTATAGTCTATATTAAAGGAGTACAGTCTATGTTTTTGCATCAAAGGCTTTAAGGAAGGTTAACTTGTGAAGAAGCCTTAATGGGTAGCATCTCAAAACTAGTATTGCCACTCGACTTATGAGTCTTGACATTTTTTACCACTACCTCAATCATATGATCTTTGGCAATAGTTTTAGTAGTTCACTTCCTTTTACTTCTCTTCTTTTTCAATGTAGACTTAGTCTAACTTGCTAATGGAAGGGTGTCTCTCATCACTTGAACTTTTGGAACCTTAAAAATAACTAATGTAACAACAGATACCTCACCAATCGGATAAAAGGCCCAAGAATGGGTTCTTACCATAAAGGTCACCCCATTATCCAATGGAAGAACACAAACAAAATCCAACATTTAAGAGATAAAAAGTAGAATTTAAAATGAAAAGCCAAGTCCCTCCATCTAATGGATAAGGAAACATAGGATGAATGATTAAGATCGCAACCCAGAAAACTAGAAGACTTCATTCATCCAATGGTATAGATGTTTAGATGATAGATGTTTAAGATTTCAAAATAGGGCATGGCAAAGTTGAATTATTGAGATTCACACCATCTTTAATTGAAGTTTGATCAAACCTCCATTTACTAAAAAAAAAAAAAAAACCTTCAATGAGTAAAATTCTTAATTTACAAAATAGAATTTTGAAGAGTTACCTTATTAGACATAAGTCAGTCAAACTATAACAAAGAGCCCACATCGTGAGGAAAGCTTATTTCTCCTTAGTCATGATCAAGCTCAAGATAAAGACATTAGTCCTATTGCCTAATTCCTAGTCAAGATCTTTACCATTTAATACTATTAATAACTTGATCAATAAGGCTAGGGAATCAACCTCTTTTTTAGCACCTCCTTTAATGCTTCAAGTACTATAAAACTTAGGCATGTAACTATGATTGCCATTTTAAAGACTTCTTTGTAAATCACCCATTGACTGACTTAAGCATCAAGCATGCTCAGCGAATTTCTTCCTACCGTGTACATTTAACCTTGTTTCCTTGTGCAAGTCCTTAAAGCTAAATCTAACCAAAAAGTAGTTGGACATTTTTCTAGATGTCATAATAAGCAATAACAATTTTATCAATTGAATTTATAATAAAAAATTTGTAACATATTTTTCTACTTCATTTAGAAAACAAATTTCTGAAACAAAACTTGTGCATTAATTTCAATAACTTTCTTCACATTAAGTAGAGGATAAATTTCTTGGAATATATGGCCTAAACCCTCATGTAGAATACAAATCAACTTTTTGACGAAACAATTCTATTTCCAATTCTTTGATTATTTCCATGTGATTACAGGAAAGCATGATCACTAATATACAATTGCCTTTTTTTTATAATAATCTATTTTTTTCATCAATTCTAAGATTATATGTGAAAAAATAATGAAAAAAATTAATATGCTATAATATTATAATTTTTATTTAAAAATTTATTAAAATTAATATAATTTGACCTATGATTAATTAAATTGATAATAAATATTAATTCCTAAAGTTTAAGAGGTAATTTTTAATAAATTTTTTTGATAATTTATAATAATATAATTTTTTTCATCAAATGAAAGTAAAAGTAATATTAGAAATGTCATCACCACAGTGTAAAACAATAAAATAAGAAGATATGTTGTGCCCTAACTTTAGGTGGAACTGTTAGGACTGATTGTATATTTAATAAAATTGAAAAGCTTAAAGTAACTATAACTTTAACATTAAATATTTTGTTTAAATCTTACCAAAATTTCGTTTGGTCCAGTCTTGGAGTAAATTACACTTGAAGAAAATTTGAGATGCATGTCCCGTACTAGGGGTGGCAATTCGGGTTTACGGGTCAGGTTGGGCATAACCCGAATCCGTTTATGCCCAACCCGAATACGACCCGTTTATTAAACGGGTCGACCCGACACGACCCATTTATTAAACGGGTCAACCCGACACGACCCGTATAACCCGAATATACAAAATATGCTTATAAAATAGTAATACAACCCGTTTAACCCGACCCGAACCCATTTATATTAATTTTTTATTTTATATAAATTAATAATTAATAAATTTATATATTATATAACGGGTTAAACGGGTTGATGGGTCGGGTTGACCCGTTTAACAACCCGTGTAACTTAAACGGGTTAAACGGGTTGACTCGAACCCGACATGAAATTTATTCGGGTCAGACGGGTCAACCCGTTTATGACCCGAACCCGATTAAGCCCAACCCGAACCTGACCCGAACCCGTTTAATTCATGTCGTGTTATCGTGTCGTGTCGTGTCGAAAATTGCCACCCCTATCCCGTACTAAAAGGTACAGGGATATTTAGGTACAAACAACTTTCAAAAAAATGAAAATTAAGACGCGTGGACCCCTTTTGATCCAATTAGAGTGCTCGTGGGGGCTCCAGCGTCGTGTTGCTTCCTTGCGAAAATCCCAAAAATTGTGCTTTTGTGTTGGCTCACTTCACTTGCCTTTTTAGGTGGGATATGATTTTCAAAATTAAATATTTTTAAAAATTTTAATATTTTTATAATGTAATTATTAAAAGTATAATATTTTATATTTAATTTAATTAAAAATATTTTTAAAAATATTATAATATTATATTTTAGTAATTTTAAATATTTTTAAAATATTATTATATTATTAAAAATATCCTCATTAAATATGAAATAATTACTAATAGTAAGTAGTAGTTAATGAAGATAATCGATAATAAGTGATAGTGATAATAGTAGTAATAACTTACGATGGTCATAAATGGCAGATAGCAGTTGACAATAGTTATTAGAAATGAGTAATAGTAAGTGGTGGCCGAGAGTGATTATTAGTAATGAATAGTGATTGAAAGTGATTATCGATAATAGATAATAGTTAACAATTATCATTAATAATGAGTGATATAGTTAATAATAATTATTGACAGGAGGTGGTGATGATCATTAATAATAGGTAATAGTTAGCAATACTCATTGATGATGGTGATGGCTGGTTGCAGTTATTAACAATAGATAGTAGTGAATGATGATAATTAACGATAGGTAGTAATAAACAATAGTTGTCGGTAGTGGGTGGTGGCCAATAATGGTCACTAGTGGCCAATGATGATCAATGACAATAAATAATAGTTGATAGTAGTTATCAATAATAAATGATAATGGATATGATTATTGGTAGTGGATGATAATAAATAATGATCACCAATAATAATAATAGTAGTGATGGTCAACAACAATACTAGAAATAGGTGATGATTAGTAATGATTGAAAGTGATTACTAGTAATGAATGATCATGCATTGGTCAACGAGGTAGGTAGGTGGCAATGATTAACGGGATGGTTAAAATAATTTTTTTATATTAATTAAATATTCTTATATCATAAGAATGTAGAATATTCATTTCTTTATAGGAATTTTTGAGAAAATATTAGATTAAAAATATTTTCAAAAATATTTTTTAAATATTATAAAACATTTTTGTAAAATATTATAAAATACTTTTTAATTTGAATTAAATATAAAAATTTTATATTCCTTTAAAATACTCCTAGAAATATGAGAAAGATTTTATGAATCAAATACAACTTTAATTTCTGCAAAATTCCTTGTCTCTTTATTATAAAATTGGATAATATTTTTGTATACATGTTGTTAAATGTTTTGCAAGTTTTTTCAAAACATATATTGCTATAAGAGCGGCATTAGATAAGAATTAAATTTTTGTACCAAAGTCATAATTCATAGCAATGATTTCAATTCTTTTTTAATTAAATGAATTTTAACGTTTTTGAAAATAATATAAAGCTAATTTTAATTGATATGCAAATAAATTCTTATCTAATTGATTTTCAGTTTCCTTAGCTTCTTATTAGAATAAAAATTGAAGGATTTTTTTAAAGTGTGATCCTATCAAAAATTTTGTCTCTTAAGAGATTGAATGTATTTAACTAAAGAATTAATTTTTTTTTGCAATTGAGGTTCATGATTTTTATTTGACATATTCATTTTAAAATTTGAAAAAACTCAATTCAACTATAAAAATATATTCAATTATCTAAGAGGTGGAATTTTCTATAAAATAATTTTTCAAAAAAATAATTTGAGTCATAAATGCAATACTTTGGCTTGATAGTGTCAGTCTCATTTATATATATATATATACCTTGGAGATTAAATAAACTCGTATCCTCTTACAAATTTGTCATTAGCGTGTGTATATATATATATATATATATATATATACACACGCTAATGACAAATTTGTAAGAGGATACGAGTTTATTTAATCTCCAAGGTAGTTGATCCAATTGTTCTAAATCGCATACCTCATCCTAACGCAAATTAAATTGGTATAAGAAGAAATATCAGTTCATGAGATAAAAAAAAAATAAAAATAAAAGAACTGACACGTTATTGGAGTTGCAGGGACGGGATGGGCCCGCAGATCGAGCAAGGGAAATCCAGACCATAATGTAGTGCACTACTGTTCATCATCGTTCGTGATGGACATTCTTATTATGTGAAGCTAGAATTCCGAAGTTTGAACTTAGCATCCAATAACTCCTTTTGAAGTAATTTATGGTGATTATATTCGTAGCAATTCCCCATCTCGCTATGAAATGCTACAACAATTGAGCTGCAAAATTAAAAAATGCTACGTCAAGGGTCTAGAAAATTACTAAATATTTTAAGAATAAAACTGTATTGCCCGATAAATGGATGCCGAATGCTGTCCCGAAGCAAGCAAGGTTCCGCCAGCTGTTGATGCAATATGAAATTTAGTGTGTTATGAAAATTCAATAACTGATGCTTATTCGGACCACCTTTTTTGGTTTTCCTCTTCGGGTGATGTAGCATCACTTATTTTTTGACTTCTAGGTTTTGCAAGGTAACTTATTTTAACAATGGACGGAAAATGCTAGCAATTGATTTGAAAAATTATATACTATTAAAATGGTAAAAATAATTAATATATTCAACATTAAATATAATCATTTTGGTAGAAGATTATTTTCTATTTTCTAAAAAAAGAAAATATTTTTCTTCACTACTATAATTTTAATGATCATTTTCTTAAATACCAAATATAAAAATATAAAATACTCATTCATTTATATAAAAAGAAATTAACAAAATTTTCTTATGAAAATTATCTTAAAAAATGATAGCTTAATTAACCAAAAATTTTGTTATCACCTAATTGCATGAAGTGGATTGTTTTGATTTTTGTTGACAGGAATATTGTTTCTAAGTCATGATTTTCTATGATGTTTTATCAAATATATGTTCGAATTTTTATATGGATTATCATTAATTGTAAGTATTTTATTTTCGATAAAATTAGCTGAACAATAATCCAAGAGATTTTTATTTTCTAAACCTAATTGTTAAAATGGTTTATTACTTAAGCTTATAGATACCTAATTTTGAATTAATATGTTTGGCAGCTGAAGTGTAGACTTGTATCTTTCTTGGGCTGTAATGGAAGAGTCTGATAAGATTTTATTTATATTGACTGGATACCTTCTTCACTCCAAACCTAATTTAATCATTGGTTTATTCCATTGAGAGCCGTAAACTCTAGGAGAAGGAGTGGAAGATCTATGTTTATGGTTTTCATTTGAATACTACCTTATTTAAAAGAATTAATTTCATAATAAAATTATACTTTCGTATCTAATAGTATATTCTTCTTGATAATTAAATGTGAATGATGCAGGTTTTGATAGTGAATTTTATTGTTATCGTAATTAAAGTTTTCTAACAATTGGTATCAAAGTCATTCATATTGAGTTATTAAGAAGAAAATTTATTAATTTGGCTTGTGATTTTTTTTTTTTATAATTATCTAGATAAAGGTCAAATTACATGCTATTCATTTTGTTTGGATCACAATTTGACGTTAGGTAACATTAATCATGTTTTATTATATGTATGAATATGAATTTCACATAGCAAATTAATAAGTTTTGCATTGTGATTTGTATTGCAATTTATTATATATTAATTTGCATTGCATGTTTTATTACATATTACATGTTGAACTTCGAATTTGATGTTCAAAACATATAAGCATATAGGCTTATATAGATTCTAGATAAATGATGTTGAACTTTGTATTCAAATTTTGGCATATGAGCTTATATATAACACCTTTATTGTGATTTGATTTTCCTTAATACACACACACATTCTCTCTCTCTCCAACAAAGGGCGTTTAGATGTTCAACATATATTGAATCTCAAGTTTATTTTGTTAATGGATTATATTGAAAATAGAGTCTTCAAATTATTTACGTCTTATATATATTATTTTATATATGTAATTATTGAAGTTTGGATTCAAAAACACATATTTGATGTTTGTATATAATTGTTATATGGAGATTTGGCTTTGTTTATATAGATATGTTTTGAATCTCCAATTTTGATACATTTGGATTTATATAATGTTAGAATTTAAAGTGAAAGCAAACCATACACATGCTAATTTTTGGATTTATAATATGTTTATGTAATACTTATGGGTTTAATGTATTCATTCTTATGAATTAGTATATATATATATATATATATATATATAGCTTATTTGAGTAAAGGAATATAATTTGATATTGATAATATCAAAACAAAACATATATAATATGTTTTGTTTTGAATTATTTATATATATAACAAATAGGAATTCAAGCATATATAGTTAGAATAACATAAGTGATATTTAATTTTTGATTTAATATATATAATGTCAGTGTTTTACTGCTTTTTGAATTTAAATTAATAGATATATATAATTAAATATTCAAATTTAAATTTTGGCATTTTTATTTAATTTTGAGTGTTTGATATTTTTAAATTAATTGATTAAAATTATTTCAGATAATTACTATCTCAAAGAGAATTTTATTAATAAAAATAAAAAATTTATATTCTTAGTAGTTGTTTATTAAGATTCTTACTTGCTACTATTAAGATTTAATGCTAAAATAATTATTATGTAGAGTATATGTTGAAGAAAATATTATAACTTAAATATCTTGCTTGATAATAATTTGTCATTAGTTAGTTTGATAAAGGATTAGTTTTTATTTCACCCTTAATATGATAAAGTGATAATATTTAAAAAGAATTAATTTTTTATGAATAATTTGTATAAAAGATTAAGTTTTGAGATTATGTTGTAATGTAATATAATTTTGATAATTAGTATTTGTGCATATTGTTTAGTATCTTTTAATTGACTAATCGCGTTATTGTCATTTTTAGTAATTTAATTTGTAATTTTGAGCATACTTTTAATATCCAGTTCTTCTAGGAAAGTTATAGGTTAATTTGAATGATTATCACCGAAATGAAATTATCTCGTATTGATTCATAAGTCTCCGAATATTAATAAATACTTATGGGTTAATTTTTAATTATGTTATATATTTACCTACTCATAGGGAGTAAATATATATTATAATTAGAAATAAGTTTAATAAAATAATTTTTAGTTATTTTATATAATAATCTGCTTAAAAGGGATTGTTATATGTTATAATTAGAAATTAGTTTAGTAAAGCAACTTTATTTCTAGATTTATTTTATTATTGCATATTTTATCTGCCCAAAAGGGATAAATTTATAATAATAATAATAATAATAATAATAATAATAATAATAATAATAATAATAATAATAATAATAATATATTACCCTAGTTAGTTTCAATTTTAAGAGATTCTTTACCCAAAGAAGAAAATATAGTGATATTTGTATACTCTTAAGAATGATTATTTTCGCCTAAAACTAACATATTCCATTTTAATTATCCTTTTTTTTACATAATCTCTTTCATTGTAAATATATGCTATTGAACCTATAGTATTTGTGAATTTTTTTTAACTCATATTGTTTATGTTTATAAACATTTTATTTTGCTATTGATCTTACATGAACCAAGTAAGGTGCGTCATTGAATTATTTAATATTATTTTGGATATTTTAATTTTAATTTTTAGTAAAAAAATTAATTTATGTTTCTAAAAGAAATATGTTAAAGGGATTTAGTTAGAATTATAAATTTATCCCTATATTAATTTGAAGTTAATGACAACTTTAATTTTCAAAATAAATTTATATTTTAAGTCTCATTATGTTTTTTTTAAATGCATAGATTTAAGATGTATTAATGTGCAAAAAGATTATAATTAAGGCAATATGGATGTAACAATATTTTAATTTTGTGACTATTTATTATTTTACATTAGAATCAATCATATGCTATCTGTGTTTAAAAAATTATTGTTCTGAACAATTTTATATCCTAATTTTTTTAAAAAAATATGATTTGTTGTGGATAATTATCATCAAAGTGAGAATATTCATATTGATCATAAAGTCTTTGAATTATATCATACGGGAATAATATGATTGTTGTATGCAACTGCTTACACAAAGAGGGTTGTTACATATTTTAATCAGGAATGTTTTAAGAAGCATAAATTTCTAGAGTTGTTTTAGTTTTAAAAATATATCTATCCAAAAGGGACATATTTTCAATGTTAAGGTATTTTCTTAGTTGATTTCATAATTAAGAGAGTTTTTACATACTATATTTTCTGCCCAAAAGGAAGATTGTAGTAATATATATTACTCCTATGTTTATGAACTAAGAATTATATTCTAGTTTCTAATATTGTTTCTTGTTATTTGCATAGTAAAAGTATTGCCTCTTTGATTAATCTTTTTTTTTAAGATATAATCAAAATATACAATTTTACTTTGATTATAAGGGTAATTTGGTGTAAAAGGTTTATCTGCCTTAAGGGGATAATCTCTCAAACATTATGTTATTCTCTATGCAATTGAGTTAATGCATTTAAAAAGAAATTAGTACATACTATACATTTTGTCTAAAGGTAAATTTGTAGTTATGTAATGGAAACTCTTATGTAAACCTTGTTAATGTATAAGAAATCTTCCTTTTGTTTATTATGCACAATTAGATAATTTGTGAAGTTAAATTTAGCTTTCTTATAATTTAAAGAGTTGTTGGATAAATTAATTTTGATAATGCAATATTGTATAACTTTAGTTACATATTAATAAATTAGACTTTATATTATTATATAGTGTTGTAGCATATTAGTTATTAAATATAATTTTTTGCCTTTTCTTCTTTGGAGTGGATTTATATATACAACTTTTTAAAAAAAATTATATTTAATAAATGAATTATTAATCAATTAATGCAAATAATTATATTTTGAAATAGTGACAAGTTTTTTAGGAATTGCATTGAATGTTCACATTAGTGGGAGTTTGATTTAATATTATGAAATTTTACTTATATTACAAAATGTAATACCTACATTCAAGAGCTAATTTTGATTAAAAATTATTTGATAATATTTGAAATTGCTTTACTTTGTAAAAGTGCATTTAAATATTAAAATTTGTTTATATAGTTTAGTTTATAATAACTGATATGTAATATATATTTATTTGTCAAAAAGTATGTATGATAAAAAGATGAAAATTTCATTGAATCCTATTCTATCTACATAATATTTAAATTTTGAAATAATTTTTATTAAGCATATTTTTACTGATAGTAATGAATTTAACATATAAGTTATTTTATTTATTTGAACATAGTATAAAATAACTTATAAAGTTCTTAACATGAGCATTGTGAATCCATTTTTTCTAAATTTTTTGAGTTAATTTTTGGTCAATAGTATATATTGCTACTATGACAATTTTCCAAAGTCAAATTTAAAACTTTTATTCATACTTTGTTTATGTGATATCTAGAAATATATTTTAGAAAATAATTTTATTAAATTAACTTAGTATCAATTTTAATATTTAATTTTTAATAGTTATGCAAACTGCTTGTTTGAGTCATCAAAGTTAATTATATAATTGATTTCTCTTGATTATTAATTTGTTTTATTTACATCAAGTTGGCAATTTAAGAAATCATAGATATCATTGAGATATGTATATGAAATTTAAATATTTTTCCTTAAATCAAGGTTCTTATATTTATAAAATTTTTAAAAGCTTATTAAGATATAAATGTTTAATTTTATTTTC
This sequence comes from Sindora glabra, assembly GCA_020226215.1. Lineage (NCBI taxonomy): Eukaryota > Viridiplantae > Streptophyta > Magnoliopsida > Fabales > Fabaceae > Sindora > Sindora glabra. Next base: position 39,964,974 of record CM035227.1, on the reverse strand, counting down.
TTATAATATGTTTGATTATTAGGAGTTCTATATCATATAGAACCTTTCATCTCAGTTAATAATTATAATATATTTATTGGTATACAAGGTACATATGTCATATATATTATTATATAATTTGTTAATTTTATTTTGTGTATTATTATGATATTTACTCTTGATCATATTGGTACATTATTGTGTATTTATATATGTAATTTATAAATTTTTTTTATCAATATATGTATCTTTATATTATAAAATATACCAATTATTATAATTATGAAAACTAAGACTTGATGCTAGCTATTAGCCCCTGAACTTGTATATATGATTTCTATGCATACCATATTAGAATAATAAAAATTACCTTGATAAAGGTTAGGTATCATTTTTAAAATATTACTTTGTATGATATCTTATCAAGACTAAAATTTGTTATTTATTGATTAATTCCTAATATATATATTTTTGTCTCTTAGTTGACACCATTTTTATACTTTGAGAAATTATAACAATAGATTTATTAAAACTAAGATTTGGTATCAATCATTATTTTCTAAGTTATATATTTGTCTTTTAATTAATATCATTTTAAAGCTTAGAGATGTTCAAGCTAATAAATTTATGAGGATTAGGACTTAGTGTCAGTCGCTAACTCTTATATTTAATGTTTGTCTCTTAATTGACATTATTTTGAAATTTTGAGATAATTAAATTTATTGTTGCTAAAAGACTTCTCTATTTTATTATTGAACTTATTATAGAAAAATCATTGAGGACTAACTTAAAAAATAGCATGTTTTGTTAGATTATGCTTTTGATACTTTTTTTTTTTTTTGCTATACTTTTACATTAATGACTCATATTTAAGTAATGGATAATATATGTAACCATGAAAAGCCTTATGTTGATAATAATGTAACTACTACCATGATTTGATATTGTTGATTTGCTTAAGTGTGAGTTATGTTTTAGGTATCATCTTTTGGATGGTGTGTTTTCAAAATCGTGACCACGTATTCAAAATTTTGTATTTAGCTTGAAATTTATTTTCATATAAAATATTTTAAAATAAATTTTTTACAACTAATGTTGCCAAAGTAAGAGAATATTAGAATTTTTATATGGGTTACCATTAATTATAGATATTTTATTTTTGATAAAACTAATTGAATAATGATTTAAGGGACTTTTATTTTCTAAAGCCCAATTATTAAAGTGATATGTTATTTGAACTTATAGATACCTGATTTGGGATTAATGTATTTGATAGTTAAAGTGTAGGCCTATACCTTTCTTGACTTGTAATGAAAATGCCTAATAAGGTTTTATTTATATTGGATAAGTTTTTTCTTCACTCTTAACCTAATTTAATTATTAGCTTATCTCATTGAGAGCCACATACTCTAGGAGAAGGAAAGGAAATTTTATGCCTAATGTATTCACCTGAATATTACCTTGTTTAGGAGAATTAAATTCACAATAAAGGTACACTTCTATATCTGATAGTATATTCTTCTTGATAATGAAGATTCAGGTTTTAATACTTAATTTTATTGTTATCATAATTAAAGTTTTCTAACAATATATGATGGCTAATTCTCCTTTGAAACATAAAAATTAAAAATAGAAGGAGTTTAATGACCCTTGAAAATTTAGATTTAATGTTACAATGTGGGCATTTACGCTCTCCTTTTTTTCTTTCCTAGAGAGATTATTTATTTGGTTATTTGTCAAGAAAAATAAGTTGTCTAAGTTCCTTTTACATCATTCTCATAATATGGCCAGATGGAGTTATAATTTAGAGGTACCAGAGCTTTACCCAAAATTGAAAAGTCCATTCTTGAAAAAATTGGATTTAAGATTGATTTTGAAATATATAGAAATGTCATGAACAATGCACACCGAGATGTTGTATTCATCGAAAGCTACCAATCTTGGAAAAGTTCATTACGGTAAAGTTTTCTTATTATTCTTCATGCCAAGACACTTGACATTTTCTGGCATATTATTTTTATTAGAATTTTTCTAAATTTTAATAATTATCAAGTTGTAATTACCTTTTTTATAAGATTTTTTAAAAATTAGGTTAGGGTTCTTATTAGATTAGAATTGCTATTGTTTGTCTAGCAAGTTTGTTGGCATATAAATAATATTTCTATTGTACAAGATCGAAAGTATAAAAGCTTGGTATCTTTTGTGAGTGAATAAAATTATACGGAAAGAATTGTTTGATGGAAAATTTGTTGTAATTGGAATTTCAATGTATAAGAAAAGTTAGAATTTATAATTTCTGTAATTTAATAGTCAAGATTTTATTGATTTTTATATAGTTTTCCCATTAACTTTAAAGGATTTTCACGCGAAATTGTCTATTTATTTTTGTCATTTATAATTTTTGTAATTTAATAGTCAAGATTTTATTGATTTTTATATAGTTTTTCCATTAACTTTAAAGGCTTTTCGTGCGAAATCGTCCACTTATTTTTATTATTATTTTATTCGTCTCTTTTGATCTGTACAAAATTTAGAAGTGACCCAAAATTTTCTTGAATAAATGTGAAAAATCTAGTAGGCACTTTTCTAAAACAAATTCAAAAATTATGTGGAGCTCAAGCATTGTTTAAAAAGGAAAAAAGAATCAGACCACTTGTTTTAACCGAAAAATTGATCAATCGGCCAGTAAATCAACTGTGTGTTGGATCCGATTGATCCTTAAAAATAGGTTACGCTGTAATAGATGAATGGTGTCGACCTGATGAAAACGTGTGAAATGGCCACAATTTGCACAGTTGAACCCATTTCTATTGTTTAATATTAAACATATATTTAAAGTTGATAAGGGTTCCAAATAATGAAATATAACTCCCATTCTCTACGGAAATGAGTTACATAATAAAAAAATGTGGATCAATCGCAATTTTACGTAATAATTTAGCAAATATGGATCAATCACAATTTTACATAATAATTTAGCAATATCTAAGTTATAGATTTTTGAAAGTATGAAATTATTTGATCTATTTGAGTTGGTTCTATATTTATATGTACAATTTTAATTTTTTTAATAATTTAATTATTTTTTATTATGATGTACTATGTTTTTAATTTTTTTTGAAAATACCAATCCACCTTCATTTCAATTTCGATCATACCATTAATCTTAAATCACTCTCTTTTTAAATTCTATAACCAACCTAATTTTTAGAACATTCAGCTGAAACATCACATAGTATGAAATAAAAATACTGAATATATGGATAAACGTGCCTATTTTTCATCATCAAACCATTTAAAAACACTTAACATTTATATATATATACACACACACACCCCTTACATTTCTATATCAGTATTATATGACATAATCTGGCAATTAATTAGATGGAACCAGCCATGCTTGGCACAATTAGGAATTTAGAATGACTAGTCCATTTTTGGAAATTAATCAATGTCATAATGTCATTTTAATGTCCAATCCCATTGTGTTAAAAAGTCCACCGAAGGAAGTATGAACTAGATGACTGCATATATGTGGAAAGCAACTTATAATGTTATTTTAATTATTTGGTATTCAGTGTAACTTCCTAGAACCTGCTAAAGTTGTGGCTATATAATAGCCATTGCTAAGTGGTTTTGGAGTATTAGAATCCAACTAATTTCATTATGATGGAGTGGTCTTGGATGAAGCAATTTTTGCTATTATTGTGTGTGATAATTCTGGTTGAGGTTTCCGGCACCAAAGGCTGCTTTCAAGAAGAGAAGGCAGCGCTGTTGCGTCTTAATAGCAAGCATATCCTCACAATAATGTCATCGTTATAAAGCTTAAAAAAATATATAATTTTTTCAAAAATGAAGTAATTATTTTTTTTAAAACAATTATAGAGACAATACTACGGTCGATATATGTTGAGTAAATAAATATGGAATAAATTATTTGTTTTAAAAAATAAACTAATTAAAATATAAACCCATAACACTACAAAATAATGGTTATGCAGGTGATGAATATTATTTGTACAGGATTGTCCGATTGTTTGTGTATAGACAACATTGTCATCTATAATGAGTTATCTATATAAATTCATATGTATTGCCACTTACATAAATGACTTTCGATGTTATATGAATAATTTAGACTTATATAGACAATAAAGTTATCTATGTAGGGGGCAAATTTGATTGCATATAGGTCTTCTATACCATCGACTTTTGTTGCTTGTATAGGTCCAAGTAGCAGCTTTTGTCATTTATGTAGGTTTGGTCCTAGTGTCATCTATTAGATAATAATGTCGTTTCTATAAAGTTTATTTTAATTTTTGTAAAAAAAATTAAAAATTGAAGCCTTTACATAGGCCACTTTGTTATTTGTATGGATATTATTTTATTTTTAAAAAAAAATTTAAAAATTGAAAATATCATATAGAAATTTTTTTTAAAAAAATTTAAATTGGAATCTCTATATAAACAACATCATCTATATAGAGTTTATTGATTTTTTCTTAGAAAATTTTAAAAATTTTAAACTCAAAACAAAATAAAAATTTTACCACCTAACAAAATAAAGCATTAAGATAAATTCATATTCAAATATTATATTAATATATTGAATATTCAAACTAATAAACATATGAAAATATACAAAATAATAATTTATATTTAAATATTATATCATTGTCATTAGATGTTTAAAGCAAAAGTTACATCACTATACAATAAATAATAATTTTATCACATTTTTTGATAAAGCCAAAATTCATCTTTATATCTTATATCAATATACCATTAAAAATATATAAGTTTCTTCAGCCTACTTCAATGGAATAGTGAAGCAATAATCTGAAACATCAATCACCAATAAAGTGGCATAAACTAATCATTTAGCAAAATAAATAAAAGAATAAATCAAAATTAAAGCATTAAAATGTTAAAAAAAAGGAACAAATAAGTTCTTTTAGGAAGTTGAGGAAGAAGAAGCAGCACATAGAGTGCTTCTACTTGGGCATTAGTGAGAATTTATAAGCCTTAAGCTACATAGACAATAAATTTTCAGTCGTCAGAGTAGATAAAGGTAAAGGTACATTATTTTAAAATTTTTGAAACCCTTTCTAGCTATACAAATGACATTTTTGGGTTATATAGACTTCATTTCAAATTTGTCATCCGTATAGCTTTTTTTTTAAAAAAATTAGGCTATTCAAACAATACATATCTTTTATATAGCTTTTTGCAATTTTCAAAAAAAAAATCTATATAAATAACAGTATCATCTATCTAACCCATGCCACATTGACTGCTAAAATTTTGCCACTCATGAAAATTTGAACTTTGTATAGATAACAAAAACCGTCTATATAGAGTTAAAATTTTTTCCTTTAAAATTGTAAAAAAACTATACAAATAACAAAAGTCATTTGTATAGATTTTTTTATTTTTATTTTTTAAAAAAACCTATACATACAACTAAAGTCACTTACATAGAGTTTTTCATTTTTTAAAAAAATTTAAAAATTTTTAACTTTATATAGACAATTTTTGTTATTTGTGTAGAGTTAAAAAAATAAAATTTTAAAAAAATATACTAATGAATTTTGTCATTTATATATAATTTTTTATTTTCTATTCTTCAAAAAAAACAAAAAAAAACTATATAGATGACAAAAGTTATTTATATAGAATTTTTCAATTTTTTAAAAAAATTAACTCTATCTATGTAGAGTTAAAAAGGTTTTTCTTTAAAATTATAAAAAAAAATATAGACGACTTTTGTAATCTATAAAGTTTTTTATTTTTTATTTTTAAAAAAACTATATAGATAACAAAAGTTATCTATATAAAGTCAAATTTTTTAAAAAAAATAAAAGAATTTAACTCTATAAAAATGACTTTATCATTTATGTAGAGTTTAAATTTTTTTTTAAAATTTAAAAAACTTATATAAATAATATTTATCGTTTGTATAGAATTTTTTAATTTTTTTTAAAAATTTGATGAACATATATGAACAACTAAAATTTTGTCATTTGTATAAGTGTCGCCTTAATATTACATAACTATTCTAGTATAACGATAACAATGTCGTTGGTATTTATTCCTAGAAAAATGAAGCTAGCGTCAATCTCCATTAACCTTATATTGACGACATTATCATCATAATAAAGTTACCTGGGGAAATGGAGAAGATACAGTTAAAGCCGAATTTTTAGACATTATATGGTGATGACCGAGTACTTAATTTACTAATGATTGTCCTCATAATAAGGTTACTTAGGAAAATGGAAAAAGTGTGATTAGAGTTAAACTTTTTGAAATCATATAGCAGTGACTGAATTTTTTTCGTCGCAATAATGCTTTTACTAACAATAAAAAAATGTCATCAGTATAAGAATGTATTACAGATACATTCGGATAGCCCATTATCAATGCTCGAGAGTCAAAGAGAGAATAGAATGAGAACATTATTTCTATCATTTTTAAGAAATATTTGTTTATATTTTATGTTTTATTATTATTCTTTTATTACTCTATCTTATACTTTGCTTCCTTGGTTCTATAAAATTTAAAGATTATTCTACCTTATTTGTTCATCATTATCTTTTCTTCATCTCTTCCATTATTCTTCTATGTAGGTAAGTTCAAATTTGATAATATTGCTTTAGTTATTTATTTGGTATATATATGGCTGTATTTTGATTGGAATATTATGTTGATTTAAGAAACTTTATTGATTTTATTGTTATTACATTACTTTTGGAAATTTTATTACTACATTTGTTTTAAAAATCTTATAACTATATAGTAAAATGGTTATATCATATACATTTTTAGATGCCTTTTATCTAAGGTTTTGTGATAATTTTTATATATTATAAGATCTTTTTGCAAAATATTATAACTTCATTTAATATATTTAAAAACAAAAAACCTACAATGTAACATCCATTAACATAGTTATAAATTTTTATTTACTTATTAGAAGTAAAATTCTTGCAAATTTTTAATATTTTATAAATAATAAGTAAATTATATATTTGAATGTCATGTCACTAACAGCTCATTTAGTTGCAAAGAAAATATAGAGGAAAGAAATTAGGTGGAAGAATTAGGGTAGAAATTGTGATTGTTTTCTATTTGGATAGATGAAGAAAATGAAAGAGATAAAAAATAAAGAAGAAATTAGTAATAGGGCCCACTCAATTTTTAATCTTTTCTCAATTGAAGAGAAATTGGGAGAGAAGTATGCAATCCAGCCATTTTCCCCACTCTACCCTCATCCTCAAAAGCTCTATCGTCTTCTACATCTATATCAATGTATGATCTAGGGTTTTTGGTTTGTGTATTTTCCTTTTTCCAAGTATTACTTTATTTCTTCTTCTTTTTCTCTTTCAAATCTATAAATTCTTGTGAAAGCTTTTGATTTTTTATTGCTTATACACCATGATAGTAGTAACCCTTATGTAATAATATATAAGTTAGAAGTTATTTTTCTGTATACCATGCATATATTCTAAACTATAGCCAACAAAAATTAAATCAACATGCTGGATTTGTTGTTGAGGCGCTAGAGTCATTATAGATGTGTTGGTTGCTTGTTTCAATAGGCTAAACTTTGCTCTACCAAGTCCATAGATGTGCTTTGAGAAGTTGCACACAAAAACTTGTATGCATCGAAATCCTGCTTGGATGACCTGATTTGGTAGTGCACCAATGAGCTTTAATGAACATTTTTTGATAGGTTCTGTGTAGCTATCTAAACAAGTCATGCAAAAATGATTTAGCATTTTGTGCATGACTTGGTTAAGAACTAGGCCCAAACCTCTTTTTTTTTTTAATTTTTTTTAAAAATTCAAAATAATAGAATTAATAAATTTTTACCCTCATCCATATTTAAAAAATTCTTTCCTACCTTGAACTGTAATTCACTTTTATATGCTATATTAAATTTGTATTGAATTTATATGAATTAAGTTTTTTAAAAGTCCATATTTATAATTTTTAGTTCTTGATATTAAACATATACTATATTTATTGACTTTAATTTATGATTTTTCATCATCATATTTTTAAAGTGCAAGTGTCCTCATCTTTTCAATTTTTCTTTGTTATTGCATATTGGTATATGGGAAGAGAGAAAAGTTTTTGGTTCTTAAAGTGAAATTATTAAGAACAAGTCATGTTCATTAAGTTACAAGGTACATAATTTTGCATTATTATTCTATTATATTTTATTGAAGAAAATCTTCTTGGTTCGCTTGTTGTTTATATTGTCATCCTAAAGTAACCTTTATTCAATTGTTAATGATATGTCAGGTTAAGGTTATTATGATCTTTGTAGATGGTTGAAAAACTTCATTTGCCTATATGTATCAATAAACAAGGGAAAAGAATATTAATTAGGTTTACAAATACAAACAAGTAGTTTTCATGTGTTTGCTCCCATTCCTAGCCATATAATATTTAACCTAACTTGTGCTAGCATCCATATGGTGATCATGAATCGTAAACCGGAAATGATATATTGAAATTATGTTTTTAACATTTTTTTATTTAGATTACATTATATGAGTGTATAAAATTACCATCTTGAAATGGTGATTTGTTTTATGGAAAATATATTTGTCTAATCTATTAACTTATTTATTATTTTTAAAAATTATTTACTACTTTTTTTATTTTAAAAAAGTTTTTATTTGATAATTATTTTTATTTTTAAAAACTATAACTTTAAATGTGTAAGATAAAAAAATTGAAACAACTTTAAGATATTTTCTTAACCTAAATTTGTTGTTTTTAATATCAATTTTGTAATTTGTAGATGATAATATAAATCTATAAAATAATTATGTCATGGTTATAGATAAAAGTCATTTATATTTAAATATAAATGATAATGAGTTTTTAATTAAGCAACTTTATGAATAATATGGAGTTAGTGAACAAAATTTTTAAGTTACTAAATTTTTGCACATTTTAGCACAAAATGTAAAAAAAAATAGAATTGTGTCCTTTTTCTTTCACCAATCAGGAGAAATAATTAGAAATCATTTCCATAACATTTTATAAGCTATTATTTTAGTAAAGAATAAATTTCTTGTATAACCTTCTGGATTAAAAGCTCTTTCATAAATACTTATAAGATTCTATCTTTATTTGAAGGTAAAATAATAGAGCATCTAGGTTTAAATGCTTAATATATATATATATATATATATATATATATATATATATATATATATATATATAGTTTTAATGGATCTTGTACATAATCAAATTTAAAATAATTAAAAATATAGGATTGTGTTAGAGTTATAGAGAGGATGCATATAATAGTGAAAGTACTAAGAAAAGATGTCCCTGGCTTTCGAGAAAAAGAAGAAAGAAAAGATGTCCCTGGCTTTTGAGAAAAAGAAGACTTTCCAATACAAAATGTGTTGGTTGCTTGCACTTTTGATATGAAATTCAATTATGCACTATTCAATTAGGAGGGAATTGCATTTAGTTCTAGAGTTCTCAAGCATGCATTAACTAAGAGGAGGGATAAACTTAAAATTTCTAGAGGTAAGTAAAAACATTAAATTGTCCCCTGAAAAAATTCTAATAATGTTATTTCATAGTAACTTTTCTCTTTGATATATATTCATATACTTCTTATATTTACTAGGTAAATATTGCTAATGAGTTACAAGATTTCCACTAAAAAGGATACTACTTATACCATATATAGGTGTACATAATTACTTAAATGAGTAATCAATGTATGGTCCACAAAATGTAAAAGAAATATTTAATTATTGATATGTTTTACTAAAAACTATCATTACTATCAGTACCATATTATTCCTATGAAATCATGATAAATATTACTATTGCTTGTTATATATTGCATAACTTTTTAATGGATATTGATCAATGATAAGCATTTGATTAAAGAAGTAATCATGAGCTATTGAATAATGATATAGATGATCTTGGAGATCATGATGCTTGAAACATAGAGGAGGATTATAGGTAAGGGATCATTTTAAAAGAAAGCTTAGCAACGAATATGTGGGATGAATATGGAGAGAGTTTATTATGAATTTCTTTTATATACTATACAATAATTTGTAATTTATAGTGTTTTTTATGAGATTAATTTTTGACATTGAATTATATGCAACTATGTGTTTTTCATATAAATGTTGTGTAACATGTGAAATTTGTATTTCTTATATTTATGTTGTATAAGACATCAGGCATGTTGCCTATACTCATGAAGGATGCAAAATTATTGTCATGTAGTAAATTACTTTGCTATGGACTACATACAAAAAATATAATATCATGTAATTTAATTTATAATTTCTAATATTATTTCTTTCATAGTACTGATTTATGTGATACTTTGTAAATTGAATTATGTCAAAGAATAAGAGGTCAAAAAATAAAAGATAGACTTCTTCTAAGGATGCATTATAACTGATTCCTAAGATGGATACAATATTGTTAGATGCTTTGGTTGAGAAAGTCTATAAAAGAAATATACCAGATGGTACTTTCACTTTTCTAGCCTGCATTACTATGGTGAAAACTCTAAAACCAATGTAGGACCCTTTTTTTTTTTTCCAAAAGTAACACATCAAGAATAGAATAAAAACTCTAAAGGATCACTTTAATAAATGTTATGATTTATTTCATATGTGAAATGGAATTAGTTGGAATTCAATGACACAAATATTCGATGCAGAACTAAAAGTTTGGAATGATATCTTGAAGGTACTTGCTTAATATTATAATGAATTTTTGCTATTAATTTGTTTCTTTAAGGGTATTGAATTTTGAATTATTTCTAATATATAAACATGACTAACAAAAGTTGTATTTATAAGAAAAGCTTGAAGCACAAAATTGAAAGTGAAAATCAATATATAATTATGATAAACTATTAGATCTTTTTAGTAATGATAGAGCAATTGGTGGTTGTGTTGAAAGTGCAGAAGACAAAGTTTGATGGTGGGAAAAGAAAAATATTAATTTGAATGGTTGTTTTGATATTATGTCTGAATCTGATAATCATTAAGGAATAAAGGCACAAATTCTACAAGTAACATGGGTGCATATAGTCTTGTATGTGGTAATTCAAATCAATCTCATAGAACATTATTTTCAAAGGGCACTAAATGCAAAGCAGCAATGATTGATTTAGTTGAAAGTGGATATGAAAAAATAAATATGAGAATTAACAATTTAACTAAAGTTATGAGGAAGGGATTGCATTAGTTAGCAAATAAATTGAAATAATTGAAAAAGGTCTTGCAATTCTTAAAAGAAGTACACCTTAACATTATAGTCCTAGAGATGTATGGAATGAGTTAAAAAATATAGAAGTCATGCAAGAAATCTAATTTCAATGCTATCATTTCTTATGTAAAAATGAAAATGCCAAAAATCAATTTTTTGGTATACCATAAGAGATGCAATGAAATCTCTTAGATCACCTCATGAAAAATGCAAAAATCATTTAAAAAGTATTCAGTAGTACTATAGAAATGATTAGGATGTATGTCATTAATTTATGCAGTATCTATAGTATTACGATAGAATTTAGGATGTTTGTAATTAATTTATGTGGATTTTGTAGTATTATGGTATTTGGTAGGACGTATGTAACATAAATAATATAGATTTTGTGCTTAGTTTATAATATGTTAGGTCATATGTCATGGAACACTATTATATGCTATGATAGGAGTTAAAAATTTATATTATGTTAGGTTATATGTGATAGAATACTGGTGTATGCTATAATGTAAGGTTAACAGACTAATTTATCATGAAGAATGGGAACAAGACTAATAGAGTTCCTTGAAACCCAACAAACAAGCAAAATATTAGTCGCTAGGAAAGGATAATCCTAATGAGTATGCCTAATTAATTTGTTAACAATTTTATATTAAAATTAATGAAAATTATTATTAGAACATATATTTTAAAAAGAGCTTAAATTCAATGAATTGACAATATAAATATTTTTTATATTATTGATGAATAAAAAGATGACATCTTATTAAAAAATAAATATTAACTAAAAAATTTAATGATGGTAAAAGAGTTTTAATAATTATTTAATAATATAATAATGAATAAGGAGCAATAGTGTAGAATTAATTTATATTAACAATAAATTAACTATAATTATTCATTGAGGGTATTGTACTAATTTTAAAGTATTTGATTTTCTTTTTTTTTACAATTTTTTATTTAACTAAACAAAAAAAAATAACTTCTTTCACGTTGATATTTTTATTAAATTTCTCTCCAATTAAATGTTAAAAAAAATTCTCTCCTCTTTTCTTTTCTTTCTTCCCTTTTTTCTTTTTCTCCATCTCTTTCGGTTTCCCTTCTTCTCTTGTTTCTCCTGTATCCAAAGAAAACATTTAAAAGGAAAAAAAACGTAGTTCAGCCAGCGGATACATGAAACCGACTGGACGAAACTACATCCAAAAGCCTAAGGCGATGCGGTTTATTTGATCGCTAATATATGTTTCAATTTCGATGCAGTTATCTGTTAATCGCTTCAATATGGTATAAGGCACTTTGGTCCTAATCGCTTCCATTCTAGTTTTTATTACTCTCAATACACGGGCTTTCTTTTGCTCTAGTGTGAACTGTGTTTCACGACAATTTGCTAAACCTCGCTTCATCACATTCAACGCTTTGCTGTCTCAATTTCTTCATCGTTTTCCCCTCTCATTCTGAACAAGTGATTTCCCCTAATTTCATTCTTCATATATCCCCTTTATGTGTTTTTCTATTTTTGGTTTCAATTTGTTCATGGTTTTGATTTCTATGGCTTCTTATGTCAGTTCTCGATACCTTTGCTAAAAGCTCCTACCAATCTTGCCCCATCTGAGTTCCAGTGCATTACTCTTGCGAATGGTAGGTATTTATCTCTCTTTCTCCAATTTTGCTTTAGGGTTTTGAATTTTTAGGACATCGCTCTCTGAAATCGGATATTGATCTCCTTGTTGTTTTTAGTTTTTCGATTTTTGAGTAAATTCCTTATACGTGGTAATTTCAGCTTAGAGGATGTTTTATGGTTTTTGGATTTTCATTCAAGATTCAACGTTAGCGTTGTTCGGAGGTAGGACCAATGGATAAATGTAAACCTCTGGGATGCATGGATTCGCTGAGGTGACTTTCTTTATAGGATTATTATTATTATTATTATTATTATAAGGATTCCTGCCTTGCTGAATATGGCCTCCTTCTCACATTTCGCATATAGCTAGGAAAGTGGATGCTTCTGCTTTGCAATTTTTGGGTTCAAATTTTCAAGAATCAAACATCTATCTATATCATGACAAATTTTGCATATTTAAGTGGGCTCAATGTGTATTTTATGTGAGGAATACTCTGCACACAAGAATTTGTCACTTAAACATGTTTTAAGATTTCTTTCTCTGATCTAGAAGGTCATTTATCAGTGATTATTTGTTGGAAATTTAGCGAAAGTTCTCACTTGAACCAACCAAACATGGAGATGTACCCCATGGTTCAAAATTATTGGCTTTCTTATCATTTCAGCAAATTTTTGGTGTTAGCATTTCTTCAATCATTGTTCTTATACTTTGCCTGCAATCGAAAATATCAGACTTTGCTACTTTTTTCACTGAGAAAAGAGGATTGGAGAAAGAATGCCAAAATGAAGGGAAAGGAAAAATAGAAGGACAAAATATCTGGTTTGGTTGCAACAGAGGTTCCTCCGTTCTTCCTATCACATTTTTCTTACCATTTCATCTAATATATAAAATTTGTGCTTTTTAAGGTTAAAAGCATCAGGTCAGCCCTTCTTAGCATTTCATCCTGGGTTACTAAGAAACACCTTGGTATACCATGGTTATGCCTCTTTCAATTTTTTGGTTTCAAATGTCTGGGAATTCTCTGTCGCTATCTCTTGGATTGCATTTGTTTATGATTTATGAGGCCTGATTTCATGTCCTTCCTTGTAATGTTCCCAGGTGTCATATCTGGAGAAAAGTATTCCAGATATCAAGAAACGGAACTTGGAATTGTTTTTCTCTGAGACAGACTCCAAGGTTCTCATGATTTGTGGGGGACTTTCGAGTCAAAATCATAACATATGAGCACATGTAAGCTATTACTTCTGATAATCAATTCAATGGCATCGTGAGAAATGTGATTGAATTTGAGAATCTTCTATCAATTTGTTGTGTAGAAATCAGTGAATACTAGTCACGGAGAAAAGAGTTACTGGAAGTAAGATTGAGAAGCTTATGGATGTATTTCCTCAGGCTATATTCTAATTAGAAATTGTGTTGGATTTATTCCAAATTCAGCAAATGTGAAATTAAAAATAGAAAGGTATTCACGCCACACTCCGAAAGACGAAGAAGGGGAGCGATAAGTGATGATGAATACGCCGCAAAGGATGTAAATCCTTCGATAAGTGAAGAAGAAAAACACGCCACAAGGAAGAATTCTTGATTAGTGATGATCAACGCCACAAAGGGTGAATTCCTTTGATAAGTCACAAGTTCATTCAAGAACTCAAGAGAGGCACTTAGCCAAATTCTCTAACTCAAAATATCAAATCTCAACTCCAAAACTGATTTGTGTAAGGAACAAACTTCCTTATATAGCTTTCTAAAACCCTAATTGAAAATGGGCTTAAATAATAGCATATTGGCCCAAACTAATCTATTAACCTAAATCCAATAAATGAGTCTCTAAATGACTATTAGTAACATAGTTACCTATAGTAACATGGTGGCTGTTTTAAAGTAAAATGGGTCTAGCACATTCAGCTTAAATTGAAGCCCAAAAAAGTCTAAGATGACATAACACAAAATAAACACAAACTAAAGGTCTATTGGCGCCATCTCCTTGATGATGTGGCAATGATGTGGATAATGGTTAATGTAGTGCCATCTCCTTGATGATGTGGCGATGATGTGGTGTCAACTTGATGATGATGTGGCACAATTCTAATTCACTTGATTAAGCGCTCACTCTATCTCACTTTTTTTATGATTGGCCTCCCTTGGATTCTCATCATTCCCCCTCTCTTCAAAAAGATTCATCCTCGAATTTTTCAAAAATTTACATCAAAAAGAGAAAGATTAGAATCGCCAAAAGAAGCACTCACATGAAACTTACCATGAGAATTCAAATTAGGAAAACAACTATTGTCTCTTCATAACTTAGAGAGAACCATCCCACTTGGATGTAGCTAAAATTCTATTGGATTTGGAACACTTCTTTTTCCACTCATGCAACCACCCGGATCAAATACAAAATAAGTGTCAACAATCTCATGCAAGTATATAAAATTATCAATTATAACAAGTTTGTCAATGAAAGTACATAGAACTTGATTCCTTATAAGCTTCCCACAAAAATTAATTAAATCATGAAAGCTCTTAATTTCACCAACAAACGTAGGTGGAGATCATTTTCTAATTGTTTTCACTTTATTGATCTTTATTCCCATATCACTCACAGTGTAATTCAAACAAGCAATTCTTTCCTTGCAAAATAAGTATTTCACACATTGAGTATACAATTCATCATGTACAAGATCATATAGATGTGACAGCTCTTTCCAACTTTTTAAGTTTTCAAACAAGAAGAACTATCTCTTGGGCTCATGATAACAATGAAAACTAGTACTAACAAACTTATTCTTAAAAATACTCAAAACATGAAAGTAATAGAAATTCACAAGAAACTTGCAAGTAAAAATACATAAACTAATAACAGAAATTTTATCTAAATAAACCCTAACAAATTTATTTAAAGAAGTATGCAAGACATAATTCATTAAGTTCACAAAAATACTTGGTGCATTGGACAAATCAAGAAGTAAAGACAACTATTCATAGAAACTATATTTTACTTTGAAACTATTTTTCTTTTCAACATATTTTCTCAAGGATATTTGATGATATCTCCATTTCAAACCATGTTTAGAGAACACAAAAGGGTTATGCAATACAGTAAGCACAATGGGGATCCTTAATGTAAAAATATTTTATCAAATCATATCTATGGGCTTTCCTACTAAATAGATTTTTATGAGAACTCTTAGGCACATACATGTTGTTTTTTCCACACAAAAATCTATCATATATAAAAATATCTCTAAAAACCATTTCCTTACAAGCATCAACATTTGAAACACCATCAATAAATGTAAGAGCAGCAAAATCAACTAAAGGAATAATAACATTGAGTGAAGAACTAGGAAGACTATAATCATTTACATGCAAAATTTCAATATTTTCAACGCCCAACAAATTTTTATGCAAAGTAGAGATGAGAGTATACCTCCAAGACAACACATTAACCATCACAATAAAGTTACTTTACTCCAATTGGGGCATTTTCCTTTTCATACATGATAGCTCTTTAGAAGATTCTTTTGGAAGTACTTCTTGAAATTCTTTCAAAACAGTATCACAAGTATTTGATAAAACAATTTCAAGATTATTAGTATTTTCATAAGCTTTCTTGTACAAGACAATTGACCTAGAGATATACAAAAAACTCTTTATCCTACTTGCTTTTCTAATAACTCTCAAAATTTGTTTTCCCTCTTTTTCTACAAAATCACTCTCTTTCTCTCTCAACATAATTTTTCTTTCACTCTCTTTTTCATAATCACTCTTTTTCTTTTCATTGCTCTTACTTTTTTTCTACTCTCTTCTCTCCATTATTTTCTTCTTTTTTTCTCTTATTTCCTTCTCTCTTTTTCTTTTCTTCTTCCTCTCTTTTCTTTTGCATCCTTAATTGATCTTCATGCACTTGTTTTGGGGTTAAAGGATTAAGTTTTATTCTCCTCCCATTCATTTCAAAGCTGTATGTGTTGAGAACTCCATCATGTGTTACCTTCCTATCAAATTGCTATGGTCTTCCAAGTAATAAATGGCAAACATTCATAGGAGTAACATCGCATAGCACCTTATCATGATATTTGCCAAGGATAAAAGAAACCAACACTTGTTTTGTCACCTTTACTCCATCACTGTCATTTAACCATTACAACTTGTATGGAGTAGGATGTGGCAAAGTAGACATTCAACTTCTCTACCATGTAGGTACTAGCAACATTAGCACAACTTTCACTATCTATAATCATATTGCACATCTTACTTTTAATGTTGAATCTAGTGTGGAAGATGTTCTTCCTTTGATCTTCATTTTCTTCCTTTACTTGTTCTCCCAAGGCCTTTTGAATCTTTAATGCTCTCTTGAGTGGACAATCAATGGCATGATAACCATGCTTTAAGCATTTGAAACACTTGTCCTTGGAATGCTTTTGATGCTTTTCAACTTTGACTTTTCTCTTGGACACTTCTTTCTTAGATTTTGATGATGATTCTCCCTTAATTCTTAAAGAGCATTCAAACTTGCAAGGAACTATTTTGTCTTCATTCTTTTCAACATTTCTATCCAAAGATTTACATGAAGAACTATAGTGGCAACCAAAAATGAATTTTTCCCTCATAATAACCTTCATTTCTTTCCAGGTAGCAATAGGCTTTGCACCTTTTCTTCTTCTAGCTGAATCAAGTTGATCCTACCAAATATTAGCATAATTACTAAATTGATAAGCAGCAAGCCTCACTTTTGTCTCTTCTGAATAATGATGACAAGCATAAATTGATTTCATCTTCTTTTTCCACTTTAAATAAGCTTGAGGATCATTCTTTCCTTGAAACAAAGGAAATTTCTTTTTGTCACTTTGAAGATTTGAAGACATTCCACCACTTTTATGCCTATCTCCTCTAATCTTATCATCTCTTCTTTCATCTCTTTTTACATCATCATGATATACTCTTTCTCTTTTATTCCTTTCATTTTCATTTTCAACTCCTTCTTCTTCAATATACCTCTCATTTTGTCTTCTATCTCCTTTTTCTTTTATACCCCTTTCACCATGTTGCCTTTTTTGAGATTGTCTACTTTTAAGCTTTTTAAGCATTTCATCAGATTTTTTTATGGCTTCTAGCAAATTCTCCGATGTGCACCTATCAATATTTTCCCCACTACTTCCTAACATCCTTAAATGATAAACTTGCAAGAAAGGTTAGATAATGAAAGGACCTCACAAGAAGAGTTCACAACTCACTTGTTTTGGAATACTCACACTTGTTTTTGCATTCTTTATAGGCTTTACCCTCAAATGAGCTCACACACTCTTGTCTTTTTCCACTCTATCACTCTTTCCCTCTTATGGTTCTTTGAGAACTAGGAGATATAACCAAATAAAATTCAACAAATGTGGCAATCAATATCACCAATCAAGGTTCACAGAATTTAAGGAATCAAATAAGACAATTACGGACACAAGAAATGAAAATTCTAAGAATAGAAATTAACTAGGACTTAAAATAATGGGATGGAACAATATAAGCTAACAAGATGTGCTAATTTATGTGCTCAAAAAATTGAAAGAGACAATCAATAATCAATTTCAAAATGAGAAGTTTAAATGTGGTTAGAGCAAACTAACAATAATTACAAACAAATAACTTCTCTTTTGATTTTCTTTCACTTTGTTTTTCTCGCCTCTTCTTTGTAATTTGTCTTTTGATTCACTAACTTGGCTTTTCTCATTTGTTTCTTGCTGCTTTTGTCCTTTTTTTTTGTCACATGTTTCTCCTTTGTAACTCAATACAAACAGTATTCAACACTAGTTTTGCTAATTGCAAGGATATCACACAATACAAACTTAGTGCTCTTTACTTTGCTTTAATCAATTACTATATTCAATTATAGTACCTTGATGTTCTGCTATTAGAATATGGCAATTGGTTATTGCAAGTTGAACTTCTACATTTTAAACTTTTAACAAACATGTTCAATGCACCTTTCATTCAATATACCAGCACAAATATTTGGAGCAAATTTTGAGCTAAACAACTAGAACTAACACAAAACAAAGAAGGTGACTAAGTATCAAAGCAAATTCAAACTTACAATTGACTCAGACAACTTATCAAACACATGGAGGGTAGAATGGAAGAATAATTTAGATTTGACACAATGATGAATCAAAACACATAAATTTGACACAAACTAAATTAGAAATGAAATGGATGGAAAAAACAAATCAAAACAAGATAGAAAAGAAGAATTAGGATATAAAAGGCGTGAACAGTAGCGTAAATTGTGCAATGAACAGTGACGAAACAATACAAAAAATTAAAGAGATGAAACTTGAATTTGGGAACCTTACTCTGAATACCAAATGATGAGAAATTGTGTTGGATTTATCCCAAATTCAGCAAATGTGAAATTAAAAATAGAAGGGTATTCACGCCACACTCCAGAAGATGAAGAAGGGGAGCGATAAATGATGATGAACGCGCCATAAAGAATGTAAATCCTTCGATAAGTGAAGAAGAAAAACACGCCACAGGGAAGAATCCTTAATTAGTGATGATTAACACCACAAAGGGTGAATCCCTTTGATAAGTCATAAGTTCATTCAAGAACTTAAGAGAGGCACTCAGCCA
Organism: Sindora glabra; assembly: GCA_020226215.1. Classification (NCBI taxonomy): domain Eukaryota; kingdom Viridiplantae; phylum Streptophyta; class Magnoliopsida; order Fabales; family Fabaceae; genus Sindora; species Sindora glabra. The sequence continues at coordinate 39,945,469 of CM035227.1, read as the reverse complement.
AATTCTCTAACTCAAAATATCAAATCTCACAACTCCAAAACTGATTTGTATAAGGAACAAGTCTCCTTATATAACTTTCTAAAACCTTAATTGAAAATGGGTTTAAATGATAGCATATTGGCCTAAACTAATCCATTAGCCTAAACCCAATAAATGGGTCTCTAAATGACTATAAGTAACATAGTTACCCATAGTAACATGGTGAATGTTTTAAAGTAAAATGGGCCTAACACATTCAGCCTAAATTGAAGCCCAAAAAGGCTTAAGATGACATAACACAAAATAAACACAAACTAAAGGTCCAAATAATAAGTCAAAGCCCAAAACATCAAATAATAGTGAAAATAAGCTGAAGTGGCGCCAACTAGGATAATGGCTGATGTGGCGCCATCTCCTTGATGATGTGGCAAGGATGTGGATAATGGTTGATGTAGCGCCATCTCCTTGATGATGTGGCGATGATGTGGTGTCAACTTGATGATGATGTGGCACAATTCTAATTCACTCGATTAAGCACTCATCCTATCTCACTTTTTTTATGATTGGCCTCCCTTGGATTCTCATCATATTCCCTTCAGGTATTGTGGCGCTGGTGTTTTTTCTCCTGTTGTTCCTTTGGTGTAAGTTATTCTTCATTGCAGGGTCATGGTAGTTCTTAATTATTAAACTCTATCATAATCATTTTGCTTCACTTAATGGATCTACCATTGCTGGAGTTTAACAATTAGGATTAAGAATTATCCTATTCATTAGTTCTGAGGAAACATTTGATGTCAAGTGTGTTTATATATGCATGAACATGCTATTCCTGTTAGAGAGCTTGCAAAGAATATGTACGTACAAGAGTATATCACCAACATATGCGGTGCACTTTGGCAGATTTAAAGGGTAAACAACGCATAGAGTGACATCGTTCAATTTTGCTATCCTATCTTTTTGCTGGCAGTTTACAAGCACTTTCCCAAGGACGGTTCATTAACTTTGCAACATTTCATTGTTTTCTTTGGAATCTTTGCTCTGTTTCAACTCCCTGATATTCACTCGCTAAGATGGGTAAATGCACTGTACACTTTCAGCACAATTGGCTTTGCTGGCACAACCATTGGTGTCACAAATTACAATGGTAAGTTGGTAACAAATTTCTATTTATGCTCTGCCAGTGTCTTGTCGAATGATTTTGGAGGCATTAACATAGGAAAAAAAGATTGACAGAACATCAGTGAGTTATAGTTTGTAAGGAAGCTCTGCTTCCAAGAACTTCAAATCAAAGCCTTTCAATGCACTTGGGACCATTACCTTTTCATTTGGAGATGCAATGCTTCCTGAAATACAGGTATTATTCCGTACCAAGTTTTAAATCATTTAATTTTGCCCTAGTTGTAGAAACTGTCTTCTGCTTATTGATATCTTCATTCCCAAATAAAATTCTCCACGATTAGACATGGGTTGTGAGGCTCGCATGTGATTCTGTGTCTAGCTGAGGGAGACTTTCTTTTTAAAGGATTGTTTATGACTTATTTACTTTGCAGAATACTGTGAGGGAGCCTGCAAAGAAGAATATGTAAGGGAGTATATCAGCAACATATGGTGTGATTGTTGAGTTACTGGCAGTTGGCCTTTATCGGATACAGGGCTTTTGGATCAGAAGTCCAACCTTACCTCTTATCTTCTTTGTATGTTCCAGAATGGACTGTTGTTATGGCAAATCTATTTGCTGCTATCCGGTTATCAGGATGCTTTCAAGTATTGTCTCTATGCAACTTCATATGGTAAGGAATGCCATTGTTTGATACCTGTTAACATGTTAGTCATCATCCTATTCGACCTCAAGGTTTTAGGTCACCAGTTGAGAGATAAGCCTAAAATGTGTAACTAAGTATATCTTTTAACTCTAATAAAGTTTAATAATTACCTTATAAGACTAAGCCGCAAGAAAATTTCTCATGAATTCTTAGGTTAAGCGTATATGACCTGCTCAAAGAGTTGAATTAGTTAATAGCTATGCTCGAGCATCACCTATCGCTAACCCAAAAAAGTATCATTGTTATTATGGTTAGAGAGAACAAATTTGATTGTAGAAGTGCCTCTCCTGATGCTACTTCTTCCATTATATATGTCAGATATACTGTTGCCCAACCTATGCGTATTTTGAGGAGAGAATGAAGTCCAACAATTTCACATGCCATTTTCCTCTCAAAAACACCTGGCACGTCTCCTTCTTACTGCTATGTATATGGCTCTGGTCACTCTTTGCTGCAGCTGTGCCCTCTTATACTTCTTTTAAGTCTAATTTCGCGTGAGACTATCCTTTCACTATTAGAGAAAATAAGAGTTGATAGTATAGTATTAAAATTAAATATTAAAATGAAAAAAATTCTCTTTTTTCCTTGTCTTTCTCATTTATTAGAAAAAGATTAATTCTCTCTTTATCTTAGTTATTTATCTCTCTTTCCAAAATATATTTTTTTAAACTTATACATTCCTAAAAATAGGACAATAAGTAAAAGATATAATAATTTTATATAAATCTTCATCTAATAGAGATTAAACGGGGTACAGTACATTATCTAATTTTATACAATACTATATTATATTATCCTATAGTCATTATATTATATTGTACAGTGTGCCAAACAACAGCTTGATATATAATTTTTATAAAATATAATTTCATTAAAAACATATGTATTAATCTATACTTTTTCTTCCTACGTTCATCGGTAGAAGCTTTTTTAAATTAACTTTTTTTCTTAAATATGATTAACAACTGATAGATAAAGAATAGAACAAGTCGTGAGGGCTTTTATTTATATAATTTTTATTTATTCCATTCCATTTCTTTTTAGGTCTGAATATTTTTATATTAGTTTTGATTTGTGTTGGTAGAAAATTTATAAAGGGGGCTAAGTTTGGGGACAAAAAAATTTGTTGATTTTGCATACTTTTATCAAGTAGAAAGTAATATATATGTTACAAAATTATTATTTACAAAAGTGAATATATGCATGTAAGATAAATACAACAAATTGGAATCTATTATTTTTATAATATTTTTCTTTATAGTATGAAGCTCATCATTTAAAATTTACGATTGAATTCATCTAAAATGAAGACACTGTAGATGTAAAATGTAACATCACAATTCTTGATAAAATCAATGACCCAGAATTTATAAAGACAATAAATTAAAAAAATAATTTTTAAATTTATAACTTTTCACCCTCAATTTTTTCATTAAGGATTATGATATTGTAGTTTATCTTTTAAAGTGTATCTTGTATTTAAAGGAAGATCAATTTTTAAATTTTAGTTATGTATAATATAAATTTGAATTTAGATAAAAATAAATTTATAATCCTGTGTGATGCACCTTGCGGGTCCACACTCTAGGAAATAGCTAAGGGAAACTATCGCACACTATAAACAAACATACCACTGATACGCGCAATAAATTACTGCCCTGAAGATCACATCATCACTCACCTTCACAAGCAATGCTATCTAGGTAACATAACTCATATAATCTCTTCTTCATGAACATAGAGGACTACAGCACTACAACAGGACTCCTCACTTTCTGCTTTCCATTTTTCCACAACTACTATCCAAACAGAACATCATCTGTTGCAGGCCCAGACACCTTCATAGTAACCTGAAAGGTTTTCTGCTTCCCAATTTTCATGAAAGTCAAGGATTTTGGATATACTGAAGTTTGAAGTCCCTTGTCCCCATCAGTTTTAGCAAAATAAGTGCCTGCAGGCGCAACATTTGTAACTGTACGAGTGACATTTACTGGGTTTGTCTCCGGGCGTCTCACTGTGATGGAATGGTAGTTGAAATTCGCAAGGTCGAAAGACTTCGGACAAGGGTAAGGCTTGTAATTATTAAACATCTTGATCACATTCTGGGAATAATTGGAAGCGCATAGGTAGTTCAAGTCATCAATGGTACTTAGATTATAACCGAGTCCAGGGTCCGTTGCGAAGTTAGGTTGAACAAAGTTTGAGAAGCATGTAGCGCATTTTATAGGACGATGCATTTTGTAATATGTTGACTACACTTGTTAGGCATATATATAGAGTACCAGTAGTCATGATGGCTGATTTGATAGCTGCTGGACTCCAGTCAGGATGGAGTGTTTTGAGAAGTCCAGCAACTCCAGCAATATGAGGGCAGGCCTGAGAAGTCCCTTGCAATATATTGAAAGGAGACCCACGGAGTTCCGGTATTGGACTAGTTGTTGCAGCCACTGAATAAGCGGCAATTATGTCCACACCAGGTGCCGTTATGTCAGGCTACTATACAAAAACAAATTTTAACTGATTAAAATGGTACAGATGCAAACAAATACAGGACGATTAACAAAATACATGAGGAAAGAAGTTGTTTACCTTGAGGATTGATGGCTGGATGAAATTGGGTCCCACAGATGAGGATGCAGCCATCATTGGAGCTGGCTTGGTTAGCAAGCTTGTTTTTATTCCATTCATGAAAGTGTGCACCTGCAATGTGTGCACAAATGGTACTGATCTTAATTTGCTACAAGTATATATCTTCAGATCAAATTTAACAAATTCGAAGACTTGATTCATGTATGAGAAAGATATATATTCACTCCATTGAAGTTGTTCCACCGGACCCAGGTTTTTTATAGTATATAGTGTAGAAGCCATTGGGGTTTGGTCCAGAGGAATGTTCCCTTTATAGCTTAAATATTTAGAATAGTCACTTATTATGTTCTGATGATGAGTTGTCTTTTTAATAAAAGCGATCACAAACTTTCTGCAAAGCCCAAGTTTTGTTTAGAGTAATATTTTATACTCAGAAAAGATAAGGTTTGGTTTTATTATGAAAAAGGAATGCTTTTAGGAAAGTTTAAAATTGTCTTTATTTGAAGTTACGCTTGAATTGATAGACAATTCCTTTCACATGCTTAAAAAGAACTTAACCTATGTGTTAAAGTGATATACAACTGATCTTGTTTAAAGTTGTAGATTATTTTAATAGATAATTTGCCCAAATTATTTCTTTGGATCATCAGGTTGCTTCTTCATCCTGAAGGAGCAAGACAAATTGCTGCATCGAATTAAAGGAATAGGATAGTTGAGGAAAAGTCTTGGAGACCAAGCAAAACGTGATTAGCTTTGCTAAAAGGTGCACTTGGTCACCAAGAAATGTTCTTATCCCCCAAGAAACTTGTAGAGCATACCATCAAAGCCTCATCTATAAAAGGACAAGAGAAGAGCCTTTGAAGCTAACAAGAGAAAGCAATCATTCAAATTTGAGAAATTAAGCTAAGAGATTTACATGTCAAAATACTCTTGTCTATTGAGCTTTTCACTTACAAATTTATTCTAGGAAGAGTTAAAAATTATTATAGTCTCTTTGTGACAAATCTTTTTTGCCATTATTCACTAGCTTAGGATTGAGAGATAGTGAAATTCTTTCTTGGTAAGGTCCTAGAAGTTAGGGGTTGTTGTACCTTGAGATAAGGTGATTTGTTGTGCCTTGTAAGGCATCGAAATCCTTGGATTGTGAGGTAGGATAGTTTGAGTCCTTATGAAAGATCAAGTGGAAAAGATGCAAAAGGGGAACTAAGAAAATGGCTAGTAGATAACCCTCAAGCTTTTGTTTAGATTTGAGAGAGAGAAGAAGACCCAAGTGGCATTTTTTTCCCCAACAATTAAACCTCTATAAAGTGTTTGCATATCTACCTACCCTACTCTTTTATTTTAAGTACTTTAATTTTTCAAGCATTTATGTTATAACTAGTTATTTTATTTTCTGCTTGCTTCTTTGCGTTTTGCCTACTTTTTCACATTCTGCCTACTTCTTTGCACAGTACTTATTTCTTTACACAAAAGACTATTTTTGAACGTATAGTTTATTTTATACTTGTTCACTCAAAAACTTACTATTTTAGCACAAAAAAGTTTATGAAACAAATTTATCTGTTTCTCTGCATTTTGCCTGATTCTTTACAATCTACCTGCTTCTTTGCACAATACTTGCTTCTTTACACAAGAAATAGTTTTCAAATTTGTTATTGATCTTGTACTTGCTCATTAAAAACTTGACTTGCTATTTTAACATAGCAAAGTTTTTGAAAGCAGCAGAAATTTTCTAAATATTTAAAAACTAATTCCTTCTCCTCTTGGTCACTAGCACTTTCATATGGTAACCATAGGACAATATACAAGTTATACCAATTGAGGCAGGTGTTGGAATATTTGCGCTTATGCAGCTTGTCTACTCGCATTTGGAAGTCTGGCATATGTATTTGTTTCTCTCTCTCTCTCTTTCTCTCACTTTTAATCTTCCAAAATGTGAAGCGAGCACAATTATTTAGAATTCAATTATCTTTGTGGTCCGGTTCTTGCGACCAAAGCCAACGTTACTGGTGATTTTCCTGTCTATTGTGCAAGCAGCAACAGTGAACACCCAAGGTGCCACATTGTTTACAGTTCCCTTAACAGTGCTATTACCCTGTGCCAGAACAGTTGCAATTGCAACAAAATTGCCTTCAGCAATTGACAGTGTATGGCTGCCATGCCCATGATAGTCACGCGCAGTTAGAAGCGTTCCGTTAGTTTTATTGCCAGTGCCTCTCAGATAACCTTGGTAGAAGGATCTTGCTCCTATTAGTTTCCTGAAATTTTTGACACAAATGGCAGATTAAATAACCCGATTGTTCATGTTATTTTCGTGTCATAAGGTTAAACAACACAAGCCTATTTGTTTGTCAGTGTCACTGAAACTCTCCGATTCAGGCCAAACACCTTATCCAGAAAAAGATGACTTAACTCAGAGAGAATATATTTAGTTAGCAGCCACAATCACTGTCAGTATGATTGCCACCGACAAATTGATTGCCACCAAAGGCACAAGTCCATGGTGATGTTCGTATGTAGTTAATGATTTAACTATGAAGCATACCTGTATCAATGTTGGCAATTATTGTATCTTCACCAAATCTTGCCTTCTTCCAGGCAGAGCCTGCAGGAAGGATGCCTTGTTTATCCAGTCCCAGAAATTCCCATGACCGTGTAGTGTGCAGCTCATGCGCTTTGTCCATGAACACAGATACTACATTTGGATTTTCTGCCACAATCGAAGCATCTTATCAAAGTGTAATTGGAAAATGACTAGATATGTTTCCAATGCTGAAACTCTGCAAAAAAAAGAGTTGAAAACACCCAATTTAGACTTCGCCGATGACAATGAAAACGCTTGCTAAATAATTCACTAACTTGCAATTTCTTCTGCTTCTTGATTATATGAATAAAATAAGGCTTCCTTGGCCTTCTTATGGCTGTAACAATTTATAGCTAAGTCGTCAGCTTCTTTGTCCTTAGACTATAGTGGAGAGCAATTAACAGAATTAAGTTGACATATTGTGTACCTTCCCAGGACAGAGCTCAGAAAATCACAATGGGAGTTTGGGGCAGCCTCAAGATCACCAGGCGGAGGGTCTGGGCCATGAGAATGTCCTCCCAAATACACTGTGTATGACTGCAACAAACCCTCAAATACCCATAATACCCCATTTATGTATTTTGATGCTATGAAATTCAGAGAGACATAGAATGCAACCTAATAATTCTATATGCTTGCCTTTTTAACCGCATATACGGATCCAAGCAAGAAAGTGAAAAGAAAACATGCTGCTGTTAGAAGCTCAACAATGAGGAACCCCTCATCTTATCTCAAGCAGTGTTTGGGAACAGCTGAGGATTGATACTCTGCCCTTCCTCCCCCCCGGCTTATATAGTTCTCTCTCTCTTTTATTATTATTATTATTATTATTATTATTATTATTGTTATTATTTGGGCCTTGCTGTTTCTCTTTGTTTAAGCTCTAAATGTCTCGATTTTAGTGTCACCAATTTTTTTTCCTCTCTCATTTTTGCTTTATTGATACTAGGAAAAAAATACACATAACTCCCATGAAGTATGGGATTTTATAAAAAAATCCCCTAAACTTTCAAACCTTACAAATCACCCCTTGAAGTTTGGAAAAAAAATAAAAAGGAGAGAAAATAGAGGAAATAATATAGTAATGGTTATATTGTCACTTAGTAGTAGTTTTAAACCACTACCATTCACTTAGCGGCAGTTTATAATTGCTGGTAAATGAAAAAATTGTGATAGTTTTTAACTGTAAGTAAATTAAACATGATAATGGGAGTTTTGTAAATTTTCATTTTTATCCAAACTTTGGGTGGTGATTTGTTGCATTTGAAAGTTTAGAGAGGTTATTTGATAGAACTCCATACTTTAGGAGGGTTATGTATATTTTTCCCCTGATACTTCTTTGTGTCCAACAGAACTACACCACCTCTCTATTTTGAAAATCAATGCTCGAGGCTATTTCAAAATATGAAAAGTGCTACCCATAAATATATCCAATTATATATGATACACAAAAATTCAAGAAATTCCCATGTACGCAATAAAGTTAGTTGTTTGATGCATGTTATTAAATCAATTGGTAAAGCAAGCTCGTATTATGCACAGACCAGTGTTTAATAAAAAATAATAATATAATATTAAAAAATATATATTTATTAAAATTTACTAATTAATTTGTAGAAAGAATAAAATTTTCAAAATATAAATTATATATCTTTTTTATTTTAAATTTCATTTTGCATAACTTATACAAAATAATAATAAAAATAATGATAAAAAATATATGTACATCATATTTGAAATGATGAAATGAGAAAAAAGAATGAGAATATAATAAAAAATCTTTCTATAACTATTTTTGAGAAAACAAATAGGAAAAAATTGGATTTATATTTTATATAAGTCGAAATTTGAGCTTATTAGTTATTATTATTATTATCTAACTTATTTTGAGTTAAAAAATAAATGGATTATGATTATCAAATCCTTCAAATGTTTTATGAACTTTGAGTTATCATACTTTCATATTTGCAAAAGTCCAATTGACTTCTTAAAAGTATATTTTTCCATGTGACAAAAAATACTTTATAAATTTTCATTTATTTTTATTTTGAAAATGCCAAACTTGCTTTTCAAGTTATAATCTTATTGCTTATAATATATATTTATTTTTCAAAAGAAAGATGATAAAATTCAATTATTAATATTTAGTAGTCATTTTGAGTCTTTAATTAGTTAAGAGTGGAATAATCAAAATGACAGAGAATTTCAAATTTTAAATTACCTTATATGTGCTAAAATTAATATTATATTATATAAACTGTCATGACACTCCTCTTATAATTGGATGACTAGTTCTAAGCAATACAAATATAGTACAAGTCAGTTGGATCAGATTTGACATACATAGTACATACATAATATTTTCAAATCATGTGATATTTTAGGAAACTTTTAAGGTAAGTAAATATTTATAGAGCCATTTTTCAAATTTTAAATTCTTGGAGCCTAAAGGAAACTTGAAACCAAAAGTTCAAATTTCAAATTTAGAACTTAACTTTAAACTTAGAGTCAAAAGACAACTTGCAGCCCAAGTTGATTTTCTCTATAAACAGGCTACTTGCATTTGAAGATGAGACAAGATAAAAGATATAGAAATATTGCACTACAACTTACAAATTCTTTCTAACTTTTATTTTAGAAAAATCTTAACTTTTATTTTCTTCTCACTCTGGAACAAAAACTTGCATATTCACTTTAAGAGCATTAGTGAGTGAAAGTTTATATAATCTCTTTAAGAGATTATTAAAAAAATCCTTCTTATATCTTAAAATCCTAGTAAAGATTGGAAGAATCTTATAAAGATAGGTTGTTGTAAATCCTAATGGAGATTGAGAGAATCTTGTAAAGTTAAGTGGTGATTAAAATCTTAGTGGAGATTGGTGAATCTTGTAAAGTTAGATGGTTGTAAAAATACTAGTATAGATTAGGAGAATTTTATAAAACTAGGTGTTATAACTTAATGAAAAATTAGTGGATACCTCAAGTGATACTTAATAGCTTGAGAAGATATGAGTAGACCAAAAAGCTATTCCTTTTAGACAATCAAACTTCTATGAAAACTCTTTGTATTTTCTTTCTACTTCTTTACTTATATATTGTTTTGAAAATTGCATTGCATCATAGAAAAAGAGGGTCCATGGTTTTTCATCACATTAAGTAAAGAAATGTTTTTGAATTACTTTTGTGAAAATATTTTCAATTAGTACTGAATATTTTTGAAACTACATATTCATCAAATTTCAAGAACTTTTTTATTATACTTCACAATTCTTATTAATTTAATACCATAAATTTTATTTGAAAATTTTTTTAAAAGCTAATTCAGCCTCTTTTGACCTATAAGCTCTATCAATTGGTATCAGAGCTTGGTTTTACATTTTTAAAGTTTAACAATTTTGTGAGTAAAGATCTTGTAGATAATGAAATTTTTTAGCCAAAATCATGGACTAAAAAGATATTCTACAACTAGACCTTCACTCTTTAATGGCATAAATTATGGTTGTTGGAAGTTCAAAATGATGATTTACATCAAATCCATTGACATTAAAGTATGGAAAGTTATCAAAGAAGGCTATAAAATACTTACAAAAATGAAAAGAGAAATAAAAGTGCTTAAGCTGGAAAATGAATGGACAAAAGTGGATTACAAGAAGGAAGTAACATATACAAAAGCAACAAATGCTATTATGTGTGTTGTAACACCTAATGAATTTAAAAAGATCTCTAAATGTACTTCTGCAAAATCAATATAGGATAAACTTGAAGTGACCTATGAAGGCACTAATCAAGTAAAGGAAACTAGGATTAGTATGCTTGTACATGAATATGAAATATTCAAGATGGAAGAAAATGGAAAGATAGAGCTTATGTTTGAAAGGATGTCAACCATCGTCAATGATCTTCATACATTATGAAGAATCATTATCAATGGAGAACTAGTGATAAAAAATTTTAGAACTCATCCAAAAATATGGCAATCTAAGGTAGATACCATACAAGAAGGAAATAACCTCCCTACTCTTACATATGATGAGTTAAGAGGAAAGTTCTTGGCATATGAAAAAACAGACATGAGAGAGGATCAAGAGAAGAAAAAGAAAATGATAGTTTTTAAAGCATTCTCACAAAAAAATGATAAAGAAGAGGATGATCTTGATTAAGAAATAAAAGAACAAAAAGATAAGTTAGCTTTTCTGACAAAAATATTTTTTAAAATGTACAAAAGAGAATATGGTTTCAAACCTAAAACATTTCAAAAAAGAGAAGAAACAAACAACCAACCTTTTGTTTGCTTTGAAAGTAAAAAGTCAAGAAACAAAAAAAGTGAATGTCCAAAATTAAAGAAAAAACTTTTAAAAAAGTCAACTAAGAAGAAGGATATGATGTCAATGTGGGATGATAAAGATGTATCCTCTGAAGATGAACTTGAAGATGAAAAAGAAGAGGTAGATAATATTGTCAACTTCTACTTTATAGCCAAAAAGCAAAGAAAACAATAAGATAACTAATGATGAACTTGAATCTTTTTTATCTTACAATGAATTGATGGAAGATTTTCATAAAGTTTTAATTAAATATTTTTCTTTGAAAAAATAAAACAAAGATTTAATAAAGGAAAACATTTCTCTTAAAAAGGTAGAAAGATTTTTAAACTCTTTTGAAATAGAAAATCAAAAATTGACAAATGATTTATAAGTTTTAAAAAATGAAAATGAAGCTTTTGAAAAAGGAAAACCTAGTTTTAGAAATTAATCTTGAATTTCTAACAAAATTGGTTAAAAAGCTACAAAAAGAAAATTAAGATTTATTAAAAGAAAAAGATCTTTCAAAGAAAAAAATTAAGCTTTAGAGAATGATCTTAAAGTTTTAAAAATAAAAAAAAATCATAAAATAAGGTCTAAATTAGAGTATAAATCTTTCAACTTTAAAAAGGAAAATACCTTTCTAGAAAGAAAAATAAATATTCTAATAAATGATCTTATAAGATTTGTAAATGGGAAAAATAATTTAGATACTTTTTTAGGAATTCAAAAATATTCTAAAAAAAAAAGAAGAATTAGGATATCTTCACTTATATTGTAATAAACATTATAAAAATTCCCTTGTGAAGGCTTTTCATCCATCAAGTTCATATGTAACCTATTATTATTATGGAAATAAAGGTCATAAAAGAATGCTTAAAAAGAAAAATCAAGATTGGAAGCTTAATAAATAAAATGATAAAGTAAAGGCATCAACTAACCACCAAGGATCTAAAAAGATCTGCCTACCTAAGAAAAATCAATCCTTTGTTGTAGGTATGTCTTAAATCCACAATAAAAAGGATGATTGGTTTCTATATAGTAGATGCTCAAGATTTATGATCAAAGATTGAGGCAAGTTCTCATCACTAAAAACTATAAATGGTGAGTTTGTCACACTTAGAGACAACATAAAATGCAAAATCATTGATATAGGTAAGATAGGTATGGGTTTTACCTCTATTGATAATGCTAGTTTAGTTAATAATTTTAAGTATAATCTTCTAAGCATTAGTCAACTTTGTGATAAAGGCTATAAAGTAATTTTTGAATCATCACACTATTTTATTTAATACAAAAAAGAAAATAAAATTTATTTTACTGGAAAAAGATTTTATAATGTCTATTTTCAATTATGCAAGAAATTTCTTCAAACTTTTTAAAATATCTTGTATCAACCAGTGATGAAAGTTGGTTATAACATAGAAGACTTGGCTATGTTAATATGTGTCTTACTTCAAATCTTTTAAAGAAAGACTTAGTGATATGTTTCCTAAAGATAAATTTTGAAAAAGATCATTTATGTAAACTTCTAGATCACTAGAACTTTTACATATAGATTTATTTGGTCATACTAAAAATGTTAAGCTTTGGAGGAAAGAGGTATGGCTTGAAAATTATTGATGATTTCTCTAGATTTACTTAGGTATATTTTTTATATATATATAAAGATGATACTTTTGAAATATCGAAAAAGTTTTGCAAAAAAGTTCAAAATGAAAAAGGAGTTTACATTGCAAACATTAGAAATGACCATGGTAGTGAATTTGAAATAAAAAGTTCAAAAATTTTTGTAATGAAAATGGTATTGATCATAACTTTTCTTGTCCAAGAACTTTTCAGTAAAATAGGGTGGTGAAAAGAAAGAATAGGATATTACAAGATATGGCTAAAGCCATGCTTTATAAAAAATAATTTACTAAAATATTTTTGAGCTAAAGTTATTAATATATCATATTATATTTCAAATAGATACTTCATAAGACCTATTTTGATGAAAACACCATATAAGTTATGGATGGATAGAAAACCTAATATTAGTTAGTTCCATGCCTTTGGATACAAAGGATACAAATGTTTCTTTTTAAATAATGAAAAAGATAATCTTGTAAAATTTGACTCTAGTAGTGACGAAGGAACTTTTGTCAAATATTTTAATACATGTAAAACTTATAGAGTATACAATAAAAGAAACTTTATTATTGAAGAATTTATGCATGTTATTTTTTATGAATCTAATGCATATTCTTGGAGAAAGCAAGCTAATGATGAAGGTTAAGTAATCTTAAAGGAGCAAGAATTTAAAGATCAAACTAAAATAGCCAGAGAAAACTAAGCCAAGACTCATTTCCCGAGAGAGCAAGGAGATTGCTATCTCGAGTAGAATGTTGAAAATGAACAGGATGGTTACTATCTAGAACAAAATGACAATGCTAGTGATAGTCTAGTTGAAAAGCAGCAACATACACCTCAAAAGAGTAAAGGAAGCCTACCAAGAGAATAGAAAAATCATCCAAGTTATCCAAATGAATTTATTATTAGCAATCCATCTCAAGGTATGAAAATTAGATCTTTTTTTAAAAATAAAACTAACTTGGTTTTAATATCACATATAGAACCTAAGAACATATAAGATGCTCTCAATGATAAAAGTTAGGTCAAAGTCATGAAAGAGGAATTACACTAATTTGGGAAAAGTAAAGTATGGAAGCTTGTAATATAGCCTTCAAATCATCCAATCATCGAAATTAAATGAGTATTAAGAAATAAATTGGATAAATTTGGTAAATAAGGCAAGGTTAGTAGCTCAAGGATATAATTAATAAGAATGTATTGATTATGATGAAATCTATGTACCAATAGTTAGACTTGAATCTATAAGAATGTTACTATGCTTTGCTTGTTTCAAAAATTTCAAACTTTATCAAATGAATGTGAAAAGTGCTTTTCTAAATGGCTTTTTAAATGAGAAAGCTTATGTAAAACAACCTCCTAGATTTGAAAATAAAAAAAAACCTAACTCATATTGTTAAACTAATTAAAGCCCTCTATTGATTAAAATAAGCTCTAAGAGCTTGGTATGAGAGGTTTAGTAAATTTTCTTATTGAAAATGATTTTTCAACAGGTAAAGTGGATATTACTCTTTTTATCAAAACCATTGAGCATGATATACTAGTTGTATAAATTTATGTTGATGATATTATCTATGGTTCTACTAATAACTTTTTATGCAAGGAATTTTCAAATCTAATGAAATGTGAATTTGAGAAGAGCATGAAAGGAGAACTCACATTTTTCCTTGGACTTCATATAAAGCAAATAAAGGAAGGAATATTCATAAATCAAGTAAAATACACAAGTGAGTTTCTAAAGAATTTTGGAATGAAAAATACAAAAGCTATTAATACTCCTATGAATTCATCTACAAAATTGGACAAAGATGAAAATGGTAAGATAATTAATGAAAAGTAGTATAGAGGTATGATTAGTTCACTTCTTTGCTTAACTACAAGTAGACTAAATATTATGTTTAGTGTTTATATATATGCTAGATATCAAACAAATCCCAAAGAATCTCATTTATGTACTATTAAAAAAATTAGATATCTATTAGGAACTAAGAATTATGGCCTTTGGTATCCGAATGATAGTTCTTGAGATCTAGTTAGATATTTAGATGCTAACTCTGTAGGATGTAAGTTAGATAAAAAAAAAAGCATTAGTGGAGCATGTCAATTTTTAGGGCAGAGAATTGCATCATGGCATAGTAAAAAGTAAGCTTCAATTGCCTTATCAATAACAAGAGCAGAATATATAGCAGTAGGAAGCTATTGCACACAAATTCTATAGATGAAAAGATAACTTGAAGATTACAATTTGAAATTCTTTTCCATACCAATTTTTTATGATAATACAAGTGCTACAAATCTAATAAAAAATCCTATTCAGCACTCACGAATAAAGTACATTGAAATTAAACACCATTCATAAGAGATCATGTACTTAGAGGAGATATCCTACTTGAATTTACAAACAGTGAAAATTAATTAAGAGATATTTTTATAAAACCTTTACATGAAGATGGGTTTTGCCATATTAGAAAAGAATTTAGTATGGTTAGTTTTGAATGAATTGCTCTATATGTAATTTATGTACTATCATATACTTATGAGACATCTTATGCATCATTTCTTAGAATAGGTTAAGATTAGTTAGGAAATAATATTAGAGTTACAAGATAGCAAGCTCATTGCTATCTTAAGTTTTGGAAGGTTTGAAAACCTAAAAATTAAAATTTTGAATTTTCTAGATTATGTCAAATCATAGCTTTGGTACCAAAAGGACATTCCCACCAAATTTATTGTTACATGTCATCTCTTTTTGTATTTGAAAGTACTTTTATCATCTTCTTAAAATAGAGTTAACTATTTTTAATAAAACTATGTTTTAATCATATGTTTTCTACTAACTACTTTTATGAGAAAGATTTAATAAAATCCTACATTATACTCTTAGATCTAATAGTGTAGTATTCCCGAAGCAAGAGTTAGTTCATATTCCTTTTTGCTCTAGAAAACCTAGAAAACTGCGACATTTGTTTCTTCCTTATTATTAGAACTCATGCCTTTCAACCCAAATTTCAATAAATCTTTTTGATTGAAATTGAGAAACCTTTCAATCATATTCTAGTAACTCTATTTCTTTACCTAATATCCATTTCAATACCATCTTTGTTTCTCTTTGATAAACCTTCATTCTATTAATGACATAATCCATAATCTTTAATGAAAATGATTTCAGTAATGTATTTGTAGTTAGCAAATATGACAATGATCTTGAAATGACAAGATTTGTAAAATCCAAGAGAGTTGATGTTCAATCTTTAGGAAATGAAAGGATAAAATGTTTCAAATGGCTAAAGAAAATGCAATAGGAATATATTTTGAAAATAGATGAACTAATGTATGAAAAGCACACAAAGCTTTTATATGCTAATGTTGAACCCTCAGATGATGATGAAAGGTTGTTGATTTACATTAATGGAGAAGAACAGAAAAGTAGTCTGGGACTAATGAATCATCTATTAGGCTTCCTAAATAAAGGAGCTAAATTAAACCTAAGTAGAACCATTAAGGATGGAAATAGATTCAACATCAAAAGATGGTTGAAAAATTGGGAAGTAAAAATGCTAATAAGGCTTCTCTGGTAAATCAATTGACAATAAATTGCAAGGTTCTACACTACTACATTTGCAATGTGTTATGCTCTAAAAAAGTTTTATGAGCAATGTAAATAAATTTGAAGCTTTCTTGCATGGGCCATTGAAACTAAGTTTAAGATTAATTTGGGGAATTTAATAACTAGACAAATCTTGTCCATTAAATCTCGGGCTGATGCACATATAAGATATGGTATGATAATTACCAAAATCTTAAAACATTTTGAAGTAGATTTGTCTAGAGAGAAAGGTCAAGGAGTTTTTAGAGGAAATATGATGAATAATAATTGGCTTAGGACATTAGATTTTAGTAAAGAACTTAAACTGCTTGTTAACATGAATGGAAAAGTTATTAACTTAAAAAATTATTCAGCTAAAATTCATAGAGCTAGAAGATTAAAGAAAGAATTTGTAAAAGAAGTGGAAGAAGAGAATGAGAAGGAAGAAGCAAAAAAAGATAGCCTTTTTCAAATGCTTGCTGGAGGAATAAACATTAGAGAAAGGGAGAATATTGGAAGAAAGAAATCTGACAAGAAAGGAAAAAGTATATTAAGTTGTTAATACATAAAAACTAAATATGAATTTTAGGGAAAATAAATTAAGAAATATATAAGAAATAAGTTAACAAATAATTATAAAAAATAAAATTTTATTCATTTATATATACATCATTATATGATTACATGAACAAATACAATAAACAATTAGTTTTTCATTATAGATTTTACATAATTATATCAGAGACATCGAGATATACAATTTTCAACCTTTGTTCTCGATTTTCCTCATTGACTAGATTCCCATCTTTTTTGTATTGCTTAAGGCTCTTTTGAGTTTGAAGGTATAGGTGACTCTTCTACCTTAATCCCAAAGAAAGAGTCTCTATCCATAATAAAAGTAAGCATAGCAAAGCTTAATCCTTTAATTTCCTTTTCTATTCTAATAGGAAGAAAAAAAAATGAAGAGTTAGCTCATATTTCTTGTGTTTAATTGCATCGTGGATGGAGATTCTCTCCTCATGAATTAATGCAGGGGTGTAAGGAAGGCATAGGTAATATTTTTGCCTCTATTACCAATTCCAAAGTATGGATTAAATGCAATAATATATCCTTTTCCATCTCAAGAACCATATTTAGAATTGCGTCAATTCACATTAAAGGCATTATCTCTTTTGATATCTCAGGCTTCTTAACATGACTATTGTGGTTTGCCACCCTAAAAAACCATAGATATCAGAGATAGCAAGTCACTTGACAAGATCTAAAACATCTCTAAATGTACTTCTTAAGATGAAAGGAAAGCTATTTATAAGTTCAAGCTAAACACTTGAATTAGATAATAAAGATAAAGGCATCACTAGAATTATTTAAAATTAAGGTTGAGAGCAAAATTTATAGATGAAGTTACAAATATAAGACATTAGTTACTAAATGACCATTGGCATCTAAAGGTTAGTGATTCAAAGTGTGGCAGCTATGCTTCTTTTTTATGCTATTTACTTGGACAACCGATGTTGTAGATGTTCATAATTCGTTATAACCTTGTGAATGCTATGGTGCAATTTAAATGAGTTAATCATTGGCATAACTTTATAAATTAGTTTTCAATGTAAATTGATTTGGTAATTCATTTGCGATTTCTAATAATATCATAAATGAAAATATTAATTATTTATAGATAACCATTATATGCTAGTTCATATATATAACTGATGTCTAAAATATAAATATTGCTTACAATTTTTAATAATATTGTAAATATAAATATTAATTAGATATAAGTAACCTTTAGACATTGGTTCTTGTATATAACTGATGTCAAAGTCTTTATAGTTTCTAATAATATCGTAAGTACAAAAACTAATTAGCTATTGATGTACCTTTAACTGCTAATCCTATATACAACCAATGTCTAATATTTAAACATACTTTTTGATATGACATTCGATTTTTTAAACATTAGTATTTAAAAATTGATGTAGTAAATTAGAAATAAGTTTGTGTTTGATATCTATATTTAGTTTTATTAAATAACTGATGTGTTTTTGTAATTTTTCTTTCAAAATCCAATACTCCATGAATACAAATTTATACAATGAAATCTTCAAAACTTTGGATAAATTTATACAATAATATTATTATACAATAAAGATCGAAGATGATAGTAAGAATTTTTTTTTTCATATTTACATATTCATAAATTAAAGTAAAGATTAAATGGATACTTCAATTTCAATAGATCATTAAACAAAGAAAATTACAAATGAAAATATAAAATACTTTTACAGTTATATATATTCTATAAAATAACCTAGACAAAACTTCACTTTTACAGGATAATCACTATATATCTAAATTTACATCCTAAAAAAATCCTTGTTACAAATCCTTGTCTATTGAAGAAAGATGATATGTTTTTCTTACATTAAAGTGCTCCTTAAGATTCTACAGAGATTAGCTATTCCTTTCTTTAAAGTAAAAAGTGGAATATAATCAAAACTCACCTACCCATATTTTGAAAAGAGAAAAAAACATGAACGGTGATTGGAGTGGTGATAAAATAGAATTTTAGGTCTTGAACAATGATTTGATTGATGCTAAAGAAAGAGAATTCTTTATCCAGTTCTCTACGTTAATGAAGGAAGTAAACTACACAAAAATTTTGCATTTCATTTATTTTATATCGTAATTAATAAGAAATTCATAAAATAAAAAAAATGAATCAATGAAATGTTCAAAATTGGTGGCAGTGTTTTAGCTTAATAGTATAGATAAGAAATTAAAAAAATATTAATGATTTGAGACATAGGATTTGTTGAAGCATCCTAACCAAAACTCTAATATTTCTGATTATTTGAAAATAGGAGACATTAAAGTCTTGAAAAAAAAGTAATTTGTGCTCAAATTCAATTTAAATATATATAAAAAAAGAGTGAAAATAAAATTTAAAGGCATTAAAAGTAGTAATAGACATTGATTATTAACAAAAGATCAATGTTTTATATATCACACTTCTTAACATAAGTGGTGGTTCCTATACCTTTAAATTTCAATTAAATCCAAGCCAATGTGTAAAAAAGAAAAAAAATAGATATTAGTTATAATTAGTTACTATCATCTTAAAATTTTCACATTCCTAACTTTTAATTTCTAGTAAGATATTATGATTTTACAACGTTGACTTTTTTTGAATTAATGTGATAAGTTATTTATATTTTCAAAAATGTCACTATGGTATTATATATATTGATTTTCACTTTAATCTAGTTGATGTTGTCTAACAATCTTGTAGTAGCTATAGCAATAATAGACACAATAACCTTATCCACTTGCCATGACCTTTACCCATGTACCCATTACCAATATATACATAATAGGCACCTGGTGGATTTTTAGGAGACCTATATCATTGTTAGACTCCTCCAATCGAACCTGGTATAGATAATGGGGATATTTATTAAGAGGATTTCATTTGATAAGGCTTAGAGTGATTTTTTTAATTATGTATTTGCATTTTTTATTAGACATATTATATTTAAATTTTAATAACTTCATATGATTTATATATTTCATATTTACATGTGTTTATAATTTCAAATAATAGTTTTGAATTATTTATTAATTTTAAATTTATATATTTTATTCACATTTATAGATAATATTTTAAAAAAATTCTACTTACAATAGGTTTCTGATGGAAATATTTTTACTATTTTTTGATAGATTTTTAAGGTGAAATTTTAAGTGATTGATTTTTTTAGTCACTAATCTTTTGATAAAAAATCATTAGAAATTTTTTTTTCGATAAGTGTATTTTCAATTGCGTATTTTTGTTGGAAATCTAGAATTTAAAATGATTTTTGTTATTTTTAATGAAAAAATCCATTAGAATTGGAGAAATTTTTGGTAGTGCGAGTGCAAAATACATTATTGCTTATGGTTACAAATTACAATATGGCAATTTGACTATTTTCCTAAGACATGTTATGATGATTTGTTGGTGGAGTTTTGAAACACTTCCACAATTCAAGAAACTAAACAAAATGCATAAATAAATACATATAAATGCATAAAGGTGCATAAAATAAGCAACTCAATTGCAATCTTTGTTGAGATTTGTAGAGGTCATGCTTTAAAGTACATTAATGGGTGTAAAATGGCATTATTGGAAACTCAAAACCTTGACTCACACTTAAGGAAATGTTTAAATTACAAAGAATTGTAGAAGAAAAGCAAAAAAATAGTAGAGTGTTGCAAATGGGTTACTAACGGAGTGTTAAAGTTGGCCACAAAGTGCATATAAAGATACTTAAGTAGCAATATTGGAAAAATGAACCCTTTACTAGTAGCAATGAAGGTATTTATAAAACTTTGCAAGATGATTATTGGTATAGGTGGCTACTACCTTCTAATATGGCTAGCAATGTCATTGTATGTTTGCACACATAGTGATGATTCAAGTAATTGCTTATGAACTTATTCTTAAAATATCACCATTATCTATATGTTATCAAATTAGTGACCAATTGCCTTGCACATCCTCAAGCACACCTTTTAAATAGTTTCAATAGTCATACCTATCTATTTAATCTCCTTTTAACTATCCACAGTAGGTCAATAAAAATGAAGATGAAGCCTTCCTTTTTATAAATATTTGACTTCTTTCTTTATCCATAATAGTGAGTATGAAGTCCTTTGGTTAGTAGAAACCCTTAGTTTTAGTTCCTTGAAATATAATTAAAAAGGAATTGAAACTAGCTTCCTTCAAATCTTTCAACATAGAAGTGTGCCAAGGAAGATAATTTCTTACTTCACAAGGCACTAAAGAAATTGAAATAAGGATTTGTTGCTAGTTTTGTGCTATGTTTAGTTAGTTTGTCTCAACTATTTGTTTAGAATGACTTGTAAATTTTTGGAATGTTGTTTTTAAAAATAACAACATTTCACTAGGGAGACTCCTCACATGCCTTCAATGGGCATATCTGTTAGGATTTGCTTAGGAACATGTGGTGTATTATGAAGAGTATACTAACATGCAATCGATCAAATCATTCTTGGTTTTCCATTATGACTATTATACCTATTTTTTACCTTTTTGATGCAAAACATGTCATCACTCATCATAACTATTCATAAATGTTTCAACATTCTTCCTCTTTAAATGTTTCTTTTTCACCTTATTCCTTCCTTTCTACTTTTGCTTATTGCTACTTTTCTTATACTCTGTATAATTGTAAACTTGTACTTCTAGTTTCTCCAAACATTATCCTTTTTTCTCCACATAAGTTTTAATGACATCTAAAACCTCTACACTTATCTTTTCCTTTTAGTTGTTTAACCTAATTAAAGTTTTTGATCCTATTTTAGATTATTCCTCTGTTCTTAAGCTTTAAGTATTGTTTCCCTTTTTTATCTTTAATGTTGCAAATGATTAGCTTTCTAGTTTTATCTTGGCCCTTTGTCTTTAATTATGATAGAAAAAGATGTTGATGCTTCTTTCTTTACCTATAAGCCTATTTTTACTTAAAATCCTATTTTTGCTTTCCCATGGTTTTCAAAAGATGCTAGGGTTTTTAAGAACTTCCTATATCCCACCAAAGATTTTTTGGCTTAGCTAGATAGAGAAGAACTTAAGCTTTTTCATATCATTCAACTATATAAGTTTTCATTGAAGAAAAAATTGCTAATTATGTGTGGCCATTTCTTTCTACATATCTTTAACTAATAACCTCTATTTACCTTATAGGATAGTGAGTCCTTTTCTTTTTAACCTTATTGGTCTCCCTATTAGTGGTAAGGTCATTTTTTCTCTTTTGACTCTTCACATTACAAATTTCAAAACTTTAATTTCATTAAACTCCAAATTCTCTCCTTACTTAGCCTTTTTGAAAAATTACCTGGGTTCAGTAAGCACCCTAGTGTTTAATGTTAAATATAGTGTAGCTATGCAAACATTTTTCTTATGTTTCATCTTAAAAAAGAATTGCTTTTTCTTTCCTTTCTTAGTAGTCATTTTACATAAGGGATGCAAAGGGGCTTTAGGTCACTCTATTCTTGTCAATCATTTTAATAACATAATTCTAGTTATCACATACATGAAAAACCAAAAACATTTTTCAAATCTAAAAAGCCCTTTATGAATTTTCCAAATATGTCTTAGGCTTATTTCTAGGAATATTTTACCATTCTCAAATCTGACACCTCATTTAAAAATTATTTTATTATCAGCTTTAAATATATACAATCGATTATTCACCTTTGGTATAGGAAGCTTTCTTTAGTTAAGCTTTTTGCACCTTTCTTCAAAACTTGCTATATTATCATTGACAAACACCTAATAACCTAGCTTTCTCCATTCTTTTTTTTGCCTTCTAGACCTTCTTAGTTTATGTTTAAACTTATCTCTTGTAACTAGAGAACATTAAAATATGGTTTCATTTATTATGTCCACAATACCTTAATATCAGCTAACTTCTAGAGAAAATCCCGTAGTTAAAAGGCATTTGTTAAATGCCATGGCCAAGCAGTTTAATCTCGTTCATGGTAAACTAATCATTAGTTTGGATAGACAAATGTAAGGGTGCACTTTAACATCCTTTAATATGTTTTTGATTGAAAAGCATAACTAAGACCTATGCAATTCCTTTAGTCTTCATCCATTTTGTATATGTCAAGCTTACATAAGCATTTTTCCAGATTAGTGGTTCACTAACATGCATAAGTATTTTAACATGACAATAAATAAAAAGTTAATCCATGTTATTGCTATGTAGATTATCAAAGTGTGAAAGAAGACTACTAATATGCCTTATATTAAACCTTAACCTTTAAGAAATACTATAAATCCAAATATGATTTCTGATACATAAAACCCGCCTTATGTGCTATCAAAGAAATATTTAAGAAAAAAAAGGAAAACCATGCTACCTATTACAAGCAAAAATGGCTTAAAGCATGCTAGCAAAATTCGAATATTAGACCCTAGACTTAGTCAACCAAGTTGTGTAAAAAGGCCTAGCGTAAATGGCTTTACAAGAAACTAAAAAGTTTTTAACAAATATAATTATTGTTGTAATTTTGTGTGTCTTATTCCAATAACAGATATGTACAATATATATAAATCATGAAGAGAACAAATTCCTAAATTTTCTATTCCTAGAATCATTCTTGATATGCATTAATCATGATTGGTCATAATTCCTATTTCTAGAATCATTCCTAATATGTATTGATCATGATTGATTATAATATGTACAAGATTTCCTAAATATCAGTAATGAGATCACAATGAGATAATTAACATAATTAAGATGATTCTCCTAAATAATTGCTATAATTAATATAATTTCCCTAATACCCCTTTAAGTTAGCACATGAAAGTCTTGAATGCCTAACTTGCCCAAAAGAAAGTCAAATTGTTGTTTCCCAAGAGCTTTAGTTAAGATATCTACAAGCTGATTATAGGTCCGTACATGTATAGTAACAATATAGCCAGCTTGGATTTCATCATGAATGAAATGACAATCCACCTCAATATGCTTGGTGAATTCATGAAATACCGGATTGGCTGCAATATGAATGGCTACTTGGCTATTACAATAGAGTTGTATAGGTTGAGGGTGTAGTACCTGGAAGTCACCTAGAAGAATTGGTACCTGTAAGTCACCTAGAAGAGTTTTAAGCCATTTTAATTCACAAGTTGTAGTAGTCATAGACCAATATTTAGCCTTTGTTGAGGAACGAGAAACTGTGGCCTGCTTTTTAATTTTCTAGGATATAGGGGATTGGCCTAATAAAATAAAATATCCTATCAATGAGCGTCTACTGAGAGGAAAACTGGTCCAATCAGAGTCACAATAAGCATATATATGTAAATCACTATCTAACCAAAGAAAAATCCCTTGTCTTGGATTAGCTTTCAAATATCGAACCACCCTTATTGCAGGATCCCAATGTTCTTGATGAGAACAACGCATGAATTGAGCTAGGATGTGCACAGAGTAGCTAAGTTTAGGCCGAGATATGGTTAAATAGATAATCCTCCTAATGAGATGATGTTATTTCTCTGGATCCTTCAAAATAGCTCCATTAGTAAGGGCTAATCCATGATTTTGCTTAAGAGGAAAACTAGTCGATTTAGCTTCCAATAACCCAGTTTCTGAGATAATATCCAAAGCATATTTGCGTTAACATAAAAAAATCCTTTGAGGTCCTCGGACCATCTTAAGACCTAAAAAATACTTTAGAAAGGCAAGATCCTTCGTGTAGAAACATGTGCTAAGATATTGCTTGCATTGTTCAATCACATCTTTATTATTCCCTGCAATGATGAGATCATCGATATATATTAGAACACTCAAAATCACATTCCTTTCATAATAAGTGAAAAGTGAGTAATCGGTATGGGATTGTTTGAATCCATATTTCTTCAATGTCGTAGCAAGTTTTGCAAACCAATTTCATGGCGCCTGCATTAAGCTATAAAGAGACTTCTGAAGCTTGCAAACTTTCTCAAGATCTGCACTAAAAAAGCCATGAGGTAGTTGCATATAAACTTCCTTATCCAAATTACCATGCAGGAAAGCATTATGAATGTCCATCTAATGTAGTATCCATGATCGAGTAGCAGCAATGGCTAAAAGTGTTTGAACTATAACTATCTTTGTAACTAGTACAAAAGTCTCATTATAATCAATTCCTTCTTTTTGACTATCTCCTCAAACAATTAGTGACGCCTTATGATATTCCACAGTCCCATCTGATTTATACTTAATCTTATACACCTATTTGCAATAATTAGCTTTCTTTCTAGGTGGAAGTATTGTTAATGTCTAGGTGCCATTCTTTTCTAAAGCATCTATTTCTTCTTTCATGGCTTTGCGCCATAAGGGGTCTCGAACAGTGTTTAAGAATCGAGATGGCTCATGTCCAGAAGTCACTACTACAAGAAACTGTCTATGTTTCATAGAAAAATTACTACAAGTCATATAGTGTGCAATAAGGTATAACATACCTGAGGATTGTGATGGAGTGAGTGCCTTAGTAGTGGGGTCATTAATGCAAGACACGGTGTGACATAAATAATCTTTAAGCTTGCTTGGTGGATGATGTTCTCTGTAACCTCGACCAAGAGGTTCATTTATAGGTAGTGCTAGCACAACATTCTCATATAAGGAATTTGGATTCGGACCTCCTTCTTGTACCTCCCCAATGTGTCCCTCAACTTCACTACTCCCTTTTACAACAAGCATACTTGTGCTAGATTCATCAATGAAAGGAGATCTATAATTCCATAAGGTCTGTGTAAGGGCATGAGATTTATTTACTATATAAGAGTGATCAATGAAAGGAAACTCATTTTTACAAAACACAACATCACGAGACTCAAAGTATTCCCTACTCTCCAAATTATAAAAATGCCATCCCTTTTTTCTATAAGGATATCCTACAAAAATGGATTTCTAACTTCTCTCACCAAGCTTATCTTTTTGATGGGGGCAATTATGGCATAACATAAACACCCAAAAGTGCGAATATGAGAATAAATAGGGGTTTTACCAAATAACACTTGATGAGGACTTTTACCTTTATGAAGAGTAGAAGGAATGTAATTTATCAAGTATCATGCAGTAAGAATGCATTCTCCCTAAAATTTAATAAGCAAATTAGCTTGAAATCGAAGAACTTGAGCTACATTTAAAATATGCCTATGTTTTCTCTCTACACAGCCATTTTGTTGAGGGGTATCAACCATGGAAGTTTGATAAATTATTTCTTGTCCAATGAAATAGGATTTCAAGGCTTTAAATTTAGCTTCATTATCACTTCTTACAATCTTAATAGACTTGTTAAATTGAACATTCACCATAGCATAAAATTTTTTAAGAATATTCGCAACATCATTCTTTTCTGCTAATAAATAAATCCATATAGTATGAGAAAAAGAACAAATATGATAAGCACCCCACACATCATAATGTATTAAATTAAAAGGTTCAATGACTTTATTTTGACTTGGAATAAAAACATATGTTGTTTAGTTAGCTCTCAAACAAATATCACAAACTTTTTCATGTTTATCACTAATTTGAATACCAGGAAGTAAATTAACTATTTGACTTATAGGATGTCTCATACGCCTATGCCACATGGTAAAGGAGTCAGTTCCACTTACTTTGCACACCTGAACAAAGGTCACTGCATGAAAATGATAGACCCTATTCTCCTGTTCACCCATACCAATCACTGTCCTTGAAGTGCGGTCTTGTATTACATATAATTTATTAGAAAAAGTGATTGCACAATTTAAATCATATATCAATTGAGAGTGAGAAATAAGGTTGCATGTTAAATTGGAGACATATAACATATTATTCAAGATTAGGCTTTTCCTAAAATTTATTGTTCCTTTCTTGTCTGCAATTGCATTTTTTCCATCAGGTAGCCTAATAGGACAAGGTGAGACATCAACTATGTCTATCAACAAACTTATATCACTTATCATATGATTTGAAGCCCCTGTATCCAACAACCAAGAATTTTTTACTTGTTTACCAGTGAGTTTGTCAGTGGATGTAATATTCTTATGGCTATTAAGAATGTTTAGTAAGACTATCCACTGATCATTGCTTAACTTGGGAAAGGATGCACATTCATCAGTGACTCCCCCTATCTATATAGCTCTTGTACTGTGAGCTTGCTGTATTTGTGCAGTATTAGTCTTCTTTATGTCTTGCCCAACCATAATCATGAAACAGCCAGGTTACCTTGCTGCTCTGATACCATAATACATATAATTATTGTTGTAATCTTGTGTGTCTTATTCCAATAACAAATGTATACAATATATACAAATAATGAAGAGAACAAATTCATAAATTTTCTATTCCTAGAATCATTCATGATATGCATTGATCATGATTGATTATGATTCCTATTCCTAGAATCATTCCTAATATGCATTGATCATGATTAATTATAATATTTAGAAGATTTTCTAAATATCAATAATGAGATAATTAACATAATTAGGATTATTCTCTTAAATAATTGTTATAATTAATATGATTCCCCTAATATTTTTCATTTATGACAAGGAGGAAGAAGTTCTAATAAGGACTCATAAAAGAAAATACTCTTATAAGAGCTAGTTTAAAATGGATCAAAATTAACTTACCAACCAACAAAGAAAAGTAAGAAGAAAACTCCTATTATTACTTAATTAATGCTTTAACCAAGCCCACCTTGGTCAATATCTTGACTTTTTCATAACCAAGAAACTTGATTACTTAGTTAATAGTCCTTAGATTAAAGAAATTATACAATCTTAAGTAAGTTTTATTCCCATTTTTTTAATGATTTTAACCCTTTTATTTGTTATCTTTTGCTAACTTTACTTGTTTAGTTCTTCTCTAGGAGAACTTTGGCCTTGTGTTAATTTTTACTTCTATGACTTAATTAACTTATCCTACGACTTTCATTCTCAACCAACCAAACCCACTACTCAAATTCCTATTGACATTGAGGTGTTGTTAAGTGGATTAATGTCGAGCCCTACTAGCTCTAATAAGTCAATAGAATACCATCAAGAGGCCATATTGAAAGGTTAAGCTAGATGTCATACTTAATGCAAAGAAATGTGTGGGGGATGAAGTGATTGAGTAGACTTACATATAGTAGAGGGTATGAAGGCTTGAAAGTGCACACAAATTTTTGCATTGAAATTGTTAATTTTGTTGTTGCTAACTTTGAAAAGACTGAGAATAGGAGGAATGGCATAAATGAGAAAGAAATCAAAAAGGAAAAAATTGAGAAAGAAAAGGTTGAGGAGTAAGTTAGTAATATAGGCATTAACCTAATCCAAGAAAGGAAGTAGTCTATAAAGGGAGAAGATAAAGGGATAAGAAAGACCTCTTTATTACCCTAGAAACTCTAATTTTGATTGGTGCCTCTAGTTTAACCTCTATTACTCCCATAAAATAATATTTTGAGAATTAAAAAGAGGATATAATAAAAAATATCTTTAGTCAAATTAGGTTCCCTATTAGACTAGGAATTAGAAGTTTTTGTTCATGATACCAAGGATAGAGAGAAATTGAATTCAAATTTAATTGTTCTAAAAGAAACTACCATCTCGAACCAATCTATCACCATTAGCCTAAGTCTTTTATTACATCTTTGGCTAGGAATATCTCTAAAATGATCAAGAACATTAGTAGGGCCTTAATTACTAGAGAAGCCTACCATATCTAACCCGGCTAAGAAATAAGCTCATTGATTTTAACAAAATCAATTAATATTAAAAAATTGACCTTACAATTAGATGGAAAAGTTACACATAGAAGATAGGAAAATTGTTAAATAAACTGCTAACTTAAAAAATTAAATTTTTGAACTCTAACCATACTTTCAATTGGCTCAAGGTATTTAGCCAAAGTTGAAAGCTAAGTTTAAATCAATTACCAAAAAAGAGTAATGTCTTTTATCCTAACCAAGTCAATAGTAAAGGACTTTAAGGGTACCAATAATAATATTACTAAAATGAAGGGTGGATGTTAAAATATGCATGAACAAAAGGATAATGCCGTAACAAAATGACAAAATTTCAAAACTTATTTCAAATAATTCAAAATGTAATTAAAAGATCAAATGGTCTAATTTTTTTTCTGTATTAGTTTTTGGATTATTTTTTACTTGAATGGTGTTTATACAATATGTGAATAGTTTAAGCAACATTTTAGCATTTTACTTTAAATGTATGAATGCCTATGGATTTTATCGAATTTTCCATTTACTGATTTAATTTATGCTTGGCTTGTATGGCTTTATGTGTTTACCATTTATAGTTTTAACTTTATCATTTTCAATATTGCATATCTTGTATTGATTTCTGTTGAAATACTTGATAATTGAAATGATCCTTCTTAATGGAATGACTCTTGCATAATTCAATTTAGTCTTCATCAATAGAATGACTTACCACACTAATTGGTTTACTGAAAACTTATTCTCTCTAATATGTTTATTATATTGCCTAGCCAATTTTTCTTTATTGTATACCAATGAGTCCAAAGCATTCCATCAAAATTCATATAATTCTTTTAACTTAAATCATAGTAATCACCTTGCAGTAACTGACCTTATTTTTGCACTCTTAATGCTTGTACCATTACTTCAACTAGTAAACAACATCATGACTAAAGACTAACTTATGAGGTATGACTCCAATCAATCCGTTTGATGGACTTTCAATTGCCTACAATGCATTTTCAAGTATTCAATGCCAATTTCTAAAGTATTGGCTAACATGTTTTTTAATTAAATCAATAATAAGTTTATTAGTAACTTTAACATAACGATTAGCCTATGCATAGTATAAAGTGAATGCAAGCATTTTAATATATCTTAATTTAGCATATTCCTTTAACTTTTAGCTTATGAACACAATTTTATGATTAATCATTATTGTCTCACATAAGCTAGATCTATATACTAGTCTATTCTCTATAAAATCAATGACATTCGTCTATTTGATCTCCTTGAACATAACTACCTTAACCCATTTAATAAATTAGTCAATGGCTATAAGAATAAAGTGGTAGCTCTTAGTTGATAAGGGTATATCTTGCTAATTATGTTTATAACCTTACCTTGAATGGTTGGGCCTTAATAATATGCTTTAATTTAGTTTTTTGATTTGGCTCGTTTTTTGTCTTTTTTGGCATTTATTAGAATAATTTATATGATCCTTAAGCATTTAGGCTGATAGAAACCCCTTATAATTAACACCTATTTCATTTTTATCTTAGCTTGATAAGCACTACAAATACCTTTATAGACTTTTGCCATGGTTGAAATAGCTTTGATCTTATATAGACATCTAAATAGCTATCCTTTAAAACCTTTCTTGTATAACCTATCATCCTAAAGTAAAAAAATTTAGAACTTTTATTCTGATCACTCAACTTCCTTTATTGGAAGAGTTATTAATGTACTCTATCAAAGGTGTTCTTTAATTTACTAGGGCATCTCTAGGGCTAGCATATAATATTTCTATTGACTCTATTAGTTCAAGATACACTCTATTTGTAATCAATTTAACCAATTTTGGCTTGTAAATCTTATACCCTAAACCTATCTGGGTCAAAATATTAGCCTTTTGATTTTTTATTTAGGGTATATACTTAGTAATTACACCATTAACTTATACAACAATCTAACTAAAATGGCTAGCATTTAGCCATGTTAGAATTCATAGATTTATATTCCCATGAGATTTGTTTAATTATTAATTTGAATTCCTATAAATTTTAACATTACGTTCTCCTTATTGTAATAGTAATTTTAAGCCAATGATTAATGCCTTATATTTGATTTTATTATTTGAGCACTTTATGTTTAATGTGAATAGAAACTCGACTAGCTTGTTATGCAACATTATGATTAATAAACTAGTATCAAAACCATTTTTTATATATGAACCATCAAAATATAACTTCCAATATTTTAAATTGATAAATTTCATAAGCTATTCTTAATGTTTGACTAAAAAATTAGTCATAACTTAGCCTTTTATGGCTTTTAAGGAACAATATTGCAAAGTAAATTTTATTAAGCATAAAGCCTATTTTCTAACTTAGCCATTTATTAGAGGCTGTGCTAACATATATTTCAATATATTGGTCTTTGCTAACATTAAAATAGTAGTTAGCAATAAATAATATTTAACCTTAGTGCAAGACAAATATAAAGAAAGATATAGCATTTCAATCATTCAGTTACATTTAACGTTCTAGACAAGTAATAGATTACCTTTGCTTTTCTTTCATAATTTTCTTGGGCAAGAAAACACCATATTACATCATCAGAAGTTAAAACATATAATTTCAAAGGTCAACCTAGGATTACAAAAGACATTACTAGCAAATTAGTTAAGTACCTTTTAATATCTTCAGCTATTACTTGACATTCATCTTGCCAAATAAATCACTTGTTATCCTTCAACATTAACAAAGTTGAAAATACTCTAGTTTAGTAAAACTAGTTTGATATAAACTACCTCAAAAAATTAACTTTACTAAGAAAGCATTACAATTATTTTTTATTAGCAGTGTTGAAGTTTCCATTATGGCCTTAGTTTTGTCTTTGTTAACTTTAATCCTTTTTTGATAAATTAAGAAGTCTAAGAAATTTCCTATTAAGATGTTGAATGCACACATCAATGGATTCATTTTCAAGTTCTCCTTGCACATTCAATTAAAAACTTGTTTGGGGTTTTCCAAATGTTTATCATGAGAATTGACTTTGACTATCACATCATTTATATATGCCTTTATTGACTTTCCACTCATGTCATAAAAGATAACATTCTTTACCTTTTGGTCTATAACATTAAGATGCTTTAATTCAAAGGGCATAACCACTTATTGAAATATACCAATTGCTTTCGCACATTGAAAAGCTATTTTTAGCATATCTTTTTCAGTTATATAGACTTGGTTATATCCAACATTTCCATCTAAGAGGCTTACAACCACATATCCTAAAGTTAAACTAATTAATACGTCTGCAATTGGCATTGGATATTTATCCTTAGGTATGACATTTTCAAGTATTTAAAGTCTATACAGACCCTTAATTTCCTATTTTTCTTTATAATAAGTATCATATTTAAAATCTATTTAGCATACCTTGTAATCTCGATAAAATTGGCTTTAAATAGCTTATCAATTTCCTTTTTGATCTTTAATACAATATTTAGTGGAAAATGGTGAGGTTGTTGTTTATGCAGCTAAAATCTATCCTTGATCGATAGCTTGTGTTCCACTAAGTCTATGTTTAATCCAAGCATTTCATAATAATTTTAAGTGAAATAGTCTTTGTATTCCTTAAATATGTTACCTATTTAGCTCATGCTATCTTTTGGTAAGATTTCATTATTTAAAGTTAACTTTTTATAATCATTTAACCTTAAATTGACTTCTTATAAGGCATCTTGGACTTTAATCTTTTCAATTTCATCCTTAATTGGTGATTCATCAAATCGACAGGGACTATCGTCATATGTACAATCAAGAACTTCAATTTGGGCTTGCTTAGAAATAAAAGCTAATAGGTGAGCAAGTTATTTTTTATTTTCATTCATGGAGAGTATAGGATGATTCTGATTCTTTAGCTTTTGGGAGTATTTTTAAGCATAATATGTCAAGAATGTAGATTTTAATGGTTTCAGGGTCAATATAGTCATTAATGTGCAAAGGTTAGATACTAGGATTACATATTTTGAATTCAACATTACATTATTGCACATAGCATATATTGTCATTAGCTTCTATGCATTTGATTGTTTCATTTTCCTTCCAAATAAGCATATTATGATGAAAAGTAGAAGGAATTGCTCTAACTACATTTATCTAATCCCTACTTAGTAATGAGTTATAGTTGCACTTTGAGGATACCATTACAAACAATGTGGGCCTTATTATTAAGCCCATTTTTAGGTTGACCAATACTATCTTGTCAAAAAATGAACATCTTGCCATTGAAACTTGTTATGGCAATGTTAAAAGGCATTAGATCCTTTAGTTGTTTCCTTACCAAACAAAAGTTGATTTTAGTATTAAGTTAATAACAACCCTACCATTAACTAATACTTTATTTAATGGTTGACTATTTATATAAACTTTAACATGCAAAGGTTTTAAGTGGTTCTATATTTATTTAGTTAGATTTTTAAATTCACTAATTACCTTTTTAGTGAACTCGACCACTATAATAATTCACTTATCATCAAAACGTAACTTCATCTATTTACTACCCGCAAAGCATGGTGGTAAAATTGTGATAACATCAGCATCTAGGTCAATTTTTGGGCACTGAGTCTGTAATTAGTGGACGATGCTTTCTTTCTCTTCCTTTATTTTAGTGTCATTTAGCTTTCCTAAGCTTGATAATAGTTTGGGCAAGTAACTTAATTTTTCTTTCCTTTTATACATGACTTATCTTTTTATTCACCTATTTTGGTTCTTTATAAGGAGAAGTCTTTCATGTTGAAGGTTATACCATTTGTTCTTAACTTCTATAAACCTTTGCTTCCATGCTTGTCTTTCTTTATCATGGCATGGTTTGTTCTTTATCTGTTACCTTTCGAAATGTCACCTTTTGACTTCTTAATATCGATATGGATCTTAATTTCTCTTTAAGGTTAGTGATAATCCAACCTCTTAAAGATAAATTTCTCCTTTCCTTTTTCTTTCTTAAATTCCTCAACCCGCTTTATTGCTTTTTTTTTTTGTGTTAGCTAGTTTCTGAAGTTTAGGATCAATATGATATTTTAACAGCTTGCCATGCATTATGACCACTAGCTTGCCATTATACTTCTCACAATAAAGGCACATATTTAGGATCCTTTATTGGCATTGAATTCTTTGGATGAAGTCAATGTGCAACTTACTTTCATTAGGTAAGTCTTAAGAAGAAAGGAACATCTAAAAGGTCATTATACTCATAATAAGCCACCATATTAATATTCATATCAAATATGTTGAAATCATCCATCAACTCAACTTAGTTATACCTAGTTAAGGAAGGGCTTTTTCTATCAACATTTCCTTGCCCTTATAAATCTTAGTCTCCCCTACTTGTTAGCCTTTGTAATCATTTCCATAAAATGAACGTAATTTTTAGTAATATGATTAAACATATTATGATATATATAGTACTTTTTATCTTTAATTTTTTTCTTTCGATAGAATCTTATGACCTTCATACATTTTATCTATTCATCATTTAATAGAAGGTCAAATATATAATCAACCTTGTTAGTAGACTTTCTTATTAACATAATCCATTTTGTTTTTTCTATAAGTATTTTATAACAAGGAATAAGTATATGGAAGGTTAAATTTAAGTTAGCAAAATGGATCTCATTTTTATTTTCTTCATCTTTCTTATTCTCATTAAAATATGCCACTTTTTCTTTCCTAAAATTGTGTTCATTGTAGCTTTCTATCTTTCTTTTATTATAGTTACTCTATCTACTGGACTTTTTTAGTCAACTCAGCCATGTTAGTAATATTTTGATCCATTATCTTTTTCTAAATGGAAAAGTCAAAACCTTCCATTACAATTTTCACTATTTCATTGTTGACAATTTGAACAAAGCAGAACTTTCTCACTTATCAAAATTTGTACAAGTAATTCTCAACTGACTTTATAGAACTTTTCTTTATATTAATTAAGTCGGCCAATCCAATCCTCATCTTAGAATTGGTCATAAAATGTTCATTCCATTTAGGCTCAAGAGTGCACAAAATTAGGTGGAAAGCCCATATACTAGGAAAATGCAGTTCTTTTTAGGTATAATAGGAAGTACCTTAGTTTTAAAATTTTATTACCTGCTAGTTTTGTATATTTAGTTGTGAATTAAGCTATGTATTCAATGGTTAATTAATTATCTTTATTAAAGAAGATAGTAAACTTTGATGTTTTGAAACCTCAAGGTACTTTAATCTAATGAATCCATTCTGGCAACACGCCTCAATAGTTAGGATAAGCATGTTGACCACTAAGTTAGTATAGTAATCTCTTAACTAAGAATTGTATGTTTTGATCTTAGCCTTGGTCTTGTCCTTGATTTGCTTGATTTTGAAAGTTATGCACATTTTGATTCGATTATTAAGCATTATCTCGTACACTCATGTTTTGATGCCTATTTAACTAAGCTTTGTTCATTTGTTTACCATGTCTTACAAGTCTTGCTCATTCATATTTAAGTCTTTCAACCTCATTATACTCATAATCAAACTTAGTCTTGATTTCTACTTTTTTCTTAATCTTGCTCATCACCATGTTAAAAGTCAAGGTAGTGTGCTAATCTCTCTAGTGATTAGTTCATTTAAGCTTGACTTGTGGTCATATTTTCCATAATTAACCTTAGTATTGTGGCAATTTATTAAGAGAGCATGTGTATCATGTTATGGTTGCTCTTAGCCATTTGTTATCTAATAATGACTAAATTCTGAGGAGTCAAGCTATGACTATTTTCATTAACCATTGCTATTGGCTGCATGTTCAGTTGTTTGGCTTGTACATTTCAGTTGCAAAAAGGTACAACTCTATTATTTTCATTAGTGTGCAACATGCCATAAGGCATTTTGATTGGTAAACCAAAAAGCCCTTAGCATTATTCCTTTGCTTATTATTCATCATGTTATTATTATTGTTATGAGGATCATTCTTGTTATTTTGTGTAGGATGCCTATTGTTTCAATGGCCGTTCCTAGGATTTGCATTTTGATTTTGTTGGTTTTGTCTAACATTAGGCTCTTTATTATGATCATTTGTATTAAGGATAATATCAATATTTTCTAAATTTTCAACCATAACTTTTAGCTACTAAGACAAGTTAGTATTTTCAATAACGCTTTCATGAAACAATGAGTTATCATGAGCAACCTCAAAAGTGGAAGTTACATTTGTGTTCATATTATATGGTGGTAAAATATTACCATTTCTTAATTGTATACAAAATAAATAGTAGAGGTTAACGATATCCTATGGGTGTGCCAATTTTTTGTGGTTAGAAATTCCAAGATGATAATTTGACTCTTTTTTTCTAACACGGGCTACAACATTTTATTGATGGAGTTTTAAAACCCTTGCACAATCTAAGTAATTAAGCAGAAGTAATAAATAAGCACACACAAACATGCAAGCATAAATTCATATAAATGTATAAATGTGCACAAAATAACCAATTTAATTGCAATCTTTACTAAAATTTGGTGAGGCATGTGCAAGACTACATCAACAAGCATAGAATGGTGTGATTGGAAACTTGGAACCCTTGCTCACATGAAAAATAGTGCTTAAACTACAAAAAACATGTGGAAGAAAAGCAAAAAGGCAACAAAGTGTTGCAAATGGGTTAGTAGAAGAGTGCTAGAGTTGGATGCAAAATGTGTGTAAAGATGCTTAAGTAGCAGTACTAATAATATAAAACCTTTGTTAATAAAGATGAGGGTATTTATAAACCCTTGCAAGACAGTTCCTTGCTTCTAACATTAAGGATGGTTACCATCTTCTAACATGTTTAAGAGTGTTGATGGACAAATTCTGTAGTGCACCACTAACACAGTAGCATATCAATGCATTATCAAATTTGATTGTTGATTAAGCATACAAAATTTGATTTATAAAAAAAAATAAAATAAATCAAAGGTCAAATTTGATAGTGTATCGGTACATCACCAATTAGCGATGTAGCATAACCTCTCCTATATTGATGAGTGGCTAGGCATGTACCGATGATTTTGGTAAGTGTCCATGAACTTGTTCCTAAAATCTCGCCACCATCCACATGCATGGTACTGAATTGATGACCAATTTGTTTTGCTTGTCCTTAAACACACGTCCTAGGAAGTCCCGTTAGTCACACCCTATCCCCTTGGTCATCTTGGGGATGTCCATGGTAGGTCAACAAAAATGGAGATGAAATGACCGTTACTTTAATAAACTTTTGACTTCCTTCCTTATCCATATTTGTAAGTGTGAAATCCTCTGCCCAACTAAATTACCAATTGCCTAAACTTTATAAAATGAGCTAACAATTATTCACAAATTCTTATAGAAAAAAATTGTAAGAACTTATTTACAAATTTATAATTTACATTAAACTCGCGTAAAAATTTATAAAATCCAACATGGAAAACAATCATGACTCTTTGTTGACCTACGATTGTGCAATCTTCTTTAATCTTTAGAATCTAAAAAGGAGCAAGATCAACCAAATTGGAGGAAATCAACAATAGACCCCGACTTTACAAGTCTACCAACCCGTCTTCCCTGGCGTTGTACATTCTTCCACAGTTCCTCTTCATTTTCCTACGATTGTGCGATCTTCTTTAATCTTTAGAATCTAAAAAGAATCAGGCTCAACCAATTTGGAGTAAAGCACAATAAAGCATGACTTTGCAAGCCCACTAGCCCGTCTTCCTTGGCGTACATTCTACGTTGTTCCACGGTCCCTGGGTCGAAAAGGGAAGACTGGGTCATCGCATGCACTTTCTTTTGTTTTTGTTTATGTAAAGTTAAAAGCTATCTACCTCGATCGTCTTTTTGACATTGCGGTTGACAAGGAAATTAAGCTTTCATTTCATACACGACAACAGTTCCACAACAGATAACTTCCATACCAAAGGAAATGTACTTTTCAGGTAGAAATTCTACTTTCGTGTGAACTCATGAACACGACTTTGAAACCTAGGACGATAATAGTTTCAATGAAAAACCTCTATTATTTCCTGGTTGATAGTGACCTTCTAAATAGACTAAGAACAAAGCAAGATCTTTAATTAATTAAATGATTTTTATGTTGTTAATCAAATTTGCTTTAATTGACTATAAGTCTATAACCAATATCCTAACTTTCCTTTTGGGTCCAATCAGGGCAAACATGATTCTGTTCACGTCATAAACAATCAACTCTTTTAGCCAAACTGAGTCGTTTAGTTGATCTAGTGAAATTTACTGGACTTATGCAATTTCTAAGGGTTTAGTATGCCCACTAAACATGTAATTTTTCAAGAAAAAAAAATGATAATTTAACTGAATTTAAAGTTTTTGTACGTAGGTTGAAGTAAGTATTTTTATAAAAGATAAAACTAATGAAAAGTTTTCATAATTTTTTTAAAGTGAAAGTTTGCATAAAAAGAATATATAACAATTTTGATTTTAATTTAATTTATTATCATATATAAATTAATTTTACTATATTATTTACTTATATATTGTCATATATATATATATATATTTATATATATATATTTATATTAACAGAAATTATTAAAAATAAATATAACGATTAATTTCTCAATTATACAGATTTTAATTATGATATCCTTACTGGGCATAGATGAATATATAGGGGGAGCAGGAAGAAAAATTTGCTTCGTGGGATTGTAAAGGTCTAGCCCCTACAACTCATCCTTCTCAATGCCCACCCAGCGCTGAAAGTACTTCAAAATCCTGATTCCTGAACGAAAACCAAGATGACATACCACATGGATTTTTCATTTGGCTGGAAAACCTCCATCTCTTTATGTTTCTTTTCTTATTTTAAATATGTTTTATTATTTATTTATTTATTTGTATTTATTTTGCACATAATATTTAATTTTTCATATGGACAAATTTAATGTAGTCTCATAATATAATTGGTCCATAGTTTAAAACACATATACACCAATTATTGGACCAAATGCTTAACTATTTTTATTCTCATTACTATAGGCTGCATATTTAAATTTTTTTATATAAACAAACGCATTCGTCATCTAATTATTATTTTTTTTGAAAAATTCGTCAAACTTCCAAAAATTTGTCGACTGTTATTTTTTGCCAAATAACAATTGCCTCCAAAATTTTGTCAATTATTTCAATTTATTCTTATATTTTTTATGAATTTAAATTTAATTTACTGTTACTACCACTATCAATAAAATTTAAAATATTATTCACTCCTATATTGTCACATAATTAAAAAGTGGTTATAACTCTTTTATTATTAGTAAAAATCCTTAATTACTAATGTATTTTTAATGATTTGTCATTTTCATATTTATTGAAAATGTAAAATATTTTATACTAAAAGTGCACTAAATTTAAACTCAATTTTTATTTCATTCTATTTTGTTCAATATCTTACCAAATCATTGTATTTTTGAACTCAAATTTAAAGGCAGTCATTAGGTCGGTACTTGAAAATTTTGGAAGTTTTAAAATAATTTAACATACAAAAATTATAAATTCTTTTTCATTTTTATATAAAATATTATATATTTTTATAAGAAGTTTTAAATAACTGGAATAGCTTTTAAGGGATTAAAGGTGGTCTTGGCCCCAAAAAATTTTGAAAACCATGTATTACTATCATGCAATTTATGTGAAAAAAATTTTAAAAATTTTTTTATTGACCTCCAAAATTTTTTTATCCCTCTAAATCTTCGATCAAAATTCACCGTTGCTTTAAACATTATAAATATTATGTTTAATAAGCGCATAAAGTTGCATAAAAATTTCAATTTTTTTGTCTTTATATAAAAAAAACTTTATATGAGAAAGTTACAAAATTAAGAAATTTTTACCTTACATAAATAATATTTATACAATATTTTTCAAATACATCCCCGGGCATAGCCTAAATTAAACTTTTCTTGCATGATGCATAATTTATCTAACAAATAATCAATCTTCGTAAAATAGGCATTTTTTTTTAACAAGCTTTCGGTCTATCGTTTATCATGCAGATAGTGCAAATTAACATGTGGTCAACAATCCCAAGTATGCGTGATAACTCAAAGATATGATGCTGACGCAATCTAATTTACAAAATCGAGTCAAATATAGGCAACAATCCCTATTTTTTATATTCAAAAAATAGATAAAACTATTTTAAAAAAATAGCACGGGGACTCTTCATGTTGTGAATACATTCGAAATTAAATTCTAAATGTAAAGCAAAGTTAGTTATCAAATACAAAATTGTTAGATAAAATTTTGAAACTTAATTTAATGAATATAGAAATAATATTCATAATTTAATTTTTAATATATATATTTTTTTTTGTCGTAAATATCTTTCTCAAAGTCACCATTACAGTTAGTAACAATTTTTTTAATAACTGCATATAGTATATAATTTAAGTTAAATTGATATTATATATTTAATTTAAATTAACTCCAATAAATTTAAGTTGAATTATGTTATGTGTGTAATTATAAACAGCAACAGTACAAGTACGTAGCTGTGCCCCTCGAAGTTAATGCCACCTAGTCTTCCTTCCCCCAATCGTGTGGTGGGCAATTTATAAAAATATTAGTCTTTTAAGCATGATCAGTTCTTCATTATTTTGATGGTTAATAGAGATTTTAGTCCTCATAATTTTACTGAATTTACAATTCATTATTTAAATTTTTTTATGTAATTATATTTGAAAATTTAAAATTATTTGTAATTAAGTCCTTGCTATCAGCAATATCAAATTCAACTAGTAAAATTCTACGTGTCAGTTACGTACCCGTTTTTTAATATTTCAACTTGTCATCACCATGCCAAAAGTCATTTTCTAACCTCTACGTATCATATTAAAAAGTTATCCTCATTATTGTTTTTTAAAAAATAAGAATTGGGCAAGTTATATAATAAGAGTTTAGAAGTTTCAGGTTTTTTTTTGTTTTGGTGCCTTCTACGGTGCAATTGGCAAAAAGTGATGCACCGGTACATGGGGCATTTGTCATGTGCATATCGTGCCACATGCCCACCATGTTAACCGTGATATGACTCACTAGTCGTCGAGATTTTGTAGCTTTGCCGCAAGTGCCATACAACACATCCAAATAAGCTTGTTTGAATTCGGGGATCACAGTTTTACGCTAGAAATTATTTGGATAAAAATAATTAATTAAATTATAGTATTAATTACATTAATCTACAGTAATACTTGTTTATAGTTTTTCTATTGTTCGTTAATTATATGTGTTATTTTTTATAATATTTTTTGAATTTTAAGATAATGAATAACTTTTCTAAATGCAATATATTAAAGTGTCATTCTGCCATTGTAGGTAATTCATTATCTAATGCTTGTTTTTACAAAATAAATATTCATTAATTGAGTTTAATGATTTTGATTTATTAAAAATTATATTTAGAAGGTATTTGACAAATAATTTTTTGATTAATTTTTAATTAATTTGAGTATTTTTAGTTATTTAACTAAGTCAATTAATTGATTTGAATGTTTGACAAATAATTATTTCAGTCAACTTATTGGCTTTTAAATAGTCATTTTAAAAAAAATTAAGAATAATAATTTTTTGAAAGAGTTAACTTGTATTTAGTATAAAAAAGGACATTCTTACTCATAATTATAAATTTTTTATATTTCCATTCTTGATAAATAAGAAAATACTCACTACAAGAAAAAGAAGTAACAACGACGATACTTTTAGCGGCGACAAAATTTCGGTCGTCGCTAAAGCTATTTCCGGCGACATTGTCATCAGTAAAAATGACGCATAATTCGGCAGGAAGGAATTAGGCTTTTAGCGACAACAAAAGTCGTTGCTAAAA
The DNA here is from genome assembly GCA_020226215.1 of Sindora glabra. Taxonomy (NCBI): domain Eukaryota; kingdom Viridiplantae; phylum Streptophyta; class Magnoliopsida; order Fabales; family Fabaceae; genus Sindora; species Sindora glabra. The sequence continues at coordinate 39,903,843 of CM035227.1, read as the reverse complement.
GCCTAAAAAATTTTCGACTGCAAAATTTGGCCTTTAGCGGCGACAATTGTCGCTACTGAAGGCCAAGACTTTCAGCGACGACAAATGTCGTCGCTGAAGGGGGGACCATCAGCGATGACAGTGTCGTCGCTGAAAGTCTTGAATCTTCAGCGACGACAATTGTCGCCGCTGAAAGCCAAATTTTGCCGCCGAAGGCCAAATTTTACTGCCAAAAATTTATTAGGCTTTTAGCGACGACTTTGTCGTCGCTAAAAGCCTATTCTAAGATAAGGCTTTAGCGACGACATTGTCGTCGCTGAAAGTCCCTCGGTTGTCGGTGAAGGCTTTAGCGACGATCGAAATTTTTTAGTCGTCGGTGAAAGTTTTGGCTATTTATTTACGGCGCCTCCTCCCTTCTCATTTGCGCATTTAAAATTTTTGGAATTAAGGTAAGTTTCTGAACTTTCTCTTTCTTTTAAATTTTTTTATTTTAATATATTTATTTTTTATATATGTTGATATGTATTAATTTTGTATGTTGTATCTTTTAATTTGTTAGTTATTATTAGCATTTAGCTTAATTCGTGGAGAGTATTCTGAGTTGATCAGTAGATTTTTATCATTGAGGTACGTGAATAAAAGTTATAATATTTTTTTGTGTAATAATATATTTAATTTACTCAAATAATTTGTAATAAATTAATAGAATTGATAGTATGTTTAATTTAATATGAAATTTCATATTATTTAATTTTGTATATTGTAAATTTTAAATTTATTTATTTAAATTTACCTTAGCATAAAATTTATAAATATAATTTACAACTAGGAAGTCCATATTATTTTTACCATTGCTTTATGAGTATTAATTTTTTATGTTGGATCAAATTGTTAGATATTATTAATAAAATTACTGATATATTATAATTGTATAATTTATATTAAATTAAATTTTAAAAAATATTAAACAATTCAAGTTAATTAAAATAAAGAATATTTTAGATAATATATTATTTAAAATATACAACAATTTGAATTTAAATTTTTTAAAAAAAATTCAAAAAATCTTTAGCGGCGACACTTGTCGTCGCTATAGGGTAAAATGTCGTCGTTGAAGATCAGACTTTCGCTGATATTTTTTACCTTTCAGCGACGACTTTGTCGTCGCTGAAAGTCGATCTTCAGCGACGACTTCTTTCCCTATAGCGACGACAATGTCGCCGCTAAAAATCAAATTTCAAAATTTTTTGAATTTTGAAATTGTTTTCTGCGACGACATTGTCGTCGCAAAAGGTCGGACTTTTAGCGACGAAAAATTGTCGTCGCTAATGACCTTTTCAGGAATGGACCTACACCGATGACATTTTCGGCGACGACTTTTTTTTTAACGACGACCGAATGCTTTTTAGCGACGACAAATGTCGCTGCTAAAAGTCTTTTTTGCTGTAGTGACTAAACTCTATTTATTTCTTAAAAAAACCTAATACATATAATAAATTATGATTATTTATTTTTAAATTTAAAACTAAATAATTATAATAAATTATATTAAAATATTTACATAATAATACAAAAATTATATGAATATAATTATATCTTTTCTACCAAACTAAATATAAAAACAAAAAAATATGTTTCATTTCATAGTAAATAATAGAAAATATATTGAAAAAATTAATCTTTTATCAAATGATATCTTTTGAATTAAAGAGTAATACATATAAAAAAAGAAACAACTATATCACTTAGGAAGAACATGTTTTTACATTTAAAATGCGTAATTTATTGATATTTTTAATGATAGATATATGAATTTTAAATTTAATATTAAAATTTTTACAAAATAAACTTTAATAATTACTATATCTACTAAAATATTACAAGTATTTATTAACTAAAAAATTATAATTGTTCATCTTTTAAATGAAAATCAAATAAGTCTAATAAATTATAATGATATATTTTTTAAATATTTAATATAATAAATAATATATTATAATTATAATATAAAATATTATTAAAGTAAAAGAATATTCAAGTTAATCATAAAATATAAAAATATTTTTATATGTCATTTTATATATAAATAACCCATAATAAATTACTAATTTCACTAAATATTTTTGTATAAATAGCTAATGGTATTAGTTGGTCAAATAGTTAATACAATCGGTTATTAATTAATAATTAATTTAATCAATTAATCATTAATATAATCAGTTAATTATTAAATAAATTCCTAATTACTCTTAATATATCAACTAATAATTTATTTTTGGAAAATTATATGGTGCCTCAAAGGTAGAATTTTGGAATGTCTAGTTCCCAATATTATTTATTCTATCTATTTTAAATTGTATTGTTATTTTAACTCATTTAGATAAAAAATTTCAATTATATATAATTTTCAATCTATATTAATTATTTTTATAATAATTATTTACTACATTAAGTTAAGTGAGATAATTTTAAATTTAATATAAATAATCATTGCAACAAAATATATGATAAAAAATCATTAAACACTAAAAAATTATTTAAAAAATTTACTGTTTACGAATTGGTGGTGATTGAAGAAATTAAAATTTCGAAGGGACCCAAATTACTATATTCCTCAATTGAGAGCGACTTCTCTAATTTTTCCATTTTTAATTCAAACGCTCCGCAAGTCTGTGGTTCGTATCTTCCGGATAAGCATCCCACGCCCCTCCTTGTGACAGCTCACCGATTGCACCCATGCATGGGTTTTAGGCATATGCATGGTAGAATCCGCCTTTTTTTTTTAACTCATTAATGGAGATTTACCAAAAAACGAAAAATTGAACCCCAACCGAATTTTAATTTAGTTCTTGTTACGTTGATTTATTACAAGTTGACGACGAGTGTAAGAATTTTAATGATTTAATGATTGAATTTAATATACAGATTCCATGAATTAACTTCATACCTCTTGGAAAATTTTCATAATCGTTGGTGAAGGTTCGTGATCTTTAGAGGAAATTTGTGACCTAAGAGGTGATATTGAGTTATATATCATATTCTTATTACAATATTTGGCAACCTACTTAAATAAATTTTTAATGATTATTCACTATAAAAATATTTACTTTCGATAACAATAAAAATTATCATAAAAAGTTCATATATTGTCACAAAATTTTTTATGACATCAAAATTTTTATACTAAAAACCTCATCACCAAAAGTTTTTGTGACAACAAATTATATATATATATATATATATATATATATATATATATCTCACTAAAAATTCACTTTTATGACAATCAAATCATGTAGTCACTTACCACTAAATATAATATTAATGCAAAATATTTTTATCATTATAAGATTAACATTCAATGAAAAGAAAAATTAATTACTAATTAATGACTTCAATGACTTTTGTTATCACAAAATTTTATTTTTTGTGACAATACATTTATATTGTCACTAAAAATATAATATTTGTGAAAACTAATATTATCACTAAAATTTTTTTACATCAACATTTTTATATTGTCATTAAAAATTGTTATTATTTGAATTCATTTTTTTAATTTTATAAATATAGCTTGTTCATAATAATTTTTGACATATTTAATATATATTAAATGATTATAATATAAAGAGAAAATAATTAATTTTGATACATTTAAAATTAAAATTAAGTTAAAATAAAATATCAATCACATCCAATTTATAATACCAATGCCATAAAGTTGTAGTTGGGTCTTAATATTTTTCAACAAAACAAAAAAGGATGTCAATTATTAAGTAGATCAAGTTAAAAGATGCATAGTGGGATTACTTGTGGTACTTTGATGAACAACCTGCAATAATTAATAATAGGAGTTTCATTATAAAACCAACAAGTCATGATATTTTCCATTTTAGCCATCTCAACAACAATTCACAAGGACAACAACTTAGAAAATTACTTTAAATAACTAAATATAATACATCCCTCATCCTTATCCTTGTTTGCATTTGTTAATCAACTATATAATTTTAGTATACGGTGAGAAAGTCCCAGCCCGTAAGTATAAGAATAACTGACTTACTCTTAAAAAACTTTTATTTTGTGCATTGTTGGTGTAGTTTTATTTGTATCAACAACGAATAAAATTGAATCACATATCCCATGGTTAATTATTTTAAGATATAATGTATTTTTTAATTTTCCTCAATAATTTCTTTAATTTATCAATTAAAAAGGTTCCAATTTTCTTATTTTTTTCAAAATAAAGTTTTTCTATTAAACTATAAAGAATTAATCTTTTGTAAATTTGGTTGCTTATAGAAGAGTGCAACAAGTCTATTATAAATATTTACTAGGATGTTGCATTCAGGGTTCATGCTTTAATTTTTGCATGTGTGCATATAGTGACTTAACCACTCTTAGTATCAATAAAAAAAATAAATAAATAAATAAATATCTACCAAGACATTCATGACATTTCTTTTTTGATTAAGTCAATGAAATATTTTTAGTATGCCTATTATTTTTTGGGGGGAAATGTAGGATAGGAATCACAATTTTTGAAGTGTGAAGCATGACATTTTTTTAAAAGCATATTTCTCTCTACTTGAATCAAATTTATTTTGAAAAATTGCAAGAAATAAAATTGAAGGTTTTTTTTTCTATATTTCTCGATCTATGAAACAATTTTGTAATGTCCCTTATATTTTAGCAAGGATTGAAGGGGATATCATGAAAATCAAGGAATTTACTCTATTTCTATATTTTACATCTTTTTTTGGATAGATTTGAGTGAAAAATTAAAATATTTGTAAAATTTTGCCCTTATATATGAAGAATTCCGCCCGTCCTTTACCATATCAATTTTTCTTCTTCCTTTTTTTTTTCTCTTTTTCCCCCCTTTCCAACTTATTTTTATGACACAAACAAATAAAAATAATAATATAACAATAATATTAATTATATATAGAATAATATAATAATAAAAATAAACAATAATAAATTATATTATATATGATATATTACATAAGCTCTTGATAATTTAGATAGATTAACCGATAGTTCTAAGTGTTCTTTAGCTTAAAAGTATTGATTTGCAACAACTATATTTGTATCATAATAAAGTTATAGTCCGATACTCATTGTAGCCATTTTAATTATAATTATAATTTATTACACATCATACCTTTTAATTTTTATTTTGTGCAAGCACTAAATATGATTAGTATGAGATAATAGGGATTACATGCATAAATTAAGTTTAACTAGGTATAAATGTTGGATATGCCCCTTTTGCACGTGTCTTGTGAGACCTAGTCCAAGTCTAACTTTATAAATTAATTTTTAAATTATGTGCAAAAAATGATATCATTTCATTTTATTAAAATTTTTTATTTATTTGAAAATTTTCAATGGCTATTTTTCAATTGTTACAACGGAAACTTTGCAATAATAACTTTACAATGCTTATATTTTCCTTCTATAAAAACCCTTAAACTCAAAACATAGTCTTTTTTATTCCCTTATATTTATATTTTCTTGTTGACCATTACTCGCTGGTTACATATTTTGTTGTTGCCTACTCTTCGTTTGATCATACAATCAAAACAAATGAGTATGTTAAATCTTAGGGGATTGTTTTGGCAAATTTTGCATGAAAAGATGGAATAATCCTTAATGACAATAATGAACTTAAATGGTTTGTGCTCCCAATTTATGCAACAAGATATGTGTCATGAGGTAGATAATTCTATTTATAGATAATTTTATTTAAGATTGAAAAGGATGAATCATGGTAATTAGATCTTATAATGATGTTTCAATGAGTTAAAATTAAAACATAAAGTTATATAATTATTTTAAGTAATTATGTGACTTTCAATTATATTTTAATCATTACTATTAATCAAAGATCTTATGATGACAACTTGCTTCTCCCATCTATCATATAAAAAATTAATCTCACTTGATATGCCCCAGACATACTATAAAATTAATAATATATATATATATATATATATATATATATATATATATATATATATATATATATATATATATATATATATATATATATATATATAACATCTTGACAAATATCACAAAATACAACACAATTATGTGCAATTGTTACATAAAAATGCATTTTTATCAACAAAATAATATATTCTAAGTTATCAATATATTAATACATGACAAAAGTAAATTTAAAAATTGAATTAAAACTCAGTCCATAAAGTTATGCATAAAAACTACAAATTTATGTATCTTTATTAGCTTAAATATTGAAATAATTTTAAATGAAGTATTAATTTAGTAATATATGCAGGATTTATGATTTATTGTGAGAGTGAAATTAGATATATTTTAACTATTTAATCGAATGGTGATGATTTAAATTCAAACACTTATATGATATTTAATTGGTCAAACGATCTTTTAAATGATAATAATTAATATTGATTCATTAGAAGAAATATAATGGTCATAATTTATTTTTTTATTCTCACAATACATTATTTTTCTAAGTTAAATAAAACAATAAATTGAAAAAAAAATAATGTAAACAATAGTAGCTTTCATTATATAAGTTAGTTTTATTTTCTTTTTATCAAATTTTCTTAATAGTATTAATTTTGATTAATGAGATTCTAACGAAATTTAAGATGGAAATAAAATAATTTTTAGAAAAATATTATATATATAAGTGTCAGGACAATATCCCTTCTCCAAATACACATGCATTAGACAATTAAATTAATCAAAGCAGTATAATAACATACAAATAGATTTAACATGGAAAAAATTATGGATGAAAAGAAATCTTCTATGTCAACAAACATTAAATGTAATGAGTATAAAGGTTCTTAATCATAATCCTATAATTTTTAAGCCCACTATCTTTACATCTCTTCCAATCTCTAGGAGATTTCCTACATAATCCTATGATTAATCGCATTTTATCTCTATTATATTTCAAATCCTTTACTAATATAAATATCATTACAAAAAAATAGTTAATGATGAAAAATAAATTATTCAACTAGCAATGGAATTTTTGTATTGGTTGCTAATTTTGTGGCCCACAATAAATAATTAAGAAATAATAGAAGGAATTAGCGCCACCTTTGTCCATTGTTAAGCCTTACATTACTAATGGATTGTCTGTCACTAATTTTAGATTTAGTAATGGATTCATCTATTACTAATTCCATTGCTAAAATTGGCAATTTCTATAAAATTAATGGCATTTTAACTTTTTCGCTAGTAAGGTGAATAGCAAACATGCTGCCTTATATTAATTTTTTTTAAAATATCAAATATGCATTTTTATTTATATTAGAGTTAGAATTTATAATATAAAATTGAATATCAATATTTTATTTATATAAAATAAAAGAAATAAAAAACAATGGAATCCAATATTTATAAAAAAAATTCAAAGAAATCCTATATAACTACAAAAATAAAAAAAATACAAAATGCTAAAGACTACGACTAAAACTAGTGGTGGTCCCCTCACTGCTATAGAATCATCAATTAACATCATTTGTTTAATACATTCCATGTTAGTTATTATCCAGTGTATATATAGATGTCATTGTATATATGGTATATTTAACATCAATTTTTGAAATGATTTTGAATACCAATAACAACATTGATTCTTTTATAGGAAAATCAACATATTTAATTGCAATATATTGTTCAATAATTAAAATATGACATCAATTTTTTAATAAAGTAATTTACATTGATAATTAATTTTTATGACTTAAATTTCATTTAAGACATTGATTTTTTTAAATAAATGACATTTAATATGTAACATGACGATTTTATAAAATAACTAACATCACTAATTGGTTTTTTTTTTAAAATTGAAGAATTTTCCTAAGCCTCACTACCCCTAAAATAATATATAAACCTAATTACAAAATCTATCAACTTATATTACTGTATATACAGTACCAATAATATTCAAGTCCTATCTTGATGTTTTTATAATTAAAATTAATATTTCAAATATAATAAATTAGAAAAAGGTGAAGAATGATACATTTATTCTACTCTGAATAGTATAAGACATATTACATGTAAACATTGTAAAAATTAAAAATAATACCTTTAAATGTAGAGATGGAACTTACATTATTTCCTAATGACATGACCATTAATAAATATACTTGTGAATCCTAGTATGACAAAATAAAGGTACAAAAATGTTATAATTGAAGTTGTAGTTGAAACATTTACAAAATATGTTTTTGTTAGAAAGAAATTTATTCCTTGGCTTATTTCATTAAACATTGATGGAATTATGTGCTGTTTGATATGCTCATGTCATATTAACCCTCTGTATAAAAATACTCATTGACTTTTGTAAGGAATAAATCTATTGTCTTTTTTTTTAAGAAATCTACATCAACTAAAACCCTAATAAATGAAATCAAAGATAAAGAATCCAAACAAATCAATGCAATATAAAACAAATAGACATTTATAATTAGGTTCAGAGGAGAAATGAGACATTTAAATAAACCTTAACATTAAGTAAAAGATTTTAGAAAAAGTGAAAAATGGTTGAACTTAAAAAAATGATTTTTTTTATTTGAGAAAAATTGCAACAAACTTTGTAATATATCTATAATTTGGTTGTTCACTTCATAAGGCAACTTCTATTATGTATATGCAATTTGGTATCCTAAATAGGTTTCCAATTTTGAACTTGATTCTCATTTTCAAAAGTTTTGAGAATATCAAATGTTATCATTTAAATATTCCACATTAGTTATAAACTAAAATCTATGTATTAAGCTTAATGATAGATCCACTTTTCCACATCGATTGTATAATAAAATCAACATGGAATTCTACCTTATTTCATATTAGAATGGCCAAATACAACAATCATATATATAAAAATAAAACCAATTCAATGATACACCTCATATGCATTAGAATTTACAATTTACATATACATCATACCCTCACACATATATTAAATCAATATCTAAAACATAACTTTAAGTAAAATTGGTAGTATTAAAATTCATTTTTACATTACAACATTTTAATCATACAATTAAACAAAATAACAACAAATTCAACATGAATGAAACAAATGAGAAAAGATACAATCTATTACAAAAATATATTCTTTCATTTTATTTATTTCCATATCGTTATATGAACATATACAATAAAAAAATTATTATTTATGATGAATAACAAACTTTTCATTTACAATATACATATATGGCATCACTACACAAATTAAAAAAAAAGTGGTTATCCTTTGCTCATAATTTCATCATATTACTTGATAACTTTTGAGATACACGATTTTGTCATTTATATTTATTAACTTTAAAATGCTTAACTGTTTCATTTGCTATGAGACTCAAAGTGTTCTTATGTTTTAGTAAAAGGATGGCCATACTACTTGCTTTATATATATCAAAGTTTAATAGAGCACATAAAACAAGTAGTACGTAGATTCTCACAATGAAACCTAGGGAATGTCAAAGGTTCAAAGAAAATGAAGCAATTAAGTATAAGTATCAGGTAGAATATAAGGATAGCATATGCCATCAATGTTGTATAATTAGAAATGCTTCAAATCTTATTCAAGATTGAGATAACTTCTGAGATTGAAATGAAAGGCACAAATTCTAATATTCAATATTAAGAAAGAACTCAAATCTCCCAAAGTTCCTTATAAGAATTCTTATATTTATGGTCGAAGTATGGATACAATTTCTTGGAAGGAGTTTTGAATGACTCCATAACATTCTAAAAGCATTGATTTTTGGAATTCATTAACAAAGAAGGCTTCTAAGATGAAGGGCATAAAGGGTAGTATTAACATTACTTGGGCTATTAAGAAAAAATTAGGAATCTTTTAGGGTTCTTTCCAAGGTGTGAGTACAAGTCAATGTAAGAAACTTTGAAAGTCCCTTGGACTTTCTAAATTATCATTAATGCTAAATACCAAGTTCTACACCCCCTAACATTGAAGTCCTCTTTTAGATGGAAGGATATTTATTGATTTGTTAGCAAGAAGAGCTCTATATAGGTCAAAAGCAAAATAATTAGACGTTGATTATTAATTTAAAATAGGTATTGTAAGTTTGACTTTATGTTTTGTTACAATGACTTAAAACATTAGTTAAGTATTAAAATGATGTATAAATTGTTAATAAATTGTTATAATGATTGAAATGAATTTACATGATGATCATCACAAAAAACTAATATTGTAATTCCTATTAATGAATTGTCATGATAATTGAAATACACATTACATGATAGTTACCATAAAAAATTAACGTTGTAAGTTTCTACATAAATGTTGTTTGCATAGTCATCTTTAATTCTATTCATTTAGTCATTTTCACAAATGCCTTTTGTTTATATCTTTAGTTTCATTCATTTAAAATTCTTCATAAATCACATTCATTTAGACATCATTAGTTTGGTAAATGCCTAGAATTTATTACATGTTAGTAAATATTTATTACATATTTATTAATGGTCTATGTACATATAGACATTGATTGTGATAAAAAATTATCGCATTATTTTATTAAATCATGTTAACTTTTATAAATAATCAATGTTATTTAGCTATATTTTTTTAATATACAACTTTTTCATATCGAAATGCTTCATTAGATTCTGCAATATTAGGTGAAATATAAGGATAATACACATATTAATGCTATATACATAGAAATGTTTTAAATTTTATGATCATGGCCATTGAATTAGATAAAGAATATCATTTTGCCACCTAGACTATTTAAAGGGAGAAACAATTATCTATTTACAAACAAAAAGATATCCAAATATAGAAAGCTACAAATGTAAGAAAAGAAATATATGATAAAAGAGACAATGATAAATTATAAAATTATAGTTTTATTTATTTCTATAAACTTCTTAATATCATTACATTGAAAAAATACATTATAGCATATATAACTTTTAGAAAAAAAATAAGATTATGCACTCTTCTATTCTTATTACCATTTTTATGCTAATTCTTGTACCTATTATGTAAAAACCACTCTTTGACATTCATTACATTTAGATTTTAGTAATTCATGGATTTAGGCAATATATTTGCCTTCATTACCAACATAGGTCTTTGTTTAAGGAAGAGGAAAATAACTCTCCTACCATCTCATTTGACAAATTTAGATGACAATGGATAAAACAATAATAATCAAATTCTATAATGTTTATAAAGATGCTAAATGAAATGGTGGGGGAGTAATTTTCCTCCTCCTTAAATAAATGCTAAAGTTAAATAATGAAGGTTAAAGCATTATAAAGATGTTTTAAATAGATAGTGGAGTAAAATTTATAAGTAATATAGGACATTATATATTAGTTATTAACATATAACTAACATCTAAAAAAAAAATTCAAGCTAGTTCTATTGATATACCTTTTGGTCATTGATTATTTTGTAAGTGATAACCTCCCATATGACATAATGCATATTATATGAGTAAATTGTTGAAATACAAATAATCTTTATAGTTTCTAATAACAATGTAAGTAGAAACATTAATTAGCTTAAAATAACATATAGATGTCAATTTTTACATACAACCAATCTTTAAAATACTTACAATTTTTTAATAATATCATAATTACTGTTAGCAATTGGCTATTAACATTTATTATACATTTGTTTCATGTGAGACCAACAATTAAAGTACAAATTTTTTTTATAACTTTCAATAAGATCATAAATAGAAACATTACATTTATTTAGACATTGATTGTGAATAAATATCATCATCTTAAGTTTTTTCAGATAAAAATTTTATCTTTTATTAGAAAATAAGGTTTTATAATGTCAACTTATTATGTTATGTGGCATGGTAAGTTGCATTAATTTATAAAAATGCCACTAATACTATAAATTAACCCTTCAACATTGGTATATCAACATCAGTTAACATAAAAACTAACATATATAATAGTGCAATGATATTTTTATAAATAAGTGCAACTTATCACATTGGTTCAAGTAAAGAACTGACCTTTAAAGAAATATGAAAACACCTTGATGTTGATTTAAAAAAAACTGTCACTTTTTTTCTTATGAGATTTTAGACATCAGTTCATAAAATAATTAACATTTAAAATCATGTGAAAGTGCCACTTTTAAAGATATGAAGATACCTTAGATGTTAGATCATAAAGAAACTATCACTTTCTTCTTGTGAGACTTTAGACATTAGTTTCTAAAATAAGCAATGTCTAAAGTTATACAAGTGGTGTCATTTTTGAAAATATGATGACATTTTACATGTTGATTTTTTAAAAAAGTTAGTTATATTTTTTCCCGCAAAATTTAAGATGTTGGTTCTTAAAATAACTATCATCTAAAGTTATGTGGGCAATGCCATTTTTGAAAAATATGAGAATACTCTAGATCTTAATTCTTTTAAAAACAATAATCTTTTCTTTTTCCGAGACTTTTGATAAACGATGTCTAAAGTTATGTTAGCAATGCCACTTTTAAAATATAAGGAAACTCTAGATGATTTTTCTTTAAAAAAATCATATTTTATTTCCATGAGACTTTAAACATCAGTTCATAAAATAATTAATATTTGAAGTCATGTGAGTGGTGCCATTTTGCACTATAAAATAAAGCAAAACTTTTTTCCTATATTATCACTATGACTCTTCTTCTTATTTATTTCCAAACTCTTAAACTCAATTTTCATCACCATCTAGCTTTCTCTATAAAGCACTAGATTTTATTCCATCCATCACCATATATTAATGAGCTACTAATACTCATTTAACTAATATTAAGTATAAAGTAAGTTCTAAACATAACGGTTGTTTTTCTTACTTTCATTTTCCAAATTTGTATCTCTTTCATTTCTTTGATTTTTTGCATACTTTTTAAACAAATTTTTATTTTTATTTCCTTTCTATAAATTTTATGATTATTTTTTAGTTTTACATGTTTATTTTATGTATGATAAAATGTTACAGCAAAGACCAAAGATAGCTAAACAATGATAAGAGATGCTTATTGCACAAATTTTTTAAGAAATTTTTATTTATTTTTTCCCCTGTATAACTTCTAAGATTATATTTATGATTCAAATGCTTATTATATGTGTGACAAAATCTTGCAAAGAAATTCAAAACCTACCAAAAATGATAAGAGATGGAGAAAAAGTGAAAAAAGTTTATGAAAATGACCATTTTTTACTATCCTAGGAAGGGTGAAATCCTATTAAACTTTTATAGATGGATAGGTCCTAAAAAATTATATGGAATTAGCATAAAAATTTTCCCAAATGAATAACCAAGGGTGAAGTTATGTCTTTTCAATATTTTTAATTCAAAATACATGTTCCTAGCAAGATGTTAGGTTTATTCAATTTTTATTATAAATATTCCAGTGGGATATGAAGAAGTGACATTAAAAATAGTTATTATGTAAATATTTTACATTGATTTTTTAATTAAAAATTAACATGAAATGTAATAAATTAAAATGTTTTTGAAAGAAAATATATTTAAATTTTTATAATAATTATGTCGGTTATACACCAACATTATTACCTATATTCCACATTAGTTCAAAATTGACTTTGAATATGCTGGATATATAACGTTATGTGTATGTATATCGAGTTGGAATGATGCTAAAGGAGTAATCTATAGTAATACCATTATTGAAGTCAATTTTCTCTATAATGGACATTGGTATGTCAATGTTAAAGGGTAATTTTATGGTGCCTTGGTTAGTTAGCAGAGGTAAGGATGCTATACTACCTTACTGTACCTTCTAGGCTAGATCTACTAACATGTGCTTATTCTCTTCAATTTGACCAAGTGCATTTTGATATTGTTATTGTATGTTTTAATAGACAATCAAATTATCACAAGCTCCTTTTTTTGCTACTCGATGGAACTCTGCAACTCATCTAACTTAAGCTACAAGGTTGATTTAGCAATGCTAGATGAAGGCCTAGTAACCTTGCATGCTTCCAATCCCATGCTATAAATGCAACTCCTTTGTTTTGGCTATTACCCCAAGATTGAGGTTTCATCAACTTGCATAGGGGATGCCTCACCACTGTTAGCAAATGCTTATGAAAAATAAACTTTCAGTATCTTAGAATACTCCTTCAAAATAAAATTTGAAAGTCAAACATTTTTTAAGGATAAAATCTATAATGTAATGCATATGAGAAATAATTAAATCTTACTTAGGTCCTCTCTAATCTCTCATCTACAAATGCTTGGTGACCTCTTAAAGTAAGATAAGTGTGCATGTAGAGGAATACCTCTGGATCAATAGGCATTTAGCCTAATTCCTTCATTTGAAATGTGATAAAAAAGAAAATAAAATGAGGGTATCTAATGAATGATTATGCTAAAACTAATATTTTAAACTAAAATTAATCAAAACTTACCATCTTTCTTTTAAAATTTAAAATAGAGATGAAACCACCAGTGTGTAAGTTTCTTCTAATAGTAGATGCTTTATTTCTTTTGTTGACTTCTTATTTTCTCTTAAAATCAACATCTTCAACCAATTTCCTCTTTAAGTCCTTAAAAATGTGCCTAGACATCCACCTAATCTTCTTTAGTCGACCCTTCATCACTTAGTTCATGATGTCCTTATAATTAGTTATGGCCTTGTCAGTAAAATTATATTTTGTCATGTATATGGCTTTAAGACTACACTTGTACATAGCCTTCAAATATTGAATAAATACATGATAATTAGAATATAAAATATAAATACAAACTTCAATACATATTAAACTAAAAAGTATAAAAAAATACCACTTACTACCTAAAACATTAGTTTGTGTTCCTATGAAATGCTAATGTAAGTGAGGGCCAACTCCATGAAGCACCCTGAATCACCATCGTTATTTCTCTAATAGGACCATGGGTAAATGTAACAATTAAATTGCAGTTAAATACAATTAAATGCACCAATAAATTTATCACAAATATTAAACATTCATATAAATTAAAGGAATTTTTTAAAAAATTACAAATAAATATTTGAATATAAACTAATACTTGCAAATTTTCCTTTAGATGTGCCCAAATCTTACCATCAGTTAGGCCTTTACCTTAGGAATTTGTTAGAAGATATTTTGGATGTGGAGTTGGGTGTTGTGTAACCTACCAGGTAGGCTTCTAGGCAAAAAGATTGGAAGGGATATGCTAATTGGTTAGAGGTAAGGAAGCTTGGAACTCCTACCTAAGTGACTATAAGGATATCTGTAGCTTAATTGTAGGTGCGAATAAGCACACATTGATTATGGTGGATGGAGATAGAATTAATGAACCTAAATTGCAACCTTTGAGAATGCAACTACCACCTCTGCTAGGAGTAAATTTACTAAATCTATGCCAACCAGTTGACATAGTACCTTACAACATTGACCAAATGAAACAACTCATTAACAAGTACCAACTGATACAAAAATAAACTAAAACTTATGATAAGGACTTAAGAAAGACAAGTAAACTAAAGATAAAGAAACCAACAATATAAGTAAAAATTAAATATTCAATACAATTTAACCACTTAACTATAAAGCAATTTATAATTTTTATTTTTCATTTTTCACTTTTCACTCTTAATAGTAGTTTTACTAAAACTTATCCTTCAAGCACCATTTAACCAAGCCATACAACATTTAATCAAACCAACAAAGGTTATGTCATACAATTATGAGCAAGCAAGCAAATGAGAGCATTAAACTCTTATAAATCATCTTATTGTTTACTTAAATTGTTTAAACTGACTTTACTGACATCCAAAGGCATCTTTTATAAGAGAGGTGGCTTTGCAAATAGATCTCCAAATATAATAACTTTTAGAAGGAGTTGTAGTTTCTAACACCAAATAACACATTATGTATTTGCTAAACAAGATCTTATCCTTAATCTAGATTAGAGAAAAGCTATGAAATTAGATGATTTCCTTGATAGTGAACGTTACAAACCAAATCAAATTTTGGAATCCTTTGATTTATGGACAAGTAAATCTAACTTTAAAAAGTTTTGAATTACCTTACTTAACTTGTTTATGTCAAATTCAAATAATAAGCATTGCAAGTTAGCATATCAATTAAACATGAGTACGATATCACACCAATAATAGTTATTATAATGCTATGCCTATTAAATTAGGTTATTCATGTTAGATGAAATCCCACTTAAATCACAAAGATGCACTCAACAATACATGAAAAGAAAATGTTTAGAAGCCAATCTTACAATTGTTCTTGCATCTCGTTCTTTCTCTAATATTAATATTAAAAGTATGCAATGTGATATGACTAACAACATGATGTAAGGTTCTAATATGAGATTGTATTACAATTGCATTAGAAGAAAAGGATAAAACTATTTTTAATATTGAAATCTATATTTAGTTGCAAAGGAAAAGGATTAACATTGGACCTCTAGTCTATAATCTATAATAGCTAATATAATGATTCAAATCAATAATGTACACAATACCAAAAGATGATCAAATCAAAATATACCATTTCCTAGAGGATTATTAAAAATATAATATACCATTGCCCTGAAGATAATCTATGATAGTTAAATTTGGTGACTGAATATTCAAACTTAAATAAAGTATAGATATTACTAAAAGCAAACCACCCTAAAACACAAATTTAACATATCCTAACATTTTTTACCCAAAGCCCTATAACTAATAAAAGAAATGGAAAAAGGAATTATGCTATCCAAAATACTACCAATCAAAGAAAAATTATCAATTTGAATAAAATGCGACTAGAGGCAAAACTTATGACAATGGTGGTAGGTGGCAAGCTAGGGTAGAGATGCATGCAAAATGGAAAAGAGCAGTTATGGTAAATGACAGGGAGGATAAAAGTAGATGAGGAAAAGGAAAGGGGAAAATAGGGATTTTGGCATTGGGCTTTGTTACAAGATCTAGTTCAATAATGAAATTAGTAACAAATTAGTCCATCATTAACACATTTTAATAATATGGTGTGCATTTTAATTAACAACAAATTTAGCAACAAACATTAAGACTTTCATCTGTAATTTCATCACTAATTAATAAAAAAATTCATTGCATTGCAAATAAATTTTAAAATTTTTGTGCATGAATTTATCACTAATCCTATTAGTAATTCAAAATTAAAATTTTTTTAATTCCATTGCTAGTTCTCTCAATAAAATTTAGTGAAAAATATGATTCTAAGATGCATGGATAATTCTAGAAAATTGAAAACTTAGACACAAAATTACCAATGGATGGTAAATCATCTATTGGTACCATCATAATGTAAATTTAATTTCTACAGTCTCATTTATCAATGGTAATTCCATTGCTAAGTGTAAAATTTTTTATAGTGTATTTATAACCTAAAAATACTTGTTTAGCAAGGAATCTCAATCTGACTCTAACATAAAAACTTAATTTGAATGGAAGACAACTTACAATAAAAAATAAGAGCAAATTTATAACAATTTGAATTTAGATCAAACTTAGCAAGAGTTTCTTAATGCATGCTTACATTGGCTTGAATGTACTTAGATTTGCCTACATTTAAATTTGGAATTATTTATACAAAATTTTGTAATTTTTTTCATGAAAGCCTAAAATTTTTGAAATTTTTTTATTACAAGTAGTTATGTATTTATTACATATAAAATTTATACAAACTTATAATTTTAATAAATAGAAAATAATAAAATATATATTTATGTTACTTAATCCTTAAAATTAATGTGGATATAAATATTTTGAATGTTAGGAGTTTGTTGGTTATGTAGTCTCCACCGTGCTATGAGTTAATAAAAATTAATGTAGATATTACTTGGTCTAATGGTAAATCCTCTTTAGCTGTGGTGGCCAAAAATTGTGAAGGTAAAGTTAATGATATGTGGTATGATAACTTTTAGAACTCAACAGTTTTGAATGCGGAGCTCCTTACTATTCATAAAGGTATTCTAGTTATAATTTTTGGAATTGTTAAGTAATTGTGAAAAGTGATTCCAAAACTATTGCGGATGCATTATTGGGGAATATTGAATGTTCTTGAAGGGATTAGGTTGTTTTTGAATCGGTTGTTAATGCTTTGAATAATGTAACCAATGTTTCTTGAAGTTGATGCCCTAGATCGGATAATAAAGTGATTCATAAGGCAACCATTGAGCAGCTAGAGTTATCAAAAAAGGGTCAAGTAGTTTATATTCCTCCCCACATTGAGAATGCTGTTCTCAATGATGTTTTTCGTATGATTACTTAATAAATTCCATTTCCATTAGGGGAAGAAAAATTAAAAAATCGCAACTGTTTTTAAAGAAGGTGTTGAAGTTAAGCCCTAAATCTAAAAGTGAACTGATTGAGATCTACTTTC
The DNA here is from genome assembly GCA_020226215.1 of Sindora glabra. Classification (NCBI taxonomy): domain Eukaryota; kingdom Viridiplantae; phylum Streptophyta; class Magnoliopsida; order Fabales; family Fabaceae; genus Sindora; species Sindora glabra. The sequence continues at coordinate 39,885,454 of CM035227.1, read as the reverse complement.
CTCCCTTTCATCACGGACCAGAAAAAAAGATGACACTATAATGATATAATAAATTGGGTTTTCTTCCCGCCACTGCAATATAACAGGAAACTTTTCTGGTGCCTCATAATGTGATGTGAAATGACATGCATGATAAATTTCGGTAATAAGTATGAATGGTAGAAGATTGAGGAAAGGAGAGAATAAAGAAAGGTGAAATACCATGAAAAAGTAAATGTGAACGGCAGAAGATGGAAGGAAAAAGAGAGACACTAGGAGTTAGACCTTAAGAGCTAATGCTTATTAATCTAATTGGTAAAATCACATTTTAGTTGTTGTCTTTTTCAATTGGGAGGGTTGGTAGATTCAAATCATATATCTTGTTTTGTAAAAGTTCGTGGGCTCTAATCAAAATAAATAATGAGGGAAATCAATGAATATATATGTATTTCAAAGAAAAAAAAAATTGGTTGGTGCAGTACCAACCTCTACAGTGCACCTGGTTCGGTCTTAAGGATATAAGCGAGTCGATATTCTAGTTTGAATTCAACAATAACGAAAGAAATAAGTTCATTGATATGTTGTCATTAGGATAAAATGAATATATATCCACGAGCCCATTTAATCTACCTATGTTTGAGTTAATTCGAATTCATTCTTTGTTTTTAATGACTTAAATAGATGAATAAAATATTTATTCTTTTATAAAATAGTCATTCATGATCCATCCATAAATATTTATTGGCATTATCCAACCATCTTATTTTTTATTCATTAATGAAAATAAATGTTTAACAATTAAAAATTCACCCATACTTGTTTTGTAATATAAATATCCTACTATTTATTTTTATTTTTTCTATTCTTATCAACCTTGTCTTATGGTATAAAGTTGAGGGTTTATATATTTAATTATAAAATATATATCTTAATTAATTTATTTTTTAAATACTGAAACTAAGTTTTAGAATATTAAATATGAAATGTTATTTGAATATATATATCCCACCTAAATAATGATAAAAGTAGTCTACCTAGGAAAAAATTTCCTTTCTAAATAAGGATGAATCTAGGTGATCTAGCTTACAACGTCTAACCTATTTTTAACTCACCTTAACTAATTTGTAAAGTAGAATAGACTTTGGGCTTAATTTTTTATAATAAATAAACTAACTTATAACTTGTTAACTTAATCAATAAATTATAAGTTAACCTTTAGAGATATTTTTTATGCTACCTTATTAAAAAAATAAATTTTAATTTAATAAATTACTTTAAATAACTCATAAACTATTGTCTCTTCAAATTTTTTTCCTAAATCTATCCTTATTTTTTATTAATTTACAGCTTATGCACTTCATAACATAAACTTAAGTGTTTTTTTATAAAATATAATTAATCTAATTTTAACATAATTATAACCTAATTTTAAACTTTAAATATATAAAAACATGTATGTAAATAAACATGTAATATCATAAAATATAACTTATTATATTTTATGTAATTATAATTCTATTATAAATAATAATAAAATAAAAATTATATAAGTAGATAAATATATAAATTCATGAAATATAATTAATTAGATATTTGATATTATATTTTTATTTTTAACTTCTTAATTGTATTAATATAATTTAATTTTTAGATATATATGAATTATTTTAATTATATATCTATTTATATTAATATATTATTTTATGTTATTTTATAATTTCAACTAATTTAAGAGTTAATTTTACAAAATACTTCTTGTATAGTCAACTAATTTATTAACTATTAATTAACTTATTATTTATTAGTAAGTTTATTAGTTACTTGTGCAGAATAAATCTAAATTTTGACTTATTTTACAAAATAGGTTAGGAGATATAAATCAAAGCCTCCTATATAAGTTACAATAATCTTGTTACATCTAGCCAAATAAGTTTTATATATATCTAATTTATTTTAGGTAAAACATAACCTAACCTATATCTATCCTTACTTCCAATAATAAAAATGAGAAAATTAAATTATAAGTAAAAATATAAATTCAAAAATCTTAGCAATCAAAATTATATTTTAATACTAGTAATAAAAAAAGGCGATAAGTATCACATAATAATTTTTACAAAAAGCATTTTAAATTTTAAACCACATTTTCTTATTCAATATTGCAGCAGGGGCAATGTCTTAAAAAATGATATCGGAGAATGAATAAAAAAATTCATCAAATCTTGATTTGGTCCACTAGAAAAAATTAGATGACATGAATGAAATAGTGCAGTAAAAATTCAAATTATGATTTGTTCACGATTGAATCAATTCTACTAATTAATCAGATTAAAATTTTAAAACATTAAATAAAATATAAATTCTGCGATAAATTAAACAACTCATTCAGAATTTTAAAGCTATCAATATATAATATTTTTACTTGTCATGTAAGAATGAATAATTGAAGTTAAAACAACCAGAATGCGTAACTGCGTATGTAAGAAAGCTTTAGGAGGCACGATTGTCTTCCAACTATATGATAAAAAGCTAACCTGTGAGTCGCAAATGATGAAACCTTAGGAGCCTATAGTTGTCAGCCCCATAGACGACAACAAGTGAATAAACTCATTATCGTAGACTTATTATTGCTAACAACCATAACCCTACACGAAAAAATATATGACGGCCACTGGAGACCAAGTTTTAGTTGCTAACAACCATAGACTTATTAGTTGCTAACAACAAGAAGTGAATAAAAAGCAGGTCTTCTTGCCGTGTGTATCTGTGCTATTAGATGAGTTCTCACTTTTCAGTGGGTCCATCTATTTCTTCCTCCGTCTTTGAGCAAAACCATGCGTGTGCAAAGTGCATTTCTATTTCTTTCCGTGCTCTTTAGGAAATGCATGCTTTGTTTTAGGGAGAAAGAGGAGTGCCACTCTTTAGAAAACATTATCTCATTGACTCGGCTGACCTGAAATGATACTTTTTGGCTCTCTCTCTCTCTCTCTTTCCCTCTTTCTTTCTTGTTTTTGTGAATCTGAAAATGTAATCATACTCCCAATTTGAAGCCTAACAACCACACACACACACATATATATATATATATATATATATATAATGAGATGAATATGTTTGTGTGAGATATGAAAAGAATGAATGGTTTTGTAATTAGTGATTAAATAATTTTGTATTTTAATTTTAATTCTTCATTATTAGATGTGATGATTATGATTTATTTGTCTTATTTAATATGTTTTGTGTATATGTGTGTGTATATAAATAAATATATATATATATATATATTTTCTCATCTTTTTAAAATATGGAAATATTTTGATACAAGACAGTAACGCTAGATGAACACAGTATTCTATCACAATGTCTTCACAAAATTGGTCAAGGCAACTGAAATTTTCCATCTGTTCTTGTCTTGTTCATGATTTCAGTTAGCCTTGTGAAGGTAATGCAAAAGAGTCTAATGTGAATTCAGCATTCCTTTCATTTTTATCCTTAACTTAGTGTGTGTGCTTAGCCAGCCATTCTTAGATGCCACCGCCAATTAAAATGATGCGTTCCGACACAAGAGGTGAAAATTACGATTAGAGAAGACTTGGCAAACACATTTCTATTGAGGACAATTTCATGCAAACTTTTTTTTAATGAATAAAAATCTTAATTTTGAAAATTATTTTTATAAATAGTCTATACGTAATAAATACATAGAAGGTAGTAATATAATTTTTTTGTAAAAAAATTGCAACTTATAATAAGAAACTTTCAACTTTTTGGAAGACCTTTCAAAAGAATGTGAAATTTTATATATCACTTATAAGTTTCTTATGCATACTTATTTTCTCTACATCCAAAATCAACATTGCAAAAAATGAAAAAAGAAATTTTTTTTATATTAATAACAAGCCTTGTATACGCTTCATTTTTTCTCGTATTGTATGTATGGACTCTTTCTAGTATCTTAGTAAAGGAGTAAAGTTGTAAACGGTAAGTTTTATGATGCAGATGCATTTTGCAGTCCTATGTATTTTCATTCCATGGATATGAGATGCATAGTTAGATCCTCCACGATCTTTTTAGTCTATAAACTATAGTAAATTATATGATAGGCACATCATTCTGTTTTTTTTAAAGATATTTCACTTTGAATGCAGCTACGTCCCATTCGAACCTATTTGTTGCAAGATGTGAAATCCAAAATATAATCAGTTCCTTGATTATACTGCACCTTTACAGCGTTAAAGAGCGTATCTCATAGGGAACAGCAAGCAAAAAAAAAAAACCCATCATCACAGACATCACAGACATCTAAGAGCGTATCGCTGCCTAGCTATCCTTACTAAAAATGGCATATGAAGAATATGAACAGACATCTAATTGCTGCATAACATACTGCTACTTTCATTCGTAAAGCTGGAATATATACTGAATGCAAGAGGAAAGGTTAGTATGGTCTGATCTGCGACATACACTTGTATAAGTTAACATCACCCTACAATACAAGCAACCTAATTGTTTTTCACTCAACACAACTAAAGGTGATTACATAAAGAAAAGCACACTGATAAGTTTAGCTCAGAGAATCTCTTGGGAAAATCTCGTGCATATGCACTCTTATGATATTATTAAAGCTACCACACTCACACGACACAATGATCGACAGCCCACAGACAATAGTTACAACTCAAATAAAAATGATATTTTAATGACTTTGTTGGAGCTGCCCGAGCGTGACCGTGTGAAAATCAAACTGATCCAATAAAGATGATTTTCGCTTCTGAAGCTCTTTAGACGCTTGTTCCATGGTAGGACGACTTTTTGGCTCGCTATTCATGCAAGTAAATGCTATCCTTGCAATGGAGATCAGCTCCTTGGCAACTGGCTCTTTGGGACGATGAAGACATTGATCCAACTTATCCTTCAATAAAGAACTTTGGACTGTTGACTCGAAAGAGCCTTCAAGCAAAGAAGAAACAAGATCTTGGAAATTTTTTTCTCATGATAATTTCGAAAGAGAGAACTCCAAAACTATAAACATCACATTTTCATTCACTTCCATTGTCAAAGCAAGCTCTGCAGCAAAACGAACAACCTCTGCAACAAAATAGAATTGAAGTGATAATGCAGAAAGAAATATAGAATTAATATCACTTCCATGTCATGACCAATGCAGACGTATTCATCGAAAGCTACCAATCAATGCCTTAAATTGGTATTACGGTAAAGTTTTCTTATTATTCTTTATGCCAAGACATTAGACACTTTCTGGCATATTCTTTTTATTAATTTTATTAGAATTGTACTAAATTTTAATAATTATCATTTTGTAATTATATTTTTTATAAGATTTTTTTAATCAGGTTAGGGTTCTTATTAGATTAAATTTGTTATTGTTTGTCTAGCAAGTTTGTTGGCTTATAAATATTTCTGTTGTACAAGATCGAAAGTGTAAAAGCTTGGTATCTTTTGTGAGTGAATAAAATTATATCTAAGATTTAAAAAATAGTCCATTACCGCAATATTGCATTTTCGGGCTAGACAACACATAGAATTTTTCGTAATTTTAGATTATTATGGCCGCATTTGTTCACATCGCAACATGACCTTAATTGTGATTGTAACCATAATTTAAATCCCTTAATTATATTGAGGAAATTGTTTGAGGGAAAAATTGTTGTAATTGGAATTTGATTTTGTAAGAGTTAAAACTTGCAATTTCTATAATTTAATAGTGAAGATTTTATTGATTTTTATAAAAATTTTCCATAAACTTTAAAGGTTTTTCATGTGAATTGTCTATTTATTTTTATCATTATTTTATTCATCTCTTTTGATCCCTATAAAATTTTGAATTTACATAATAATTTTTGAACTTCCTTAAATAAATGTGAAAAATCTAGTCGGCGCTTTTCTAAAAAAATTTCATAAACTATGTGAAGCTCAAGATTTGTTTAGAAAAAAATTCAGACCACTTGTTTTAACCTAAAATTTGATAAATCGGCCAGTGAAACAACTTTGTGTCGGATCCGATTGATCCTTAAGGTTAGGTTATTCCGTAATAGATGAATCGGGTCGAGCTAATTAAAACGTGTGAAATGGTCACAATTTGCACAGTTGAACCAATTATTATTGTTTTATTTTTTAAAAAAATATTATTGATATTCTTTTTGTTTAGTATTAAACATATATTTAAAGTTGATATGGGTTCCAAATAATGAAATATAACTCTCATTCTCTACGGAAATGAGTTACATAATAAAAAATTATGGATCAATCACAATTTTACATAATAATTTAACAATATCTAAGTTATAGATTTTTGAAAGTATCAAATTATTTCATCCATTTGAGTTGATTTTATATTTATATGTACAATTTTAATTTTGTTTAATAATTTAATTATTTTAAATTATTATGTAATATATTTTTAATATTTTTTGAAAATACCAACCCACCTTCATTTCAACTTCGATCATACCATTAATCTTAAATCACTCTCTTTTTTAATGCTATAACCAATCTAATTTTTAGAACATTCAGCTAAAACATAACATAGTATCAGATGAAAATACGAATATATGGATAAACGAGCCTATTTTTCATCACCAAACCATTTAAAAACCTTAACATCATTAAAAAAAAATACCTTACCTTTCTATATCAGTATTATATGACATAATCTGGCAATTAATTAGATGGAACCAGCCGTGCTTGGCCCAATTAGGAATTTAGAATGACTAGTCCATTTTTGGAAATTAACCAATGTTACAGTGTTATTTTAATGTCTGGTCCCATTGTGTTAAAGTTCACCGAAAGAAGTGTGAACTAGATGACTATATATATATATATGTGGAAAGCAACTTATAATATTATTTTAATGATTTGGTATTCAGTGCAATTTCCTAGATCCTGCTAAAGTTGTGGCTATATAATAGCCATTGCTAAGTGGTTTTGGGGTATTAGAATCCAACTAATTTCATTAAGATGGAGTGGTCTTGGAAGAAGCAATGTTTGCTAGTATTTTGTGTTGTGATTCTGGTTGAGGTTTCCGGCACCAAAGGTTGCTTTCAAGAAGAGAAGACAGCGCTGTTGCGTTTTAAGGAATTTATCCAATCGTGGGATGATGATCCTTTGCCTTCTTGGGTTGATAGTTCCGAGAATGATTGCTGTGGTTGGGAGCATGTCACGTGCGATTCTTCTTCTCGACACATAATTCATCTCTCTCTTGCTGCTTTATATGGAGGGCACCCGGTAGAATGTGATCGTGGCAGTTACGCAGTTGACTTTTCGGTGTTCCAAGCTCTAAAGGAATTGAGAAGTCTTAACCTGTCATCTAACTGTCTTTTTGTAACCAGAATTGTAGGTATGTCCCTAATTTTATTTTTTACATGCTTATAGGAAGGTTTTTATTTCACTTAAGAAAGCAAATTAATTTGCACTCTATTTTAATCATTAAAAAATTTCAACACTACATCATTTAATTATCTAGCAAAATATAATTAATAAGTCAAACATACCATACATTTTCTCACTAAATAACCAATTATTATCAATATCTAGTATTCATGTGCATAGATATCAAGTAGCCTTGTTAAAATTTTGGGCGTAACTTAACTAATTTAGTGCATTCAAGTAGTTCATATAGTTAACGCTATAATTATACAAAGGCAGGCAAGCTTGAATTTCACAGAATATAGTACTTCCACAGAATAATAGTTCTAAGCAATTAAATCATTAATAAATAACAAATAATTAAATTAAAAAATATAAATAATTTTGAAGAGAGATAAAATGAGAAGGGCAGGTGTGCCGAGAAAGACACAGTCCAGTCAATGATTGAAATAGCAAATATAGTATACATGCGTTGTAAATAAAACTGGAGAGGATTGACTTGTGAACTAACCTTTAAACAGGTGGGGCCCATTTAATTTTTTACATAAACCATTAATATAAATCCTTTAATCTGATTCTTGTACACTTGAATTAGTCTGCGAGTTTTCTTTTTTATTTTTAATTTTTTAATTTTTTTTAACTTTTAAGCAAAAAAATTAAAAGAATTCAAAAGTACCATATATACATTTATAAACTAGTTAGAATATATTTTAAATTTATATATAACCTTAAAAAATATTATATATACAAAATATAATTCATAAAATATCCATAAAATAAAAATATTATCTATAAATTATTTATAACACAACTCTACATATTTAAAAATGAAAAATGATACAATTTTACGGAGATTAAAATTTTTAATTTGCATAAAATTTAGAAATATAAAAAAAATTTGCCGGACCGGTCCAATTCATCCATAAGCTAACCCCGTGTGGGATTCGAGTTTTCGTGAGCCGGATCAATTGCGGCTTGCATCTTCAATGATTTCTAAAATAAAGTCCGAATCTTTCAAAATGTGAATTTTGGCCTATTTCAAGAGTTCTAGCAGTAAGAATGATGTACTAGAGCTACGGTGAAGGTCAAGAGAGCAACTCAACATTGAAGAAGCTAGAAACTATGGATCTCAGTTACAATGACGAAGTGGACATGGAGTCCTTGGGTGCTTTATCGTCTCTCAAGCATCTGAATTTGTCCCATACGCTTACTATACCAGGTGTGTGTTCATTTATACGTATTCATACCTACCTATTTGTGCATATATATACTTCCCTAACTTTCAAATGTCTATGTATCCTTAGAATTTAAATTTTATTTAATCTCAATGTAAATCAATTTTAGATTATCATTTATTTATATATTATTATGTTAGTAATAATTATTAAAAATTTTTATTTATTATTATATTAATATTGAATTTTATCTTATTTATAGATAGTATAAAAATTTTTATATCAACAATAAATCAAATTAAAAATTTTCATATTGATAATATATATATATATATATATATAGATTTTGCAGGATTATCTGCTTTACAACGCTTGGAGTCGTTGGATTTGGAGTCGTTGGATTTAAGTAATATTCGTCTTTCCTGCGGATCTAAAGGTAAGAGTTTGGGGTTTGCATGTGGGCATTATACAATAAATTGTAAGTTTGATTTATGATCCCAATAACTCAATTGTCATATGAATAGCTGTGGCCTCAAAATTTTCAGATGATTCACAAGTTCTGTCAACATTAAAGAAGTTAAGGACTCTGAATTTGGCTGGCAACTGTCTTGGGGTAGACATATTCAAGTATTTGGTTACCCTCCCAACTTTGAAATCTCTATTTCTCCAAGACCAATTTAATAACGATGATTCAATTCCCTTGGATCCCCACAACTCTCTCGATGACAAAGGTAGACTTTCTCCTTTTCTGTTGCTCTTTTTGAGTAATGTTATTTGTACAAATTTTCCTCCCTCAAATTGAAATTCATACACATTGTGGCAAACACGAATTTACCATGGTGGCTAATTTCCACTATGGAAGCTAGCAGAAAGGACTATATATATGAATCTACTAGAATATTTTAAAATTAACTGATGAACCACTCCCCCTCTTTAATTGTCAGTCGGCCATTAAAATTGGAGTATTATATTCAATTTTGTGGATTAATATTTATAAGTTAGTGATAATTTTTTGTTAATTTTTAATTCTTTCTACAAATTTAATTTGTAAATATATTTAGTTTTTATTTTTGATACTTTAGCTTTCATCTCTTGCTAAATGGCAATACGATCTCTTAAATTTTTTTTTCCCTTCGAACAATGCATAGTGAAAAATTGTAATTAATGTTTCAAACATAATATAAATTCATTTCAATGGATCTCCGTATAATAGAATTTGAAAAACTTACGGATGTCTTTTATATAAAAATCAAAATTTTTAATGCAAAAATTTTGAAAATATAAAATAAATTTATAAAAATTATAAGCATATGTAATACAAAATTTTGATGCACGTGTCAAAGTATATTTTAAATTTAAAAATTAAATATATAAATTTCAGCTTACTAACCTTTAAGTTCCTGGCTCGGGCATTGGATGGAAGACGTGTAGCTATTTTTAGCCATCTTAGTTGAATTCAATTAACAAAAAAGAAAAAGGAAAAATCCTCCCTTGATGTTAGGAAGGCTAAATTCATAATATGTATTCAAATGGATTCAATTAATTAATTAAACATTATATATTCAACAAGTTGTAATTTGTTACTGTTAATTTTGCTAAAACTTGAATTGATTGCAATTAATAGATGTTAACTTATCATCAATCTTGTGAAGTCTTGACTGAACTAAGCAACTTGGAAGTCCTATATTTAAGAAGGTTCGGGCTCATGGGAACCCTGCCGATTCAAGGTAAGCTAATACATGATTCTTTGGTGGTTAGGGATAACCTCAACTTTGAAGTGCATTTTTTTTCTTTTAAATGCCTTAATTTTCTTTTGAATGTAGGTTTATGCAAAATGAAAAATATTCGAGAACTAGATCTTAGCAGAAATAATTTAACTGGAGCTTTGGATGCATGCCTTGGCAATTTGACAACACTTCGTGCTATTGATCTTTCTTACAATCTATTAGATGGCAACATCCCATACTCTTTCACTTCTCCCCTTGTGTCCCTTGAAATTTTGTCCCTTTCATATAATAATTTTGACGGGATATTTCACTTAGCTTCCTTGGCTAACCATTCGAAGCTTAAGGTTTTGACACTTGGTGGAATTTACAACAAAAAGTTACAAGTAGAAACTGAAAATTCACCTTGGGACCTCTCATTTCAATTGGAATTCCTTCAAATTATCAATTGTGAAGTGAACTTGCATACAAGAACTATTCCAAGCTTCCTTTCATATCAATATGCTTTGAAACTCATTGATCTCTCACACAACAATCTTGTTGGCATGTTTCCTAATTGGTTGCTACAGAATAATCCACAACTAGAAAGCGTTATATTGAATCATAACACTTTCAATGGATCGTTCCAACTAACCTTGAATCAAAATCAACAACTTGATCACCTACGTCATCTAAAAATGGCACACAACATGTTTCAAGGCAAGCTCCCTGAAAGCATTGGACTATTTCTTCCAAATTTAGAATATCTGGATGTCTCCCATAATAACTTTGATGGCAACATCCCCACTTCAATTGGGTTGATGTCAAACTTGAAAGTTTTGAATTTAGCCTACAATAATCTTTCAGGAAAAATACCAAACCAAGTGCTTTTAGGATGCATCTCATTGAATATTTTGAGATTATCAAGTAATAGATTAGAGGGACAAATATTTCCTAAACCAGTGAAGTTGGGATCCCTGAGAGTTTTGATAATGGATAATAACCACTTCAATGGAACACTTCAAGATGGATTATTGGATATGGAAATCTTACAAGGCATAGATCTTTCTAACAATAATTTATCAGGAGAGCTTCCTCATTGGATTAGTAATTTTTCATTGCTCTCCTATCTAAGCTTGGCACGGAACAAGTTTGAAGGTGCAATTCCTCCAGATGTATGCAACCTTAACCTTGTGTTGATGCAGCTCTCATACAATAGATTCTCTTCAATGCATGATTGTGAAATGACATCATTACAATTTCTTCATTTGAGAGGTAATGTTCTTAATGGTAGCCTACCTAAATCATTATATAGAGGCAGCAGAAAGTTTATTGTTGATTTAAGAGACAACAAATATGTTGGAGGTATTCTTGATAACATTACATTTTTCCGTTCACCATTGTTTCTGTTGTTGGGAGGTAATAGGCTGCAAGGTGAATTTGCTACTATTATTTGTCAGTTAAAAGATCTCCATTTCTTGGACCTTTCACGTAATAATTTTATAGGCTCCATACCCTCATGCTTAAAGAATATATCATTTGGGAAGATAGTAAATCTGCCTCCTAATCGTCATGGTGGACAAATTTATGACTTTGGACTTGAATATTATTACTTGGATTATTTTCTACCAACTTCTTTTTTAGAAACTACTTCCTTCAATAATGAATATCAATATCTTCATTTTGATTTGGGCCTATCTGAGGATGATCATTTTGAAGTAGAAGTAGAATTAACAACTAAAGTTGTGCCACTGTCTTATAAGGGTGACATTCTTACGTTGATGTCAGGATTAGATTTATCATGCAATCAACTTACAGGTGAGATTCCAGAGGAAATAGGATACCTGTCTCATCTTCATGCTATGAACTTATCTCATAATCACTTGAATGGATCCATTCCAAAAAGCTTCCAAAACTTAGAAGACATAGAGAGTTTAGATCTTTCTTACAATAGCTTGAGTGGAGGAATCCCTATTGAATTACAGGTTTTAAACTCTTTGTCCTCCTTTAATGTATCCTACAACAATTTGTCCGGTAGAGCACCTAATGAAGGACAATTTGGAAGCTTCGATGAGAGCTGCTATATAGGAAATCCACATCTTTTTTTGAACAACAGTAACAGAGGCACACCATCATCACCTCCACAGTCCCTGCCTACTCCCTTCAACAATCAAGAGGAAGAAGAGTCTTCAATTGATCCTGTTGCCTTTTGCTGGTGTTTTGGTGCATCCTATGTTACAATACTCATGACATTCGTGACAGTCCTTTGGATCAATCCTTACTGGCGAAGAAGGTGGTTTTATTTCATCGAGACATGTCTCCATAAATGTCTTGGTCAGTTTGTTGGTGATGCATTCTACTAATACTCTTATATTAAAAATAAATTTATCAATAATGTCATGTTTTATTTGTACATTCTCTATGTTATGCCAAACATGTTTACATGTACAAGTTATGTTGTGAAATTCAGTTGATTAATATTTGCATTGCTCAAAGAGTGTCTTTCTACAATAGAGTACACATCATGCATCTGAATGATATTTATCAATTATTTCTATTGGATTCCTGAAGGAATGCACTACATTATGAGGTTTAACAGTAATGCAACTTGCCTTGATACAACAAAAGTATTTGCCTGCTCATCTTGCTCTTCTAGCTTTCAGATCTTTGCTCCTTAATGTCGAAAGCATGTACCGGTGCACTTAGAGCCTTTAGATTTAAATTCCTTTCATAAAAAATGTATTAACCGATGGAAGAGCTTTCACTCCATTATCTTTTGACTCTCTATCAATTCAATCATCAAATCCATTTTCTGTCCCAGCGTAGAACCTAGAATTTATTATAGATCATAAAGTAATTTAATAGAATTCCATAAGGTGTAATATGGATGTATATTTTATTATATATTTTGTTTGCAGCTAGTATCTTAGTAGTACAATAGTATCCAATGTTATTTTAGAAGTTTTACTTCTTATGTTTGAAATTCAAATTTAAGATCTCACATGGGTTTTAAGTGAACTATTATTCTTATTATATATATATATATATATCTTGCTTGAATCAAATTTTACATTAAATTGAACTAAAATATATAGTAAGCATTTTTGTTGTCTTTTTTATTTTATTTTATTTTATTTGGCAATTTTGACTGATCTAAGCAATTTAAAAGTTGTTATTCTGAGATCTTTATCATGACTCCAACTCTCACGTTTGAATCAACATGTTCATTTTTCAACACCACACCATTTTTGTTTCCAACAATGTATGGAAAGCAACTCCTTATGCATTGAAATGCCTTGAAGTGCTGCTGAGGCTATGGTGTGCGGACAGCATAGAGCATTTCATGGTGTTAAAAAGGTTGATATGCAGCTTGTTAAATGGCAAAGCCCTGCGGAGGATGGCTTGTGCTTAATACAGACGGCTCTGTCAGTCATAACGCAAAATTGGGAGTAATAGGTGGAGTTATAAGGGACTGCAATGCCTGATGGGCGAGAGGTTTCTATATGGGGTTGGGTTTCACCTAAAGTTTATTGACGGAATTGCGGGGTCTGTGCGATGGCTTAAAGCTTGCTGTGAATATGCAGATTTCACATTTTAAGACTAAAAAAGAAGGGAAGAGATACCCAAGGCTCGTTGACTGTTTTGTGTAATCCCCCTGGGGATGTTTTGCCTGTTTTAAGAGAGGATCTATCTTTAGCTATGCATCCTAGGTATGTGACTTGTAATAGTATGAACTCTGACAGTATCTAGTTCTTCTTCTTCTCCTCTGGAAAAAAAAAGAAAAAGGAAAGCAACTTGTTGTGTTAATTTAATAATTCATATCCTAGGTCGGTGCAGCTGATAAGCCCTATGTGGATGGCTGTGTTTGTATATGCAGATATGGGCCTCGAGCGCATTATATCGAAGTATTCGTCAAATCCGACTGACTTGGTGTAATTTGTTCATAATGTTGATGTCATTTGCCCCACTTCCCATCACAGCATTCCCCAACTCAGGGCTTCTTTCTCAGTCGCGATTCGAGATTGCTTTTGTTTTGGAAATCACTTCCTTCAATAATAAATATCAGTATATGATTTTGATTTGAGCCTATTTGATAATGACCATTCTCAGGAAGAACTAAAATTAGCAACGAAAGTTGTGTTACTATCTTATAAAGGTGACATTCTTATGTTTATGTGCAGATTAGATTTATCATGCAATCAACTCACACTATAACAAATTCAAACTATTGCGACGATGTATACATTGATGACATGTTTTCAACCGTCAGTATATGTGTTGAAGTTGTATAGTAAAATACTTGACATTGAAAATTGGTTTTACAAATATATGCTGATGATAATGTCAGATAATATATGTGTGTGTGTATATATATATATATATATATATATATATATATATATATATATATATATAGAGAGAGAGAGAGAGAGAGAGAGAGAGAGAGAGAGATAACATGATTTTTTGAAAAATGAAGTAATTATTTTTTTTTTTTTGAAATTCTTATGAAGATAATGCTTTTGTTGGTATATGTTGAGCAAATAAGTATGAAATAAATTAATTTTTTCAAAAAAATGAACTAGTTAAAATCTAAAGCTATAACACTACAACAAAATGAGTTATACAAACAACAAAAATTATTTGCATAGGATTGTCTTATCATCTATATATATATATATATATATATATATATATATATATATATATATATATATATAGATATTTCAGACAATATTATCATCTATAATAAGTTGTTTGTATAGATTTGTATGTATTGCCACTTACACAAATGATTCTAATGTTGTTTGAATATGTTGAATTTATATAGATAATTTTGTCATCTATGTAAAGAGCAAATTTGGTCATGTATAGGTTCTCTACATCCAAACCTATAGAAGTGACTTTTGTCATCTGTATAGATTTAGTTCTATATAGATAACATTTTCATCTATAAGAAGGTAATTTTAATTTTTTTTTCAACAAATGACTTTTTTATTTATATAGATATTATTTTATTTTTTAAAAATTTTGAAAAAACTAAAAACATCATATAGAAGTTTTTTGAGAAAAAAAATTGGAACCTCTATATAGAGAACAATGTCATCTACATAGAGTTTACTTTTTTTAAAAAAAATTTAAAAAATTTAAAACTCAATACAAAATAAAAATTTTACCACCTAACAAAATAAAGCATTAAGATAAATTCATATTAAAATATTATATTAATATCATCAAATGTTCAAACCAATAAACATATCAAAATATATAAAATAATATTTTATCACATTAAATATTATATAAAATTATACAAAATAATAATTCAAATTCAAATATTATATCATTATCATCAAATGTTTAAAGCAATAAATATATCAATATACATTAAGTAATAATTTTATCACATTTATTAATGAAACTAAAATTCATCTTTTTATTTTATATCAATATACCATTAAAAATGTATAAATTTTTTTAGCCTACCTCAATGGAATAGTGAAGTAATAATCCCAAATATCAATCACTAATGAAGCAATATAAACTTATCATTTAACCAAATAAATATAAGAATAAATCAAAATTAAAGCATAAAATTTTAAAAAAAAATAACAAAAAGGAAGAACACACTTACCAAAGTTCTTCCAAGAAGGGGAGAAGGAAAAATAATGCACAAAGTGCTTCTGCTTGGGCACTAGTAGGAATTTATAAGCCTTGGAAAGATGACAAATTTTTAGTTATCAAAATAGATAAAGGAAAAGGCACATCATTTCAAAATTTTGAAACCTTTTCTAGATATATAAATGTCATTTTTGAACCACAAAATGTCATTTCAAATTTGTCATTTGCACAGCTCTCTCTTTCTTTCTTTCTTTTTTTTGAAACTTTTAGTCTATTTTGATAACATGTGTCATTTGTATAACTTTTTGTAATTAAAAAAAAAACGATATGGATGACAATTGTGTCTATACAGCTCATGCCACTTTGACCACTAAAATTAATTTTTTTCCTTTAAAATTTTAAAAAACCTATACAAACAACAAAAATGATCTCTATAGAGTTTTTTTATTTTTTATTTTTCAAAAAATTTAAAAAATCTATAGTGGTTTGTATATAGCTTTTATTTTTTAAAAAAATTAAAAAATTTTATCTCCATACAAATAACTTTTATTGCATCTGTAGAGTTAAAAAAATATTTTAAAAAATCTATACAAATGACTTTTGTTATTTGTATAGAGTTTTTTATTTTTTATTCTCCAAAAAATTAAAAAAACCTATATAGATGATAAAAGTTATTTATATAGAATTTTTTTTTTCAAAAAAAATTAACTATATACAAATAACTTTTATCATCTGTGTAGAGTTAAAAAAGTTATTTTATAAAATTGTAAAAAAACATATACAGATAACTTTTATCATTTATATATTGTTTTTATTTTTTATTTTTTATTTTTTAAAAAATTAAGAAAAACTATACAAATGACATAATTCATCTATATAAAGTTAAACTTAAAAAAAATTTAAAAAATTTAACTCTATACAAATGGCTTTTATCATCTATGTAGTGTTTTTTAAATTTTTCTTTAAAAATTTAAAATCCTATAAAATAATTTTTCTCATTTGTATAGAGTTTTTTTTTATTTTTTTTAATTTTAATAAACCTATACAAATGAGTAAAATTTTGTCATTTGCATAGGTGTCACCTCAATGCTTCTTAATTGTTGTAGTGTAACGATAATAATGTCATTAGTGTTTATTCTTGTAAAAATGCAATCAATGCCAATCTTTACAAACCTTATACTAACAACATTGTCGTCATAATAAGGTTGTCTAGAGAAATAGAGAAGACACAATTAGAGCCAAATTTTTAAACATTGTATAGTGATGATCGAGTCATTAACTTACCAATGATTGTCCTTAATAAGGTTACCTGGGAAAATAGAAAAAATACAATTAGAGTTAGATTTTTAGGAATCATATAATAGTGAGCAAATTTTTAATTTGTAAATAGCATTATCATTGCAATAATGCTTTTAATGACAATAGAAAACATGTCATCAGTATAAGAATGAATTACGAATATACAAAGATAGCCATTTTTGCCATCATCAATGCTCGAGTTAAAAAAAAGAATAGAGTGAGAACATTACTTCTTTGTCATTGTCTTTTCTTCATTTATGTCATTATTCTTCTATGAAGATAAGTTCAAATTTGATTATATTGCTCTTGTTATTTATTTGTTATACATACATACATACATATATATATATATGGTTAATTTCTAATTGGAATATTATGTTGATTTGAGAAATTTTTTTGGTTTTATTGTTAGTACATTAGTTTTAGAAATTTTATTACTACATCTATTTCAAAAAAAATTTAATTATATAATAAAATGGTTATATCATATATATTTTTAGATGCATTTTACCTTAAGTTCTATGATAATTTTTATATATTACAAGACCACTTTACAAAATATTATAACTTCATCTAATATATTAAAAAAAACTTACAATGTAACACCATTAACATAGCATTTACCTATTACAAGCAAAATTCTTGTAAAATTTTTAATATTTTATAAATAATAATTAAATTATACATTTGAAATTCATGTCAGTAGTGACCTATTTGATTGCAAAGAAAATACAAGTGAAAGAAATTAGGCAAAAGAAATTAAGGTAGAAATTGTGATTGTTTTCTATTTGGATGAAGGAAGAAAATGGGCAAGAAAGAAAATTGAGAAGAAATTAGTAGTAGGGCTGCTTAATTTTTAATCTCTCCTTAGCTGAGAAGAAATTAGGAGAGAAATGTGCAAGCCAATCTTTTTTCCCCACTTTGCCCTCATTCTTAAAAGCTCCATTATCTTCTACATTTGTAGCAATGTATAATCTGGGGTTTCCATTTAAGCATTTTCTTCCTTTAGATATTACTCTATTTTTTCTTCTTTTTTTCTTTTAAAGATACAAATTCTTATAAAGGTTTCTTGGTTTTACATTGCTTATAAACCATGACAGTAGCAACTCTTATGTAATAATATCTAAGTTAGAAGTTATTTTTCCACATACTATGCATATATTTTAGACTATAGTCAATAGAAATTGAATTAGCACACTAAATTCATTGTGTCGAGGCTTCGAAGTCATTACAAATATGATGCCTAGCTACTCCAATAGGTTGCACTTTACTTTGACAAGTCCATAGATGTGCTCTAATAGGTTGCGCACAAAAACTCATATGCATTGGAATCCTGCTTAAATGACCCAGTTTGGTTATGCTTTGATGAGCCCTAAAGAGCATTTCTTGATGGGTTTTCTGCGGCTACCTAAATGGGTCATGCAAAAATGACTTAGTTTTTATGTGTAACCTAGTTTAGAACAAGCCAAGAACTTCTTTTTGTTTAAAGAAAACTTTCTTTTGTGAAAAAAACTTCAAAATATCAAAATTGATAAATTTTTATCCTCATTCATATTTTAAAAATTCTTTTCTACATTGAGCTATAATTCATTTTTATATGATATATTGAATCTATATGAATTAAGTTTTTTAAAAGTTCATATTTATAATTTTTAGTTCATGATGTTAGATATATACAATATTTACTAACTTAAATTTATGATTTTTCATAGTCATATTTTTAAAGTGCTAGTGTCCTTACCCTTTCAAATTTTCATTGTTATTGCAAATTGGTATACAATAAGTGACAAAAGTTTTCGGTTCATGGAGTGAAATTGTTAAAAACAAGTATTGTTCATCAAGTTTCACAATACTTAGTTCTGCATTATTATTCTAATATGTTTTATTAAGGAAAATCTTCTTAGTTCGTATGTTATTTATATTACCATATTAAAATTACCATTGTTCAATTGTTAATGATAAGACATGTTAAGGTTATTATGATCTTTGTAGATGATTGCAAAACTTTATTTGCCTACCTCTATCAACAATCAAGGGAAAAGAAAATTAATTAGGTTTTCAAATACAAACAACTAGTTTTCCATGATATGTTTGCTCCTATTCCTAACCATATAATATGTAACCTAAAATTGTGCAAGCATCCCATATGTGATAATAGAATCGTAAATAAAAAATGATATATTGAAATGATTTTATATTACATTATATGGGTGTATGAAAATACCATCTCAAATTGGTGATTTCTTTCATGGAAAAATATCTTTGTCTAATCTATCTACTTATTTACTATTTTTAAAAATTATTTACTACTTTTTTATTTCCAAAAATAAGAGGCTTTATTTGATAATTATTTTCATTTAAAACTTGTAACTTTAAATGTATAATATTAAAAAGTTTAAACAACTTTAAGATATTTTCTTAACTAAATTTGTTGTTTTTAATATCAATTTTGTCATTAATGGATGATAATATAAATCTATAAAATAATTATGTCATGGTTGTAAAGGAAAGCCATTTTTATTTAAATATAATAATGATAATATTTTTTGTTAAGCAACTCTATGAATAATATGGAGTTAGTAAATAAATTTTTATTTTATAAACAATAATTTTCTTACTTCTAAAAATATTTCTAAAAACCAATCGGATTTTATTGAGATAGTTTTTCTTTGTTAACCATAGGAGTAATAATAGAAGATGAAAAAGAAAACATATATAATAAGCAATTTGAGTTAAGATGATTAATTTTAAGATGGTAGAAAATAGGAAATGCATTGATCAATGTGTATTGTATAACTTATACACTTCATTGTTCATGCTATGCATTTGTTAACTTTGCAAGCTACACTTATTCGTGCAATAAATGATGGTGAAGTTTTTGAAAGAGATCAAATGTGATAACAACTTATGCAAAGTTTATTGAGAATTAATAAATATCATGATGTGATACGTATGAGTCCTCATGCTTTCCTTCACTTATGTGAGAAATTGAAAGCAATTGGTAGGGTAAGAAATTCTCCACATGCTACAATAAATGAGCAAAATGCTAAATTTTTACTTATTTTAGCACATAATGTAAAAAAAAGAATTGTGTCCTTTTTCTTTGATCGATCAAGAGAAACAATTAGTCATCATTACAATAATATTTTATAAGTCATTATTTCACTAGAGGATAAGTTTTTTGTGTAACTTTCTAGATTAGAAGATCATTTACAAATACTTAATAATGGAAGGTTCTATCTTTATGTCAAGGTAAAATAACAATCCATATAAGTTTAAATGCTTAGTATATATTAATAGTTTTAATGTATCATTTACATAATTAAATTTAAAATAATTAAAAATATAGGATTTTATTAGAGCTATAGATAGGGCACATATACGAGTGAAAGTACTAAGAAAATATGCCCTCTGGTTTCAAGGAAACAATGACTTTCTAACATAAAATGTGTTGATTGGTTGCATTTTTTATGCAAAATTTAGTTATGTACTGTCTAGTTGGAAAGGAATTGCATTATACTCTAGATTTCTTAGGCATGCATTAACTAAAAAGGGATATGAACTTAAAATTCTTAAAGGTAAGTGAAAACATTAAATTAATCACTACACGGAAAAATTCTAATAAGGTTATTTCATAGTAATTATGCTCTATAAGATATATTCATATACTTCTTATATTTACTAGGTAAATGTTACTTAAGAGATGCAAGATTTCCATTAAAGTTAACTACTTACACCATGTAAAAGTGTTCGTTATCACTTAAAGAAGTACTCAATGTGTGGTCCATAAAATGTGAAAGAAATATTTAATCATCAATACATTTCATTGAGAACTATTATTGAAAGAACATTCAGATTCCCAAAAAAATGGTTTTGAATCATAGCTAGTGGCACTAAACTATATTATTCATATAAAACCATGACAAATATTACTATTGCTTGTTGTATATTACATAATTTCTCGATAGATATTGATCCTGATAGGCATTTAAATAAAGAAGCAAACTATGAGCTACTAATGGCATAAATGATCTTGGAGATCATTATGCATGAACAACAAAAAAGGACTATGGGCAAGGATTCATTCTAAAAGAAAGCATAGCAAATTGTATGTGGGATAAATATTAAGAGAGTTTATCATAAATTTCTTTTATGTACTATGTAATGATTTGTAATTTATGGTGTTTCTAACAAGTTTGATTTTCCACATTAAATTGTATATAACTATGTGTTTTCTATATAATGTTGAGTAACATGTGAAATTTGCATTTCTTATGTTTGTATTATACAAGACATCAAGCATGTTGCCTATGCCAATGAAATATGCAAAATTGTTATCTATGTAGTAAATTACTTTGTTATAGACTACAAAAAAAATATAATATTATGTAACTTAATTATTAATTTTTGATGTTACTTATTTCATAGTACTAACTTATGTGACATTTTGTAAATTGAATTTGTCAAAGAGCAAGAGGTCAAAAAATAAAAGACAAACTTTTTCTAAGGATACATTACGATGGACTCTTGAAATATATACAATGTTGTCAGATGCTAAAGAAATAGACCAAATGGTACTTCCACTTCTTTATCTTATGTCACTATAGTGAAACTCTAATACTAATGATAGGACCACTATTTTCAAAAGCAACACATCAAGAATGGAATGAAAACTTTAAAGGATGACTTTAATAAATGTTATGATTTATTTCATATGTGGAGTAGAATTAGTTGGAATCCTATAATACAAATGTTTGAAGTAGAACCAAAAGTTTGGGATAAGATCTTGAGAGTACTTGCTTATATATGATTATTGCAATTTTATAATAAATTTTTACTCTCAATATTTTTTTAAATGTATTGAATTTTAAATTATTTCCAATATATAGACATGACTAACGAAGGTTGCATTTATAGGAGAAACTTGAAGCATAAAAATGGAAGTGAAAACCAAGATATAATTATGATAAACTGTTGGATCTTTTTTGTAATACCCCAAGGTAAAAATTTAGAATATCTAATTATTTTAAATTTTCAAAATAATTATTTTAAGCAGTAGGTGTAGTTAAATTGTATTTGTCATAATTGAAGTGAAGTAAGAATATTTTAAATTCTTACTAAACAAGTATTATTGTGATTTTACTCTATAAAAGTGTTAATCAGGCATATTTTACACAATTAAGTTTTGTGACACTTGAAGGTTGAAAATGTAGGAATATATATATATATGTATGTATATATATATATATATATACATACATATATATATATATATATATATATATATATATGTGTGTGTGTGTGTGTGTGTGTGTGTGTGTGTGTGTGTGTGTGTATGTGTGTGTAATAGATTTGGTGTATAATTTCATTCGTAAATTTATAAATTTACAATAATGTTTTAGAAATTTGGAACATGGAAAATCATGATATGTATATATAATATAATTTGACATTGTTTCTTTGATATTTATAAAATAAAAAATTATTATATTAAATTGTGATTAATGAAATTTATAAAAGGAAAACGGATGGCTAAGATTGAGTTTAATTTGAATAGAAAGCATTGATTGAAAATCGAATCAAGCTCATATGCTGCAAGAAGCAACGAATTAAAACCCAACTCTCTTTTTTTATTTTCTTTTACTCCCTCTCTCTTTATTTTCTTGACAAGCTCCTTTCCTTTCTCTCTTTTATTTTTCTTTCTTCTTTTTTCCATTTTAGTCAGCTCTCTCTCTCCTTCTATCAATTGTCATTTTTTATGTTTCTAGCACTGCATCGCCACACAACCATATGGCTGAAACAACCCTCTGTTGAGCTACCATCCTCCATATCATGGAAAGCCATTGGAGCTGAAGCAATAGTGTATTTGGGCGATAGGTCCTTTAATGTGATCTTTGCTAATTTCTAGCTACCATCATCGAGGTGAATCATCACTAGCAACTGCAAGTTACTAACATGAAAAGTAGCATATCGAACTTAGGGGAAGGCATCTATGCAAGGTGATTTGTTCATTTCCTTTTGCTAGCACTCTAGCACATTCTCATTGTAGACGAGCTGCCGATTGTTAGCCCTAACAACCTATACCCAAGAGGGGGAATTAGGCATTTTTAAAACTTCTACCATTTTTTAAATCCTTTTTGAAAACCTTTTAATTTTGGGAAGTCATGAGAATAATTTTGATTTAAACACTTCCAAGAAAGATTTATGAATATGTTTGCACTTAAGATATAACAATTCAATTCACTCATGTAAAGCAATTCATTCAATTATGCATAAATAAGAATTAAGAAGCCAATGCATAAATTCAATTTTTTTTCAACTATTGAACTAACAAGATCAACTATTGAACTAACAAGATCAACATTGAAGCACATCATTTTAATCATTTTAATCTCTATATTTGAAAGCCTGTGGAAGGTGTTAGAAATGAAAATTAGCCATTACTAATTGTTATTTGTACACTAGAATAGTTGAAATTGATTGGTGAATCGATTTAAGATATTCAGGGTGCTCTCTGAATGTCTAAAATTAATTGGTGAATTAATTTACCTAGACAAAAATAAACTCAAATTTGAAAGGTCATAACTTCTTCATTTTAAGTTTATTTTAAGAAAATGACCATTGTTGGAAAGCTAATTAAGTATACTTTCAAATTGGATTAGTTTCATGCTCATATCTAATGTAATTTTTGAGATATATTCAAAACAGGAGCAAAGGTTAGAAATAATAAATTTGTAAAAATCTAATTTTAAGACTCAAATTGTATAATTCATAACTCTTTCATATCTTAATAATTTTAAGCAATTAACCATCCATGGAAAGCTCTTTGAGTCTATTCTCATATAAAAATAATTTCATGCTTATATCATTTGTATTCTTCATGATATGATCAAAATAATGAGCATACAACAGAAATGATAGAAATGTAAAAAATTGATTTCTAGACTCATCTTGAAAGAATCATGACTCTTTCATATATTAATCATTTTGAGCAAATGATATGCTTATGAAAAGCTCTTTGAGTATATTTTTATATGGAAAAGGTTTGACAATCAAATTATGAGTATTCAATAAGATATGATTAAAACAATGACCAAAGGTCAAAATTAAAAATATCATAAACTTATATTTCATTAGTTTTTGAAATGTTCCTATAGGTTATCTTGTAAAAATATGATTGTGGGATATCTTTTAAAACATTTTGATCAAGCTAAGATTATAAAAAACATGTTTGAGTTCTATATCATGAAATGCTTTATTTTACAAGAAAGACTAAGCCTTAAGGTAAAAAATTATATCAATGAAGTTCCTTGACTTTTCTTGAGGCTTCCAAGTTTTTAATCTTCTCAATTTTCAATACCTAGATCACATCTCTTTTCTTCTTTTTCTTCTTTGTTCTAGAGTTGAGCACAATATGTTCTTCTATTTCTTTACTTCAATGCTCACTTTTCTTTATCTTGAACTTTTCTAGATAATAACCATAAACTTTGCAAATCATATAATTTGTCCAATCTCATATATCATAATATTGATATAAAT
Organism: Sindora glabra; assembly: GCA_020226215.1. Classification (NCBI taxonomy): domain Eukaryota; kingdom Viridiplantae; phylum Streptophyta; class Magnoliopsida; order Fabales; family Fabaceae; genus Sindora; species Sindora glabra. Next base: position 39,860,757 of record CM035227.1, on the reverse strand, counting down.
GGTTCATATAAAATAAATTAGCACAAGAATATGTATAATCATCTTTTCATATATCTTGATTAATCATTTGCTTAGTAATGATTATCTAAAATATAGCTCATTTAGCATATAATCAAGCATTGCTATTATAATCATAATCTAGTATGTCTATTGAAGATTTTATAGTATTTTGGTATAAAGACATGCAATGTTATTGCAAACAATTAGTTGTTATCATGCATATAGAAGAATAAGTACAATTATCATATCATATATATGCATTAACCATAACATAGTATGTCTATTAACATATATCACTTTAGTATAAAACATATAATGCTATTGCAACCACCTACTTGTTATAATCAAAACTCATTATATAAAACTTAAGGTTAACATTCTCCCTTTTTTTGATAATGACAAATTGCTAAAGAAAAATATGTTTGAAATAATGATTCAATCTAATTAGCATAAGAAGATATCATAACATAATTTTCTCTTCATTTCTTTCTCCTCTTATTTGATATCAACAAAAAGGATAAGCAATCATATTGAAGTAAATGATGTCATACAAGTGATATCATTATCATCTCCCTCTATTTGACATCAATAAGAGGATAATGAAACATATAGGAGCAAGTGATGTCATTTATATTCTCCCTTTATTCCTTATTATCATCTTCTTCTCCTCTTAATTGCTTAAAAGATAATCATAATTGAAAGCCATATTATTTATCTTTATTAAAGACATATCATGTCATATGATCTTAATAAAATTATCAAGTGTTACATATCATAATCATATGAAGAAATATTCATGAAATAAATAAGTCAAAGGATATAGCACTTTACCTTTTTTCTTTAAATAAGCATGAAGAGACATGTAATATGTGTAAACATTTAAAGCCCTTCATGTTAAGAGAGATGTGAGCTATGATATAAATCATAATATAAGCAAAGCTCCCTTCAAATCATGCTATTTATTTTGCATGAGCTCGCCCTCAATGAAATAACATTAATTTTCTTATAGCTTTCAAAAATATGCTTTCCTTTTGAATGATATAAAATAGATTGGAAATATGAAAAGCACAAAGGATCAAGACATATATACCTACCAAAGTATATAATCATATTTATAAATAAGGCAAACATAAGCCCTTTTTAATCTAACAAAAAGCATTTGAATTTCTCCCCCTTTCAAAATGCTTGTTGAAACTAAAATTTTCAAACATGGTCATCTGAAAACAACATATCATGATAATAAAAGATTTAGACAATTTGAAACCAATGACCTTTTATTTTCAAAACTAACTTGAAAGTGATTAAAAGGAATCATTTGAAATAATCTAATGCATGCATGTCTCCTTAATAAGTTTCCTCTATGAAAGAGCATGATTAGCACAAGTTCCAAGCAATCAAGAGACTTAACTCAAGCACATTATGAAAGAATATGCAATAGGGATAAAAGAGATAAAAACTATTAAGCTTTCCTTATAATGATAACAATGATTATGTAACACTAATTAAACATTTTTTCATCATAACCAAGCATATTTTCCATAATCATATCCTAACTAACCAAGAGCTAGTAGATAAAGAGTATCATGTAATCTAAACATTTATGATCCATAAGAAAAGAATAAGGGTAGAGATACTCATTGATTTTAGCAATATATAGCGCTCCTTGGTTGTAATTATCTTCTTTCTTATCACTTATGAGGTGAATATTAGCAAACTTCATAAGTAATGACTTTTTTCTTAGTGTGATATCCTTCAAAAGAGGATTGGAATCCTTCTATAGCACACTTTTAAATCAAGACATGATCTTCCAAAATTTTCAACACTTCACACACTTAAAGATGATCTTTTGAATTATCTCACAAATCTTAAAGATTCTTGCAAACTTTTAAGCACACAACTCAAGATTGGAGATTAGAATGATATAAATCAAATTCTAAAGACATCTCAAGGAAAAGATAGCATCATTGAAGCTTTTAAATATCATAATTCAAGATAAGATATTAGAATATACTAAATAAATTCTAAACATTCTCCAATGAATTATTAGCTTTAAGCACCATTTTAGCACTTCTTGGAACATGTACATGGTTGATAGAAACTATTTAGCAAGTAGTGTATCATCAATCATGTAACTTTGAACTTTTAAAGAGATAAGAAAAATCCAAATAATACAATTTCAAACTAATGAGGATTTTTGACAAACTCAAAAAGTGATTTATGATTTTATAAAATATATGAAATCATCAAAACTCATAAAACTATTTTAAGGGAACAAGCATATAATAAAAAAAGATATGATTGATCATTAAGGATGCATATAATCACTAATAACAAGCAATTTTAATGAAATAAGCTCCTTTTAAGCTTTTACAAGTAAAATGATTAGAAAACATAGAGTTAGCTATCTTTCTAAACTTCCAAACATAAGCAACATATTTTCCTTGCTAGAATAGATAACCTTCCTTTAGCATAAAGGGCACATATCATTTTAAAAGATAAAGCCAATCATAGCAATGATATGTCTAATCCTTAAGTATCCATACTTAAGATATATATAAAGAAAATTAAGCATAATGATAGGATAGAGTATACCAATTTTTTGAAATTCATTCTTCTTTAAAGAGGTTAACTTTAAGATGAAAGTTGAGTTGATCTAGCCTTAAATTGAACTTGTCATCCATTTTCATACTATGCTTGAGGTAGTATCACATTTCTTTCCTACATAAAGCTCTAGACAACTTCTTTGGTATCCAACCAAGACTTGGGTCCATGGGAGTAAGATGAATATCAATATAATATGATCATGAAAGATTAATCAATTCAAATAAGTGAGCATAATGGTTATATTCTTAAAAATTATTTTCAAAGCATTTGCACATTTTTCATATATAAGCAATAGAAAATGAAACTTAATGGAAAATATACTAAGTATTATATATACTCATATTAAATTATATCATCAAATGGTTATAAGTATGTAAAGATAAAGTAAATCATGTATTTTGATTTCAATTTTAATAGAACAAGGATGGAGAAAAAATGAATCTATCATCGCCTTTAGTCATTTATATAGGGGACCTTGTGAATCGATTGGTGAATTGATTCATAGATGAATATGATTATATATGAATCAATTGACTATTCAATTCATGGCCAAAAAATTTAAAATGCTGAAATTCCCTTCACATACTATTAATCGATTAGTGAATCGATTTTGAGCTCCTAGAAATGAATACTGCATTCTTTTCAGCAACAAGTCACTTAATTCTATCTTTGATGAATCAATTAACTAATTGATTGATTTTTCACTGAAAGCTCTTAATTCATTATTTTCAATTCTAATTGATCTATAATCATGACTTTTGAGCTTATGACCATTTACAATCATGAAAGGATAACTTATATACATATATAATCATAATCTTGAAGCAATGCTCATGATTCTTTATTTTTGAAAGCAATAACCTCTTTCTCAATGAATATCAAATATAGTAACATAAGAGGTTTGAGAAATTGAGACCTTATTCTTTGTAATAAAAGGATAACCTTTTCTTACTCATTGCTTTCTAAAAAAGATTTGAGCTTTGAAATAGTACTATTGTGTATTTGTGAGGCTTTAGCTATTCCAAACCTTCTTTGTCTATCTATTTACTTTGGAGAAGCTATTGAAGACTCCTTCTTTTCTTGACCAAATTGTCTCCCTTTGTAAGAATTTTTCTACATAATTAATTCACCAAGAGGACTTAATGGTACGCATTTCATTTTACATGTAAGATACATTTAAAAAATTTTGGCCTTTGATAGAAATTACACTTTAATTCAAACTTGGCAAGAGGTTTTCTTAACTTTCTAAGAGTAAAATCTTTATCATCATTAAATACTTGGAAAGTGCATAAAATGAGTGTTCAACTTCCTTTTTGGATAAATTATTCTCAATTTCAACATCATAAGAAGATGAATAATTAAGTTCCATAGAAATTCTATTATCATGCAATTCATTTAAAGTACATAGGTCATCATTATAAGGACTAGTATTAAAATTAGAATCATATACATCGAAGCCCTTTTGAACCATAGAGCATGAATTTTCCATTTGAAGCTTAATTTGTTCGTCTTTATAATCATCCTTCCTTTCATCTTTGAATTCTTTCACTAAGAGGTGTTGAACATATTTCACACTCTTGCACATTCCCTTGAAGAGTCTCCTTGGAGATAATCTTTTCTTGTTCCTTTTCTTTTTCTTGCTTAACATAAACACACTCATTAATATAAATATGGCTATCAAGATAGAAAGTAATTAGAGTTTCCCAAATTTCTTTTACACTAGAGCATTTGGAAACTTTAGCACATGCATCATCATACAAACTAGCATGCAAAATTTTCATAATTTTGATGTTTAAAGCAAACTTCCTTTTGTAATCATCATCCCATTCACTTTTTGGTTTTGAAGTAAAATCACTCTCAATAATATCCCATGCATCAAAATCCAAGGCTTCTATATAATACTCTATTTTTCCTTTTCAAACTTTAAAATATAAACTATCAAAGAAAGGAAGCTTGGAAATATCAACATATTCAAACATTAGAGCATTTAAAATATCAAAATTTTCTTTCAAAAAGTTACTATCAAAGGTTGCCATGGATCCTCTAAAGATGATTAAGTCTTTAAATAAGAGTCCAAAGCTCTGATACTAATTGCTGGCCTTGGCAATCCACACCCAAGAGGAGGTGAATTGGGTATTTTTAAAACTTTTTACCATTTTTTTAAATCCTTTTTGAAAACCCTTTAATTTTGGGAAGTCATGAAAATAATTTTAATTTAAACACTTCCAAGAAAGCTTTATGAATATGCTTGCTTTTAAAATATAACAATTTAATTTACTTGTGCAAAGTAATTTATTCAATTACGTGTAAATAAGAATCAAGAAGTTAATGCAAAAATTAAGTTCTTTTTCAACAATTGAACCAACAAGATCAACATTAAAGCACAATTCATTTAACTAGTTCATAAAAAATGCATAGACAAAATAATCAAGAAACATGTGCATGGATATATAACTCTTTTAAGTATATAATTATCCAAGTATTAGCATAAACATTCAAGCATAAAATATTTAACAAATGACAACAATAAAATAGAGCATATACAGCAAGAAAAATAGAGTAAAAATCGGAGAAATAAAGTATAGTGCAAAAATAATAGAGAGATAGGGTAAAGAGATAAAATACAAGAATTTATAATAGTTCCTCCCTTGGATATCCTCACTATAGTGTATATCCACTCTCCAAGCTCTCCAAGCTTGTATATCAATTCATTATCCTTTCAAGTTTCAATTAGCAGTTGAAGAAGTTTTATAATCTTTGCTCTTTCTTGTGTAAAATCTCTCTTTACAAAGGATTCCTCGCTTTTTTAATGATTCTCTAAGGGATACCTCACGCTTTATAGTTCTAAAGTGATACAAAATGAATATCAACTTAAATAAACTCTCTTGAAGAGTGGTTAAACCAAATAAGCACTAAGAATAGAAGAAATTTCAAATGTAAAGCTCAATTCATGATACTGATGAAAGAAGGATTAAAATGATGTTAAGAAATGAAGTTTAGGCTCACACTCTCTTTTGTATTTGGTATTTCTTAGCTTATATAGGAAGCTTATGGAGTGATATAGCTATTTGAGATTGTTAGAAATGAAAAATTAGCCATTATAAATTGTTATTCATGAACCAAAATAGTCAAAATTGATTGGTAATCGATTCAGGATGTTCAAGGTGCTCTCTAAATGTCCAAAATCGATTGGTGAATCAATTCACCCAAATAGAAATGCAGACTAAAATTTGAAAAGTCATAACTTCTTCATTTTAAGTTCATTTGAAGCAAACGACCTATTGTTGAAAAGTTAATTAAGTATACTTTTAAATGAACTAGTTTCATACTCATATCTAATGTCATTTTTTATATATGTTCAAAACAATGAGCAAATGTTAGAAATAGTAAATTTATAAAAAATCTGATTTTGAAACTCAATTTGTATAATTCATAACTCTTTCATATCTTAGTTATTTTAAGCAAATGACCTATCCATGAAAAGCTCTTTGAGTCTATTTTCATGTAAAAATAATTTCATGTTCATATCATTTATATTTTTCAAGATATGATCCTATAAAAAATGATTGAAATGCAAAAAATTGATTTTTAGACTCATCTTGAAAGAATCATAACTCTTTTATGTATTGATCATTTTAAGCAAATTATATTCTTATGAAAAGCTCTTTAAGCCTATTTTCATATGGAAAAAGTTTAACAATTAACTCACGAGTATTTTATGAGATATAATTAAAATAGTAACCAAAGGTCAAAATTGAAAATATCATAAACTCATATCTCATTAGTTTTTGAAATATCCCCATAAGCTATCTTGTAAAAATATGAATGTAGACTATCTTTTAAAACATTTTGATCAAGCAAAAATCATGAAAAATATATTTGAATTCTATATCATGAAATACTTTATTTTACAAGAAAGACTAGCTTTAAGATGAAAAACTATACCAATGAAGTTCCTTAACTTTTCTTAATGCTTCTAAGCCTTTAATCTTCTCAATCTTCAGTACTTGGATCAGATCTCATTTCTTGTCTTTCTTCTTTATTCTAGAGTTAAGCACAATATATTCTTCCATTTTCTTACTTCAATGCTCACTCTTCTTCATCTTGGACTTTTTTATATAATAACCATAAACTTTACAAATAATATTGTTAGTCCAATCTCATATATTAAGATATTGATATGCATAATTCATATAAAATAAATTAGCATAAGAACATGCATAATTATCCTTTTATATATCTTGATTAATCATATGCTTAGTAATAATTGTTTACAATATAACTATTTTAACATATAATCAAGTTTTGCTATTACAATCATAGTCTAATATGTCTATTGAAGATTTTATAGCATTTTGGTACAATGACATACAATGCGGTTACAAACACTTAGTTGTCATCATGCATATACAAGAACAAACACAATTATCATATCATGTATATGTATCAACCATAACATAGTATGTCTATTAACATATATCACTTTAGCATAAAGCATACAATGCTATTGCAACCACCTATTTGTCATTATCAAAATTCATTATTTAAAACTTAAGGTTAACACCAACAACCCTTTTAAGTTGTGGCAAATGATTTTATGGAGAAAGCCTTCCTTTTTTATGATGATTTAGATTTAATTTGAAGACTAATAAATGCATACTTGAAATATATGGTGATCCCTTTCAAAAAACATGAAATTTATGCTTTGTAATGCTAGAATACTATAATTAGAATATCTATTAAAAGCTACATTCCTATGTTTTGAATGATTCTAAATTGATCTAAGAAAACCTATTTTTATGTATACTTTGGAATATATGATAATGCTTTGGAAAATAAAGGTTTAATGCTATAAGATAATTGAATGATATGGTATGGTTAAAGCCCTTTTATATCATCAACTTTCAAATTTTTAATGATTTGGGCTTCAATTAAGAAAATCCTAAATATGTGAAATGTAATCTTTTTGGATCATCATAAGTTAGATTTAAAAGTATAATAAAGTGAGAGTATAATTTTATGTAATAATGTGATTAGAGCATGCTTGAAGCATTAGGTTCCAATATTTTACTAGTTTTATACTTTGATTTAGAAAACTCATCATTCATAAGAATCCCTAATATTTTGATTGTAAAATTGAAAAATAAAGGAAGTGAGGATCTAATATTTCTATATGTATAGCTTTGAATTGAAAATTCTCAAATAATGCCATATTTAAATTACAAGTTGATATTAGGAAATATAGGAAACAAATAATTTGGAATACTATTATATTATGATTTGAACCTAGATTTGCAATGTTTACAAAGAAAATAAATAGTGCTCACATATTTATAATTTTATCATTACAAGTAGTGAAGTAGAAAGATAAAAGAAAGGTAAGAACAAACTACTATGAGTTTCTACAGTGGATGTGCACCACTAGATGAGTATATATCTTGCTATAAATTAATATCTTATATAAAAGTTGTTTAAATGTCATAAGTTATACTCTTTTTATTGGTGGTATAGATTATATATATATATATATATATATATATATATATATATATATATATATATATATATATATATATATATATATATGTTCATGTATAAGCTCTTAAGGGTACAATTGTGTAGCATGGTTTATGATTGAATTGCCCTTATAATCATGAATGAGTGATATGGAACTAATATCCATGATATGAGTGTGATTATTTATTTGAGTAAATATTGATTGACCCTGCTTAGAAAGTATGGTGGTATTATTTTAGACTATTGATTAATAATTACTAAGTTTACGTTGATATCCATGTACGTGAGTATAGCGGTGTTGTTGTACATGTATACTATGATGTGTTTGATGTTGCCACATGATAATGAAATAACTACTTATGTTGAAATTGTATTGAATTTATGATATGAAGAGTTGAGCTCAAACTAATATATTATATTATGAATTATGCCATGAGTGGCATTGAAAATTAAGGAACATGATGGGGTAATAATATGAAAACTAAATGGGAAATTTCTAGTAAACAACTTATGAAGGGTATAAGATAGGCCTTTGAAAAACAAGGATGAAAAGCTTGTTAAAGGTATAAGGTTGACTCAAGAGTTAAAAGATGGATGCAAGTATACTTATATCAAAATGCTATGTATTGTTTCATGATATTGATATTTGATTGTTCTTAGATAATTCTATTTAATACAAATGTGATTAAGATTGATTGACTATCTAAATGTTTAATGATTACTCAGAACAAGTTGTGTCTAAAATAGAAATCATATTGTGTAAATTGAATGGTTGAAACTATTATGGATTATGACATGAATCAAATAACTTGAGCTACATGCAGTGGCTAAATTATGCAGAAGCTTGAGTTTTATGATAGCTTTCTATTTTACTGCTTAATCAATATTTAAATTATTCTAATCATTAGAAACTAATGATATATTGGCAGATATATACTTAATGAGTTTATAAAACTTATTCCTCTCTTTTAACATTTTCAAGCTCAATTTGAATTTATAAAGTTGTATAGCTCATGTGAGAGTCAAAGGTAATCCATAGATAAATTGACAGTTAGGATTCTATTGGCATCAAATTTGAGAATTAGAGTAGAGATTATATTGATGTGATATTTGATGTGTTAAATTATTTATATGTATATGTTTTGAGGTTATATGACCTCAAATGTGTTTTGTGTGTAGTCAATGTCATTATCGTATATGTGATAACTACAGGTTTCTTGATTTAGGGTATATGACCCTTAGAAAGTGTCTAAAAATAAGGGAAGTTATGCTTTTTTCTATAAAAAATTAAATAAAATTTTGAATCATCATAGAAATATGGAAATTTCCATTAGATAGAATTAGAGTGAATACATAAAGATTGGTGGAAACTGAGTATTGGGATCTATGTTAATCATGATCAGATTTAGGTCATGACATTTTTGCAAGGATAGAGCAATTAGTAGTTATGCTAAAAGTGTAAAAGATAAAGTCTAATGGTGGTAACAAGAAAATATTAATTTGAATGATTGTTTTGATGTTATGTTTGAATTTGATATATATTAGGAAAATGAAGGCACACATTTTGCAAGTGATATGGATGTATATAGTCTTGTATATGGCAATTCAAATCAATCTCATGGAACATCATCTTCAAAGGGCATTGAACACAAAGTAGTAATGATTGATTTAGTTGAAAGTAGATATAAAAAATGAATATAGGAATTAACAACTTAATTAAAGTTATGAGAGAATGAATTGCATTAACTAGCAAACAAGTTGAAATAGTTGGAAGAGATTTTGCAATTCTTGAGAGAAGTAAGCCTTAACATTATAGTCCTGGAGATGTATCAAATGAGTTAGAAAGCATAAGAGTCATATAAGAAATCTGATTTTAGTAATATCATTTTTATGTGAAAATAAGAATGCTAAAAAATAATTTTTTGCTATACCATAAGAGATGCATTAGAATCTTTTATATTATCTCATAAATGATGCAAAAATCATTTGAAAAGTATTTAGTAGTATTATAGGAATAATTAGGGTGTATATTACTAAACTATGTGGTATCTATAGTATTATGGTAGTATTTAGGATGTATGTAAATGATTTATGTGGATTTTGTAGCATTACGGTAGTTAGTAGGATGTATGTAACATAAACAATACAATTTTTGTGCTTAGTTTATATTATGTTAAGTAATATGTTATGGAACATTATTGTATGCTATAATGGGAGTTCAAAATTTATATTAAGTTATATGTGATAGAACACTGATATATGTTATAATATAAGGTTAACAAATTAATTTGTCATGAAAATGGGAATAAGACTAATAAAGTCTCTTGAAACACAACAAACAAGCAAAACATTAGCCACTAGGAAAGGATAGTTCTAGTAAGCATATTTAATTAATTTGTTAGCAATTTTATGTTAAAAGTAATAAAAATTATTATCATAACATATATTTTTAAAAAGTTTAAATTTGATGAATTGACAATATAAATATTTTTATACTAATGGCAAATGAAAAGATGTCACTTAATTAAAAAATAATTATTAACTAAAAATTTTTGACAATATAAATATTTTTATACTAATGGCAAATGAAAAGATGTCACTTCATTAAAAAATAATTATTAACTAAAAATTTTTAATGATAGTAAAAGAGTTTTAATAATTATTTGATGATTTAATAACACATAAGGAGTAATAGTGTAAAATTATTTTATACTGATAATAAATTAATTATAATTTATTAATTGAGAGTATTATAATTATTTTAAACTATTAAATTTTCTTTCTTCCTAATTTTCTATTCAGCCAAATAAAAAACAAACTAATTTCTCTCTCATTTGCTTTCTTATCAAATTTCTCTCCAACTAAATACAAAAAAAGAAAATATCTCTTCTTTTATTTTCTTTCTTCCCTCATTTCTTTCTCTCCATTTTCTTTCTTCTCTTATATCTCCTACATCCAAACAAAATATTACAAAAAAGTAGGTAGTTCAGCTAGCAGATAGGAACGTGTCTAAATATTTTAGGGCCTTATATAAAATTATTAAATGAGCCTCGTATAATATAAATCATCAAATTTTCATATTATTCTTCTAACTTTATAAGTTGCAAAATCATTTATTAAAATTTTATAATAAAATAATTCTAACATTTCACTTTTAATAGATAATATGACTAATTTATTTAATTTATATTATAAAAATAAAAGAAAATAACAATAACGATAAAAATATAAATAAAATAAAAGTGCAAAGTAAATAGAAAAAATGATAAAATGATAGAATTTGAAAACTTGGAAATAAAGAAAATTGCATATCGTACTATCTACTGTACTAATTTGATATTAATTCACCTTAAAAATTTATTTTAAAAAAGCATCAAGATAAGAGTGAGAAGAGAGAACAAAATATGAAAGTTAAGAAAATTTAAAGAGAAAATGTTAAAAATTTATAGTATATATAGTTGAAAAATGACTATTATAAATTATAATATTAAAAATTATTAATTAGTAATAATGTACAAACACAATATTACTATTATATTATTAATGTATAACTCCTTAATAATACATTCAAATTTGTAAATAATAAAAAATAATCTTAAAGAGAATAATTATTGTTAAATTATTAACGCATAACTAATTTTTTTATAGTCATTAATTATTCACTTTGTATAGTCATACAAAAAATCTGCAACTAATTGAAAAATAAAATAGTAATTATTTCTCAATTAGTTGTAGATTGTATAGTGGATGATAATGATTATATAAATAATCTTAAAGAAAGTAATTATTATTAAATTTAAAATTTAACTAATTGATCAATGAGTATATAAAATAAAAAAAATTATAAATGAAGCTTATGAAAAATTGGGTACTTAGACAAGTGCCTTATTTGCACGATTTCGCTAGCGCATGAAACCGGCTGGACGAAACAGCATACAATAGCATAAGGCGATGCGTTTTATTTGACCGCTGGTAGATATTTCATTTTCGATGCGGTTATGCGTTAATCGCTTCAATATGGTACAACTGGAAGCCAGTTCGGTCCTAATCGCTTCCATTCTGGTTTTGTTATTCTCAAAACACGGGCTTCCTTTTGCTCGCATGTGAACTGTGTTTCACGATCGCCTCTTATTCGGGACAGGTGATTTCCCATAATTTCATTCTTCATATTTCTATGACTTTGATTTCCCCTAATTTCATTCTTCATATATCCCCTTTATGCGTTTTTCATTTTTTGGTTTCAATTTGTTTATGGTTTTGATTTCGACGGCTTCTTATGTCAGTTCTCGATACCTTTGCTAAAACCTCCTACCAATCTTGCTTTGTCAGAGTTTCAGTGCATCACTCCTACTAATCACATGTATTTATCTCTGTTTTTCCAATTTTGCTTTGGGGTTTTGACTTTTTGGGACATTGCTCTCTGAAATCGGATATTGATTTCCTTGTTGTTTTTAGCTTTTTGATTTTGAGTAAATTCCTTATATGCGGTGTTTCAGCTCAGAGAATGTTTTATGGTTTTTGGATTTTCATTCAAGATTCAACGTTAGTTGTTCGGAGGTAGGACAAATGGATAAAAGTAAAGCTCTGGGATGCATGGATTCGCTGAGGTGACTTTCTTTATAGGATTATTATTTTTATTACCTGCCTTGCTGAATATGGCCTGCTTCTCACACGTCGCATATAGCTAGGAAAGTGGATGCTTCTGCTTTGCAATTTTTTGGTTCAAATTTTCAAACATCTATCTATGTTATGACAAATTTTTGCATATTTAAGTAGGCTCAATGTGTATTTTATGTAAGGAATACTCTGCACACCAGAATTTGTCAATTAAACATGTTTTGAGATTTCTTGCTCTGATCTAGAAGGTCATATATCGGTGATTATTTGTTGGAAATTTAGGGAAAGTTCTCGCTTGAAGCAACCGAACATGGAGATGTACCTCGTGGTTCTAAATTGTTGGCTTTCTCATTATTTCAGCAAATTTTTGGTGTTAGCATTTCTTCAATCATTGTCTTTATATTTTGCCTGCAATGGAAAATATCAGATTCACTGAGAAGAGAGGATTGGAGAAAGAATGCCAAAATGAAGGGAACAGGAAGAATGGAAGGACAAAAAATCTGGTTTGGTTGCAACAGAGGTTCCTCCTTTCTTCCTGTCACATTTTAGCATTTCATATAATATATAAAATTTGTGCTTTTCAAGGTTAAAAGCATCAGGTCAGCCCTTCTTAGCATTTCATCCTGGGTTACTGAGAAACACCTTGGTATACCATGGTTGTGCCTCTTTCAATTTTTTTGTTTCAAATGTTTAGAAGTTCTCTGTCGCTCTCTCTTGGATTGCATTTGTTTATGATTTATGATACCTGATTTCATGTCCTTCCTTGTAATGTTCCCAGCTGTGACATCTGGAAAAAATATTGAGAAATGGAACTTGGAATCATTTTTCTCTGAGACGAACTCGAAGGTTCTCATGATTGTGGGGGACTTTCGAGTCAAAATCATAACATATCAGCACATGTAGGCTATTACTTCTGATAATCAATAATCAATTCAATGGTGTCTTGAGAAATGTTATTGAATTTGAGAATCTTCTATCAATTTGTTGTGTAGAAATCAGCGAATACTAGTCAAGGAGAAAAGAGTTACTGGAAGTAAGATTGAGAAGCTTAAGGATGTATTTCCTTAGGCTATATTCCCTTAAGGTATTGCGGCACTTTTTTTCTTCCTGTTGTTCCTCTTGTGTAAGTTATTCTTCATTGCAGGGTCATGGTAGTTCTTACTTATTAAACTCTATCATAATCATTTTGCCTCACTTAATGGATCTTCCATCGCTGGAGTTTAACAATTAGGAATTAAGAATTATCATAATCATTAGTTCTGAGGAAACATTTGATGTCAAGTGTGTTCATATATGCGAGAACGTGCTATTCCTGTGAGAGAGCCTGCAAAGAAGAGTATGTACAAGAGTATATCACCAACATATGCCGTGCAGTTTGGCAGACACAAGGGGTAAATGACTTAAGTGACATCATTCAATTGTTATATGCTATCTTTTTGCCGGCAGTTTACAAGATCTTTCACAAGGACGGTTCATTAACTTTGCAACATTTCATTGTTTTCTTTGGAGTCTTTGAACTTGTTCTGTTTCAACTCCCTAATATTCACTCACTAGGATGGGTAAATGCACTGTGCACTTTCAGCACAATTGGCTTTGCTGGCACAACCAATGGTGTCACAAATTACAACGGTAAGTTGGTAACAAATTTCTATTTATACTCTGCCAGTGTCTTATCACTTGATTTCAGAGGCATTAAAATTAATTTTCTCCAACATTGCATAGGAAAAAAAGATTGACAGAACATCAGCGAGTTATAGTTTGCAAGGAAGCTCTGCTTCCAGGACCTCAAATCAAAGCCTTTCAATGCACTTGGGACCATTACCTTTCCATTTGAAGATGCAGTGCCTCCTGATATACATGTATTATTCTGTACCAAGTTTTAAATCATTCAATTATGCACTAGATGTAGAAACTGTTTTCTGGTTATTGATATCTTCATTCCAAATAAAATTCTCGCTTGATTAGACATGGGTTGCGGGCTTACACGTGATTCTGTGTCTAGCTGAGGGAGACTATCTTTCTAAAGGATCATTTATGACTTGTTTACTTTCCGGAATACTGTGAGGGATCCTGCAAAGAAGAATATGGATAAGAGTATATCGGCAACATATGGCGTGATTGTTGATTTACTGGCAGTTGAGCTTTATGGGATGCTGGGCTTTTGGATCAGAAGTCCAACCTTACCTCTTATCTTCCTTGTCTGTTCGACATTGGACCATTGTTATGGCAGATCTATTTGCTGCTATTCAAATATCAGGATGCTTTCAAGTATTGTCTATATGCAACTTCATATGGTAAAGAATGCTATTGTTTGATACCTGTTATCCTGGTAGTCATCATCCTATTCGACCTCAAGGTTTTAGGTCACCAGCTGAGAAATAAGCCTAAAATGTGTAATTAAGAATGTTTTAACTCTACAAAATTTAAATAATTTTCTTATAAGACTAAGCTGTGAGAAATTTTCTCATGAATCCTTAGGGTAAGCGTATATGAACTGCCTAAAGAGTTGAATTAGTTAACACTCGGGCATTACCTATCGCTAACCCAAAAAATATCATTATTATTATGTTTAGAGAGAGCAAATTTGATTGCAGAAGTGCCTCTTCTCATGCTATTTCTTCCATTATATACGTCAGTAATACTGTTGCCCAACCTATACCTATTTTGAGGAAAGAATGTAACAAATTTACTATTTTCCTCTTAAAAATCACCTGGGACGTCTCCTTTTTACCGCCATGTATATGGCTCTGATCACTCTTTGCTGCAGCTTTGCCCTCTTATACTTCTCAAATGTTTAATTGTATAAGACTATCCACTTACTAGAAGAGAAAATAAGAGTCGATAATGTATTGTTAATAATAAATATTAAAAATTATAATAATTATCTTATTTCTTTATCTCTCATTTATCAGGAAAATATTAATTCTCTCTTTCTCTTAGTTATTTATCTCCCTTTCCAAAATATTTATTTTCTTAAACTTGTACATTCCTAAAAATGTGACAATAAATGAAAGATACAATAATTTTATAGAAATCTTTGTTTAATATCATTAGAGATTAAACGTAGTATGGTATACTACCTTATTTTATACAATAATATATTATATTATTCAGTAGTCATTATATTATATTATACTAGTCTGCAACCTATGTGATAGATGGATTTAATTATTTTTAATTAATAATAATTTATAATATAAATTATAATTTTAAATTATAAATTATAAGATTTTTAAAATAATTAATGTAAACTACGTTGTTATGCTTATATCAATTAACAATAAATTTGATATAATTATGTTCAAAATAAGTAAAAGAATGTGTTTTTTTAAAACACATTGTTAATTGATAAAGTTATTATATTATTATAATATTATATTAATAGTGATTATTACCATAATTAAAAGAATATATACACATTTAAATATTAAAAAATTAAATTTAAAAAATGATATAAGTTAATATTTTTAATCATTCTTTATATATTGCTTTCTAGAGATAATAACATTTATACAACTAAATGTGATTAAATATAAGTTTTTCTTAAAAACTATTTCAATTTAAAATTTTTTATTTTATAGATTTAAAATTATATTAATTTTTGCAAAACTAGAATTTTATCAATTAATTCTAAGACTTCCATTATTCTATTTTATTTATCATTTAAGATAAGTTTTTTCATTATTTATCTATATCTTTAGAAAACCAAAAATAAAATTATTAACTTATTTCCAATTTTATTCTTAATATCCTAATAAATAAAAGATAATCAATTACTTTACATATTGATTATTATCTTTAGTAGAGAATAAATTTGTATGTTAAAAATCATTTCTCCTAAAATTGTAATTAATAATTGCCTTATTTAAATTTTATACATTTACCTTAGTGACAGATAAAAATAAATGGGATAGTAAATAATTAGTAAATTTTTATAGAAATACTTTGTTTATATTAAGTATCAAATAATTATATTAAAATAATTGAAATTGAATTTTTATATTTTGCATCCTACTTGTAAAATTTATAGAAAATTTAACACTAATGAATTTTGAAAATTCTACCCAAGAAAATATGGCTCAAGCATTAATTAATGTATGCAAATCACTAATTTATCTATAAGATAAAAAATTTTGATTTGATCATTTACTTAATTTAATCAATTAATTTTTTTAATTATTATCAATTTTGAACCTAAATCAATTTTTCAATTAAACTTTTTAACTTTTAATTTAATCAAAATTATTAATGCAAATCAAATGTGATTAAGATCAAAGAAATTATAAAAATATAAGAAATAAGAAAAAAAAATTATGGAGATTACTCTAGAGTGAAAATCAAAATTATAAAATTTAATAAATTAGGAAAAGAAATTAAAGAGATTATAGAAGTACAATAATTGAGAAAAAGAAATTGAGGAATTTTTTTAATTTAATATAAATTACTATATATAAATAAAAAATTTAATATTTTATTATGAGAATGACACATGACAATTTTACAAATGACACTTGTCATAAGGCAAGATATATCATGGTTAATATATAATACACAGATATAAATTATAGAATGTACCAAACTACACCTTAATATATAATTTTTATTTTTATAAAATATGAATTCATTGAAAACATATGTATTAATCTACATTTTTTCTTCCAACATTCATTGGAACAAACTTTTGTAAATCAAAATTTTTTCTTAAATATGATTCACAACTTATAGATAAAGAGTAAACTAAGTCGTAGGAGCTTTTATTTATTTAATTTTTATTTACACCATTCCATTTCTTTTTAGGTCTAAATATTTTTCTATTAGTTCTGAGTTTAAGTTAATACAAAATTTATAAAGAGGGCTATGTTTGGGGACAAGAAAATTTGTTGATTTTGCATACTTTTATTAAGTAGAAAGTAATATATACGTTAAAAAATTTATTATTTACAAAAGTGAATATATGCATGTAAGATAAACACAATAAATTGGAATCTATTATCTTTATAATATTTTTCTCTATAGTATAAAGCTCATCCTTTAAAATTTAGGATTGAATTCATCCAAAATGAAGATACACTGTAAATGTAAAATGCAACATCACAATTCTTGATAAAATCAATGACCCAAAATTTAATAAAAATAATATGTTAAAAAATAATAACTTTTCACCTTTGATTTTTTCATTAAGGATTATAATATTGTACTTTATATTTTAAAGTGTATCCTAAAGATCAATTCTTAAATTTTAGTTATGTAAAATATAATTTTAAATTTAGATAAAAGAAAATTTATAATCCTGTGCAATCCACCTTACGGGTCCACATACTCTAGCAAATAGATAAAGTAAATTCTCGCACACTATAGACATAAATACCACTGATGCGCACAATAAATTAATAACCTGAAGATCACATCATCACTCACCTTCACAAGCAATGCTATCTAGGTAACATAACTCCTATAATCTCTTCTTCATGAACATAGAGGACTACAGCACTACAACAGGACTCCTCACTTTCTGTTTTCCATTTGTCCACAACAACTCTCCAAACAGAACATAATCTGTTGCAGGCCCAGACACCTTCACAATAAGCTGAAAGGTTTTCTTCTCTCCTATTTTCGTGAAAGTCAAGGATTTTGGATTTACTGAAATCTGAAGTCCTTTGTCCCCATCAGTTTTAGCAAAATAAGTGCCTGCAGGCCCAACATTTGTAACTGTACGAGTGACATTTACTGGATTTGTCTCCGAGCGTCTCACTGTGAAGGAAGGGTAGTTGAAATTCGCAAGGTCGAAAGACTTCGGACAAGGGTAAGGTTTGTAATAATTAAACATCTTGATCACATTCTGGGAATAATTGGAAGCGCATAGGTAGTTCAAGTAATCAACAGTACTTAGATTATAAACAAGTCCAGGGTCCATTGCGAAATTAGGTTGAACATGTCCTGCCCCATAATTAAATGGAGTCGCTTTTCTCCCTTTTGAATCCCGAATCCTGCTGTTTGTATTATCCAGTGTGGTTGCTGGAAAGAATTAACTTGAATTAGTTTGTAAGTATGAAGTTTGAGAAACATGTAGCGTATTTTAGAGGACAATGCATTTTGTAGTATGTTTGACTACACTCGTTAGGCATACATATATGGTACCAGTAGTCATGATGGCTGATTTGATAGCTGCTGGACTCCAGTCAGGATGGAGTGTTTTGAGAAGACCAGCAACTCCAGCAATATGAGAGCAGGCCTGAGAAGTCCCTTGCAACATATTGAAAGGAGACCGATGGAGTTCCCGTATTGGACTAGTTAGAGTTGCCGCCACTGAATAAGCAGCAATTATGTCCACACCAGGTGCCGTTATGTCAGGCTAAAATACGAAAACAAAATTGTAACCGATTAAAATGGTAAAGATGCAAACAAATACAGGACGATTAACAAAATACATGAGGAAAGAAGTTGTTTACCTTGAGGATTAATGGGTGGATGAGATTAGGTCCCACAGATGAGAATGCAGCCATCTCTGGAGCTGGCTTTGTTAGCAAGTATGTTTTTGTTCCATTCATGAAAATGTTGGGGATCCTAGCATCCTGCAGAGTGTGCACAAATGGTACTGATCTTAATTTGCTACAATTATATATGTTCAGATCAAATTTAACAAATTCAGAAGTTGATTCATGCATGAGAAAGATATATATTCACTCCATTGAAGTTGTTCCACCCGGAGCCAGGTTTTTTATAGTATATACTGTTGAGCCATTGCGATTTGATCCAAAGAAATATTCCTTTTGTAGCTTAAATATTTAGAATATTCCCTCATTATGTTTTGATGATGAGTTGCCTTTTTAATAAAAGTGATCACATACTTTCTGCAAAGTCCAAGTTTTGTTTAAAATGATATTTTATACTTGGAAAAGATAAGGTCTGATTCTATTTTGAAAAAATAATGCTTTCTGGGAAGGTTAAAATTATCTTTATTTGAAGTTATGCTTGAATTGATAAACAATTGCCTTCACATGCTTAAAAAGAATTTAACCTATACGTTAAAGTGGTATACAGCTGATCTTGTTTAAAGTTGTAGATTATTTTAACAGAAAATTTGCCCAAACTGTTTCTCTGGATCAACAAGCTGCTTCTTCGTCTTCAAGGAGCAAGAAAAATTGCTACTTCGACTTAAAGGAGCAGGATAGGTGAGGAAAAGTCTTGGAGACCAAGCAAAACGTGATTAGCCTTGTTAGATGGTGTACTTGGTTACCAAGAAATGTTCCCCCCCCCCCAGCCCCAAAGAAACTTGCAGAACATACCATCAAAGCCTCATCTATAAAAGGACAAAAGAAGAGCCTTTGAAGCTAACAAGAGAAAGCAATCATTCAAATTCGAGAAATTAAGCCAAGAGATTCAAGTGTCAAAATACTCTTGTCTATTGAGCTTTTCACTTGCAAATCTGCTTTAGGAATAGAGTAAAAAATCATTATAATCTTTTTGATACAAATCTTTCTTACTGTTATTCACTAGCTTACGATTGAGAAATAGAGTGAAATTCTTTCTTGGTCAGGTCCTAGAAACTAGGGGCTGTCGTACCTTGAGATAAGGTGATTTGTTGTGCCTTGTAAGGCATCAAAATCCTTGAATTGCGATGTAAAATCACTTGAGTCCTAGAAAAAAAAAATTAAAGTGGAAATTCTTGGATTGTGAGATAGAATTGTTTGAGTCTTTATGAAAGATCAAGCAGGAAAGATTGTAAAGGGCAAATTAAGGAAATGGTTAGTAGATAACCCTCAAGCTTTTGTTTGGACTTAAGAGAGAGGAGCACATTTAAATGACTTTTTTTTCTTGGACAATTGAAATTCTATGAAGGGTTTGCATATCTCTTTACCCAGCTCTTTTACTTCAAGCACTTTAATTTTTCAAGCATTTATGTTATAACTAATTATTTTCTTTTCTACTTGCTTCTTTGCATTTTGCCTACTTCTTTGCACAATACTTACTTCTTTACGCAAAAAACTATCTTTGAATATATAGTTTATTCTATACTTGTTCATTCAAAAACTTACTATTCTAACATAGAAAAGTTTATAAAACAAATTTGCCTATTTCTTCGCATTGTGCCTGCTACTTTACAATCTACCTGCTTCTTTGCACATTACTTACTTCTTTACACAAAAAATAGTTTTCAAACTTATAATTGATCTTGTACTTGCTCATTCAAAACTTGACTTGCTATTTTAACATAGGAAAGTTTTTTTTAAAGCAGCAAAAATTTTCTAGGAATTTAAAAACTAATTCCCTGCTCTCTTGGTCACTAGCACTTTCATATAGTAAGCATAGGACAATATGCAGGTTATATCAATTGAAGCAGGTGTTGGAATATTTGTGCTTATGCAGCTTGTCTAGTTGCATTTGGAAGTCTGGCTCCCTGATATTGTGCAAGAGCTGATATAAAACAACCAACCTACCAGCTCGTAAATCTACTTCTAATGTGAAGCATATGTATTTGTTTCTCACTTTCTCTCTCTCACTTTTAATCTTCCGAAATGTGAAGCAAGCGCAATTATTTAGAATTCAATTACCTTTGTGGTCCGGTTTTGGCGACCAAAGGCAACGTTACTGGTGATTTGCCTGTCCATTGTGCCAGCAGCAACAGTGAAAACCCAAGGTGCCACGTTGGATACGGTTCTCTCCTCTGGTCCATTATTCCCAGCAGAAGCAACCACCACTATATTCTTGGAAATTGCATGGAAGGCTCCTATTGAAACCCCATCTACAAATAACTCCTCAGCTATTGGTATAGTCGCGCCGAGAGGAACTGAGATTACATCTACACCATCTTGTATGGCATTATCAATAGCAACCAACATATCTGCGTGATAGCAGCCGCCGTCTCTTTCCCAGCACACTTTGTAGGCTGCGACGTGAGCTCTGGGGGATCCACCCTTAGCGATGCCATTACCCTGTCCCAGAACTGTTGCATTTGCAACAAAATTGCCTCCAGCAATTGACAGTGTATGACTGCCATGCCCAACATAGTCACGCGCAGTTAGAAGCGTTCCGTTAAGTTTATTGCCGGAGCCTTCCAGATAACCTGTGTAGAAGGATCTTGCTCCTATTAGCTTCCTGAAATTTTTAAAACAAAGGGCAAATTAAATAATCGGATTGTTTATGTTATTTTCATGTCAAGAAGTTAAACAAGACAAAAGCGCGATTACAGATTATAGGAAGAAAAAATGAAAATAAGACCTGTTACAACGAAATTTGTCAAGCAGACAGACGCCGCGCCACTTTGCTGGGACGGGGCCTATTTGTTCGTCGGTGTCACTGAAACTCTCCGATTCAGGCCAAACACCTTATCCAGAAAAAGATGACTAAATCAGAGAGAGAGAGAGAGAGAGAGAGAGAGAGGTCCAATAATTGAGAAAAGCTATCAAAAAAATAGTGCCACTGGTAAATCTGTCTAGTTCCCTTTTGCACACCAGAGAATATATTTAGTTAGCAACTGTTATCACTGTCAGTATGATTGCCACCAACAAATTAGTTGCCACAAAAGGCACATGTCCTTGGTGATGTTCGTGTGTAGTTAATGACTTAACTATGAAGCATACCCGTATCAATGTTCGCGATTATTGTATCTTCACCAAATCTTGCCTTCTTCCAGGCAGAGCCTGCAGGAAGGATGCCTTGTTTATCCAGTCCCAGAAATTCCCATGACCGTGTAGTGTGCAGTTCATGCGCTTTGTCCAAGAAAACAGACACTATATCTGGATTTTCTGCAACAATCGAAGCATCTTCTCAAAGTGTAAATAGAAAATAACTAAATATGTTTCCAATGCTGAAACTGTGCAAAAAAAGAGTTGAAAACACCAAATTTAGAGTTTGCTGATGACAATGAAAACGCTTGTTAAATAATTCCCTAACTTGCAATTTCTTCTGCTTCTTCCTCTTCAAGTTTCGCAGCAAAGCCATTGATGTGTTTATTGAATGAATAAAATAAGGCTTCCTTGGCCTTCTTATGGCTGTAACAATTTATAACTAAGTTGTCAGCCTCTTTGTCCATAGACTACAGTAGAGCAATTAACAAAATTAAGTTGACATATTGTGTACCTTCCCAGGACAGAGCTCAGAAAATCATAATGGGAGTTTGTGGCAGTCTCAAGATCACTAGGCGAAGGGTCCGGGCCATGAGAATGTCCTCCCAAGTACACTATGTATGACTGCAACAAACCATCAAATACTCACAATACCCCATTTATGTATTTTGATGCTATTAAATTCAGAGAGACATAGAATGCAACATAATAATTCTATACGCTTGCCTTTTTAACGGCATGGACGGATCCAGGCAAGAAAGTGAAAAGAAAGAATGATGCAGTTAGAAGCTCAACAAACGAGGAACCTCTCATCTTATCTCAAGTAGTGTTTGGGAGCAGCTGAGCATTGGCACTCAACCCTTCCTCTTCCCGTGTTTATATAGTGCTTTCTCTCTTTTTTATTTTATTTTATTTTTCCTTTGCGGGCCATGCTGTTTCTCTTTCCCTTTGTTTAAGCTCAAAATGCCAGCGTTTTTTCCCTTCCCGTATTTGCGTTGTTGATACTTCTGCGTGTTCAACAAAAACTGCACAGTACCTCTCTCTCTTGAAAATCGACGTTCGGGGCTATTCCAGAGTATGAAAAGTGCTGCCCTTAAAAACATCAAATTATATATGATACACAAAAATATTTATTAAAATATAATATAATATTAAAAAATAATATATATTTATTAAAATATATTATTTAATTTGGAGAAAGAATAAAATTTTAAAAATATAAATTATATATCTTTTTCAGTTTTTTAAATTTCACTGTGCATAACTTATATAAGTATATAATAATAAAAAATAATGATAAAAATAAAGAATAAGTACGCTGTATTTGGAACGATGGCATAAGAGAAAAGGAATGAGATTAGAATAAAAAACCCTTCTATAACCATTTTGATATACAAAAAAAAATGTAAGAATAAATGAAAAATGAGTATTTAATGGAAATAATTTTATTAATGAAAAATATAATTTTTATTTAAAAATAAAAATTATATTTTGGTATTTAATAAATAATATTACTTATTTTTTCAAATCAATATCAACTAAATTTTTTAGACATAATTCTAATTTTTATTATCATTAAATAAATGATGAATTGATAATATTACTTTATTTTCACATAAAAAAATTATTGTAATTAAACCTAAGTTGCATTCACTTTTTTTTTTTATCTTTCATGGGGGAAAAAAGGGCTGCATGCACTATTTTTTTCTAACTATTCATCGCATAATTTATGAATTTTGTTTCAAATGTATCATGGTTATTAGTTCATTTTATATATTCAAAATTCTACTATCTATATTTATAACTTATTTAAGTTAAAAAATGAACTAAAAATTTATTATATATATAGATTTAATAACACCGCTGACTCATGTAATATTACGTCGTAAGAAAATTTCTATTTCTTTTACTTTTTGTCAAGATTTTAGTTACATTTATTCTTTAATAACATAATATTTTATACTCACAAATAATATAAATAATTTTAAATTCACAATAAATTAAATTAATTTAGACATACAAAACATCATTTGATTAATATCATTTTTTAGGTATTTTTATGTCAATTTATTTCAATTTATGTTTTTTTTTCAAATTTTACATTCAGATACAAAATTCAAATTTAAAAGTAATAATTTATATAAAATATTTTAATAAATAGTTTTTATTAGTTTATTTTATAATTCCTTACCATTTTTGTATTGATAAATTCATCTATCTCACTGAAAAAGTAAAATAAAAAAATAGTTTTAACTTGTTTAAAATATATTCATAATAAAAATACTTGTAAATCATATTTAAAAAAAAATTGATTTAATGAAACCTTCAACAAATGTAGCCAAAAAGCATATAATATTAAGAAAATATTAAAATATTTAAATAAATCACTCCGAATTAAATGTATTATACAATGTAATAGATAAAAGGAAGAGAAATAATATATAAATGGAAAAGCAGAGACAAAATTGCACTATGTATTTCAAAGAAAAGTAATAATATATGAACTGTCTAGAAAAATGGACTATGTAGTAATTTAATTTAATTTAATTAAATATTTAAATCATTAAAAATAAAATAAAAATAAATTTCACTATATTTATAATATTTAATATATTGCATTTGAATTTTAAATAATAGGAGTGAATAAAAAAAAGAAGTAAAAAATATATAAAGTAGTTGACGTGAAGAAAAATATTGTGTGGGCTGTAGATCATGATAGAATCTCAATTGATGAATTTTTAATTTAAAATATAATAATAATAATAATTATCATGAAAAATCATCAAAATTTAAATAAATAAAATTCAATTTATTTTTTAAATTTTATTTTCAAATATAAAATATATAATTAATTTTTTTAATAATTTTATATTAAAATTATAATTTATTTAGAATATTTAAATAATTTTAAAATAAAATATATTATATTATGTATATACTACTTAATGATATCAACATCTAAACTATAAACAATAGTAGTACACATAAAAAAAGAAAAACATATAGATGAGCAAATGTATATACTACTTAATGATATATCTATACTATTTAGGAAATGTTATATCTATACTAAAATTTTAATTTATTTAAAACATTTATAAATTTAAAACTAAAATATATAATATTATATATATATATATTGCATATTATCTTTATATTACTAGGTAATGTTAACTTCTAAATTAAAAAAAATATATAAGTGGGTGCATAAAATGAAAAAAATATGAAATGAGCAAATGCAAAGAAGAGAAATAATGTCTTAACTAATAAATAGTAAGAGCTAAAAATAATATGCAGAGTAAAGTAAATTACTTCAATTGAAGAATATCTTTAAATTATATTAAATAATTTTATTAAAAAAGAAATCTTGAATAGTATTTGAGTTATAAATAATATAAGTGAAACCAAAAAAAGTATTAGATTAATATTTATTTAATTTTATGTATAATACTTAAAACTTGATATAAAAAAACCAACAAAATTTTAAATAAATAATTTAATTTTGATCTTAATATATTGTTTCTAAAAATAGAATGTGCAATTAGTTAATTTAATTAATAATTTCTATACTAAAATTTTAATTTATTTTAAATATTTATAAAAATTTAAATATAATAAATATATACACTACTTAATAATATTAATATTTGATTTGAGTTATGAGTGACAGGTGGACATGAAAAATAAGAAAATATAAAATGGAAACAATGCCTAAATTATAGAAAAATTGTAGCCAAAAATAAAATATATATAGCAAAGTAAGTTAATTTAATCAAATAAAATTTTAATTTATTTAAAATATTTTTATTATAAAAATAAATTATTCATATTAAAATTATATTACTCAGTAATGTTTGAATTGTAAATAATATAAATCAAAAAAATTGTATACAAGGTATAAAATTCTAAAAAAAAATTTAATTGATATGTATTTAATTTAATATGTAGTACTTAAAAATTGATATCAATAAAATATTAATAAAAATTAATAAATAAAATTAATTTTAATATTTAAAAATTATAATTAAAAATAAAATATGTAATTAGTTAATTCAATTAATAATTTTATATTAAAATTTTAATTTATTTAAAATATTTATAAAATTTACAGATGAAATTGATAATATAATATCTATACTATTTAATAATATTAATGTCTAAATTATAACTAAAAGAAGTGAACATGAGAAATAGAAAGGCATCAAATGGAACAAATAAAATGGAGAGAAACAATGCTTAAATTATAAAGTAATAAAAATTAAAAATAAAATATACCATAGATTAAATTTATTAAATTAAATTAAATTTTAAATTATTTAAAATATTTTTATCCTACAAAAATTATGTTATTTTAAATTTATAATACTTAATAATATTTGAATTGTAATTATAAATAATATAAATAAATAAATAAATAAAAAATATGGCACAATGTTTGGCAATAGAAAAAAAAGTAAGGACTTAGCCAAAAAGCCTTACTTTCTTATAGTAGTAGTATAGATTAGTTTTTAAAAGGCTACCCATCACAAATACCAAGTTAATTGCTTTGATATTTGAAAAATTATTTTAAATAGCTTAATATAGTAAATTGAATATACTTTGGCATTTTTCCAAAAATTTATATAAAAATAAAAAATAATTCTTACAAGAAAATTCATTTCACCTAAAAAAAATCTTACAAGAAAATTTACCAGCTAAAAATTCTTATGCACAAATTGGAAAATATTAATTGACTCTTACAAGAAAATTCATTGATGTCATATTAATATATCCTATTTTGTATAGGACTCATCTCTTTATGTTCCTATGTATAAAAAGAACACTCCTCTCATCATGTTCCTTTGTATAAAAAGAATTTCTACAATAAAAGATAGCGCTCATGCATGACCCCACACTAGACATCTAAAGATCTCACAAATAGCATCCTATCATTGTGCCATCCAAAAATGAACTTAACTTTGGGAAAAACTAAGCAAAGATCAATTGTGTTCAACTTAGATCTATTAATCATTTCTTATACAATTTTGTCTACTTATAAGGGTCATATACTCGTCTATATAAGACTAAAGTTTATCATTATTAGATAGGATGTAAAGGAGGGCTTATATACACATTTTATAACTTATGCTCATTACTCTAATACTTAATGTGTTTTTACATGCAATTTTTCTCTTGTGATTAGACTTTGGAATTATGATAGCTTCCATATTTGATATGTAATTACTGCAAAACTTGGCTGCCACTTTAATGATGTAGGTTTCAACAATGATACTTTTTGTTGATGTCAAAGCCCTTTACATAGCCTTTTAAAATTTTTATATATCACTTAATAGAGTACATCTATCTCAAGTAAATTGGCCTACATATCTCTTTCTCCAAATGAATAATCAAATGCATCATGATGTTAAAGAATAAAGGTGAGAAGTATATCTTAAGTTGAAATAGCATAATTGAAACTTCTCTTTCCATGTTGCCTAACTTCTCATTTGAAATTTTTTGGCATAATTGATTGAATAACCAGTGGTAATAATTGTTGCATTTGAGCATGATAGTCATGGGACTTCAAACTAACTAGCTTCAAGTTTTTCATTAAGATAAGACTTTTGGTATTTAAAAAATATCCCTATGGAATCTTAAAACTAAGTAGACACTTAAGAAACTTGTCTTCTCCTTTCTAATTAGAGTATGGCAAAAAGCTAACAAAAGATATGTACATCAACTTTTCTTTCTAGTGCTAGTACATCAATCCTTTCTTTTTAGTGTTAATTCTTTTTTAGCAAACATTTTAACCAAGTCCAACCTAACTTTAAGTCCATCCTTAGTCTTCCTTAATATGTTCAATAATGTTTTAAAAATATTATCATAAACATTTTTCTTTATACGCATGATATCAATGTTATATCTTATAAGGGTAGCTTTTTCAATGGGATAAAAAAATATGAACCTTTCTTTCCATGAGGTCCCTCCACCTATAGGTTTGTAGGGCTTGTCAAAAATGATGTTGACATTTATAACATGTTAATAAGCTTTATCTCCAGTTAAAGGAGTTGGAGCCGGTGTTTCTTTTAGTGATTCATTATAAGCTTCCCTTATTTTGTAATATCAGTGGCTATAGGGCAAAAATCTCGAGGTGATTGAGATACACCATCTTTCTTCACTTTTTTAGTTAAAAACAAGTACCATTTTCACAAATAAAGCATACTCTATGCCATTCAACATTGTAGCCAAACAAGTTGTCATATGTTAGGAAGTCATTAACTATGCAAAAAGAGCATGACATGTAAAATGAAGGACTTTTGACAATATGCATTAAAGATTAAGACACTTACTTCTCACATCATTTCAAGTTTTCAATAAGTAGTGCTAAGAAGACATTTATATCATTTCTTGATTATTTGAGGCCTGAAATTAACAAAGACACATATGATGTACTTTATACACAACAAATAAGGCAGATTGATGATCAACATAACATGCTACATGTTGTATTTACTACTTATGTTGCCATTAGGGCTCATTCCTTCAATGTAAAATGTAAGGCTAAGGTTTCTTGGCTCACATCAAAACATAGGGATTAATGTATTAATTGTTCATTATTGAGGAGAATCAATTAAATGTCAAACTTTGCCGTAGAGTGGTGTCTAGTCCATATGCGATTTTAAGTTCTAAGCATTTCTTGTATTGGTAAATATTCACTTAAACTTTATTATTTTTGGAACATACTATAACACCTTAGTTAGAGCCTATTTATTATTGAAGCCACCATTCTTCCATAATTTGAACATAGTGCTTCATATTTTGGACATTTTTCAAAAGTTTTGGCTTTTTTTGATATAGTATGCAATCATTAGGGCAAGCATGTATCTTCTTACATTCCATACCTATTAGGCATGTTGTTTTCTTAATCTTATAAATACAATTCAATAGCTCATTTCTTTCGAGAAGCATTTATTTCAATAGTTATAGCAATGTCATAAAGTTTTTATCACTCCTACCATTTCCTACATTTAAGTTAAATAATCTTAACATAATAGATAACTGTGTGAATTTGATGTAACCTAGACATAAAGGATTCTTTACATCACTTAACAAGCTATACAAAACATGCAGTTGCTGAGTGGAATTATCTTTTACATCTTACACTATGTCCTTGATTATCTAGCATTACATCTTTATTATCATCTTTGTGGAGGTTTTTACCTTAATAGGTACGAAATAAAGTAAACAACTTGCCTTGCCCTGTGCCATACTCATCATGTATAACCCTAGTCATTGTCATTCAAAAAATACTCTCTTTTCCCTATTGGAATGATCATCTTAACATAGATAAAATTCTTACTAGGACACTATTGGTGTTAAATTTTGCTAAGTCCTATTTTCAATTTTGATTCAAAAATTAGGAGATTTTGAAGAATTGAGGCTGGAGTTGATATTTCGAATTTAGTTTGAAAAGACAGTCTAAGTGTGATAATTCGAGTTATACACTAGACAAATCAAATAATTTGAAAGAACCCCGAAAAGGATTATTGTGGTAATCGATATGATTTCAAAAAAGATGTCTATTTTTATTTCAATTCGAAAAGAAAGGTATGTAGATTGAAGTTCAATCATTGGAATAATTTCAATTCAATTTCAAAAATCGAGGAATGCTTTGATTTTAAGAGTTGATTGAAGATTGTTGAATATATCAAAGTCTGGTATTTTTCAATTTGATTTTAAAAATTGGTGATAGTTATTAGAAGTAATTTTTAGTAGTTTTTAGCAGTTTTATGTTATGTACACTTGTTAGATTCTTAAAAATTAGCTATTAGCATTAGAAATATATAAATAAGACTTCTAAATAATGTAGGGGATTGGATTTTCATTTTCTCACAAATCTCTCACACGCCTAACATGCCTACTATCATGGCATTGGCAAACAGAGAAAACTGAGTATGTAATTCCATCATTTTCTATTTTAGTTCTAATTTATTTTTGAGTTAATTTATTTCTTACATTTATCTACTCTTTTCTTTATATTTTTTTTACTATTTGTTCTTAATTAGATTGACATATAAACCTATCAAACTAAGATCCCTTTGAGGATACGATTCAAGTTCTACATTATTCTTTGAATCAAGTGTATCTCCGATTTCATATCGAAACAAAAATTCACCATAAACAAATTAGCATGCCCGGTGGGATAAGTTTAGAGATAGTAATGTCAAATTGCATGATTTTGCGTAGTGGAAGAAATTTAAACATGGCTAACAGTGGTTCAAATAGATGAGGTTTTGGTAATAATTCGAATATCAGGAATAATGAAGGAACTAATAGGAATAATGATTTTGACTCAAATTAAAGTAATATTCCTAATCCTTCTATGTTTAGACCGATAGTTGCAGGAGTTCCACAAAACCATCCTGTGACATCTCAAATCGATCAAATCCCAGTGGATCTAGAGGAGAATCTTAGAAATTTAAATGTCAATATTCATAATCCTTTATATGGCGTACCTCAGGGATTTATTCCCAGAACAGTCACACAGACCATAGGAATGACTTCAATGGCAATTCCAGATCCAATCGTTTTGATGATTTCTATGGTAGGACCTTCGGGACATTTAAATCTGAATGCAAACAAAAATAATGTCTCAATTTAGCATGTTAAGGAACATGCCGACTGGACAGCAAAGTATTTTAGAGAATCTATTCCTTTGATATCTTTTATAGGTGCCACACTTCATTCCATACATCAACAAATGGATGAGAGTACCCATGAGATAGTAAATATGTTGTCTCACCAATTGATGAGTATCATTAATCCCATGGTGGAGTCAACCAATATCAATTATTTATTATTGGCAAGACAAATGAGTCGAATCGCCGATGTCCTTGGTGCACCAGCGGATCCTATTATCAATCAAGTGGCAAATACAAGGCCTGCAAATGTAGCCTTTGCAAATGCAGGGTAAGCCGATGTGACACCTGCAAATATTACGCATAATAATATAATACAAGAACCTCTTGCTAATCTTAGACACGGGAATACAATACATGTAAACCCAGTTCAAAATCAAAACTTGGCAACAGATCCTAATGTCCCTGATAATAATGTGGTTCTAGCAAATAGGAACCAAAATCTTGATAATATTCTGAATTAAGTTAGGCATAATGTTGTAGGGGTGCATCAAAATATAGTCAATGTCATGGAACGAATACTAAATCAACATGGTTTTAATGTTGGATATGTGAATAACCCATATTTTGTCTCAACTTTTCCTAAAATTATTTTACAAACTGAAATGTCTAGGGGTTGGAAAATCCCTAAGTTCAGCAAGTTTGCTGGTGAAATTAGAGAATCCACAGTTGAGCATATTGCTTGATATCAAATCGAATGTGGTGATCTTGCTAATAATAAAATCTAAAAATGAAATATTTTCCAAGTTTATTAACTAAAGATGCTTTTACTTGGTTTACTACTCTACCACCTAATTCGATTCATACTTGGAATCAATTAGAAAAGAATTTTCATGAACAATTCTTTAGGGGTGAAACCAAGGTAAGTTTAATAGAATTTTTAAATATTAAAAGAATGCAAAATGAATCTATTGATGATTATCTGAATAGATTGAAACATATGAAGGTTAGATGCTTTACACAAGTGCCAGAACATGCATTAGTTCAATTAGCCGTAAATGGATTTAATTATTCTATTTGAAAGAAGTTGATTAATCAATAACTTAGAGATATGGCCCAACTAGTAAATAAAGTAAGGCAAATCGAATAGCTTAAGTTCGAAAAAGATAAATACCGAAGAGTTAAGAGATTAGTCCGAAGAGATAAGATTCCTTATGTAGATGTATTTGATCAGGAAATCAAAAATTGTTAATAAGGAAGATGATGATGTTGATGTCAAAACTAATAATGAAATAAATATTGCTGAATCAAAGCGCGGACCTCCTTATGTATGTACTTCTTTAAAACCATACAAGTCCAAGGGCAGTTCAAAATTTTTAAGAAAGCAAGATTATAGTTTCGATATTACTAAAGATGATCAAATATTTGATATTTTACTTAAAGATAAGCAGATAATGTTGTCTGCTGATCATAAATTTCTGACTCTAAAATAAAGAAAGGGTAAAAAATATTGTAAATATCATCATGTTTATGGTCATTGGACTAACCATTGTGTGCGTTTTAAAGATATAATTCAAAAGGCAATCATAGAAGGCAAACTAAAATTCAAAGAAAAATCAAAGCTTGCTATGAAAATTGATTCTGATCCTTTACAGGTCTCGGCTAATTATATTGAACCTTTCGAAATCAACATGGTGAATGTCCATATTGAGGATATTCAAGATGATGTTGAATCTACTATAGAAGAATATGGAAAAGAAGTGAAGGATATTTATCCCAAAGTTGGAGAATCTCTGTTGAAATTTTTAATGAGGAAAAAAAATTTTGACAATGAGGTAACTCTTTGCCTAAGATGTAGTGCAATCTTTGATAAGTCTACCACGAAGGCGTTCAAAGAGTTTGAGCTCAAGAAGCAGTATGAAGTAGCTCACAAGTTGAACAAAGATCAAGATCCTGGTTAGAAGCCAGAATTCAAGACTATGCTTATTAAAGGCAAGAGCTTTGTGCCTCCTTCGAATGTACCCCCAAATAAGTGGATAAGGGGAATAAATAAGACTGAGAATTGGCAAGGGGATAAAATAGGAAAGGTGTATCAATACTAGAGGCCTAAGTTTTCAGAACATGATCTTGGCCCTTCGAAGTACCATTTTTATGGAAATCTTCCTATGACCAAGACTTAGTGGCGAAAGGCACAGATATTTAAAAAAGCTACTTGTGAAAATGTGCAAACTGTGAAGTAGGGAACTCAAAACAAAAGATCTTACCATCATATTTTACAGAGGAATTTTGTTCTGCAGAACATGAAATAGAAGGAGATTATACCTGAAAATGAAGATAGTATGATTACAAGCTCTTTCGAATCTAGATTTACTGATGATCTAGAAGATATTTGTGGCGTGGTTTCTATCCTACCGGTTGAATATGCGAAAGAGTATAATCAAGGTCAAAATGAAGATCTTGATAAAGAAGACTTCGAAGGAAGCGAGGCTATGAAGGAACCTACATTGATTACTTATACAGCCCAAATCCTTCCTAAAGAGAATTCTGTAACATTTGACAGGCCAACAGAGAAGATGAAAAATCATTTAAAGCCTCCCTTCATCAAGGTTGAGGTTGATGATAAAGTCATTCACAGAGTATTGGTTGATGGTGGTGCTATAATTAATTTGATGCTAAAGGCAATAATGAAGAAGTTGGATAAAATACAAGAAGATCTATTTCCCTATAACATGGTAATTACTGATTTCAATGGTAAAACTTCGAAGTTAAAAGGATTGCTAGCTTTGAATGTTCATATTGGGTTAGTGATTCAACCTACTATCTATTAGTGCATATACCCTAAAATTAATCATATTAGTGATTATAATTTTGAATCATGTTATTTTAATGGCAATTTCAATTATTATATTTATATATATTGTCTGCGTAATATATTTAATTATGATAATAACCTTAGAATAATTATATTCTTAAATATCCATAGTCATATATCATTGTAGATTAGGTTGCTTTGATATGTTAAGACTAGCATGTATGATGACTTATATTAGATATTAAGTTTACACATAAGTACAAATTAGAGAACTTGTATACTGGACCGACTCATCTTAAGAACACTACATGGATCATTATATAAGTGTCATAAGTGGTTCTTAGTGATCATTATTAATATGGTCCTTTAACTTGAGATCACCAAGGTTCCCTACACGTGAATTTCATATTTTGATACTATTCTATGTCACTCATGGTTGAGTGAATGCAAAGGTAGTTATTGGATATGTCACATATCATGCGGAGGGATTTGTATAATCAAGATAAAATTAATCCCTCCTATATAATAGAAGCAATATCTATGGGCTCCTTGATTAAGTAAAGCTGAATAAATGCATGGCCATGCTTAGATGAATTGACATGGGATGCCAATTATATTTACTTCAGTTAGCTTACTTAAGGATCAAGAAACCTTAAGATTGGGCTATACGGGAATGACACGGCCCATGTCTCGTGCTCAATCTAGATGTTTAGGATAAAAGGACATAGATAACGATCACATGTAAAAGTTTAGTCAAATCATCGACTTTTCCATTACTTAGGTAATAATAATGTATTGCTAGACACCATTCATTTTTTTATGATCATTAATATGATTAATGATCATTGCCAATGTAATGAGAGCCTATAGGGCTGCACACTTAGAGCTTAGTAGATTTGGAATTAATGGACTAAATTATTTGGGCCTAATATTTGGGAATTCCATGTTATAATTATAAGGACTAATAGTAAGTCTATAATTATACATGGAATAAAGCCCAAATAAGTTAGATGTTTTCTATGCACCTATTTAAATAGGCTCATTGAGTAACAATATTGTGATTATTCATGCACCCCAAAAGGCATAGAAAAACCTTAGCATCTCTCCTTGATCAAAAACTCTTGAAGAGGCGTAGCTAGCACTACAAGGAAAAAGGAGAATAATTCCAACCAGTTTTCGTGTGGACGTTCATCGGTGATTCGTGGGTTCGTGTGGATACCTCAGAGTCTTCGGCCAAAAGAAGCTAAAAAGGTGATCAACGACTGAATTCTTAAGTTGTCAACAAAGGTATTGAACGAATCCTTATTCTGATTTAATGTTTTACATGGATCCGTTGGCTAGGATTGGTTTATTCTACTACACTTGTATGGCTCTTGATCTCAAGATTATCTTCATTATTGTTCCTTTAAAGGCCAACTACAATTTGCTTCTAGGTAGAGAATGGATTCATGGTGCAGGGGCAGTGTCTTCGACTTTGCATCAGAAGATATTTATTTAGGATGCAGAAGGAAATTTGGAAGTAGTGAAAGCTGAAGATTCCTCCTTTCGAGTTAAAACCAATGTGATGGAATTCCAAAAGTGTCTTTCCTATATTGGACCTTACTAGATGGATAGCATGAAGCATCTGGCAACAAGATCCAAGGTTCTTGCTACTATGTATCTTCGACCTAAAATCAGGTTTATTTTAAAGTATAAGGAACCATAGGCTGACTCTAAAGCGACCTTCAAAAAGTCAAAGTTAATATGAATATTTCGAACTATTTAGCTTGAATTTCAGCCTACGTGGCCGAACAAAGGTTTAAAACGGCTATGAGGGCCAATTTAATTTGAGAATCTTTTGATGAAGTTAATGTAAATATTTCAAACTATTTAGCTCAAATTTCAGTCTACATGGGCGAACAAAGGTTTAAAACCATCATGAGGACCAATTTAGTTTCAGAATTTTTTAAACAAAAAGAAGAATTACTTTGTGAAGTTAAAGAAAGTTCAAAAGATGTTATTCGAGATCAATCCAAAAAGGTTGACGTTCAAGAAAAAAAGTGTCGAAAGGCTTGACTGTATTTTTGATGACTTACCGCTCAAGTTCGAGATGTCTTTATCTCATGGAATAAAGAAGATGGAGGCTCAGGATCCTCTTGAGGAAGTAGATCTTGGTGATGGAACAAAGCTAAGAGCTACCTATATCAGTAAATATATCGATTAAGCCTTGAAGGAAGGGATAATTGAGTTATTGAAGGAGTTCAAAGACTGCTTCGCTTAGGATTATGATGAGATGCCTGGGCTGGATCGAAGCTTAGTGGAGCATAGAATGCCAATTTATCCTGGAAAGAAGCCAATAAAGTAATCACCAAGGCAGTTTGCCCCAGAAATTGTTTCAAAGATTAAAGGAGAAATTTAAAGACTACTGAAGGTAAAGTTTATTCGAATAACCAGGTAGACTGACTGGATTTCTAATATAATCCCTGTAATTAAAAAGAATGGAACTCTAAGGGTTTGTGTAGATTTTTTAAATTTAAATTCGGCAACTCCTAAAGATGAATATCCTATGGTAATTACTGATATGTTAATTGATTCAACAGCCGGAAATGAAATATTGAGTTTATTGGATGGATATTCTGGTTATAACTAGATATTCATTATCGAAGAGGACATATTGAAAATTACTTTTTGATGTCTTAGTGCAATTGGCACTTATGAATAGGTAGTGATGCCTTTTGGCCTTAAGAATGCTGGTGTAACATATTAGCAAGCTATGAATGCAATTTTTCATAACTTGATTGGAAAATTTATGCAAGTTTATATAAATGATATTGTTATTAAGTTGAAAATGAAAAATGATCATATAGACCATTTAAGGCAAGTTTTCAAGAAGATGAGAAAACATGGTTTAAAAATGGATCCAATTAAATGTGCTTTTGCTGTTTCCGTAGGAAAATTTCTTAGATTCTTAATTCAGAAAAAAAGGATTGAAGTTGATCAAAATAAAGCAAAGGCTACTTTGGAAACTTTGCCACCTTCAAATAAAAAGCAATTGTAATTTTTGCTGGGCAAGATTAACTTCTTGAGGAGGTTTATTTCGAATCTATCTGGCAAAACAAAGATCTTCTTACCTTTGTTGAAATTGAAAAAGAAAGAAGAATTTTGATGGGAAGATATACATTAAAAAGCATTCGAAGATATTAAGCATTATTTGATGAATCCTTTTATCATGACCTCTCCTAAAAAATAAAGACCTTTATGTTGGGAATTTGAATTATTACATGTAGCGAAATTTCAAAATTTTGATCCGAATTCTACCTAGGATCCATGTAAAAAAAGCATAAATCAATGATTAGGGTTTTACCTAATTGGCACTCGTGTTTCTACTGATCAAAACTTGAGAGTGGATGAATTAAACGTCGGCCGGAAGGTACAATGTCTCTACGATATCCACATGGAGTGAACAATGACCTCTCGGCCTCCACGATCTGCTAGGATGTGTTTCTCTTTCTAGGAATTAGGATTTGACATTTTCTGAGTGATTTTTAATGTGCTGCCCTCAAGCCCCTTTTTATAGAACTTAGGCAAGCCACAATCCTAGTTCTACTAGGATAATACTTCCAAAATCCTAATCACATTTAACAACTCATTTTATCCTTATCCTAGAGATAATAAGAAGAGATAGTACTTATCTATTAATTATTTAATATTATATAATATTATCTCATAATATATTTATTTAATATCTAATAATATAATTATTTGATATTACTTTAATATCAAATAATATCACATAATATATATATATATATTACGTGAATAACACATTATTATTCTTAATAATAATATATATATGCACGAAAATAAGCCCAATTAATTGGATATTAATACAATTAAAGTCCAATTATTGTCTTATTCCTACTCTTTTTGTGTGATCCTGTAGGTTCTTACTACATTAACAATTACTCATTATTGAGCCATAAACAGTGAGCGGTATCTAGCAATACATCACTGCCATTCAAGTAGTAAGAATATCTGTGATTCGACATCCACCTAATACATGATCAATGTTTTGCATCATAACCCTTTTGTAATAATATCAAAATTGAACTGGAGGCATGGAATGTGTCATCCTTATTAATGTTTAATTTATATTTCTTGATACTAAGTAGACCTAAAATAAATGATTAACATCACATATTAATCTAATTGAGCATGACCATGCATTTTTAAGTCTCACTCAATCAAGGGGCCTAAGAATATTTCTCTTTTATACAAGAGTAATAAAATTCCATCTACGTCACTCACTTCCCTTTACACGATTCATGACACACCTAATCAATGCCCTATTCATCATCTTGATTAAAGGTGACATAGGACAATATTAAAGTGAGTAATTTCTCATGTAGAAAACCATAGTGACTTCAGGTCAAAGGTTTATATGTATTTATGATCATATGAGAATAACTTATGACACGTCTATCTATGCAATATTCTTATAGTGGGTCAGTCCAGTACATTGTTTACTAATAACTCATGTATTGACTTGATATCACATATCCATGATTCGTAATCATTAGTCATTATACATGTTAGTCTCGATATATTATTACTATCTTTTTTGTAATAATACTTGACTAGGGACATTTTAGAAATAGCGAAACTATTCCAAGGATAATTATTATATTAAGTTATAAATTGCACAGAATAATAATAAAATTATAAAAATAAAATATAATAATTAAATTATTTAAAATAAAACATAATACATTATGTATTACTTCAATCATCTATATGATTAGTTCCTAAGACATACACCAACACTTTAAAGTTATATATTTCTACTTCTAAATATATTATAGGTAGTATGTTAGCTTAAGAAGATGAAAATGACATCGAAAGAGCTATTTATTATCTAAGTAAGGTATTAAATGATGCTGAAAGTAAGTATTGTACTATTGAGAAATTATATCTTTGCTTCTATTTCTCATGTACTAAACTAAAACATTACATCAAACCTTTTGATGTGATTGTAGTTTCTCATTATGATATAATAAAGCACATGTTATGTAAACCTATACTTCATTGCAGAGTTGGTAAATGGGCTTTAACATTGATTGAATATTCTTTGAAATATATGCCCTTGAAATCCATAAAAGGTCAAGTGGTTGCTGATTTCTTGGCTGACCATTCTTCAAAAGAGATTAATGAAATTAATGAAAATTATGTGGGATTAAAACTTTGGAAATTATATTTCAATGGTTCTAGGCATCGAAATGGAACAGGAATTAGAATTTTGATTATTTCCCCTGAAGGGTATCCTACAAAGTTGATGTTCGAAATAAAAATGCCTTGTTCAAATAATGAAGCAGAATATGAAGCTCTCCTTGTTCGACTTGAAACTTTAAGGTTATTTCGAGCAAGAAAAGTAATTATTCGTGGTGATTCTTAATTGGTAGTTAAACAAATTACTCGAGAATACAAATGCATAAGTAAAAATTTAGTAAGATATTTTACTCGAATTATGGAACTACTACAAGAATTTGATGAATTCACCATTGAACATATCCTAAGATTACAAAATTGTAAGGCTAATAAGTTAACACAAATAGCATCGGGTTATAAAGTTTCAAATGAAACTTTGGATAAGCTAATTGAAATAAGAAATAAGTATGCTATAAAAAAGCTCAAAATACTTAACATAAGTTTGCTTTCAGATCATGATTAAAGAAAACCAATTATCAAATATTTAGAAAACCCCAGTTCGATTACAAATCGAAAATGAAGTATAAAGCTTTGCATTATATGACCCATGGTGACGAACTTTATAAGAAATCCATGGATGGAAATTCAATAAGGTGTTTAGGAGAAACTAAAGCTTTTATAGCTTTAGCTGAAGTTCATGAAGGGATCTGTGGTGCACACGAAGTTGGTGAAAAGATAAAATGGGTGTTGAAACGATAAAGAGTTTATTGGCCTTCAATGATAAAAGATTGCCATGAATATGCAAGATCATGTGAACAATGCCAAAAACATGAAAATATTCAACATGTGCTAGCAAGTGATTTGCATTCGATTATAAAACCATGACCATTTAAAGGATGGGCTTTAGATTTAATTAGCTAGATTCATCTGGCATTTTCAAAAGGCCATAGGTATATTTTAGTGGTAATTAATTAATTTACGAAATGAGTCGAAGCCATTCCTTTGAAAGATGTTGATCAAAGGGATATAATCGATTTTATCGAAGAACATATTGTGTTTTGATTTAGTATACTTGAAAATTTGATAGCTGATCAAGGAACATTTTTTACTTGGAAGAAAGTGATTCAATATACTGAATCGAGAGTTATAAAATTGATTAATTCGATCCCATATTATGCACAAGCTAATGGTCAAGTTGAGGTGGCCAATAAAATAATTATTGCTTTAATTAAAAAGCATGTTGGGCAGAAGCCCAAGAATTGGCCTGAAACCCTTAGCCAAATTTTATGGGCATATAGAAATTCTCCTAAAGAGGCCACCAGAATAACCCTTTATAGGCTAGTATATGGCCATGATGCTGTTTTACCTATAGAAATTAATTTGCAGTCTATTAGATTACAAAAATAGAATGGATTATTAGTTGGATATTATTGAAATTTAATGTTTGATGAGTTAGATGATTTAAATGATAAAAGATTGTTGGCTCTAGGAAACATTATTTGACAAAAAGAAAGAATTTCTCGATTTTATGATAAAAAAGTTAAATAAAAATTTTTTAATGTTGGTGACTTGGTGTGAAAGGTTATATTACCAATAGAAAGAAAATCAAAAAAATTCAGGAAATAGTCTCCAAACTGGAAGGACCACTTGAAATCAAAAAGGTGTTTACTAATAACGCCTATTCGATTCGAGATCTAGCTACAACTAATCGAATAATGTCGATAAATGGTAAATATTTAAAAATTTATAAA
This sequence comes from Sindora glabra, assembly GCA_020226215.1. Taxonomy (NCBI): domain Eukaryota; kingdom Viridiplantae; phylum Streptophyta; class Magnoliopsida; order Fabales; family Fabaceae; genus Sindora; species Sindora glabra. Next base: position 39,820,088 of record CM035227.1, on the reverse strand, counting down.
CTAACAATTCATGAAGTCAGAATAACTATTTAAAAGCAGTTTGAAAGTTGAAATGCATAATGATCCAATGAAAATAAAAGAATCTTTTCATAGAAAATAATCTCAAATTTTGCCGAACTCCATCTTCAAAATTATTTTAGTTTGAGCATAGGAATGTTTCAAGGCTTTTAGCTTCTCTATTTTGATTAGACAATCCTTCATGTGATGATCCATGTCTTTAATATGCAAAGTAATGTTGGATTTTACTTTTGCATAATTACAGCAACAATCTTCGAGCAAGCCTTTTTCCTTTCTGGCTTTTTTGAGCAATTTTTTAAGGCTTTGGATTCGAGCATTAACTTCAACCATCTTTTGAGTTCCATCCTTGATTGAGTTTTCGGTCTTCATGATAGTTGAATTAAAATCTTTTAATTTCTCCACTGAGTTTTTCGAAGATGTTCAGTTTTGATCAGTGATTTGTCCGTCTCAAGTGTGATCTTTAAGTTTCTCTTGTATTATGCTAACTAATTTGAAAACTTTGTGATATGGCCAAATTGAAGAACATTTGACCTGGCCGAATGATTATTAATTTTTTAAAGTAAAGCTTGCAAATTTAATATGAAGTCTTGGTTAACTGAGAGTTTGTTGAGGAAGTTTTCTTCAACCACTATATTCTTTAGATTAGTGAGCAATTGGTCCATTTCTGGGCTAGTGACTTCTGTTAACTTAATATAAGTTATGGATTGTTGAGATTTCAAAGACAGAGAGATAGTCCCCACGATCAACTGATCTATTGCTGCTAGAGGATTATCTTCGATGAATTTGTTTAGGAGCTCAACATCCATAGTAGTGAAAGCCTATGTATTAGAGGTTGCTTCACTCACTAAGACTTCAAATCCTTCAGTTTGTTTTGCAGGAGAAGAATCTGATGTACTTTAAACCCTTGTGTTGTTCTTTGTTTAAGTGAGCATTTTCAAGTAGAACATTCTGATTTAAGCCTTGAGAATTCACCCTCAGCTTTGTCCTTTCTTCTTCTAGATTTTGTTCCTTTGATATGGGAGATTTTGCATGAAATGTTAATGGAGATTATTCATCCAGATCAACCCCCTTAGACTTTTCAGACTCTAGTATAATATCTCGAATGACCTCTTCAAGTTGGGGGTTCAGATTCAAAACATTCTCAGTTTCCTCAGAGAATTTTTCTCTTTTCTTCGAAGAATCATTTTTAGATTCTGAACTAGAATCCAAAGCTATAGTCTAATACAATATAAATATAGTTAAAAAATGTGGGGATATACCTCTGATGCTTTTGGATTCGAATCTAATTTTTATGAAGCTCTTTTCCTTTCACTTTGTCTCTGTGGAGATTTCTTTTCGAGCTAATAAAGAAATGAATTTAGTCCCAGTAGACCAATATCAAAGGGATAAGATGAGGTTTTTCCAATATACCTTTATTTTCTTTGAAGGGACATTTTTGCCTGTTTGATGTGTTGCTATAGGAAATTCTAAAGTATTAAATCCCTTCGGTTCTTTTTTCTTCGAAGTCTAAAAAGAGGAAAGAAAGGTAAGCTATTGTCTATTAAGAAAACATTCATAAAAGAATATGTTTACTTTCTTTGTGGGCTTCGGGAGTTTGGACGAAATAGCAAGTCTTTTTCCTTTCTTCTTAGAACCTTCTTCTTCCTAGTCTTCACTTTCATGAGGTTCTTTGAAGACTTTAGTACTTTCAGCCACTATAATAAATGTAACTCCCTTACTTATTAACACCTTAATCCTCATAAATAGGTAATTATCGCATACTAATTTGCCTTCTACTTTAGACTAGCTCACAATACCTCAAATTTTTGTATCTCATATGATATAGGCAAGGGTCATGTAATTATACAAAAGTTCAGTTTACAAAAGTATACATCCATCACTTACAATATTACCAACTATACAATCATTTTTAATATACAACTTCAAATATTTACTCTCCTTTGCCAAGAGGGCCTTTAGAAGCATCACCTGGAATGGTTAGTATAACACAAAAAACGTAAGAAACAGAGTTTCTCAGTAGCTAGCCATCACTGTAAAAATATATTGAGCCATTCCAGATCCTTAAGCAAATAAAACATATATTTCAAAATCATTTAATCATTTATCATCTCATTCCATACCGTTGTAAGAAACGTGCATTACACATAGCAATCATCAAGCCCATTCAAGGACTTATATAGATATCTAGATGGCCATCACAGATAATCGTACCTAAGCCTCATATACAGCAATTTCACTGTCTTCCCGAGGTACTCTAAAGGCCATAGGCCTCATATACAGCATTTCACTGTCTTCTCGGGGAACTCTAAAGGCCATAGGTACCGCGCACAGCAATTGCATTATCATCCCGGGGAACACTCAGGCCATAGGCCTCATATACAGCATTTCACTGTCTTCCCGGTTGCGCACACAGCTATTTCATACACATTCCATACAATGGCAAAATATACAGAAAATTATGTAAATAGGAAACAAAGCTTAAGGATAAAGCTAGCTACCTTTTATAAGCTTCCAATGTGATGTTTCCTTTGCCCTCACTTAACAACTTCCTCACACTTCCTCTTGCCTTTCCAAGTTGTCACTCCTTAGTCTATACAAATACACATCATAGTTCTTATTAGAACATCATCATTTTCCTTACACCTCATGTATTCTTCACTTCCTCCATATTGATAAATGCATAATTGCACTTAAATTCTATGTGCAAAAAGATTAAAAAGGATACTTAGATGCTCTATACTTTAATTTCAGGCTTCAGAATGACACATATGAGCATTAGAAAAGGATCCGGAGGTAAAACCATGCAAAATGTGAAGAATTAAAGCCAAAATGTTCACTTGACAAAGAACACGGGGGTGAACATGGGCCGTGTTCTACCCCGTGTTCAGAACATGGGGTACAACATGGGCCGTGTTCTACCCTATGTACATTACTGATCAGCCTTTGTAAAAGAACACGGGGTGAAACATGGGCCGTGTTCTACCCCGTGTACAGAACATGGGGTACAACATGGGCCGTGTTCTACCCCGTGTACATTACTGATCTTCTAAAAACACAATTTACATTGCTAAACCTCCTTCTCCCCTTGGCTTCTCAAAAGGAAAGTTTCATACACACTTTCATGACTCAAAATTTCATCTTCCTTAGGCTTCATAACTCATAAGAATCATCTTAATTTCATCATTTTAACTAAATTCCAAACAAATCATGCCAAATCCACATATGCACCATTATGCCTCTAAAACCCTAGTGTGTACATCATGGTTTCTTGTTGTTTTTGCACCAAACCAAAGCCATAAATCAACATAACAACATCTAAAACACCATTAGACATGTTCAATTCATCCAAAACTCCATGATCAACTACCTTTGACCACTCCAACATTAAAATCTTAAGAAACTAAAAAGAGTACTTTAAAGAACTTTTAGAGGAAAACAATTTTACCTCTTACTGCAACTTGAAAATCCTCACTTAGGAGCTCACCAAACTTGATCAAACTTGAGCTTTCTTCAATCTAAACACACCAATAGATAGAGCTTGATGAGAAGAGCAACTTTCCCTTCTACCACTAAGCTTAAATCTCACTATTTTTAGGTGAAAAAGTCACAAGAAACTTTCTCTCTCTTCCTTCTCTCTCTTACACGTTTTTGGTGCTCTAATGGAGGTGTTTTGCAGCTTTTAGGAGAAATGGAGAAGAAGATAGAGTTTTCATGAAGCTTCTAGGGGTATTTTGGTCCTTTTTGAGATTTCCAAGGGTATTTTAGTCCTTTTTCACCAATAGTAAGGCTATTCTTGCCATTTCTTCAAATAAGGACACTTGTCATGTGTCTATTGGCCTCACTAAAAGAAAATCACATGTCACACCCTAAAATCTTAGTTATTTCCACTTTAATCACATCCGATTTTGCACTTTTGCAATTTAATCCATAGGGTTTCTGTCTGTTTAAAATTCCTTACACTGTCAGACTTAGATAAGTTCCATTTTTACGGTTTTTCTAACCTCCTCTGATTATCTATACTATTTAGAAAATTTAATTCTTTTCATACTATCTTTTTCCTTCAAAATTTCGTTTACCTTACACTTAATTCCTTTCAACTTGAGATTCACCCACCAAGCTAACTCAAACGTACTCTTCGTTTCTACGACCTTAGAATTTAGAGATTCAAATGATAGAATTAAAAATTCAGGACATTACAATAAAGATTTGGTTAGAATAAATGGGGAGATAAAGCAAATCGAATTTGAAGGAAAAAATTACCTAGAATCACTTTTTCTAATAGGTAAGTTCTTTGATGTGGATGCAAATCAAAAGGATAATTCGAAACATTGTATTTGATTTTTTCAACCTTTTCCATTTTTGATATTTGCTTTAGTTTTAGCTTAAATAATATGTTTGCCAAAGAAAAATCAATTAGGTTAAACCATTTTGGACAAGGTAAAGGTTTTGCTAGTCCAAAAGGAGCATTTGACAAATGGGGAAATGAAGAACAAAATTTTTTGAAATTTGGATCTTGTGTCAATTTTTATGGGTCAATAAGTTATACATCCAATCTTAGGGTCTTTTATTTCAAGGAAGTTCGATAAATCAAATACATGTTTTTTAGTAATCTTATTTATTTTATCTTTTAAAGTGTGTGTTGCATCAACAATTGTTCTTCCTATAGTTCTTGGTACATAACTAGTTTGAAAATACTTTTCAAAGGTAGAGATTTCTTGAATATGCATACCTTTGGTCTCTTGATTGAGGTCTCCTTTCTGCATAGATTAATCAGAAGCGAGTTAGTCAGTCATCCTTTTGAAGCAAGTAGTTAGAGGTTTGTGAAGATGGGAATAGTAATGATCCCACCACTCTGTGAAATCAAGGGTGCAGTAGAAAGAAGATTCAAACTTGAAAGGGATGAATTCTGGTTTCTTCTTCCCATAATGTTCTATAAAAGCAAGGAGATCAGGTAAATTAACAACTGATGATTTGAACATAACTTCAGAAGAATCCTTATACATGGTAGTTAGAATATTTTAACTAAGGTCGAATTGTCTTGCCACTAGATTAGGCTAATAAGAGTAAATTCTCATTTCTGGCCTAGAAATGTGAGTAGATAGAATATCAAAAGTAAAAAATTCCTTCCAAATTTTATTATTTTCAGCTTGGATCTTAAGGATTTCAGAGATAAAAGAATAGGTAAACCATTCTGGACCTCGAGTTCGACTCGAAAAAGGAGAAAGAGATGGAGAATAGACTTTGAGGGAATGAAATAAAGAAAAGTAATATTGACATTGTTCTAAATTATGGAATTTTGAAGAAGTGATAGTCAAATGGCTAAGTCTTACACCTTCAATAGTTTTTCAAACATCATCAGGGGCTTTTATGCTTAACTTATCTTTAAAAATAGTGTTAAGCCAGAGTTGCAGTAACCAGAAAGGCCCTCCAAGATTATGAAGAGGCTAATTTGATCTTAAAACAATAATAGCATCATTCATAGCCTTATAAAAATGGCCCAGAATCAATTTACTCATATTAATATTTATTTCTTTATGGAGGAGTTGGGCTAAACGAAGAAAGGCTTTAGAAACCTAGTTGCTTTTCAAACAAAAGATATAAGAGCATAGCCAAAGCAAAAGAAAGGCAACATGTTCATTATCTAAAACTTCTTCACTATTGGAATGGTTATTAGCAATAAACTAAGTGTAGGTAAGTTTCAAAAAATTTAGGAGAATTTGGTCATTTGAAGGCTTAACATTAGGATGCAAAGTCACTCAAGTGGATTTAAGACCAGCAATAGCAGCTAAATTGAAAAAAGTTGGAGTGATCATACCATAAGGAACATGAAAAGAATTGGTGACTCTATTCCAAAAAAAGAAAGAGCTAGCTACCATTGGGAAATTGTAACCGAGATTACAATAACTCAACTGGATAAAATCATAAATCCCTAAAGCTTTCCAGGCATCCTTTTTATAGGTTTGCATCCTAGTTAACTAATCAAAATAAGAAAAACGATTTGTAAGAGGATTCATTCTGAAGGTTGATTTTAGGTTTTCAATAAAATTAGTTCTAATGATAGAGCAGGAAGCTAAAATATTTTCTTAGTTAAGTGAAGGAAGGAAATCATTTTTCATCTTAATCTTAGTAGGTGGTGAATATGGACCAAAAAAGGAAAAGGTTTTATCATTTACAGAAAAAGGAATCAATACCTGAGACTTACAAATAGCCAATTTTTCTTCCTGATTTTTCGTTCCAGGCATATAATCGATGTGATCTTTAGATATGAAGCCAACGACTTTGATAGTGTTGGGTAAAGAGTTGGAAGATGAAGAAATCTTTTCCTTTTGGGCTATTTTTGAGGTTAGGGGATGAAGGTAGGAAAAACTCAACTAAGAATGTAATAGGGTTTTCAGGGCAAGGCGACGAAGACTGAAGGAGGTGAAACAGTGAAAAAGACTATAAAAGATGAAAGGTAAAATGGTCATTTTGATATTTTTACCTTATCTTGATGGAATGGATGACTAAGATGATTTCAGATAAAATGAGTCCATTAGGAATAAGCGATTTTTATTACTGATCATGGTGGGCCCGTCCTCTGAAGATGTGATTATTATGTAGATCATGGCAGTTGAAGTTATTGCCATTTGTTTTTTCCCTCCATTTTTGAAATTTAAAATATTTTTTTTGTTACACGTAAAAGATAAATATTTTGGGGGGCACTATTGGTGTTAAATTGCTGAGTCCTACTTTCGATTTTGATTCAAAAATTAGGAGATTTTGAAGAGTTGAGGCTGGAGTTAATATTTTGGATTTAGTTCGAAAAGGCAGTCTGAGTGTGACGATTCGAGTTGTGCAACAGATAAATCAAATAATTTGAAAGAATCTCGAAAAGGGTTATTGTGGTAATCGATATAATTTCGAAAAAAGATGTCTATTTCGATTTCAATTCGAAAAAAAAGGTATGTAGATTGAAGTTTGATCATTGGAATGATTTCAATTTGATTTCGAGGAATGCTTTGATTTCGAGAGCTTATTAAAGATTGTTGAAGATATTGAAGTTTGGTAGTTTTTGATTTGATTTCAAAATTTTATGATAGTTATTAGAAGTAGTTTTCAACAATTTTATGTAATGTACACTTGTTAGATTCTTAGGAATTAACTGTTAGCATTAAAAATATATAAAAAAGACTTTTGAATAATGTAGGGGGTTGGATTTTCATTTATTCACAAATCTGTCACACGCCTAATACGCCTACTGTCATGGCAATTGGCAAATAGAGAAAACGAAGTATGTAATTCTACCATTTTCTATTTCAGTTCTAATTTATTTTTTAGTTAATTTATTTCTTGATTTATCTACTCTTTTCTTTATATTCTTTTTACTATTTTTTTAATTTAATTGATACATAAACCTATCAAACTAAGATCCCTTTGAGGACATGATTCAAGTCCCAAATTGTTCTTTAAATCAAGTGTATTTATGATTTCATATCAAAACGAAAATTCACCATAAATAGACACCTAATAAGCTTATTACCAATTTTCTTTCCTTTTTCTATAGCAAATCCAACAAATTCATCAATTCCTTAGCATAGTTAAGGCTTATACGATAAGCAAACATCAATCCATAATCTATAACTATTCAATCTAATAAAAAATGCAATAAATACATAAGAAATGTCTACACATAAAAGGTACATTGACATGTGAACAATATCAAGGTTTTAATGAAGTTAGTACACATATATTAAACCTACACCACTCAAAACCCTAGAAAAAGAAATTAGACATATAGAATTTAAATAAATGCAAAGGTACACAATCATAACATGAAATCATTCTTCCTTAGGTTTAGAGGCAAAATAAAGCATTTGAACGAGTCTTAATATAAAGAAAAAGGCTTTGGTGACTTGAAAGACAAATTAAAGTTTGAACATGAGCTTTACTAAACATTAATGGGAATATCACTTTAGGACACAATGATTGTTATAAGGAATATCGAAGAACTTTGTACTCAATACTTTGGCAACTTGAGGGGCGAACTAAAGGTCAAACGTAAGCTTTACTAAACATCGGTGGGAATGTCATCTTAGGGCATAATGAATGTGTTGGTGTGTGTCATAGAACTAATCATATAGATGATTGAAGTTATATACAATATATTATGTTTTATTTTAGGCAATTTAATTATTATATTTTATTTTTATAATTTTATTATTATTATGCACAATTTATAACTTAATATAATAATTATCCTTAGAATAGCTTCGCTATTCCTAAAATGTCCCTAGTCAAGTATTATTATAATTTTATTATTATTATGCACAATTTATAATTTAATATAATAATTATCCTTAGAATAGCTTCGCTATTCCTAAAATGTCCCTAGTCAAGTATTATTACGAAAAGGATAGTAATAATACATCGAGACTAGCATGTATAGTGACTGATGATTACGAATCATGGATATGTGATATCAAGTCAATACATGAGTATATTGCTAGTGAACAATGTACTGGATTGACCTACTATGAGAATATTGCATGGATAGACGTGTCATAAGTTATTCTCATATGATCACAAATACATATAAACCTTTGACCTGAAGTTACTACGGTTCCCTACATGAGGAATTACTCACTTTAATATTGTCCTATGTCACCTTTAATCAGAATGACAAGTAGGGTATTGATTGGGTGTGTCATAAATCGTGCAGAGGGAAGTGATTGATGTAAATGAGATTTTGTTACTCTTGTATAAAAGAGAAATATTGTTAGGCCCCTTGATTGAGTGAGAATTAGAAATGCATGGCCATGCTCAATTGAATTAATATGTGATATTAATCATTTATTTTAAGTCTACGCAATATCAAGAAATATAAATTGAACATTGACGAGGATGAAACATTCCATGCCTCTAGTTCAATTTGGATATTATTACAAAAGGGTTATGATGCAAAACGTTAATCATGTATTAGGTGGATGTCGAATCACAGACATTCTTCCTACTTGAGTGGTAGTGATGTATTGCTAGATACCGCTTACTATCTATGGCTCAATAATAAGTCATTGTTAACATAGTAAGAACCTACATGGTCATACAAAAGGAGTAGGAATAAGACAATAATTAATTAGACTTTAATTATATTAATATCCAATTAATTGGACTTATTTTCGTGCATATATATATTATTAAGAATAATAAATTCACGTAATATATATATATATATATATATATATATATATATATATTATGTGATATTATTTGATATTAAAGTAATATCAAATAATTATCTTATCAGATATTAGATAAATATATTATAAGATAATATTATTTTGATATTTGATAACTATATGCAATTATCTAATATTAAGATATTTATATTATGAGATAATATTATTATCTAATATTAGATAATTAATAGATAAGTTCTATCTCTCCCCATTATCTCTAGGATAAGGATAAGATGAGTTGTTAAGTGTGATTAGGATTTTAGAAGCATTATCCTAGTTGGATTAGGATTATGGCTTGCCTAAGTTCTATAAAAAGGGACTTGAGGGCAACACTTTAACAACATGCTCAAAACTTCCATACAAACCCTAAATCACTTAAAAATCATCAAATCCTAATTCCTAGAGAGAAAAATGCATCCTAGCAAATTCGTGGAGGGTGAGAGGTCGTTGTTCACTCCGTGTGGATACCGTGGAGACGTTGTACCTTCCGGCCGGTGTTTGATTCATCTGCTCTCAAGTTTTGATCAGTAGAAACACAAGTGCCCAATAGGTAAAACCCTAATCATTGATTTATGTTTTTTTGCATGGATCCTAGGTAGAATTCGGATTAAATTTTGAATTTTCGCTGCATATGATAATCCGAATTCCTAACAGAATGTTGTAAGTAATATCAAAGACATTTGTACTTTTCACTTTAGCATCAAGTTAGAAATTCTCATCTATTTTCTCATTTTTGTGGATTATTTGAAGACCAAAATGACATCATTTGATTTCACATATCAATTGTATTCTAAAATCATTCTCAAACATTTAATGCATTATATTCAAAATGTTAATAGTCAAATATAATATATTAGTTATCTAATAACTATCCTTTTTATTACTTTCTACATTAATTTTAAATAGTAAATTGGCATGTTATATTAGAAAAAAATACACTTTTAATGTTAATTTACTAAAAACAACAAGCATGATTGCCTTGTTTTTTTAATTACAAAATACTCCAAGTTTGAATATGAAAAATATTATTTAATACATTAATTATTATAATAAACAAACATCATAACATAATGAAATTGGTGATAAGAGAGAAATTAAGATGATTTTTTTTAATTATTATAGAATATTGAAATCTTTGAAATTTCAAATGAATGATGATAACTAGAAAAAAGTTATGTTTAAATATTTTAAACAAAGAGAGAATTAATTTTATCTCATTCTTTAAACAACATATATATTTTATTCTCAACAAAAGAGAGTTATTAATACATGAAAACTAAACATAAATTTTAAGGAAAATAAATTAAGAAATATATGAGAAATAAGATAATAAATAATTATGAAAAAATAAAAATTTATTTATTTACATATACATTATTACATGATTACATCAATAAATACAATAAACTATTAGTTTCTTATCACATAATTATATTAAAGACATCGAGATATATAACTTTGCACCTTTATTATTGATTATCTTCATTGACTAGATTCCCATCTTTTTCATATTACTTAAGGCCTTTTTGAGTTAGAATGTATAGGTGACTCTCCTACCTTAATCTTCAAGGAAATAATCTCTATCCACAATAAAAGTAAGCATAGCAAAGCTCAATCCTTTAATTTCTTTTCTTATTGTAATAGGAAGAAAAAGTAAAGACTTAGCTCATATTTCCTGTACTTAATTACACCATGGATGGAGATTCTCTCCTATGCTTAAGGCGGGGGTGTGAGGAAGGCATAAGTGATACATTTGCTTCCATTACTAATTTGAAAGTATGGATTGAAAAAGATATGTCCCTTGCCATCTTAAGAAGCATATTTAGAGATGCTTTGATTCATGATAAAGGCTTTACTTCCTTTGATATCTTAGGCTTCTTAACATAACTACTGTGGTTTGCCACACTAAGAAACTTGGGATATCAAAGAACACAAGTTCTTTGATAAGATCTAAGGCATTTCTAAATATACTTTTTGATATGGAAGGAAAGTTATCTCTAAATTCAAGCTAAACACTCAAATTAGATAATAGAGATAAAAGCATTAGCAAAATTATTTAAAATAGAGATTGCAAGCAAAATTTATAAAGAAAGCTACAAAATATAAGATATTGGTTACTAAATGACCATTGATATCTAAAGGTGTAATGGTTTAAAGTGTGGTAGCCAAGCTTCTTTTTTATGCTAGTTACTTGAACAATTGATGTTGTAAATGTTCATGATCTTTTATAACCTCATGAATGCTATGGTACAATTTAAATGAATTGATCATTAACGTAACTTTATATGTCAATTTTCAATGTAAATCGGTATGGTAATTCATTTATAATTTCTAATAATATCATAAATAAAAATACCAATTGCCTATAAATAACCATTAGACACTTGTTCATGTATACAATTGATATGTAAAATATAAATATTCTTTACAATTTTCAATAACATTATAAATATAAATATTAATTAGATTTAAATAACCTTTAGATGCCAGTTCTTGTATATAATCATTGTTAAAGTTTTTATAATTTCTAATAATATCATAAATATAAAAATTTGCTAGCTATTGATATACCTTTAACTCTTGTTCCTATATATAACTAATGTTTGATCTTTAAACATGCTTTTGGATATAACATTCGGTACTTCAAATGTTGGGTATTCAAAAATAGATGTAGTAATTTAGAAATAAGTTTGTGTCTGATATTCATATTAAGTTTTATTAAATAACCAATGTGTTTTTTATAATTTTTTTTGAAAATTCAATACTCTATGAATACAATTTTATACAATGAAATTTTTAAAACTTTGGATAATTTTATACAATGTTATCATTACATAATAAAGATTAAAGATGATAGCAAGAATTTTTTTTCCATATTTACATTATTCTTAAATTAAAGATTAAATAGACTTCAATTACAATAAATCATTAAATGAAGAAAATTACAAATAAAAATACAAAATACTTTTGCAGTTATATATATTCCATTTCAATTTTACAAGATAATCACTATATATCTAAATTTATACCCTAAAAAAATCCTTTTTATAAATTTTCATCTATTGAAGAAAGATGGTATGTTTTCCATATGTTAAATTACTCCTCAATATTCTATAGAGATTAACCATTCTTTTCTCTAAGTAAAAGGTGTAAATTATAATGAAAACTCACCTAGCCATATTTCAAAAAGAAAAAAAAATGTGAATGGTCATTGGATTAGTGATAAAATAGAATTCTATGTCTCGAATAGTGATTCGATTGATGATCACATTTCATTTATTTTATTTCATAATTAATAAAAAAAAGATGAATCAATGAAATGTTCAAAATTGGTAGCAATGTTTTGCCTAAATAGTATAGATAGAAATAAAAAAAATATTAATGATTTGAGGCATAGAATTTATGGAAGCATCCCAATTAAAACTCTAATATTTCCTATTATTTGAAAATAGGAGACAATAAAGTCTTGAATAAGATATTTCCATAAAATTTGAACCATTCCCCCCAAAAAAGCAATTTATGCTTAAATTCAAACTAAATATATAAAAAAAAGTAAAAGAAAAATTTGTAGGTATTAAAGGTAATAATAGATATTGATTATTAATGAAAGATCAATTTTATTCAAGGTAAGTGGTGGTTTCTGTACCTTCAAACTTCAACTATATCCAAGCCAATTTGTAAAAAATAAAATAAAATAGATGTTAGTTATAATTAGTAGCTATCATCTTAAATTTTTCATATTCCTAACTTTCAATCTCTAATTAGATATTATGGTTTTACAACGTTAGCTTTTCTTAAACTAATGTGATAAGTTGTTTATGTTTTTAAAAAAGCCATTGTAACATTATATATGTTAATTTTCACTTTAATTGACATCAATAGGTTGATGTTATATGGCAATTCTGTAGTAGTGGCAGCACCAATAGATATAGTAACCCCATTCGTTTGCAATTACCTCCACTTATGCACCCATAACTAATATATACATAATAGGTGCTTGGTGATTTTTCAGGAGGCCTTTATCGCCCTCAAACTCTTCTAACCTAGGTTATTATAGATAACAAGGATACTTATTAAAAGGAACAAGGCTTTTGAGTGATTTTTTTTTGAATATTTGCATTTTTTATTACACATATTATATTTAAATATTAATGATTTCATATGATTTATATATTTGATATTTATTTGTGTTTATAATTTCAAATAATAGTTTTGAATTATTTATTAATTTTAAATTTATATATTTTATTCATATTTATAGGCAATATTTAAAAAAATTCTATTTACAATGGGTTTTTGATGGAAATGTTTTTGCTATCTTTGATAGATTTTCAAGGTAAATTTTTGAAAGACTAATTTTTTTAGTCACTTAATCTTTTGACAAAATAATTTGTTAGAAAAAAATTTCAATAAGTGTATTTTCAATTGTGTATTTTGTTAGAAATCCAGATTTTAGAATTATTTTTTATGGAAAAGTCCATTAAAATTAGATAGATTTTTGGTAGTGCAAGTGTAAAGTACATTATTGCTTGTGGTTGGAAATTACAATATGGCAATTTGACTCTTTTTCCAATACAAGTTATAATAGTTTGTTGGTGGAGTTCTAAAACCCTTACACAATTAAAGAATTAAACGAAAGCACTAAATAAGTGCACATAAATATGCAAGCATAATTGCATACAAATGCATAAAGGTGCATAAAATAAGCAATTTAATTGTAATCTTTATTGAAATTTGCAAAGGCCATGCTTAGGAGTACATTAACAAGTGGAAAATTGCATGATTCTAAACTTAAAACCTGTACTCACACTCAAAGAAATGTTCAAATTACCAAGAATTATGGGAAAAAAAGGCAAAAAAGTAGTAGAGTGTTATAAATAGGTTACTAGCAAGGTGCTAAAGTTGGACACAAAGTAAATGTAAAGATCCTTGAGTTGTAATATTGGAAAAATGAACACTTTATTGGTAAAAATAAGGGTATTTATAGAACCTTGCAAGATGGTTATTGGCATTTGACATTATAGGTGGCTATTACCTTTTGATATGGCTAGGAATGTTACTGCAAGGTTGCACACATACTAATGATTCTAGTAACTACCTATGAACTTATTCCTAATATATCACTATTATCCACATGCTATCAAACTAGTGACTAATTGCCTTGCGCATCCTCAAGCACACCTTTTAAAAAGTCTCATTAGTCATGCCCTATATGTTTAATCTCTTTTCGACTATCCACAACAGGTTGATAAAAATGAAGATAGAGCCTTCCTTTTTATAAATATTTAGCTTCCTTCTTTATCCCTAATAGCAAGTATGAAGTCCTTTAGCTAGTAAAAGCCCTTAGCTTTAGTTCCTTGAAATATAATTAAAAAGGAACTGAAACTAGCTTCCTTTAAATCTTTCAACATAGAAGTGTGCCTAGGTAGATAATTTCTTCACTTCATGAGGCATAAGAGAAAGTAAAATAAGGATTTATTGCTAGTTTTGTGCTATGCTTAATTGGTTTGTCTCAACTACTTATTTAGAATAATTTGTAAATTTTTAGAAGTATTGTTTTTAAAAATAACATTTCACTAGAAAGACTCTTGACATACTTTTAATGAGTATATCTTTGGGGATTTGCTTAGGAACATGTGGTGTATTATAATGATATACAATCCATCAAATCATCCTAGCTTTGTTGTTATGACTACTATACCTAGTTTTTTACCTTTTTGATGCAAAATACAACATTAAGTCACCACTTATCATAACTATTCATAAATACTTTTTCATTATTTCTCCTTAAATGGTTCTTTTTTGCCTTACTCCTTCCTTTCTACTTTTGCTTTCTACTATTGCTACTTTTCTTGTGCTTTGTATAATTGCAAGCTTGTACTTCCAATCTCTCCAAACATTATCCTTTTTTTTACTAAAGAAGTTTTAGTGGTATCTAAATCCTCTATAATTACCTCTTCTTTTTTGTTATCTAACCTGATTAGGGTTTTTGATCTTATTTTAGATGACTCCTTTGTCCTCAAGCTTTAGGTATTGTTTCCCTCTTCTATCTTTAATGTTCCAAATGATTAGTCCTCTAGTTTTTTCCTAGCCTTTTGTCTTTAATTATAATGGTAAAATATGTTCATGCTTCTTTCTTTACCTATAAGCCTATTTTTACTCCAAATCCTATTTTTGATTTCCCATAGTTTTCAAAAGATGCTAGGGTTTTTCAAAACTTACTATATCCCCCCAAAGAGGTTTTAGCTTGGCTTGATAGAGAGGGACTTAGGTATTTTTCATACTATTCAACTTTATAAGTTTTCACTAAAGAAAATTTTGCCACTTCTATGTGTGGTCATTTCTATCTAGACATCTTTGACTAACAACCTCCATTTACCTTATAGCATAATGAATCCTCTTTTTTACCTTTTAATTTTGATTAATCTCCTTGTTAGTGGTAAGGTCATTTTTCCTCTTTTGACTTTTCACACTATAAACTTCAAAACTTTAATTTCATTAAGCCATAAATCCTCTAATTACTCAACCTTTTTGAAAAGTTACATGAGTTTAGTAAGCACCCTAATGGTTGATGATGAGCATAGTGCTTTTCTTTTATACTAACTATGCAAACATCTTTTTTGTGATTCATCTTAAAAAATTGCTTCTTTTTTCCTTCCTTTAATAATGATTTTACATAAAGGATGGCAAGGGGCTTTAGGTCACTATATTCTTATTAATATTTTTGAAAACATAAATTTAGCTACCACATGCGTGAAAAACCAAAAACCTTTTTCAAATCTAAAAGGCCATTTATGGATTTTTCTAAATGTGTTTTATGACCTATTTTTAGGAATATTTTACCATTCCCAAATATAACACCCTATTTAAAAATTGTTCTATTATTAGCTTAAAATATATACAACTAGTTATTCACTCTTAGTATAGGAAGCTTGTTTTGGTTGAGCTTTTTACATATTTCTTCAAAACTTTCTATATTGTTACTAATAAGCACCTAATAACCTAGCTTTCTCCATTCGCTTTTTTTCCTTCTAGACCTTCGTAGTTTATGTCTAAGCTTAACTCTCGTACCTAGAAAATGACAAAGTGTGGTTTCATTTATTATACCTACAAGACCTTAGTATCAGCTAACCCCTAGAAAAGACCTCATTAGTCAAAAGGCATATGTTAAACATCATGGCCAAATGGTTTAATCTAATTTAGGGTAAGTTGATCATTACTCTAGGTAGACGAATGCAAGGGTGCACCTTAACATTCTTTAATATGCTTTTGATTGAAAAGCATGACTAAAACCTATGTAATTCCTTTAGTTTTCACCCTTACTCTTTATATTAAGCTTACATAAGCATTTTTTTTGGATTAATAGTTCACCAACATGGACAAGTATTTTTACATGACAATATATGAAAAGTTATCCTATGTTATTATTGTGTAGATTATCAAAGTGTCAAAGAAAACTATAGGTATGCATTATGTTAAACTTTAACCTTTAAGAAATACTATAAAGTTAAATATGTTTACTGATATATAAAGCATACCTTATATGCTGTTGAAGAAGCATTTAAGAGAAAATGGAAAACCATGATGCTTATTACAAGCAAAAATAGCTCAAAGTCTACCATCAAAATCCTATCATTAGACCCAACCTTAATAAGTCTCCTTTAATTTCAAAATCAATTCCCTTACTAAATGTCCCTTTTAGTATCTCCAAGTATCTACATTTAATTCATAAGAAAAGGCTAAGATTGACTTCAGGTTCACAATTGTCTATCATTATCCTTACAAACTTATAAATGTCTATCTTATAACCAAAACATTACCTATTGCTTGAATGTATATGTATGTGAAACCTTGTAATCATATAGGTAAATTTTATAATTTTTGGCTTCTAGTCTATTGTAATTGACTCATGTTTAACTTATTTTGTTGTATAAACACCATGATCCTTACTAAGTTCTTAGCTATTACCCTAGACTTGGTCAAACAAGCTATGTTAAAAGCCTAACTTATATGACTTCATAAAAAACAAAAAGGGTTTTTATTACTGACAGGGAGGAAAAATGCTAAGAAGAACTTGTAAAAGAAAATATTCCTATAAAAGCCAGTTTAAAATGGTTAACAATTAGCTTACCAACCAACATAGAAAAGTAGGAAGAAAACTACTATTACTATCTAATTAATGCTCTAACCAAGCCGACCTCGATCAATATCTTGACGTTTTCATAGCTGAGAAACTTGATTACTTAGACAACAATCCTTGGTGTTAGAGTGATTGAAGAAACTATGCAATCTCAAGTAAGTTTATTTTCACTTTTTTTAATTAATTTTGACCTTTTTTATTTGTCATTTTCTACTAAGTTTTCTTATTTAGTTCTTTTCTAGGAAAACTTTGGCCTTGTGTTGATTTTTGCTCCTATAACTCAATCAACCATCTTACTACTTTCATTTCTCAACCAATCAAACCTACTACTTAAATTCCTATTGATATTGAGGTGCTATTGAGTGGATTAGTTTTGAGCCATACTAGCTCTAATAAGTCGATATAATACTATCAAGAGGTTATATTGGTAGGCTAAGCTAGATGTCATACTTAATCAAGAGAAATATATGGAAGATGTGGTGGTTGAGGTAGACTCACCTCTAGTAGAGGGTATGAAGGCTTGAAAGTGCACACAAATGTTAGCATTGAAATTGATAATCATGTTGTTGCTAACCCTGAAAGCATTAAGAATAGGAGGAATAGCTAAAATGAGAAAGAAATCAAAAAGGAAAAAAAATAAGAAGAGGCTGAGGAGTAAGTTGGCAATCTAGGCATTGACCTAATCCAAGAGAGGAAGCAATCTATAAAAGGAGAAGATGAAAATGATAAGGAAGACCTCTTCATTACCTTAAGAATTTTGATTTCAATTAGTGCCTTTATTTCAACCTCTAATTACTCCCATAGAACAATCTTTTAAGAATTAAAAGGAGGATGTAATAAAAAATAGTTTTAGTCAAATTAGGTTACCTATTAGACTAGGATTTAGAAGTTTTCACTCATTATACCAAAGTTAAAGAGTAATTGAATTCAACTTTAATTGTTTTAAAAGAAACTACCACTTTAAACCAATATATCAGCATTAGTTTAAGTCTTTCACTATATCTTTGGCTAGGGACATTTCTAAGATGATCAAGAATATTAGCAAGCCTCAACTATTAAAGAAGCCTACCATACTTGACTCGGCCAAGAAATGAGCGCATTGATTTTTCAAAATTAGTAAATAGTAAAAAGTTAAGCTTACAACTAGATAGAAAAGTTGCACATAAAAGATAGAGAAAATTGTTGAATCAATTGCTAACTTAAAGCACTAAATTTTTTAACTCTAACCATGATTTCAATTGGCTCAAGTTATCCAACCAAAGCTAAAGGCTGAGTTTAAATCAATTGTTAAAAAAGAGTAATGTCTTTTATGTTGGCCAAGTCAATAGTGAAAGACTTCAAGGCTACCAACAATAGTATTACTCAAATGAAGGGTGAACATTGAAATATGCAAGAATAAAAAGATATTGCCATAGCAAAACAATAAAAATTTCAAAACCTATTTCAAATCATTCAAAATGTAATTAAAGAGTCAAATGGTCTAAATTTTTTTATAGTTGTTTCTGGATCATTTTTGGCTGGAATGGTCTCTCTACAATACACAAATAATTGAAGCAACATTTTAGCATTTTACTTTTAAATGTATGAATGCCAAAGAATTTTATTGAGTTTTCCATATAGTAATCTCATTTATGCTTGACTTGTGTGGCTTTAAGTATTTATCATTTATAGTTTCAACTTTATCATTTTCAATATCACATATCTTGTACTAATTTTCCATTGAAACACTTGATAACTAAAAATGGTCCTTCTTAATGAAATGACTCTTTCGTAATTCAACATAGTCTTTATTGATAGAATGGGATTCCACACTAATTGGCCCATCAAAAACTTTTTCTCACAACATGTTTATTATATTGTGTAGCTAATTTTTTATTGCATAACAATGAGTCCAAAGTATTCCGTCAAAATTCATATATGTCTTCCAACTCTTTCCATTAAAATATAAATTCTGCGATGAATTAAACAATTCATTCAGAATTTTAAAGCTATCAATATAATATTTTTACTTGTCATGTAAGAATGAATAATTGGAGTTAAAGCAACCAGAATGCGCAATTGTGTATGTAAGAAAGCACTAGGAGGCACGATTGTCTTCCAACTATATGATAAAAAGCTAACCAGTGAGTAGCAAGTGATGAATCCTCACGGGCCCGTAATTGTCAGCCCCATAGACGACAACAACATGTGAATAAACTTGTTATTGCTAACAACCATAACCCTACACGAAAAGATAAATAACAACCATAACAACCACGAAAAGATATATGACGGCCACTGAAGACCAAGTTCTAGTTGCCGACAATCATAGACTTACTAGTTACTAACAACAAGAAGCGAAAAAAAAGCAGGTTTTCTTGTCGTGTGTATCCGTGCTGTTAGATAAGTTCTTGCTTTTTCAGTGGGTCCACCCATTTCTTTCTCCGTCTTTGGGTAAAACCATGCGTGTGCAAAGTGCATTTCTATTTCTTTCCGCGCTCTTTAGGAAAAGCATAGCTCTTTGTGAAAAGCATGCTTTGTTTTAGGGATAAAGAAAGAATGCCACTCCTTAGAAAACGTTATCTCGTTGACTCCGCTGACCTGGAATGATAGGTATTTGCTCTCTCTCTCTCTCTCTCTCTCTGTGTATGTGTGTCCGTCTTTCTTGCTTTTGTAAGTCTGAAAATGTAATCATACTCCCAATTTTAAGCCTAACAACCAGCTATATATATATATATATATATATTAAATCACATAAGTATATTTACGTGAGATATGATAAGAATGAATAATTATGATGAGAATTGAAATATATATATATATATATATATATATATATATATATATATATATATAATTAAAAGTCATTTGATCACTTAAAAAATTATATAATTTTATATTTTAATTTTAATGTTTCATTATTAGATGTGATGATTATAATTCACTCTTTATATATATATTTTTTGTGTGTGTCTATTTATAAATATATATATATATATATACACACACGCGCTTATCTTTTTAATACATGAAAATATTTTGATATATCAGAGTAATGCTAAATAAACATTGTATTATATCACAATGTCTTTGCGAATTTGGTCAAGGCAACTAAAATTTTCTACATGTTCTTGTCTCGTTCATGATTTCAGTTAACCTTGTGAAAGTACTGCAAGAGAGTCCAATGAATTTAGCATTCCTTTCATTTTTATCCTTTACTCTATGTGTGTGTATGCACTTAGCCAACCATTCTTAGATGCTACTGTCAATTAAAATGATGCGTTCCTACACAAGATGTGAAAATTATGATTAGGGAAGACTTGACAAACACCTTTCTATTAAGGATGATTTCATGCAAACTTTTTTTAAATGAATAAAAATCATAATTTTGGAAAATTATTTTTATAAACAATTTATACATAATAAATATACAGAAAGTAGTAATATAATTTTCGTTTTTAAAATTGCAACTTTGTATAAGAAAGTTTCAACTTTTTGTGAAAACCTTTCAAAAGAATATGAAATTTTATATTACTTATAAGTTCCTTAGGCATACTTATTTTTCTCTCCATCCAAAGTCAACATTACAAAAAATGAAAAAAGAAAAAAGAAAAGATTATAACACAGAACCCGAGGAGATTTCTTGAATTATAACTTTACTCTGTACCTAAGTATGAAAATTTCTAGATATGCCTTGAAATTATTAAAATTTGTATCCAGTCATAGGAAAACTCAAAAGCTTGCATAGGAATTTGCATGAAGGAGACATTTTAAAAAAAAATTAGGATGAAAATGCTCTTAGATGAATACCCCTTTCTTGTTGCATTGAAGCATTACCAAAGATTTAAATCAATACAATTTTCCTTTCAAAGAAGGTTTTCTCTCTTTTCCATTTGTGGTGCCCTTCCATGAATTTCTGTAAGTTTCAACTTTGTGACCATACTCCCCTTGGAACCCAAAAACTTTAATTTCTCATAAGGTGCTACCAAAGACCTAAAAGTATCATCTGTTGATCCCTGGTCAACATCATTTATGGTTAAAATTAGAATGGTATCTGATCATCTTCGAACCCTCAACTTTGATTCTTGATTAATGAAAACATTTTTAGCAAATACTTTCGTAGTTGTTTGTCTTTCATAAATCCAAGAATTTCACCTTTGATTATGAAATATGAATGTCTCTGACTATTCCTGGTAATCATTACTCCGATCTTAAAGGTTAACACAATAAGATTAGAATCCTATAATGTTATCCCATGCTAATGTATCCAAAGAGCAAGTTTGAATTGAATAGTCTAATTTCTTCAAAGTAATAGCACTAGAGGCATAACTTGACCAATTAAGGCTAGAAGCACATTACTAATAAAAGGGACGAGATGACCAATGCACACTAAAGATGGATCGATTGACCCAACCCAAGGACCAACTATAAGCTTTTAACTATAATAACTTAAAATATATACTATTGAAGCTAAAACTAGTGTAGCTACTGGCACTAGACTTACCCATTAATGGATTCTTGTTAAGGGATTTAGATTGTGCT
This sequence comes from Sindora glabra, assembly GCA_020226215.1. Taxonomy (NCBI): domain Eukaryota; kingdom Viridiplantae; phylum Streptophyta; class Magnoliopsida; order Fabales; family Fabaceae; genus Sindora; species Sindora glabra. The sequence continues at coordinate 39,798,194 of CM035227.1, read as the reverse complement.
CATTCTAATTACTAGACTCAATGACATGCTTGACCAACTATATGATGCTACTATCTTTTCTAAGATTAACCTTCATAATGGATATCACCAGATTAAAATAAAACCTAAAGATGAATAGAAGATCATATTTAAGACTAGAGATGGCCTATATGAGTAGATGATAATGCCTTTTGGATTATCAAATCCTCCTAACACATTTATAAGCCTAATGAATCAAGTACTTTGACCTTTTATTAGAAAATTTATAATCATGTACTTCAACAATATCTTGATCTATAGCAAAAATAAGGAAAGACATTTAGGGCACATTTGATAAGTGCTAGAGATTCTTATGGAACAAAAACTTTATATCAATCTCATAAAGTGCTCATTCTTAATAAATGAAGTTATCTTTCTTAATAAATAAAGTTATCTTTCTTAGGTATATCATCACTACAAAAGGCATTTGAATTGACCTAAGCAAAATAGAAGCCATCAATAATTGATTAACTTCTAAGTCTGTCCATGATGTTAGGAGCTTCCATGGGCTAGCCTTTTTTAACCGAAGATTGATTAAAAACTTCAATTCCATTACTGCTTCACTCATAGATTGCATCAAAGGAGATAAATTCCAATGGACATGTCACGACCTAACTTATTTTTGTCGTGACCAGTATAAAGATATCCAACCAGTATTCCATGCTAATAAGATATCCTTACTAGCCTCCAAAGACAATACAATATTGCATATTTTTATAAAACTAACATTAAGGCGTACGAAAATAAATAGATAATAAAAATGTTAAAATACCAAAATAAGATATAAGACGTACATATCAACATCACAAAACATTCACAAGATAAGTTTGTTTACAGTACTATAAATACTCTATCCCTAATTATCTGACTCGCTAACCTAATTAGGACCCTCTTCCTTCAGATTAGACTGTGGAGGAGAATTGGAACTGGACACCCTAATGGTGTCACATTACTTCCAAACTTATTGTCCGGGGTGACCTGCACTAGTGGAAAGAAAAAGTCAAGGACATTTGGCTCCGTGTCCAGGGGCCAATAGTCCACGCGATACAAAATATTTACATCATCAGGAGTGACCTGAATTTCAATGTGGAGCTCTAATCCATATGTTCTGTAAGGTGTAGTGGCATATCCTCGGTAAGTATTATTATGTGTCCATGGATCCATAGCTTGAACCTGTAATTTTAGTACAATAAATAGAGTGAGTATAAGACATACTCAGTGAGTAATAACTTGTTATTGTCCTTTTTTATTTTCCTATCTAAGATTTCTTTTCTACTTATGAATCATACATTCAATTAGAAGTCCAAGTTTAGATCTTATGTTCTTTGAGAAATAGCAATAGTTGGTATGTAATGTCACCTTATATCTTCGGTCCAATCTTATCCCCCGCCACCCTAGGCCCGAGGTCACCAACCTTTTCCCTCTACTACTTACCCCTCCTCTCCTTCTCCACGAAGGATTTCTCCCTCCCACATTTTCGTAAGTAGAATGAACAATTGTGGGATGCTATATGCATCAACCACAATTTTTCCTCGAGGAATGTATCAAAATACTAACTATACCATGAGTGTTTTATGCTTCATTTATCCTTCTATGCTCATTATCATATCAATTCCTAAAGGATATTCATGTACACAAATCAAACAATTCATATCACACAAAGGTTCTTCCTTGTTCTAGGCCCTATTTAGATAGCATAAGGGTAGGAATTATTTGGAGGACTAAATAAAATTTAATATTTCTAAAATTTTGACCCATGGTACATCACAATCAGAGTGACTCATACAAATTTTTTCAAAATTTTTCTCAACCATTTGATGCTCCTAAAAATTTCGTGAACAAGACTGGAAATTTTCGGATTTTGTCATGAACAACTCTTTTTTGAAATTTTATTGGGTGACAAATTCATATCCGATTGCCCTGAAAATTTTACAAGATATTAAAAACATCTTGAATGGATTCCCTAAATTTTTTCACGATTTCTCATGATCATTTTAAGACCCAAAAAATTCGAAAACAGAAGCCAACGTGAAAGTGCCCTGTTTCTGGACAGCACTGATGACCTTACTTAGGAAATTCTCCTAAGATATCTAAAAGTTTCTAAAAATCCTCAAAATTTTCAGAATTCAACCTCACACTATGGGAGACCTTAGGATATCAAAAATTAAATTTTTTTGATGATAAATCACCTAGGTTTCACGTAACTATTCACCCACCAAAATTTTATCAGCATTCTTTATCCTTCTTGATACCATTTCCAATATAACCTTAGTAATTTCTTTACAACAGCCAAAACAATCCCATTCTCTTCATTCATGATCCCAATACTCACTTTCAACAACATCATCACATGTTTAAATCATTTCAAACTGATTACCACAGCAACCAACACAAATCACATTCAAGGAATCATATTCATCTTGACAATCTAGTATTGGAAATTCATAAGATTTGTAACAAGCTATTACTCACCTCAAATCTTTACTCCTTTCTTCTTCTTTCCAACACTGAGTTCTAAGGGAGAGAGAGGTGAATTCAAGAAAATAAAATCAGATTTTATGGTTAAGAAGAAGAGGAATACCATAAGAAATTAGGGGGATTAAAAGGAATTAATAATCTACCTATTGGACTTGCCAAGTTTTCCTTGAATTTGCTTTGTCTAACTTTCCTTTTCTCCTTCTCTATGTTGTCATGTTTGGGCTGGAGTGGAGTAGCAAATTTTCTGCTGCTAAGTCTCTCTTGATTTATATAGAAATTGTTTAAAGAAATTTCTAAAAAAATTCTACAATTTCGTCAACTCCAAAAATAAATTGTCTTGGATTTTGGAGGATTTTGGGGACATTTGGATGGCTTCATGGGACGTCCAAGTGGTCTGAGGTTTCAGACCAGCTAATCCTCTTTTAGCCAATAAAAATATAACACAAATAAAAAATTTTCAAATATTATACTTTTGGCCTCAAATTTTAACCTTTTCTTTCATTTTGGTCCTTGGCTTCCTTTGGAAGTTTGGGCTGTTTTTGGGTCACGAATTTGGGCCTTAATTTTTCATATTTTTGCCTAAAAAAATCTTGGGCCAACCCAACCTACACAACAAAAATATAAAAGGCAAGAAGATAAAGGGGTTTATTACAATTCGGCCCCGAATTATTTATTTTCTTTACATTTTCACCCTTGGCTTCTAAATATTTTAAAAAAATTTATTTTGACTTTCCATAATCATTTTTGAGCTTTTAAAATTATTTTTGACCATCCACAAATTTTTAGAATTAATTTACTATAATTTCGGCGTATTTTTTCACTTTTTCGCTTTACCGGGTACTAGGAATTTGATGAATTTCTGAGTGAAATTTCTAAAACCTATTCTTAGGTTTCTAGGTAAAATTTCACTCGTTATAACATTTCTAAAAATTTTCTATTTTATTATTATTATTTTATTTATCATCACTATTATACTAATTTAGGGTCATTACAGGATAGAACAAGCCCCGAAAGGTTTTGAAAAGCTGAAGAAACAGTTGATTGAAACCCTAGTATTAGTCCTTCTAAATCTTAACTAGGTTTTCAAAGTCAATTGTGATACTTCTAATATTAGAATTGGGGCCATTGTATACTAGGAAGGACATCCAATCACTTTTTTCAATGAAAAACTTAGCAATGTCAAACTCAAATACTTCACTTATGATAAGGAATTCTTTGTTATTGTTTGTGCTTTACAACTTTAGAGCCATTACCTGTTGCCCAAGGAGTTTGTCCTTTACTTTGATTATGAAGCTCTCAAACATTTAAATTCTTAGCAAAAGTTTAGTCATAGGCATGCTGCTTGGAGCAAATTCTTACGAGATTACCATATCTTACCAAAACACAAAGTTGGAAGTCAGAATGTTGTAGCAGATGCTCTTAATAAAATACATACTTTACTTTCTACCCTTCAAATAAAGATTGTCGAATTTGAAACTATTAAAGAACTGTACTAAAATGATTTGAATTTTAGAAAATTCTAGAGTACCACTAAAATACAACCGTTCCATCAATACTACAGGCATCAAGAATTCTTATTCAAAGATTAAGCTTTATGCATTCTCCAATGTTCACTATAAGAATCCATTTTTTAGGAAGCCCATGATGGAGGATTAACTAATCACCTTGGATATGATCAAATTGTAGCTTTAGTTAAAGAGAATTTCTACTAGCTTATGTTGGGAATTCGGATTATTACATGCAGTGGAATTTCAAAATTTTTATCCGAATTCTATCTAGGATCCATGCAAAAAGCATAAATCAATGATTAGGGTTTTACCTATTGGGCACTCGTGTTTCTATTAATCAAAACTTGAGAGCGGATGAATCAAACGCCGGCCGGAAGGTACAGCGTCTCTACGGTATCCACACGGAGTTAACAACGACCTCTTGCCCTCCACAAATTTGCTAGGATGCATTTCTCTCTCTAGGAACTAGGATTTTGATGTTTTCTGAGTGATTTAGGATTTTAAGAAGTCTATGAATGTGTTGTAAAAAGTGCTGCCCTTAAGTCCCTTTTTATAGAACTTAGGCAAGCCACAATCCTAATCCTACTAAGATAATGCTTCCAAAATCCTAATCATACTTAACAACTCATCTTATTCTTATCCTAAAGATAATGGGGAGAGATAGGACTTATCTATTAATTATCTAATATTAGATAATAATATTATCTCATAATATAAATATCTTAATTATTAGATAATTGCATATAGTTATCAAATATCAAAATAATATTATCTCATAATATATTTATCTAATATCTGATAACATAATTATTTGATATTACTTTAATATCAAATAATATCACATAATATTATATATATATATATATATATATTACATGAATTTATTATTCTTTATAATAATATCTATATGCACGAAAATAAGTCCAATTAATTGAATTTTAATATAATTAAAGTCCAATTAATTATTGTCTTATTTCTATTCCTTTTGTGTGACCCTGTAGGTTCTTACTATGTTGACAATGACTTATTATTGAGCCATAGATAGTGAGCGATATCTAGCAATACATCACTACCACTCAAATAGTAAGAATGTCTGTGATTCGACATCCACCTAATACATGATTAACGTTTTACATCATAACCCTTTTGTAATAATATCCAAATTGAACTGGAGGCATGGAATGTATCATCTTCGTTAATGTTCAATTTATATTTTTTGATACTGAGTAGACTTAAAATAAATTATTAATATCACATATTAATTCAATTAAGCATGGCCATGCATTTCTAAGTCTCACTCAATCAAAGGGCCCAAGGATATTTCTCTTTTATACAAGAGTAACAAAATCCCATCTACATCACTCACTTCCCTCTGCACAATTTATGACACACCCAATCAATGCCCTATTTGTCATCCTGATTAAAGGTGACATAGGATAATATTAAAGTGAGTAATTTCTCATGTAGAGAACCATAGTGACTTCAAGTTAAAGGTTTATGTGTATTTGTGATCATATGAGAATAACTTATGACATGTCTATCCATGCAATATTCTCATAGTGGGTCAGTCCAGTACATTATTCACTAGCAATGTACTCATGTATTGACTTGATATCACATATCCATAATTCGTAATTATCAGTCATTATACATGCTAGTCTTGATATATTATTACTATCCTTTTTGTAATAATACTTGACTAGGGGCATTTTAGAAATAGTGAAGCTATTCCAAGGATAATTATTATATTAAGTTATAAATTGCTCATAATAATAATAAAATTATAAAAATAAAATATAATAATTAAATTACCTAAAATAAAATATAATACATTGTGTATAACTTCAATCATCTATATGATTGGTTCTAGGATACACACCAATAGCTTAAGCTTGAAAGAGACTTCAACAAACACATCTAAAGATACAAAATTTGTCACATGGCTAAAACCAAGAGTCAAAATATAAGGCTATACATGCTTTTACCAATTCTAAAAGCACCATAGGAAGATGTTAGCATGGATTTCATCCTCAGACTACCTTGAACTCAAAGATAGAAAGATTCCATAATGGTAGTCATATATAGATTCCGAAGATAGCACATTTCATCCCATTTCAAAAGACAAATGATGCCATCTAGATTATAAACTTATACTTTAAAGAGATTGTTTGACTTTAGGGCATTTCAAAAACCATCCCTTCTGACCAAGATAACAAATTCTTAAGTCATTTTTAGAGGACCCTATGGAAGGAAATGGGTACCAAGCTTTAATTCAACAATACTAGTCACCTTTAAGCAGATGTACAAATATAGATAATCAATAATTTTTTTAGTAACCTACTTTATAGCTTTGTTAGGAAAATTTTGAAGCAATGGGACCCTATACTTGCCCAAATTGAATTTGCCTACAACAACTTAACCAACAAGCCAATGGAAGATGCTCGTTCAAGGTGGTGTCTGGTACTCATCCCCTTAACCCACTTGTTCAACACCATCTTCTATTAGTCATCAATATAGCATGGATGTGGAACAAAGAGCAAAGGAGATCAAGAAGCTTCATGAACAAGTTCATGCATGAATTCAAAAACAATATTCAAAATATAAAGCCTAGTGACATGAACATCGACGGCAAACACTTTCAAAGAAGGAGACTTGGTATAGATATACTCACAAAAGGAGAGGTTTCCAAATCAGCCAAATACTAAGCTATCTCTAAGAACCAATGGACTGTTTTAAGTAGTATAAAAGATCAATGACAATACATACAAGATAGAGTTACTGGATTCTTATGGCATCTCTACCACTTTTGATGTTGTTGATCTCTTGCCATACTATGAGAAAGATAATTAGACTCAAGAGTGGGTCTCATCCAACCCAAGGAGAATAACACAAAACCCAAGAAGATTTCTTGAAATTGTAACTTTACTTTGCACATAACCATGGAATTTTCCAAATATGCCTTGAAATTGTTAAAACTTTCTATCTAGTTATATGAAAACTCAAAAGCTTGCATAAGAATCTATGTGGGGGAAATATTTTGAAAAAAAATAGGACAAAAATATCCTTAAAGAACTACTATAAATACCTCCTTTCTTGTTGTAGTGAAGCATTATTGAAGAATTGAATCAATACAATTTTCCTCTCAAAGAGGGTTTTTTCTGTTTTTCATTTGACTTCCAAGCCATATTAATTACAAGTCTTGTATATGCATCATTTTTTCTCGTACGGATGTATGGACTCTTTCTTGTATCTTAGTAAAGAAGTAAAGTTGTAAACGGTTTGCAGTCCTATGTTTTCTCATTCCATGGATATGAGATGTATAGCTACATCCTCCACGACCTTTTTAGTTTCTAAGCCATAGTAAATTATATGAAATACACATCATTTTTATAAGATATTTCACTTTGAATAAAGCTACGTCCCATTCGAGCCTATTTGTTGCAAGATCTGAAATCCAAAATATAATTACTTCCTTGATCATACTACACTTTTACAGCGTTAAAGAGTGTATCTCATAATGAGCAGCAAGCAAAAAAATCCCATCATCACAAGTCCATTGTTGTTATTGAAGTTACCTTATTACGCTGCCTAGCTATCCTTAATAAAATGGCATAAGAAGAATGTGAACAGACATCTAATTGCAGCATTGCATACTACTACTTTCATTCATAAAGCTGGAATATATACTGAATGCAAGAGCAAAGATTAGTATGGTCTGGCCTGCGAAATACACTTGTATAAGTTAACACATCCCTACAATACAAGCAACCAAATTGTTTTTCACTCAACACAACTAAAGCTGATTACATAAAGAAAAGTACACTGATAATTTCAGCTCAGAGAATCTCTTGGGAAAATCTCAGTGTATATGCACTCTTATGATATTATTGAAGCTGCCAGACTCACACAACACAATTTTTAAAAGCTCACGCACAATGGATACAACTCAAATGGGAATGATATTTTAATGACTTTGTTGGAGCTGCCCGAGTGTGACCGTGTGGAAGTCAAACTGATCTAATAGAGATGATTTTTGCTACTCAAGCTCTTCAGACACTTGTTCATGGTAGGACGACATTTTGGCTCTCTATTCATGCAAGCAAATGCTATCCTTGCAATGGAGATCAGCTCCTTGGCAACTGGTTCTTGGGGACGATGAAGACATTGGTCCAACTTATCCTTCAATAAAGAACTTTGGACTGTTGACGCGAAAGAGCCTTCAATCAAAGAAGAAACAAGATCACTGAAATTTTTTTTCCATGATAATTTCGAAACAGAGTGCTCCAAAACTATGAACATCACATTTTTCATTCACTTCCATGGTCAAAGAAAGCTCTGCAACAAAATAAAATTGAAGTGATAATGCAAAAAGAAATATAGAATTAATGTTATAGATATATTACAAATCCTTTAAAGTACATGCAAAAGAATCTAACTTGGAGCCATGCACCCCGGGGTGCCTGCCAAGATCAGAGTTGTAAGCTTCATATTCTGAATTCAGAATATTTTCACTTGATATGTCACGATGAACAATTGGAGTTGAGCCGCCATGATGCATATAGAATAAAGCATCAGCCACGCCTTTTACAGCATTCACTCTTTTGTTCCAATCAAATGCCTTTGCTTGTGTCTCATTGTCTAGGACCTTATCCAAGCTTCTCCCTTCCAAAAAGTCGTAAACTAAGAAAGGGTTTCGCCAATCACGGCAAAAGCCTTTTAACTTCACGATGTGGCAATGCTTGGTTCCATTCAAGGCTTGGATCTCTCTTTCGAAAGCTTTTAGATCAGCCATTTCCTCATCTGGTCTCAATTCAAGTTTCTTTACAGCAACAACACTACCATCAGGCAACTCGGCTTTATAAACACTCCCTTGCCCTCCCTCGCCAACCAGATATCTGTCATTAAAATTTTCACTCACATCAATGATATTCTCATACGTTCATTTCCCATCATAGCTCCATATGTCAAGTACGGCGGGCTTTTCTTCTGTGATTTCCGTTTCTGCTTCCCTGACTTGGCTCATTGTTCTTCCATTTTGGAAAAATATATAGCCAAATCCGATCACAACCAGTGCCAGTGACAGAGTACCCAAACCGATGCCCAAAGTTAATTACATGTGGTAATTCTTTGGACGGTGACGATTGTAAGATGCTGTTAGGCAAGCAGCCAAACCAGAGACGTTGCCACCCAAGCCTTTATTCCCGATTTTAGCCCTGAGAAAGGCTTGATTCTTCGGAAGGGAACCCTCTAATTGATTGTATGATATAAAAAGAGATTCCAAACCCGGCATGCCCTCTCCAAAATTAGATGGAATGCTACCAGATAGAATATAATGTGAAATGTTCAATATTACCAAACTTTGCAACTCTCCGAGTGTTGCTAGTATTTCGCCCTCCATCAAATTACCAGTAAAATCGGCTCGTTCAGGTCTTTAATTTATCCCACTCATCCGGAATGATTTTATTAAATCTATTTTTGTTCAAATTTAAATAAACTACATTTACAAGCCGTCTCAATTCTCGGGGTATTGAACTACTGAAATTATTTGTTGCAAAATCCAATTTTTTATGGTTTAGCAAGGATGCTACTTCTGTGGGAATGTCTACTTAAAGTTGATTGTTGCTCATATTAACACCCAACAAGAGGGTCAAATTCGACAATTCTTTTGGAAAATTTCCGGTGAGATGATTTCAAGAGAGATCGGATTCTACTATCTTGGTTGCCTCACCTAATTCTGGCGGGATAACACCGGAAAGATTGTTATTGAACATCTTGAAGCTTGAGTTTGTAGCACATGCTCTAATTTGATAAGAGCTGGCCAAAAAATCTGTTCCCTCTGAGTGAAATAAATTCCAAATTGGGATAGACACCAAAATCTTCTGCTATATCCCCTGTCAGGTTGTTTCCTTCTAGCTCAACTCTTTTAAGGCTAGGGAAATTCTTTAAGGTTCTTGGAATTGGACCCGTGAAATGGTTATTGCTAGCACCGAGGAATTGCAATGACCCACCACCGCAGATATTTTGTGGCAAATTAGCAATAAAATTATTGTATGCCAATTGTAATTCGGACAAACGGGTGAGGTTCCTCATTTCTGTTGGAAGGCTACCACCAAGTTAGTTTTCTGTCAAAATTAATTCGGCCAGCGCAGTCAACCAGTGGAAGGAACAGGTCCAGAAAGGCTATTTGAAAAAAGACTATTTATTCAAATTGACCAAGTTCCCTATGGACATTGTAATTGATCCAGAAAACATGTTAGTACCAAGATGAATAAAGGTCAGCTTTGTCAAATTTCCAACAGTGGAGGGTATTGGTCCAGAAAATTTATTGTCGTCTTAGAGAAGTTCTGCTAAATTGACTAATTTTCCAATGGAAGTTGGGAGTGTACCATTAAATTCATTGGCAAAGAGATAGAGTTTAGTCAAATTAGTCGAGTTCCATATCGACATTGGAATTAGGCCAGAGAGACTGCTTGTGGATACTGCAAGTTCCTGGAGAGAGTAGAGTCTTCCCACTTGCTCGGGAGGGAAACCAGAGACTTTGTTGTCATCAAGAGAAAGAAACTTCAACTTTGTCAGGTTTCCAATTGTACCAGGGATAGTACCAGAGAGACGGTTAAAAGACAAATCAAGTAAAACAAGATTCCTCAACGTCCCTAAATCTTGTGGAATGGAGCCAGTTAAGGAATTCATACTCATATTTAAATTGACAAGATTGGTGAGGTTGGAGATCACAGATGGAATTGTTCCATTCAGGTTACTGGAATCGAGAATTAGATCGGAGAGTTTGGATAGGGTTCCAATTTCGTGGGGAACATATCCATGAATGGAGTTGTTGGATGCATGAAACTTGATGAGGTTGGGGAAGGAGGCGAAGTTGAGTGCGTGAAGTGGACCACTAAGTCCAGAATCATTAAGTTTAATCTCAGTGATGGAATTGGGTTCAGAACATGTGATTCCCAACCAAGAATTGCAGGGAGTGCTAGTCTTACCGGTAGCAGCCGAGGAAGAGAGAAAAGCTTGGCTGCGCTTGTCAAGGCCGGCTTTCTACTCGAGAGGGGCATTGGCTTCGCTGTGTTCTGTAGCAGAAGCAAGAGAATCATTATTATTATTCAAGTATAAACCAGCAGCAGCAACATGAGATGAACAGAGAAATAAAAAAAGGGCACCGAATGAAATGAGGAGTTTCTGCCAAAATGCAACAAGCTGATTGGTGCATTCGGTCTTTCCAAACACTGACGACTTGGCTTTGGATGAGTTTTGGAATGGATCACAAACTTGCGATGGATTACAAGAAAGATATTAGGGCTCTTTGTATACGAGAAAATAGATGAAACCAGGACGACGAAGTTCTTCCGTTATCAATCACATTAAGCAATAGAAATAGGTATGGTTGCTTCGCCGTGTAATTTTATTAGCTTCTCTTGCTTTACAAATAAGGGGTTCATTTCTTTAGAAAATGTATCAGATAAGATGACGTGACCCAGTTTTGATTAATAATGAAATAAAGCAGCCATTATCTTAGGAAAGTAATCCGTATACATTAACGACGACAAAATACCCCAAATTTATAATGTCTCACAAAGATTGTTTTGATGAAGTTTAAAAATAGTATAATTTTTGTACTTTACAGGGCAAAGCAAGTGATGAGTTTTTATAATAAAATGATGAGAATGGGGCAATAATATCTTGTTTTTCTCTGTGAAGTCCCGTTGTTATAAAATTATTATATATTTACCTTATATATATATATATATATATATATATATATATATATATATATTCAATATATGTATAATTTTCTTAACCTTTTTAATAATTTAAATGTTTTTAAAAATTGAAAATACATTAAGGCTTTATTTATTTTATCAGAAAATATTTTCTATAAAGTATAGTTATAAAATGTTAAAATAAAAATAAAGGTTCTTGTTTAATGTCAAATATGAAGAATGAGAAAGCAACTTCTTCTGTTCTAAAAAGAAATTTACTTTTTTCAATTTCTAAACTTTTAGATATTATTTTTGTTTTAGTAATTAATGAAAATGGTATATCATTTCTTTATTAATGTATATGGAAATACAATTTTCCTATAGAAAATACTTTTCAATAAAATAAATGAAGCTTAAGATTTCATTGAGATGATAAATGTAAAAGGTAATAATGTTTTGTTGATTATATATTAATTTTTTTGGGGTTTCAAATTGCTTAAATTAATTATACATAACCTTAAACCTATAATATAATATGTTATTGATTATGTATGATTTACGATATTTAGTAATTCTATATAAATTTATAACTTTTAATTTTAAGATTTGTACTTTTTAATTTCTTTTTATTTTTTTTCATCATTCTCTACAAGTTCTTGTAAAACTTTGTCGTTTTATAGGATATGGAGACCAAGCGAATTTTGTTCCCAATCATAAAAAATAGGGCAAGATAATATTTTATATGTCATAATAGGATATGGGGTTAGAAAAGGCTGATTTACTTTTACCTTGTCTCATCACCATCTTGTTATGCATTATATTGTTCTTAATTGATAATATAATCCGAGAGACTCAATTAATTAGTTAATTCTTTTCTTTTTTCAGTGAATGACCTTGTAATGAAATTAATGATCAAATCTACATCTTTATTCTTGTCCATATTGTAATATATATATGTATGCATGCATGTATAAAATTAATTAGAAATATATAGATGTCAAAGAATGCTACTACTTAAATTGGATTGTAAAAATGGTTCTATGAGGAAACCCAAAACTCTCTATGAGGAAGAGAAGAATGTTTCAACTAATAGAAAAATAGATGTAGATAAAATGATAAGAAAATAGTGATAAAGAAATAAATAAGAAGGAAACAATAAAAGAGAGATTAAATAAGAAGGAAATAATTTTGATGTATGCCTTATACTAAAATCAAAACTCTTAAATAAGTAATAAAAATAGGTTCATAGAAAATTATATTTATAATTATTGAAATATATGACTTATTACAAAGTAATTATTGCAAACAATCATATTTTTTCATATTAATTTCTTAATTGATAAGAATTACAAATAGTTATGTTTTTATTGCAAACATTCACACCTTTTTATGGTGACTTCTCACTCGATATCTATTATAAACAATCATGTCTTTTTAAAATTTTAATTTATGAAACAATGAGAAATTTATTTATTCACTAATTTAAACACAAAGGTCATTTATGGCTTTTTTTTTGTATATAAGGTTATTATAGAAAGTCAATTAATAAATATCCATTCAAGGTTTTCATTTATACACCTTCTAAAACTAACTTTTCTAAATAAGGTCGGATTCGAAAACTCACCAATATTTATAAACTACTAACATCAACGAGAAGCAATAAGAAATTTGATGGAGATCCTATTCATGATGTTGTTATGCTAAAGGCTAATAGAGAAGATGATACAACTTTTGATAAAACTCATGGTCAAGGGTCTTTGCCTAAAAGTCCTAATGGTCATCATGTTCAAAACTATAAAGCCATCTTTTGGATGTCATTCAAATGAATGTCTTTTCTTCCTTCAACATATTTAATTCTTTGAAAAGTAGGCTTCATGAACCTTGTTCCCAAACCCTTATTGGTAAGCTTTTTGTTCAAAAAATTTTTTAGTGGTTGATGATATGATGATATACAGAAGTAATGCATTGGTGTAGATCATGATTAGTGAAGATATAAATCACAAAGACATAGGTATTTAATATGGTTCAACTTTTAGCCTACTTCATGAGTACAAATGAAAAACAAATCCACTAATTTAGAGGAATTACAAAGAATATAAATGGCATCATACTCAAACCCACACCCCAAATACATCCAAAAGTGTTTGATAGGGTATATACTCTTCACTTTAACAAAATTTTATCAAAAAGTGTTAGAGCTAACTGTGGGATCTCATGTAATCCTTACAGGACATTGCAAATACAAACTCTATCACACATCATATATTGGTCTTTTCAACATTTTGTTTTTGCCAAAATACAATGTGTTTATAGGCATTTAAGACTTGCTTGAAAAGAAAATCTTAATTTAAAATAGGAAATAACAAATAATTGATATGAATCCTAATTTGAATAGGAAAATTATTTACAAAAAGGAACAATTACAATTCAACAATTATTAGAATTTAATCAAATCCTAATAATCTCCACATTGACATAAATTCCACTATTAAAGGTTTTTACACTTTAAATCTTGAATCATTTTCTTGAAAGACCATAAGAATTTTTAAAATTCCACCTCCAATGGAGTACTAGAACTTTACATGTACATCAAATTCGCTTTATCTTCTTAAGAAAGATTTTTGCAAATGAAATCACCTAAATTACAAAACAATGTTACTGCTTGTACAAAATCTAGGTTTGATATACTCTAAAATCAAACTTTGACAAAGCTTCTTTAATAAGTTTGAATCTAATATCATAATTAACCAATATCATTTGAACAAGCAAGACTCAAAACTAGTAGACTAGGCATTGATACCACTTATTGGAAAAATTATTCGGTGGTTACTAATACAAGGATTTGTAAAATCAATGTATTGGTATAAATTAAGATTAAAGAAGGTATAATCACAAAGACATATATTTAATGTGCTTCAATTTTTAGTCTATTCCATATGCGAAAATGAGAAATAAATACACTAATTTAAAGGAATTACAAGAAGAATACAAATTTCATAATATTCAAATCCACACCCTAAATATACATAAAAATGCTTAAGAGTATATACACTTTTCACTTAAAAATATCTTACTAAAAAAGTAAAAGCTAACTATGAGACCTCAAATAATCTCTATAGGGGATTGAAAAATAAAAATTCTCTCACACCTCACATATTAATCTCTTGGCCAAATTATTTTTTTTTTCCAAATACAATGTATTTATAAACTTTAAAAAACTTGTTTGCTAAGAGAATTCTAATTCAAAATAAGAAATAATAAATAATTGATAAGAATCCTAATTTAAATAGATTAATAAAAGGAAATACTTACAATTTGGTAGTTATTAGAATTTGGATCGAATCCTAACACTTTTTAGTAGGAGAGCTGACTTCCAATACATAGTTTACAAAATTAAGGCCTTATAACAACCAAAAAGAAAACTTATGGTGTTAGATGGGGGTAGTGATTTCTCTCTATTCCAATTAATTTGAACTTCTTGCTAATTATATGAAGGTTTTGAATGGTAGTCCTTTGTTAACTTATGGCCACTTCCTTGCTTTATAAAAAATGGAACCATTTTTTTTGAGCATTTAGTCCTAATTAATGTCTTCTTGATGGTTGCTTAGGTTTGCTTTCCTAAACTCCCTATTGAGTTATACCACCCTTATATCCTCCCTTAACTAGTTATTAAGGTAGGCTATATTTTGAAAGTTGATGCCTACACTTTTTACAATGATAAAGGCTATTATATTGGAGTTTTTGTCCCAATTGATTTTTGGCATCCTCTAATTAAAATAGCCATGATTGGTTCTCTTAAGCAATTTGTTATCTATGAAGGGCTAAACATGGTCTATATTTGTTGTGTTTGAGTTTCCATTAAAAGATGTTTGATCTTTCTCAGAGGAAGATTTTCTATCAAAACTATTCCTAAGTTGTTAGAAAAAAAGGTAAATCTAATAGATCATGATGTCCGCCCCTCCTAAGTTAGCAAACTAAGCATTGGCCTATATCCTTATCCTAAGTATCTTTTTTTCTTTGAGCCTTACAAACAAAAAGCTTACCATTGTGTGATAGGTTAGTGCATCTCACCAAAATTGTACGGTGCATGCTAGCCATTCTTGGCGAATTTGCTAGCCTTCCTACTAAACCCATGCGACACTCTTGGAATAGATGACAAAACTTGCATGTCTATAAGCTACAATTATATGTCGCCAAAGTATCCATGCATATAAGTCGCACGATCACCTCACATATGAAGCCTTTGGACATAATAGGACAAAAAGAAAAAATTTGAATAGGAAGAGGGACACTTCACTCATTTGGTGTATGCATTATTACATAGTTTTAAATATGTAGGGATGGCAACAAGTTAATATACTTAAGTCCCTAGCTTTGTCAAAGCATCCTGCTAGGCCTTCACGATACTTCACCCTTTTAAATGGCATTTTTGAACAAAAATCCACCTAGCGCAAATAGAAATACTTTTTTTAAGTCATCATAAGCTTTTCTTCACAATGCTCTAGGTGTCCAATATGCACCAAAATATGCCAATACGAAGACAAAATTGTGAGAATAGAAAATGTAGGCTTTTAGAATTCCTTCAATTATTAAATTATGCCAAAATTACCAAAATATCCTAAATCTAGGAAAATCAAGAAAAATAATACACAACTCAGATTAATCTCAAATTTCAATTATAGGACTTCTACAACATGCTTAATTTTTTCACTAAGTCTCATCTTAAATTGAGCATATTTACATATCAAATTGTTACAACTACTAGCTTGTGACATTCTCTCTCATTTTAAATGTCAATGCCCTCATTAACGCATCAATTTGACATGACTCCATGAAGAATCTATTTACTCTCTCAAAACCTTAAGTTGGTCTTTAGCTTATTCCTTTGAATTACTATCTTGACCACTCATGCTTGTTCCTTTAAGCAGTATGAGTGCACCCTATCTCAAAGTTAGGTCATCACCTTTGCAATATTAATATCCTATTGGCCAAATGCATCCTCCACAAATTTCTCAAAGGGCTACCTTTATAGAGTCCTTTTAAAGTGTGTTGACACTCTCCAATGCTACTTACCTACTAGTTCTCCTAAGCTTGTTACCTTTGTGACTTATTCAATGTGTAGTTGCCTTTGCAATATTGTCCTTATTGCCTTTACAGCTTACATAGATGGCACCTCCGTAGCAAAAATGTGTGCTAACATTATAGCTTGTAAGTATTGCTTGGCACTTTGAATAGTTAACTAAAAGTGTCTCACACCTAGTGCCCTATTACACTAGTCCAAAAGCCAAGACTTATGCTTGATCTATACATTGGCCTTATAACCTTGTTTACAAGTCCAATTAATCAATCTATAACACTTTGAAATGCTATTTTTATAATTGGATCCTTTGATCCTCTCTGAATTAATACCCTCTAGTATCTTACCAGTTACTACAAATTACTTTGAAACTTGATGAACTCTAGCATCATGCTCCTTACAACCTCTTTTATATGCATTTTCTAATAAATTTTTTGAGGACATTCTTTAATGGCTTCCCCACTTGAACATTTTAAAGGGAATTGAGCATAGAGCATCCTTTACTTTATCTCAAGCTTCACTTTACCTGTGTACAAGCAAACATGAACTTATAATCATTGCTATAAAGTATCTTAACCCTACAACTAAGTAGTGCTAACTACTACCATTCTTCCAAGTTATTGTTACCACTCCATAAATTATCTATTTATCCTAGCCCACTTCATCAAAGAATCCTGTAGGAGATGGCATGCTCTTTTTATTAATTTTATAAATTATGCATATTGCATCAATTCCTCTAAATCTCTAATCTACCTTCTGGTTATACTTTCTTGAGTAACATGAATGATCCCTTCAGACCATGTTAATACGATTTTACACTAATCCTTTTGGAGTAATTCACTTAACATATTACTTCAATATGCCATTCCTTAATATGTGTCCACCAATTGTGGTTATGCATTTCTGCATGACCAACGGCTTTACCTTCTAACTTTATCAATCCTTTAGGAAATGGTTAAGCCCTTTAGCAAGACCAAGATTTCTCCCATTAAATAGGTCGTTGATTCACACATCTCTTTGGATAGGGGTTTACAACTATCAATGTCACTATTATGAATAAGTGCATAACCAATATCCACTACGAGAATAAGAAGCAACAATGATGATGTTATTAGCAGTGATAAAAATTTGATCGTCGCTAAAAGTATTTCTGATGACAATGTCATCGGTAAAAATGATGTAACTTCTTAGAGGGAATCAGAAAGTTGGGCAGGAAGGAATTAGGCTTTTAACGACAATAAAAGTCATCACTAAAAGCCAAAAAAAATTTTGGTGGGAAAATTTGCCTTTCAGTGACGACAATTGTCATCGCTGAAAATGCAAGACTTTCAGCAATGACACTGTCGTCGCTAAAGAGCTTGGCCGGGAAACTTGGCTCGCCCTTCAGCGATGACATTGTCGTTGTTAAAAGGCTTACCCCTTCAGTGGTGATAAATGTCGTCGCTAAAAGCCTATTCCAAATTCCAAGACAAGGCTTTAGCGACGACATTGTCGTAAATAAAGGTGGGGACCTTTTAACGATGACAAAGTCATCGCTAAAAGTCTTTCGGTCGTCGCTAAAGCTTTCACCGACGACTTAAATTTTTTAGTCGTCGGTGAAAGTTTTGGCTATTTATTCACAGCGCCTCCTCCTTCCTCATTTGCGCGCTTGAAAATTCTAAACCTGAGGTAAGTTTCTGAAATTTCTCTTTCTTTTAAATTTTTTTTATATATGTTGATATGTATTGATTTTGTATGTTGTATCTTTTAATTTGTTAGTTATTATTAGCACTTATCTTACTTCGTGGAGAGTATTCAAAGTTAATCAGTAGATTTTTACCACTGAGTTACGTGAATAAAAAGTTATAATATTTTAATTGTGTAATAATATATTTAATTTACTCAAATAGTTTGTAATAAATTAATATAATTGATAGTATGTTTAATTTAATATGAAATTTTGTATTATTTAATTTTATATGTTGTAAATTTTAAATTTATTTATATAAATTTAGCTTAGCATAAAATTTGTAAATATAAATTTTATTATTATTATGTATCCCTCAAATTATAATTTTGAAGTATACAATATATGTGTATATTATTCAGTTAGACTAATATAAGATAAAATAGTTATGATATTTTATTCACAAAATCTAAAATTTGTAATGCAATTTAGGAAACTTCAAACTTACTAGATTCGTTGAAATAATGTAAGATAGAAAATTAGAATAAATATATAAACTTATCTTAGAAAATAAGAGATTACAATAATATAATCTCTTTTTTAATTAAGATTGAAACTTTACAATTCAAATTATATTATTTACACCACATACTAAGAAAAATTTAATTAAACTAGAGACCACATGAAAATAAAACCCTAACAATTCAAATTATGATATCTACATTACGTTAAAACAAGAGATTACAAATTTATCTTAGAAATAATGTAAGATAGAAAATTAGAATAAATATATAAATTTATCTTAGAAAATAAGAGATTACTGTTGCTAGGATGATGATGATGATGATGGCGATGATGGTGTACCGTGATATTTACACCTCCTTATTTTCCCATAGTATATTTTGTATATGTATCTTTATATTTTTTATGTGTACACATTTACATGGATGATGTATATATAATTTATTCATATAAATATTATTTTTATCATTGCTTTATGAGTATTAATTTTTTATGTTGGATCAAATTGTTAAACATTATTAATAATACTACTGATATATTATAATTGTATAATTTATATTAAATTAAAATTTAAAAAATTATTGAACAATTCAAGTTAATTAAAATAAAGATTATTTTAGATAATATATTATTTGAAATATATAACAATTTGAATTTAAATTTTTTTAAAAAAATTCAAAAAACCTTTAGCGGCGACAATTGTCATCGCTATAGGACAAAATGTCATCGTTGAAGATTAAATTTTAAGCAACGACTTTTTACTTTTAACAACAACTATGTCGTCACTAAAGGTTTTCCTTTAAAGTCATTGCAAAAATTCCGATCTTCAATGATGACTTTTTTACTTATAGCGACGATAAATATCGCTGCTAAAAATCAAATTTCAAAATTTTTTGAATTTTAAAATTATTTTCTACGACGACAAATTATCATTGCTAATGACCTTTTCAGGCACAGAACTATACTGACGATATTTTAAGAGATGACTTTTTCTTTAGCGACGATCGAATACTTTTTAGCGACGATAAATGTCACTGCTAAAAGTCTTTTTTGCTATAGTGATCCCATGCATGTAAGCAAGCTAGCCTTCTAGTACATATGCTTGCACCTAATGTACTAATCCATAGTCACTCAAATGCATTATCCTCCTACACACTAGCTTTTTAGGCTGATCTAATCTCTTACACCTTTAGGTTAAGTTTTTGGTAATGACTCCTTAGAGTTTAATAAAAATAGGTGTGCATATCCTTTATATAGTATTGGATAAGGCGTATCCAAACCAATTATAGCTTATGCAATCTTGACCCTTTGGCATTAATTGAGCCCTGATACCATTTGTCATAGGCTAGTAACTCTCTAGCCAATATCATGCAATGAATGCTTACCATTTTTAGCGAACATGCTAACCTTTCCACTAAATCCACATGGCACTATTAGGATAGATGATAAAAGTTAGAAGTTCACAAGCCACAATCCTATGTTGCTAAAGCACTTGCATATGAGGAAACAAGTGAGAAATAAATTAGATTCATTGAAATTTTTAAAAGTTAGAATTCAGGCTTATTAGATTTTATTTATTAAAGTTTAAATGGTTTATAGTTGTTAAGCCCTTTAGATTTTTTAAGCCATCATATTTGTAAAAGCTCAATTATAATTTCCTATATGAAGAAAATATTTTATGATTTCCCATTTATTTTTATTTTTGAAGATGCCAAACTTGCTCACCAAGTAAAAATTTTATTGGCTATAATATAAAATAATATTTCCAAAGAAAAAATGACAAGATCCAATGGTTAATATTTATAAATTTTTTTAGGCTTTTGATTTGTTATGAGTGGGAAAACAAACATGAGATGGAAATTTAATTTTTTGAATAGCCTAACATGTACTAAAATTAATATTAAATTGCATAGACTATCTTAACAACATTTCACAACTAGATGAATAGTTATAAATAGTATAGATCAGTTGGATCAGTCTTCTAGAAGTAAAATTTTGGTGAAATAGTAGCATGCTTGCTATCTTGTACTTACATAATATTTTTAGATTTTATGACATTCTAGGATGCTTCTAAGGTAAGCCAATACTTTAAAGAGACATATTTCAAATTTTCAAATTGCTTGGAGCTAAAAAGAAGCTTAGAGCCAAAAGTTCAAATTCAAACTTGGAGCCTAAATTCAAACTTGGAACCAAAAGACAACTTGGAGCTCAAGTTGGTTCTCATCTATAAATAAGTTGCATGCATATGAAGAAAATATATGAGAAAATATTGAAGCCTTGCACTATAACTTGCAAATTCGCTTTAACCTACTCATTAGAAAATCTTAGTTCTCATTTTCCATTCATTCTAAAGTCAAAACTTACATATCCACTCAAAAGAGTGTTAGTAAGTGAATACTTAAAAGATTGAAATGATTAGTTAAAATCATGGTAACCATTTGAACCCTTAAGGCTAATTTTATAGAACCTTTGTACAAGTATTTGCTCATTCTTCATAATAGTATTGTCCAATTTACTCTATTAAATTAGCAATAAATGAATTGAAATAGTATCATATTTATCTATTTTGATTTAGTATTTTGACATAGGTTGTTCGAGAGGATGTGATAACTCAGAAGTAACAATTTGTATCTCAATTGCTAATGATTAAGCAGCATGAGTGTAATATTAATGTGTCATTTTAGGATATATATATATGTATGTATGTATGTATATATATATATATGTATATATATACATATATATATATATGTATATATATACATATATATGTACATATATATATACATATATATATATATATATATGTATATATACATATATACATATATATATATATATATATATGTATATATACATATATACATATATATAGCTTAGACATCAATTTTTTTAGGATATATATATATATAAGAAGTTATTGAATTTATTGTATTTTTACTTAATATATATAAAATATTCACATTTAATTTTATTTTACAAATAAGTCGCATTTTATGAAATTGGGTTAGAGTTTTTGATTGTTCAAAGGGCGTAGGCTTTATTAAATTTAATAAGGTAGGATTTATACAATTTGGATTGCTACAAAAATGACTAGCATATTATTCACCCAAAAATGAAAAAAATGAATAATATATCAATAAATAGGCTAAATAGAAATGAAGAGATTAGGATTTAAGGTTTAGTGATGGTTTTATCAATAAATTAAAATTAGTTATGGTTTTTCCCATCATTAATTTTGAATTTAGTGACAAAAATATTGGCAACCATAGTTTCTCCTGTTTGCTTTTCATGAAAGAATACCAATTAAAGTGGAGGGTTTCTTCAAACAACAAGGAGCTAGTTTAACTATTCAATCAAATGATATTGAAAATATTTCCTATCTCTTCTTGAGAAACAAGTGGGCTATTTTTTTGCAAAATTGTGTTCAATTTCATATGTGGCATTGTAGCGGGTATAGTATAGTGGTAAAAGTATGATTTATTCTATTGACCTTTTAATGGTTAAGAGGTCCCTTATTTGATTCGTATTCCAATGATAGGGAATCTATCATTATGTACTAATTTAGTAATAAATATATCCATTGCTAATTCCACTTATCATGCATGCCTGTCATTATTATCCCATAAATTGGTAACAAGTTTAGCAATGGATTTAAGTTCCTTATTGTTGATTTATTTACCAATGCAATATTTGCTAATGCCTTATATTCCATCACTATTTCTATTGCTAGATAATTTAGCAACAATTTTTCCCTATTTAGTGTCAGATTTTTCCATCCCTAATTAGTATTTCTTTTTGTAGAAAAAGACCTTTTAGCAAAACATGTTCCTTCCTATATCAATAACTTTGATATGTTTAGATTTAAAGGAAGTGACTTTTTCATTTGTGTTTATGTTAGTAATCCTTTTTTATACTTGATTTAGAAGGTAAAATTAGGAATTAACTTTGTGTTGAAATGTTTTTGCAAAGCAAAAATTAAGAGGTATCAATAATATCTATCATTTTCCTTTTCTTTTTTTCTTCATTTTTTAGGTTTTGGTTTATGTGGTGAGAAATTGATTCAAACATCTTATCTTTTCACATATTTTTTTAAATTTTGTCATTCACTGTAATGCATAATTCTTTTATTTTAAGGAAATCTCAAAATTTAGAAAAACATAGCAATGAATGCATATGTTGGATCATAGGTTCTGGTCATCTAAAATGGGTCTGAGTCATCCTAAATGGGTCCATAACCCAATCCATACCCTGACCTAAGAAACGCCTATAAATAAGTAGAAGAAAAGAAGTTTTGGGTTAGTCAAAATCATTATCCATAAGAATCTTTTAGAATTCTCTCTTATTTCTCTCTACACACAAAAGGAAATTTATGCTATGATCAAGATTATCTTTCCGAAGTGATTGTTGATAAGATCAATAAAAACAAATATTAGATCCTGAAATTTCTGTTGCGTACTTCTAACATTTGGCATGTATGAATCTGATTTCATATTCCTTTTAAATTTTCTAACATTGGTATCAGAGTATATGGTTATTTGTTTTTATGGTCTCTCTTAAATTTGTTCATATATATATATATATATATATATATATATATATATATATGCATGTCCTTAATGTTTAAGAAAATAATTATTTTTAAGATATTCTTTTCTTACTGCAAGTAATTTTATTTTATGGTACTTTATTTGACATGAATTGCATGGATTCTAAAGAATAATTACTATATATTTATTTATTTATTTTGCGGATTGTTATCCTTTTCTTTTCATCTCTTCTAGATTTAAATTCCATTTCATTTTCCATAAAAAAACAAAAAATGTAATAGAAGTTAAGAGCCCATTGAAAGCTTACACAAATTATATTGAAACTTTTATAAGAAGAATATGAAACTTTGCCTTCAATAGCAAACTCTTCCCAGAGTATTATTGTAAGTGTACAGTTACATAAGGCAGTTGAACTATACATTTTATATGAACTGTTAAAAAAAATTGAGCTTCGTAGATAAGAATTTGGAAAGTTTTTGGAAGAAGAATAACAAAACTTTTTATTGTTCTAAGTTGAAACTTTTCTTTTGATTTTTACTGCAGTATGTACCTTTTTATGTTTTTTGACTGCCAATATAAGAAACCAACTTTGTACATAAGTTGTGTGGTGCTCGTAGTATATTCTTATTTTATAATAACATAATTCTGGATAATATTAATGGCCATCTACTTAAGCACACTATCCAGAAAGGGAAGGGGTGTGGCCGTTCTAAATTCTGATGAAGCCATGTTGGATTTTGTATTTATTGGCTTTGTGATTGTCAAACACAAATAGATTTAAAAAAAAATAAAATCCTACCTAAAATAGAATTGAAAATGCACTGCTAAAAAAAGCCAAATTAATGCCATTAGCTGTACCAGACTCTACTATATTATGTCAGTTCTGGATCAAGAAACTGTCAAGAAAAAACTTTGTACGGCAAGTGCATTTACTTTTGGCAATTGACGGTGCTCTTCAATAAGTCTTTTTGTCTTAATTTGTTTATGTTTAATTCCATTATTTCACACAATTTTTTCTAGTTTGGGTAAAAAAAAATAAAATAAAGTTAAAAGAAAACTATCAAAAGATTGTAGAAAAATAGTTAATTTTTTTAATTTTTTTTGAAAAGATAGTTAAAAAATGTAGAAACTGTTTTAAAAAAACTATCAAGGCAGTTAACAAAAAAAACTGTGAAAAATGGCTGAAATTTTCAAAAAATGAAAAACTGTCAAAGAATGGGATTTGAAGCCTATCTCGACAAGTGAACCATCCCTCGAACCACTTGGCCGTGCCTTTAATTTGGTTATAACTTACTCACCAAACCCTAATATGCTATACTAGGGTAATAAAAATGAAAATTCATTTATGTTAAATGCAAGATATGAACTCCGCTTGTTTAAGTAACAAATCTCACATTAGACCACTTGGACCAAATCTTACTTAATGTTATGGTTGCCCAGTAATATTCATATACCATACTGGGGTGTGGCAAAATTTTTTTTCTCTCTCACACCTTGAATTATTATTTTTAATTATTGTGAGTTTGCATGATGTAGAGAATTAATTTTTTTAATTATGGATAATTTTTTTAAGAAAGTATAATTTTTTATACAAATTATTACTTAGGAGATCTAATTGAATTCTTTATTTCTATAAATGTTATAGAAGAATGGTGGGACTCATATATACACCAAAAGTCATATGAACTCTAACATAAAGATAAGAAGTCAATAGGTTGATTGTAGAACTCAAAAATCTCTAAACTAATCTAGAAGTTTATAAAGATAATTTTGTATGTCTTGTAAATTATATTATCAAGTTTCATAAAAAGGTTCAAAACTTGATATAGGCCAGTACTTTAAAGATGAACAGAAATTTGAAAACATTAAAGGCCTTATGAAATACCTTACCCACAAATTATTAAAAGAATATATTAGATTTCCTATTAGAAAAAATAAAGGGACCCAAATAATATAACAATATTGTTCATAAATTTGTATTAGACTATTTAGAATGTAAAAATCATAGACATGACTTGAACTTTTACAAGGCCTGTCAAATGGATAGAAAATCTAGTATCAAAATCAAGTTTCTCTAAGAGCCATATGATGGGTTCATTAGCTTTTTTCCACAAAGAATCAAACATTTGAAAACATTGTAAGATTTAGGTAGATGTTTGATATCTCATATTTTATGTAATTTCCTTTATATATTATATTATTGAAATATGTTTCAATTTATGTATTTTTTATTATTATTGAAATTGCATATCTATAAGTTCTTTTATTTAATGTACTTTGCTTACTTAATTATTTTAGCATTAGCTTCACATTAGGAATTTAGATGATGATTGGAAATGTAGTGATCTTCTAACTCTAAACTCTATATGTGAACTAGTTCTAACATAATTAATTAGAGCCAAAGTTGATATATATGTATGGCTAGACATAATTACATGTAATTCTGTCCATATATAGAACTTTATATTTCTACAAACATAATGGCTACTACTTCTAAAAACATTGTTGCTAAACTCAAAAAGGGTGAGAAACTGAATAGTGATAATTACAAAATTTGGAGTATGAAAATCTAATATGTGTTGGAAGAGCAAAAGGCTCTAGAAGCACTCAGTATTGTTCTTGATGAACCTGAGATAGGTAATACAACCTAACATAGGTGAGACCGAGAGGCTTATGAAGCCTGAAAAAGGAAGAATTCTCTCACTCGTATTACATTATTGAGTAGCATGGAAAATGACATCATGCGAGAATTTAGGAATCATAACTTGGCTAAGGACATGTGGTCTGCTATAAAAAACAAGTTTGGTGAAACATTTATACCAAACTAAGATCCCTTACAATCAAATTTAACACTTACAAAAAGAAACTTGAACATTCAATGAAAAAACATTTACGTGAAATTATCAGATACGATTTGTAAATTAAAAGATGCAGGTCATGTGTTGACTGATGAGCAATAAGTCTAAGCTGTAATTCATTCCTTACCTCATTCCTAGGAGCATATGAAGATGCACTTAACCCATAATGATAACATCCAAATGATAGATGATGTTGTGCGCCACCTTGAGCTAGAAGAAAAAAGGCTTGAGGCTACTAAGCTTAATATAGATGTGTATATGGCTTCATCAAGCTCAGGAAAAGTTTCTGGGCAAAAGCATAAATATAATAGTCGGTCCTAGGAGAAAAGAAAGAAAGCAGCTCATTTTAGCAAGAAATTAACAAATCACTAACATAAGAAAGGAAAACATCGTTTCAAAAAGAACATGACCAAGATCAAGTGCTTTAATTATAATAAAAGGACATTTTACCTGTTACTGCCCTAAACCTAAGAATATATTGAGCTATACTCAAGTTAGTAAATTTTATGTTGCTAGTTTTATTTTTCTAATAGATTCTCATCCTTTGTGGATTGTAGACTTAGGGGCAACGGACCATGTAGCGAAGGATCGAGACACCTTTGTGGAATTTTGGCGAATACCACATGGAGAAAAATGGATCTATGTGGGAAACAATGCACGAGTTCAAGGAATTGGCACATGAAAGTTAGTCTTGCGAGGTGGTCGGACTCTACTCTTGCATGATATTTTATAGACACCTCAAATTTGCTGAAATTTAATCTCTGTGTTAGTTTTGTTAAAACTTAGTTTTAATTTGTTTCTTGCTAATGATAATATTGAATTATCTTGAGGGACAACTAATTATGGATTTGGTTATATTATAAATGATTTTATTGTCATGGATACTAATCATTATGAATGTAATCTTAGTTATTCTATGTTTACATTATCGTATAATTTTGAAATTGATGCAAATATTTGGCATGCTCCACTTAGCCATATTAGCAAACATCATATGCATAGGCTACCTAAAGAAGGGTTATTTTCTAGTTATGATAAAGTAGATCTATTTATTTGTGAGCATTGCTTAGTTGGCAAAAGTACTAAAAAATCATTTAGAAAAGGAACCAAAGCTGACTTTCCTTTGTGATTAGTCCATTCTGACATATGTGGTCCAATAAATGTAAAAGTTAAGCATGGAGCTTTCTATTTCATCATATTTATGGATGATTTTACACGATTTGAAATTGTTTATTTGATAACACACAAATCTAAAAAATTAAGTTGCTTTCAAAGCTATATAAGCTTAGTCGAAAATCAATTAGATAGAAAAATAAAAGTATTACAAACTGATCATGGTTGTGAATATTTTTTTGATTACTTTAAACAAAAATATGATGAAAAAAAGATTTAACATCAGTTGAGAAATCCACACACTCTTTAATAAAATGGTGTTGCAGAGAGACGAAATCAAACATTCCTAGAAATGGTTAGATCTATGATGGTACAAGCAAATTTGCCTATCACTTATTAGGGTGATGCGCTCTTAACTGCCACATTTATCCTTAGCTGTGTGCCTAGCAAATTAGTTCCCATTATGCCATATAAGTTATGGACAAAAAAAAAACTTAACCTAAGTATTTTATGACCTTGGGGATATGTGGCTTATGTTTTAGATACCTCAAACCCACATGGTAAATTAGGTCCTCGAGAAAGAAATGTATTTTTCTTAGATACTCAGAACATTCAAAAGGCTATGTGTTCATTTGTGAACATGATAGTAGGAGTCTCAAAGAATTTGAATAATGAGATGTCACATTCTTAGAGAATGATTTTCCTAAATAGGGTGATATAAATAAGGACTTATCCATATATGAGACTATGGATATAAGTGCTTAAGATTCATTTCTTTTGAATGGGAAAATTTTAAGAAATATATTTCCAATTCTGAGTGCAAATGATAGTAATCTTGATTAGCATAGGAGTAATCCAAATGTGAATATTTAAATGATTAATGATCCTAGTTCGAGTAGGAGTAATCTAAAGATCCTTGAGAAATATATTTCTCTAGAGCCTTAATTGTGACATAGTGGTAGAAAAGACATTTCTCATCATCATTTCAACATTAAAGGTAGTGAAGCCGTTGTGGCCATTATACAAGATGTAAATGAGCTAAGAAATATCACAGAGGTTCTTTCTGGCCTTAATAAGGAAGATTAGACAAAAGCAATTGAAGAAGAGATAGAGTTTATGAAATCAAATCAAGTTTGGGAACTTATTGATCTTCCAAAAACACATATGGCGATTGGAAACAAATGGGTTCTTAAAATTAAGCCTAAGGCTGATGGCACTATTAAAAATATATAAGGCTCGACTATTAGTAAAAGGCTATACACAATAGGATGGAATAGATTATGAAGAAACCTTTCCACCTATTGTTAGATTCACCTCAATCCATTTATTATTGGCTATAGTTGTGAGTATAGACTTTGAATTACATCAAATGGATGTAAAGATTGCATTTCTTAATAGAAATTTAGAAGAAGAAATCTACATGTAACAGCTTGTAGGTTTTACAAAGAAGGCTAAGAAAACAAAGTTTGTAGACTTTTGAAGTCTATATATGGCTTGAAGTAGTCTTTGAGATAATGGTATATTCACTTTCACAACGTGATTATGTTAAATGATTTTATCATGATTGACAAAGACTATTGTGTATATATAAAAAGGTCCAAGGATAAGGTTATATTTTTATCATTATATGTTGACAATATACTTATAGCTGGAAATAGCAAAGAGTATGTCAATAAAATTAAAGGATGGTTGTCATCTAATTTTGAAATGAAAGATATTGGTAAATCTGCATATATTCTTGGAGTTAAGATTTCAAGAAATCATTCAAAGAAATTATTATCTCTATCACAAGAGCATTATATTAATAAAATTCTTGAATGATTCCAAATATAGCATTGTAAACCCATAGACATTCCAATTGCTAAAGGTGAAAGTCTAAGCTAAAGGATGTGTCCTAAGACTCCAGAAGAAGAAACATATATGAGAAAAGTTTCCTATGAAAGTGCAGTTAGATGTCTGATGTACACAATGATGTGCATAAGACCAGATATCTATTTTGCCATTGGTATGGTAAGCTGATATCAATCTAGGCCTAGCATATTGGAAAGCAATTAAAAGGATACCAAGGTATCTAAAAGGTATTACTGACTATTCATTGTGTTATAAAGGAAATGATCTACAATTAAAAGACTACAGTGATACTAATTAGGGAGGAGACTTAGATGAAAAGAAGTCTACCTGTGGGTACATCTTCTTATGAAATAATGACGCCATATCTTGGAGTAGTAAGAAGCAATCATGCATAGCCTTATCCACAATGGAAGCTGAATTTGTAGCATTTTCAGTAGTAGTACAAGAAGTGGTGTTGATAAAAAAATTCTTGAATCATTTAGGTGTAAATGCTAACATTATTGATCCAGTTTTAGTAAACTGTGATAACCAAGCAGCAATAGCATACACAAAGGACCCTAAATATCATTGCAAGACCAAGCATATAGACACAAAGTACAACTTTGTGAGAGATATGATTGCATGCAAAGAAGTGAACATGAAATATATTTCTATGCATGAGATGGTAACAGATCTTATGACTAAGTCTATTCCTCGGGATGTATTTGTAAAACATGTGAAATCCCAAGGATTATATAGATGTTGATACAATTACTGTAATTTCTTTTAATAATGTTTATATAATATTAATGTCTAACTAATAATTGTATTTATTATAAGCCTACATATGTAGATGTAAGAATGTTTTAACATTCTTAAGTTATTAAAAAGTATGTCTGATAGATAAAAGATTAGCCCTTTTACATGAGTAATCACCTCTCATCAATTTTTATAATTGATAAGAGATGAGACAATTTTAAGCTTCTTATCTAAGTGATAATCAAGAGTCAAGCTTAAAATATGAATATCACCTTGTTAATGAACAAGATAAGGTTATATATATATATATATATATATATATATATATATATAATATATATATATATATATATATATATATATATATATATATAAGACTGTAAGTGAATTAATGAATTCATTTCATCTATCTAAATTGTCAGATATGAGTTTTGATGGAAATGAAAAGGAGTAGATCGGTAAACTTAGGTTAGACATTAAATATGTTTGAACCATTATCTGTACGGTATTAATATATTATATAAAGACATATGTTCCATGATAAAAATGAAAGAATACCATAACACGTATTTCATACCATGTGTGCAAATTATGACCAATAAAGGTAATCAAAGTCTAGATCTCAGCTTCTATATGTGAGACCTTTGAGGGAATAAAGTTCTCATACTAGTACCCTTATAACTCTATTCTATTTCTTAAGATTTAAATTTAATGATTGCTATTTTAGAATATTACCAAAGGACTATGAGAGATTCATTCTATCAGGACATTACTAGAAAAGCAAATTAAATTAAAATCAAGAGATCTAAGAAAAAAGGAAGATCATTAAACGTATCACATTATGTTTGTATTAACCGATATACCAATTATAGAGTGTCTATAATAATGATACAATATTTAATGCATATGATGCATATGAGTGAGATCATTTGAGAAATTCAAATATGATAAAAAAATAATTTAGGGTATTGCATACTTAAAGTCTACTCAAAATTCATTATTTATCGAGAAGCTATATATTCCTAACAAATGTATAGCAAAGAGCTCTTGAAGTATGCTGGTCACACAACCTATTTTCTTGTATGATTTGTTACAGATAATAAGAGATAATGTTCTTTTGTGAAATGTTAAGAGAGTATGGATCCCATTATGCACGAGTGGGAAATGTTGGATTATAGGTTTAGGTTGCCCAAAATGGGTCTATAACTCGATCCATACCTTGATCCAAGAAACTCTTATAAATAGGCAGATGGAAAGAAGTTTTAGGTTGGTCAAAATCATTATCCATAAGAATCTATTAGAATTCTCTCTCATTTCTAATCAAGATTGTCTTTCCAAAGTGAATGCCGATATGACCAATGAAAGCAAACATTAGATCCTGAAATTTTCGCTGCGTACTTCTAACATTTGATATGTATAAATCCAATTTCATATTCCTTTTAAATTTTCCAACAGCATGTCATGGTGATCAATTCTTTATTAGAATAGAAATTCCTTAATTACAAGAATAGGAACTCCTTAATTCATCCAATCAATTAACTTAGGGAATTATCTCTCTTGCAATCAATACAATATAATGAACATGTTTCTAATTTTAGGAAAATCTGTTAATTGAGAAAAAAAAACAGTGAACGTATGTCATTATAATTTAGTTTCCTAACAGAATTTATCACAATTTAAATACTTGCATTTATAATTGAGTGGATAAATTAAAGAATTACATTTTCTATGGAAAACTAATTATCGTATGATATACATTCATGATATATTAACATAATGAGGAGAAAATAATAATGAATATATAACTTGATGGTTAGTTTAATGCTTTAATATTAGAATCAGAATTCCTTAATTTAGCCGATCAATTATAAATATAATTATTAAAATTTAATTGCTAATTAACAAAAATTATACTACTTTAATTATTATTTTTTCATAAAAATTGCCTTTAAGTTTTAGAATTTGATATATATAAAAAATTAGCATCAATTTAATAAAAAACATGTAAAATTTCTTAATAAATCTTTTCTTATTAATCTCTTCATTATAATTACCATTTTTCATGGGAGACTCATTTCGGTCATTTCTTACTAAATTGATTAACTTATAATTAATTCATTCCATAACAAAAAACATTAAAATTATATTTTTTTGTAATTCTCATTTACTAATTAAAAATTATTATATGACTTTAACAGATACATATAAATAAAATTTAATTTATAATTATTAAAATTTCCTTGAGACACTTGAAAAATATTACTTCTAAATATCATGAATAGGACAACAGCGTATAAACGATATCCATTATCTAAAATAATTTTATTTTTTCTCAATTGTACAAATAAATAAAACATTTTACCAAAGCAAATATATGAAAAAAGAAGACTTTCTTCCCATCTAATATTAATTTTATAATAATTCCTATATTGATTTCTTAAAATATACACCAATCATGCTTTCTAATTATCATAATCTAAAATATTTCATAAAATTACATTATATTAAGTGTATAAATATGATACATATTATTTTGAGTTTAAAAATAATTTTAAAATAATATTATTGAATTATCAATCTTATTTCATGCTTTAATGGGATATGAAAAATAAAAAAATCAGATTTGATAAATTATACATACAAGAACAGTCAAGTATTTAATTAGTCGTGAGAATAATCAACCATGTGATAAATTATATTCCTTTGCAGCTAGTTATATAATACAAAAAAAAATATTGATTTAAAATGATAGTTTTATTAATCGAATTATGATTGTAGATGTTGTAAGCTTTGTATTTTTTTTAATTCACTAAATCAATTAAATTTGAAAACAATGGAAAAATAATGAAAATAATAGATAACGTGTTGTGATTATGTATTAAATAGCATCAAATAAAAGTTGAACAATTAATATGTCAAATATCTGAAATTTGTCATTAAAAAAAGGGGATTTTTAACCTGTTGTCTTATTATTGTTTACGAGTGAAATAAAATAAAATGTTCTTGATAATCATCATTAATTTTAAATTAAAAATTATTAACTTTAACCCTTCTTTCTCTCTCTCTCTCTCTCTATATATATATATGTACACATAATTAAATAAAATTTCTGTTATCCTCATATGATAAAATAAAATATTTATTCTCTTCGTATGAAAAAAATATTTTATGATTATTTATGTAAAAAAATCATATTAATTCTGTTGGAATTTTGAGATTGACAAAATTTACTCGAATCATCAATCATGTGTCTTGCATGATTTGTGCAACAATAAAAAAGACGAGAAACCCATATAATAGATAAAGAGAATAATTCAAGATCAAAGAAAACATGATATGTCATCGTCCCTCTGTTTCAATTTTGTTTGTTAATTGTGCAATCAATTCCTAAATCTATTAAAATGGGCTAACCTAACTCTACTAAACTAAATCAATCTTACCAAACTAGCCTAATGAGCAAAACTTGTATGTCAGGTCAATTCAATAGTGCGCTACTTTTTTACTAAGTCAATTCTAAATCGGGTTATTATAATACTAATTCTAACCTCAATCTCAGGTAAGTATTTATTAAGTGGGTTCAGATGAGTTTTAATAACCCATTACAAAATTACATTTTATTATTATTATATTAGTTATTTATTTATTATTAATTTTATATCATTAATTAATTAAAATCTATTATTATTAAATATAATTATTTTTTTATTATTATCACTTGAAATTTTATTAAAAGGATGAAATTAAGATAAATTTATTGTAATAATTAAAATAAAAATTATATCTTTCTTAAATTTTAAAGAGATTAAATATGAGTTCTTTCAAAAAAGAAAGTAAGAAATATTTTAAATATTAATGTAATTTTGTCCCTAATTTCTTGGGATATATTGGTAAGTTTTCAATAGATTAAAATTTTAAATTAAAATCTCATCACCTTTAATATGTAAAAGAAAATATTAACTAAATATAATTTGACCATTTGTAAAAATTTATTTATAAAAATCCATTTAATTTATATAAGATAAGTTTAAAATTTCAGATATAATAATTAATAAAACTTGTAACTGAAATCATATATTAAAAAATTTATGTGATTAATTAGTTATGAGAAAATTTAAATTTTAGATTAAAATTCCTTCTTATGATTATTATTATATATTATTGTTATTATTATAATTACTCTTATTATTATAAAATGTAATTATATTTTGTTATTGTCACTTAAAAATTATTATTATTATGGTTGTTGTTGTTGTTATTGTTATTATCGTTATTGTTTAGTAGAACTAAAAATAACAAAGAAATAAATTAAGATATAATAATTTTTAATGCAAAAAATCCCAATTAAGAAGGGTAAAAATTACAAGACCTAGTCTAGAAAGAAATTCACTATTCAATAAAATAAGTACAAATATTTTGCTAATTAAATTTATAATATATGAATATGTCACTATTTTTAATTATATCCTTTCACCTGATGATGATACATCTTCTTGTAAATTATTTTATTTTCTATCTTTAGCATTAAACTAATCCTTTAAACAAATAGTTATCTTTAAATTCTGATCATTCATAGCTAAACACTTGTTATCCAAAATCAACAAGAGAAAATACACTTTCTAATGCT
Organism: Sindora glabra; assembly: GCA_020226215.1. Taxonomy (NCBI): domain Eukaryota; kingdom Viridiplantae; phylum Streptophyta; class Magnoliopsida; order Fabales; family Fabaceae; genus Sindora; species Sindora glabra. Next base: position 39,763,485 of record CM035227.1, on the reverse strand, counting down.
ATTAAGGACATTGGAGGAATTAGTATATCACATGCCATAAGAGAAAGTATAGGATATTGTGTCATTTGTACTTTCTACCATTCTAAAATGACAAAATTTGGCATATTAACTACAATAGGTGTAAATAAGTAATAACTTAACTCATTGTTAATTGAGGAAGTATTATTAGTCAAATCTAAGTAGTCATTATATTCTTTATAAAATATGATACTTATTTTTTAAGCAGATGAAGAACCAATGTATGAATGTGAAGAACTAAATTTACTATTATATACTTGAAATATTTCTAACAATAAATTATTTATATCATTCATGTAAAACTGTAAGTCAAATTCATATTACATACTTTCATGATACTTTTGTTGCAATCTTTTTACTCCTTCTTGTTTAACTCTTGGATCCATAATTGTAGCCATAACTTATAAATGAGGAATATTTCTAAAGTATTTATTCCATTTTGGTAAACCTTCATTAATAATAATTTCAAACCCATTAACACTTTCAAATTTTAAAGATGCAGAATTATAATTAAGCAAAACGCTAAGTATTCACCATATAAAAGATTAGTTGTTTAATAAAATGTTAGTAAAAATTGTAAGTAAATTTGTGCCTTTTCCCATTCAACATTTTGAAGGTGATGATCAACTTGAATTTTCATTGAATAAAAAATATCCATGACATCTTTATGCTCTCAACAAAATTCCAAAATTTTATAAGTAGAATTCCATCATGTACAAACATCTTATGGAGGCATCTTAAGTTTCTTAAACATTTGAATACATAATTGTTTCTAATCATGCTTTCTAACTGATGATGATTTGATCTATAAAACTATATTTATAAGATTTTGTATAAATATAGAAATAACTTTTATTGTATCATGAACAACTAAATTTAAAATATGGCATGCACATCTAAGATGAAAAAATTAAGCTTCAAGAATAGGATTTAAATTTATAATTAAAATTCTAATAGTACTAGTATTAGTAGATGCATTATCAAATGCAATTAAAAATATTTTATCTAATATCATGTAATCATTACAAGTATTTTTTATATAAAAAGTAATAATAGATGCATCATGTGGTGGTAGAATTTATTTAAGATAAATAATTTTTATGTAAAATAAAATTATCAATAATATAATGGGTAATTGCACAAACAAAGGCCATCTAAAATGGTGATGCCCAAATATTATATGTACATGCAATTCTACCTTCGAATTCTGAAAAAAAGTTATCTAAGCCTATTTTTTACTCTTTAAAAATTTTATTCAATTTATTTACACTAGTATTCCTACTCATACCACAACATTGAAGATTAAAGTGTTAAAGAATGGCATTTAACTTTAAAGAACTAGCTATATTCAAAGGTATTTTAGTATGACAAATCCACTTATATAATTCATACTCACAACTATCTTGACTAGGTATGATAGAATTTTTACTTGAAATATTTATAATATCCACATGCTTAGAAGAATAATGGTGTCCCATTGTACTAGTACTACTATAATTATCATAGTTATAATTTTTTGGACAATATTTGTAAAAGGCTTTAACTACAGCATTTACATTTTTTATATCAAAATGATTTCATATTTTAAAATTTTTTGACTTTTTGTTAAATTAGATGGGGATACAAGAGTGTTTACAATTTTACAACTACGAATATATTGTGAAGATGGACGTTGAGAAGGAAGTGGAGATGATGTAAATTCAAGTGTACTTGAAGGAATATTTATAAAATTATTATTTGAAAAATTAGTGGTTATATTTTCTAAAAAATTTTGATCATCAAAAATAATTTTGCATATTATTTAGATCATTCAAATTTATAATTAAAATTTATTAATAATATAAAAATAAAATTACTAATATTAAATTTAATAAAAATAATAATTAACTAAAATATTATAAAAATTAAAATATATAAAACTTAATAAAAAAATTATAAAAATATAAGTAAAAATTAGAAAGGGTTGAAATGTGTCATTAATATTTTGCTCTGAAGCAAAAATTTCAATGTTTTAAAATTTCTTGCACCACCTCTATCTTCAATTATCAATATTTGTAGAAAAATAAAAATTTTGATAATGAGTTTAAAAAAAGGAAGAATGAATATTTGTTGTGTGAATTGAGTTTAATTGAAAATTGAGAATTTAAGATTAATACTTATAGCAGTGTAAAATATATAAAATATTTAGAGAGAGTCATTGCATAACGGCTAGAGAGCCGTTGCACAACAACAAATGCTTTGTCATTGCAAAATGGCAAAAGCTCTAGTTTGGGGGATGTTGACTTGTAAAGTGAGGTTTGTCTTGAGAACAAGGGTATTATGGTAAACTCATAGATAGGGATGGATTGAGATGGGAGAGTTTGCCTCTGAGTATTTTCCGAATTGATCAAAATGCTTAATGAATAGGGAGAATTCACCCAAATACCTTGCAATTTATGGAATGCATATGGTCTATGACTTAAAAATGTCCTTTTTCTTTTTGAATAGACCACATCAGAGCTAGATTTTGTCACAAGTAAAATATAGAACATTTATTATAGAAAAATAAAAATAAATAAGATGAATATATATATTTTAAAGCAAGTTAAGTAACTCATTTATTTGGTGAAATGTGTTCTAAAATTATTTATAATTTAATTATTAATTAATTTTAAATAATAACTTTAAAATTCTAATATTAAATGATAATTTTAATATACACAAATTATTATTTTAATATATATAAAAATTAAAAATTAAACATAAAATAATAAATTTATAATTGATTATTTATTACTATTATTAGATTAATGGGTTAATACAATAACTCGATAGACTAACACTTAACAATTCTAATCCTTTATTAAATAGGGTCACTGTTATCATTTTTAGTACCAATTCTAGTTTTAAATTAGACAAAATTATATCAGTTTCAAGCCAATTTATTAAGATCAACCTATTTTGACACCTCTATCAATTCCCAATGAACCAATTTTGAGTATTTGATTACATACTTTAATCATCTACTAATGACATGTAACTTCTTCTATTAAACACACAATAATGTTCTCTATGAGAGAGAACTCTTTTCTACATTCACAATGGGATAAAATGTTGCCTCATGTGTTTAGAAGTAGGGAACCCTTAATTAAATTAGTTAATTAAGATGAATTATGAATCTTATCCATTGTATAATTCATGCCCAATTAACCTATATCAAATTTAAATACCATATAAAATCTATGACATTATAGTCACTCTATTTTGGATATAAAAATAATATATTAATATTAATATTTATTTATAAATTTATATGGAGCCCATAAATAAAATATCAAATAAATTCTTTGATTATTATAATTCATTTTTTTAATTATCATAGAAGTAGTTAAACTACTGGACATTTATAGGCGATGATTAGAAATCAAACTTTAGATGTAACGAAAATTACAAAATTTTCAAGAAACATCGGGTGCCACTTAAACTGAAGGCTATTACCTATTATAATCAATTTTAAGTCAAACATAAATTCGACAGACTTATGTCGGGACTTAATCACATACTACGTCTTCCATTGAATTTAATAGCAATTAAAATTTGATAAGAGGTGTAGTTATTTCCAAATGTGGTCTACCTTTATTCTTTTATTCTTAAATTTTTTTTATAATTTGATAATTAGGCATTTCTATTTTAAAATCTTGAAAATATTAAAAATATTATTATAATAATAACAAAAATTAATTATACATATTATGTAATGTTACAATATTTAATACATGTAACCTTTGAATCACACTTATTTTAATTATTTTTTATTAAGAAAAATTAACTTTACTATTTTTATAAAGTAATGAATCAAATAAATGGTATATGCTATCCACAAGAAATGTAGGTACTGTAACTATTTCAAACACATAATATCATTGATCCAAGAAAATATGAAGAATAATATATATAAAAAAATATATGTATACTTGCACAATATAAAAAAATAGTATGGAGAGTAGTACATACAAATTAATATTAAAAGAAAATATTAAGTAGAATACAAATTTTCAGAATATCATAATGGTGTAACAATATATATTTTGGTTAAAATAATGCTATGTTCTAATTTCTAAATGATAAGAAGTCAAGAACTCGTAGTGATAAACATAATTAAAATCTTTAAATATGTTAACTCAATTAAATTCTTCTTGTCTTCTTTTGTTGTTGAGGCAATAGGTTTTCTGTTAAGTTTTCCTATAAAATATAAAAATCATGATATTTAACTATAAAAGAATTCAATGAAATGCAAATGAAAAAAATTTAAAGCATATTATATACCGAAAGCATTTGAGTAAAATAGTATGGGTTCACATAGAATTCATATTGCCATTACCAAAATTGATAGATATATTAATTGTTATATTATTGAGTAATAGTTGAGTACTAAAGATATATTAAATTACAATAAATTATATAATAACAAAAATATTTTAAAAATAACTCAAGAATTATAATTTTTAGACACAATAAATACCTAATTAAACATTTCGAAATAATTTGACCTATGATCAGTACTTTGCCCATAGCAATTCTACTCAATTTGCAGGAGTTAATTTATTAAATTAGTCTAAGAGAAATTTATTAATTTAGATATAGTGTGCCTGAGTTACTTTTAATTATAATTTACTTCTCTTTCTTGTTTCAAGGGAATCTTTGATTCACTTGTCAATTTTCATATTAATTTTTTTAATATTAGCATGTATCACTATAAACTATAGTTTGAACTAAGTCAGTGATATTAATGTATTTGAAATATAATTAGATTACATACCCCTCTCATACATGTGCGAGCATATATATATATATATATATATATGTTATTTGTTTAACTTATTATTTTGTGGAAAAAAAACTAAACTTTCTTCTAAAAAAATGCAAACGCATATTAACTAATTTTTATTATTATTATAATAATATTTTTTTCATTTTTTTCAAAACTTTTAACATAGAAATACATAATTATTAAATTATCAAAGAATTTGAGAGGAAAAAAATACAAACAAACGGCATTTGAAAGGTACCTTAACAACCCATTAAATTATAGGATAATGCTATAGGGAACTATACTTCTTAAAAAGTTGAATATTTCTATTGTTGGATTAAATTTAATACATTAATATTTATATTTTTAATTTTAATTCACTTATTTTAAAATTAAAAAAATACAATTGAATAGTAAAATATTCAACAGGTGAAGTTTGCCATAATATTAACCTAAATTATGAGAGCTATTATATCCGATGAAAGACAGGGGCATGTGATTAAGGCTGCATACAGCCTTTCGCCGGCAGCAACAAAATTTGGCTCTCTGTTTTACCCACCTTTTGCCTACATCCAAGTAGAGAAAAATTCTATATTTTCTCACTTTTCTTTCCTTTGATTTTCTTTCAATTTTTTTTTGGGTCATTTTTCATGGAAAATAGTAAGTGGGTTTGACCTCTGGTATTCGTCTTTTCGAAGATGGCCTGTGATTGCTAAGAAACTACCTAGAAGATCAGATAATGAGACAAAGAATCCGAACTTGAATGCCAAATATTTTATATCAACTATAAATTTGCTTTATCACTTTGATAATTCTTAATTTATATTTAAAATCTAATTTTAAAATTTATCTTTATCTTTATTTCATACTATATGTTATCAGTATTTTGTGGACTATATATAATTTATTAATAAAAAAGAATTATTTTTAATTAGGTTATATGTGACATAATCAATGGGCAATTAAGTATTTGAACCCAACATTGATAAAATAGGTGTAGATCATATGATGAATAGGTCCCACTATCCGAACTAGGGTTTATAAATATAAGATCCATACCTTACATCTCTTGTGGTCCAAGGTATTGTGTTCCATCGATGAAACCTATTGTGCGGACAAAAAGACTAGTAGGGGAGGTAATCCCTTATGACTTGTGTACTAGCAGGTGGATTTAGGTGAACTAGGTATGTCATCCTAAATTATCATTTGATTGTAATTGACTTGTGAATTTCTCATGCTATAATTTGAAAGTCAAGATTAGGTAGTATTTGATAAACATCAATTAATTTTAATAATTGGTATCAGAGTTGGGCTTGCCTTTTGATTATTGTTAAGAATTTTGACTAGTGTTTTCTTGATCCAACTTTGGATTTGAGTAATTAGATGTCTTTGTGGAAAAAATTTTCTACATAGTATGTTAGTAGCATGAAATTTTGCATCATTTTCCTTTTCAAGTTCAATATACATTTGACATTTTGGAGCATGTTTATATTTAGCAACTTATGGTTTACCATGGATATGTTGTTTTGCTTTTGTGAATTATTTAATTATCATGCATATGTGTTAACATGATTTACTTGTCATATGTTTCATGCTTTGCTATTGAGTGTATGTATAATGAATGTAAGAGATTAGGGTTGTGGTCCTTGGAAATTTAGATGAGGAAGATGCAAAAACAATAAAATATAGAAAGAAATTTTAGACTACATAAAACATAATAAAATTTAGAAAATAGTGAAGAATAGTGGATGATGTAGATGCATAAAATCTTCTTAGAACCACATAAAGGATTTAGGGAACCTTGTTTCCTCTTTCATGGTAACCTTCAACTTTAAAAAAGATTGGTTAATTTCTTTTGAAGCCATTTTCATCCTCATTTTAGAACTAGTTGCAAAATTTTGAAATTCAAAATCACAGTTTTATGAAGCCTTGAAAATTGATTTGAAATGTGGTTTTGTTAAAAACAAAAACAAATTGCTTTAGTTAAAAGGCAATATTTTTGAAGATAGTGTAACAATGTGTTGTAAAAGTCAGTAAATGTCAAAATAACATCCTAAAATAGAGGAAAATTGGAAACCAAAATATAAGGGAATGGGGAAATTTTTTTTGAAACTTGATTTAAGGAGTTATGGGTCAATTAATACTGGGTAATTTGGAATAAAACCTTTCAAATTTTATTTTAAAGGGATAGAATGAAAAATCTAGGCATTAGCCATATCTCAAATCGCATTTTTTTAAGATTAAAAAATACTAGGTTGTAGTCGGGTTTGATCGAGGTTAGGTTTGACCCATGTGCTACAACTGAGGGAGGAGGAAGATGATATAATGCATATGGCACACTCACCTAGTTGTGCAGCTAGTGGGTGGGGGCCATGCACCACCATGCTAGCAGTGATTGGGGGCAGTGATCACACCTTCATGCTTCGTTCTCTGAGCACTATTTTATGGGTATTTTTCTAGATTTTTTAGAATAAAAATATTTTGTGTTATTTATTTCCCAATTTATTTGAAATTATTTTTGGCTAAAATTTTTCCAAGGTAATTCCTATGTTATTAGCTACCTACTATAATTTTTATAACATTTATGGACATTATATGTATAATGTAGTAATTTTGGAGGATTATTACATTTAATAGGAATTATTGTATACTCATGTTATGTCATGAAGATCTTATGTAATTTTGTACCTATCTTTATGGGACCAATTGTATAGATTTTTGTTCAAAAAAATTTAAAATGATAAAATTATTTTAAAATTTGTAAAGGAGCAGCTATATTAGCAATATTAAAATACCTTTTGGTATAATATCATTAGTATAATAAGTTTGCAATAATATGAGTATTTTTATTCCTAAAATTTTAAAAACCTAAACACCTAAACACCGTTGGTGTTAAATTTTAGAAATATGATATATGACTATTCTATTGTGTTGTAAATTTTTAAAATACCCTTCAATATTAGATTTCATAATATAATACTATACAAAATTGCATGATTGAGAGGAAAATGTGAGCATGATTAAGTAAATACATGCACTGATGGTTTGATACATTTTCCTTAATCACTTTTCATACATAATTGGTCTCTATAAAGACACTGCATTAGCAAGTTATGATAAATAGGCTAAATCTATGAAGTTGTATTTAGCAATTGCTAGATTGGATAAGACCATTAATGAACCAAAACCCAAAATTGAATTGAATTCACATGCATATGTAAAAGTGAATTATAAAAAAAATGGAAGAAATTAAATAGGATTTGTCTAATGAGCTTAAAGTATTCTAGAGACTTGGCTATTAGAGAAGGCATCCTTATGATTGAGACTTTAGATGCAAAGATTTTTTTGGAAATTGTTGTAGAAAAATTTTAAAAATTCAATAAAAGCAGAAAAGAGATACTATCTCTCACTACTTGAAAAGATCTTTTATGATGGAGTCAATGGAGTCTGGGAGCACATTCTAAAGCTTAATAATTGAAGACCCTTGGACTTTATTTGGATGATGATTATCTTCTTTAAAGAGTATTGGAATCGTTGCCTTTAGAATTCGATGTTCAAAAGGCTACTTATCATGCTCAAAAGAGTGAATGGATAGTGCATGATATACTAACTATTTTAATGAAGTAAAAGAGAACATGATAAAAGGGAGAATCTACATAGTTAATTTGGTGGCTCATGGTTCTAGTTAGATGGCTTGATTTAAAGGAAAGTGTTAGCTTTGTAAGAAATTTGGGCATAAGAAAATGGATTGCTTCAAATCTAAGAAATAGGTGGAGAACAAAAAGTAAGAGTAAGAGAAATTTGAAAAAGATACCCATTATTTAAGGATGGTTGTTTTCCTTGAAGCTTGTACTCAAAACATTTTTTTTCTTGTTTTTCCATTAAGAATTCATTTTGTCCATGATTGATGGATGTTTCATCCAGTTTTATGGAATTAAATGAAGTATTTTCTTTGGTACATAGTTCAATTATCTTCATATTTATTTGAAGATTATTGCTTAAATTTGTCAATATTTTGAAACCATTTATAAATTCCAAATTATTTTTTAGAAGATGTTTTTGAATAGTGGAAGCTATCAAAATACTAGGATAGTGGGAATTAAAGACAATATGTGTTAACTCCATTACCAATAAATTCATTTGCTACTTCCCATCCTTTAGTCTAATGTGAAATAGATATATATTTATATATATAGTAGTCAAGGACTACATTTAATTAAAACATGCAAACTGTATAGACTTTTTCTCTTTAGACATGTTCAAAACTTATGGTTTAAAGTGGTTTGTTTTTGTGGGAGTGATTTTAACTAGAAAAAAGTATAGTCTTATGACCTGATAAAATAATGTGCAATATATGTGAGATAGCCAGATAATTGGCAAGAAGGTTAAATGAAATAGTCTAACTTACTATGTATATTCCATTTACACTCATGACCTGGTGAAAAGAATTGTTACTTTTCTTCTTGGATATTAGGAGAGCAAAATAAACTAGAATATATAGGCATTTTGATAATTTTAGATCTATGATATGCATATGGGCATGTTAATTAAGACAAAATAGTATAGGCCTAAAATCATTTTGTGGTGGGCCTGTAATACAAAGGTATTAGGGGCATTGAGCTTGTCTCATTATAGTGCAAAAGGAGTCTAACACGTTTCTGTAAGAATTGAAATTTACTAGGTCTAAGTATTTTTACTAAATGATAAAGGTTATTTTATATAAGTCAGTCATGTGTAGCCTTTTGTTAATTTAGGTTAATGGCTTTAGATCACAAACAATCTTGTATCTGGGTGATACAATTAATTACTTATTGACTTATATAAGATTGGGAGATCTGATATATATAAGTTACTTAGACTTGCTTTATGTGTTATCTGAGTAATCGTAAAATCATGATTGGATATGTGTTAGGAGGAGCTGTGTCATGGATTTGTTGTGCAATCAATTGTAGCAAACTCTATTAAAAGGAAGGCATGTTGCTGGTGATAATTTTCCTTATCAAGTTGATAGGCTAAGGGTTTTTTCACCTTAACTAGATTTGTATCGAAATAATGCTACTACCATATAATTTTCTCTCAATAATTATGAATTTGTCCATATAAAGGACTTCAAGTTAAAGTACTTATTTATGAGAAAGAAAATATGTGAGTATATTACTTATTTTCCATAAATCATATACACATAGATCCATTAACCAAAAAGCTTAGGGTTAAATATAAAAGCATGATCATATGAATAATGTGAATTTACCTAAGCCTTTTCTAATGTTCTGGGTTAGTGAGAGTTTTATTAATATATGCACATTGATATCTTATGATATGTTTAGGTGAAATACTCATAATAAGATATTTGTGTTGCCACCGTGCATTTTCTGCACATGTAAGGGCATGGCATGTAATTAGAGATATTTAGACTCTGTCTCATTATTGTTGAGAATTTTATTCTCATCATGCATCTTGAATGGATGCTAGGATCCATTATGCATAGATTTATATGTAGTTACATCAAGTTGTGTAAGTCTTATTCTACATGTGTTGATAGTGTAAGTCAATGAGGTGTGGAGTATTTGATATGTTTAATTTGATGCTAATATCCTTTTGTATATAGCATTTTATGTTACTAGATACCTATAATGTCAATTGGACTAATGGGTGTAAAAATATCATTTTCATATTAACATTAATCTTTTTTGTGGCTACTATTTATAAATGAGGTATGTTCAAGTGTAAGATTGTTAGTATTTTTTGGACTATATATAATTTATTAATGAAAAGGGATTATTGTTAATTAGACTTTGTGTGACATAATCAATGGGTAATGAGGTACTTGGGTCTAACACTAATAAAATGGATATAGATCCTATGATGGATAAGACTTATTATTCAATCTGGTTTATAAATATGGAGTTGCTACTTTACATCTCTTGTGGTCCAAGGTTTCATATTCCATTGATCAAAATTGTTGTAAAAATAGAGAGACTGTGGAGGGAGGTAATCCCTTGTGACTTGTGATATCAAGAGATGGATTTAGGCAAACCAAATATGTCATCTTGAATTATCATTAAATTGTAATTGATTTGTAAATTTTCCATGCTAGAATTCAAAAGCCAAGATCAGGTAATATTTAATAAAACATTAAATAATTTTAGCGTATGTGATATGCATTACAACTTAAATTTAAAATCACATGCGTTTTGTGCCTGTATGTGAGAGTAAACCTTGTATATGTGTATATAGAGCAAAGTACTCTTACTTCTATTGAAATTTAACTTTATTACACCAGCATCATTTTATTCTATTTTTTTCACTTTTTGTTCAAGATAGGAGATAGGTGTACATTTAAACATATATACATATATATACATATATATATATATATATATATATATATATATATATATGTATATATATGAACACTTTGTGAAATTTTCATTTCCATTTAAGTTCACTTGCATCATTTGTGTTGAATTTATTTTGAGATTAAGATTTTGTTTGTTTGATTCTTTTTTTTTTTAAATTCATTTATTTGTATACAATTAAAATAATTTTATGCTACTTTTCTATATTATGAATGAAAAAATAATGTAGTTCTAAAATATATGAATAAAGGAAACAAATATATACTCTGAGAATAAAAGGATGTAAGTGTGTTTAAAATAAATTTTAAAAAACTAACATATATGCACACACATGATCACTTGATGAAAATTACATTTCGGTTTAACTTGTACCATCTGTGTTAGATTTGTCGTAGAGGTGAGCAAACGTGAGATGACCAAATTTTTGGTCCAAATTCAATTTTGAATAAATAGGATTTGAATTCAAAAATTAAATTGAAGAGATGAATTTATGTAAAATTTTAGGGATTATTTTATAAATGGGTTAGATTTAACCTCGTAAATTTAAAATCGGCTCGGCTTAGATTTGACTCTATTTCATATTCATATATTAAATATTCATTATATTATTTGTGCAATATTTATTATGTGATATAAATTTCAATTATAATGAATTAATATATTTATATGATGATCTTTTCAATAATTTTTTATGATATATTAAATATAATATATACATAAATATAAATGTATTTTACATATCTATAATATGCATTAAAAATTTAAAATTGATCCTAAACCAGACCGAACTTGGGCATTTCTATTTTAAAAATCGACAATCTTAGGCATAAAAGGTGTAAAAAAATTCGAATCAAATTGAACTTGAATTAAGTAAAAAAATCATATTATTTATATAAATCCTATGACATTTTTCCCCATCTCTAATTTGTTGAGAGACTAATTAGGCTTGGTAGTTTTGTAAGAAGATGCATTTTTTTGGGAATATATAATTAAAAAAGTTTTATTTCATATTTATACTTTGTGACTAAAACAATAAGAGAATAATACCTCGATGTATTTTATATTGCCTGGGTTTTAATGAAAATAAGCGGAAAATATTTTAACCTCTCTTGAATTCTTACAAAACTACACAAATTTCTCATTTAGTTTCAAATTTCATATAGACTTCCCTTAAAACATAGAAAAAATACTATAATTAAAAGCAAATTTGAATATTTTTCATTATAGAATATTGAGAAAATGTGACTATAAAACTCAAATCTAACGACAAAAGATATTTTAAGTATTTTATACTAAAAAAAATATGCATTAATTAAATTCAAATGACTAAAATATGATGGATTAAAAAGTCAAATTTTACTTTAAGTGTAATGATTTTTTAGTCATTTGAAGTTAATCAAAGCATATATGTGAATACAAAATATTTAGAATATCTTATATTGTTTAATTTAAATTAATAATAATATTTTATTATCATTTTATTGATGAAAGAATCAAATTCGGGTTTAATTTTTTGGTAGGCTATGTAGATTTTGAAATTATAAGAGAGATCTACATAATTTCATTAAAAGTGAAAAAAGGTAAAATATTTTTCTCAAAAGAAAAAAGTATAGTATCATAATAGTAGAAAAAATAACTTTTTCTTTAAAATAGAAGACATTGTGTTCCGCTACACTCCCACATTTAACCAAGAATAAATATAACATTTTCAATTACCGTACTATTTATAACTATAAATACATATCATAATTCACGGAAGGATTGAACATATAGTTGTGTGTGGAGCATGATAGAATTATTTTAAGAAAGGTACATGTTTTTTCTTGCTTTCCAATATAGTTCTGCAGCCACGACTGACAACGATCCAGTCAAACTCTTCTACATTTAATCGAATTACAGTGGTTTTTTCTCTTCGAGAGTCTCATCTAGATGGCATCATATTGATTACCACATGGTCACACGCAGTTTTGCTACTCTAGAGCGTGAGGCTTCTTTTTTGCTTACAAATATTATGACCGGTATTCTGCAAGTTCAAGGAAAAACGAGTCTGTTACCCATCAATACAAGGAGCTAAAGCTTTGTGCTGTTGATGGTAGGACCATTTTTTTATGCTTCCATAGTCTCCACCTTTAAATTGTGTCCCAGGTCATCTGCTCCATTTCATGAATGTCCAATGCATGTTTGTTTAAAAACTAAGAAAGTGAGGTGTGAACAAAACCTTTTATGTCACAACCCTTCTCTTGATCTTCATGATGTCTTAAGCATGTGGCTTTATTTACTGTTTTGATATTTCCTTGTTTCTGCTGTCAGTGTTATCATTATATTGTTCATATTGATATTTGATTATCATCTTTATCTGATTTGAAAAATCCACGATTGATGTTAGAGCTTTTAAAAAATTGTTAGGGTTTGTCGACTTTCATTAAACAATAACTTCATCTATTTCAATGGCACTCATTATTGTTTAGTGAAAAGTATGATTTTTGAACTATTAAAAATGAAATCTTTTTTTTTTATGCCATTTGACTTGTGGAAGATTGCGGTGACATTTTTTGAAATCTAAATAAAAATTTATGATGATGGTTAATTTGAAAAACCATCATCCAAAGAGCATTTAAAAGGTTACACAAAAAGAAGAATACATTTACACATTGGTCTTATTATTGATGGATGTATAATGAAATTTATATAGTCTCCTTGGCCAAAGCAACCATCACTTATTTATAATGAACAAGCCTAAGATATTGGTTTTTATTTAATAACTGATGTTTATCACTTAGTTTATTCACTATATATTTCATGTTCACTCTACATTTCAAAACATCTCAATGATGTCTTAACCTCTATTATTTAACTCTAGCATGTGTTTGAGGAAGAGGAAAATAGATCCCTTTCCATGTCATTTAGCTCCTTTTGGAAACGCCATATAATTTGGTTATTGCTACTTTATCCATTATCATCTCTAAATGTGCCAAATAAAATGAAAAGAGAGTTATTTTCTTATTTCTCAAACACATGTTGACATTAAAAATGAAAGCAAATATATTGCCTAAATTGATGATTTATCAATGATAAAATTTGATGGATGGCTATGAGAATTGGCACTGAATTTGGCAACAACAGTGGGAGACTAAAGTCCCTTTTTTTCCTTCCATAGTATTGTTGTGAATTTATATTTTTTGATATAATGATATATAAAATCAATAAAATTGTAGAATAAATTTTCTTACATTGTTTTCTTCTTTCTTATATCTTTGTATATACATGTTTAATGTGTTAATGTTTATATCATTGTAAGAAAAATATGCAAAGACAACAAATAACTTATCACAAATTTGTAATATTTAATAAAATTGAAGAAATATTCTTTATTAATTTTGAAACTAACCCTCCTTTTTTGGTTGATCTTACAAAAATTAATCATCTTTTAAAATAGATTAAAACCCTCATTCTATTTATGCAACTTCATTCTTTCTCACACTTGATTCATTTCTTGAAAAATTTGTAGAATGATTAATTTGTTTTCCAATTGTCAAAGTAATTTTCTAAAACTTGATGTGTTACTTAATTCATAAAAAAAATATTAAAAAAGACATCATAATTTTTTTTTTTACAAATAACAGATATTATTATATCAATTTAACACGCTTGCTTCACAAAACTATTGTTTGAAAGGCATTGAAACGGAGATATTAAATGTCTAGACATTGATTATTTTTAAATAATCAACATCTACTGTTACTCTCATGCATATAAATTTTCACCTTCACTCTATTTGTTATACAAGTTCTCTGCCAATATAGTTTCTCTTTTACTTTATTTTTTTATTTGTCTTCTCTTTCACTCCATGTAATTTCAATCCATTTCTTCGATGATAAATTGACCCACCATTATTTATGGTTTTATAAGTAGGGTCACAACTCCTAAATTTTAAGCTAAATTGATGATTCCCATCAGTGTCAATTCTTTTCTATCCCTAGAAATACTAAGGCCTCATTTGACACATCATATAAAATCTAATAGTATATGATAGACTATACAATTAGGGCTTAATATAATGTTTGGGAATTTCAAATGGATTGCATAATTTATTTGAAAGTCTCTCTTTATTTGTATAATTCTATCTAGGGTTATCCACTTTGTAGGGAAGATGGTAAAGGTTGATAAGATAGTATTAAGATAAATCCTTGAATATTAGAGTTTTAACAAAACTCTAAGAAAGTTTCATCTTCTCTGCATGTAAGAGATGCCAGCATTCAGTAGGAATTGATCTCGTCATTATTGAAGCTTTATCCAACTTTAGAGCATTTTTAGCCAACACATTGGTAACGCAATTCCGTTCTCTAAAGACATGTGAAAACTCGACTTCTTAATCTGTAGATAGCGTCTCTGTTATCTCCATTACTAGCTCAAAATGAGGATGTGCTCGGAGACAACCATATTTTACCAGCTCTAATGCTTGCACACAATTTGATTCAATGTTGACCCTACCTAGTTTCAGTGCCTAGCTAACTAGAGACCAACATGAATGACCCTCAGCTCAGCCTCCAAACTTCTACTAGGTTCACCTTTCTACGCAAAACCCCCTACCCAATCACCCAAGTGGTCTCTCATAACTCTTTCCTAGGCAATCGTAGCCCCACCATTCTTGTAAGCTCTATCAATAATTATTTTCAATAATTCTTTAATATTACTTGCCAGTCTTGGTTATCACTAGATTGCTGCTGTAACAGGCCCGCATATTGGAGCATTTCTCTGCCAGTACAGAACTCTTGAACCCCTCTAAAAATCTCAATAACTAGATTACCACTTCTTTCACACCATTAAAGATAATTTCATTATGATGGTTCCAAAATAATCAGCAAGCAATTTCAAAGGTCAGACGCCAATTTACTTCATTTTGCCTTGCGGGATTTTGGCTGAAATTCAGTCTACACCATTTTGTTAGTGAACAATTAAAGAACTTGGACCAGTGAGTTGGGTGCACCAACCTCTGCCAATTATCATATATCCTCAGACAATCTCTACCCGCATGAAAAGCAATTTCAGCACCACTTTTACACAGTTGGCAATCATACTGTGTCATATCTCTAACCAGTCTTTGATTATTAGTAAGTAACTTTTCATGGATTAGTAGCCAGAGATCTCTTCTGTCATTGCCATCTCCGCACATTTTTCCAGTTCAAAGTATCGTTGCCTTCTGTCTCGCTGATCAATATGTTATAAGCTGACTTAATCGGAAACTCTCCATGAGGTGTCGGCCCTTAATGGATCATCTCCTTACCGTCAATATTTGCTAACACCATCCCCGCATTAACCTTTGACCAAACTTTCCTAATCCCTCGATATAGATTAGAAGCTCCCTTTTTATCACTAATTTCTGGAACAATATTTTCTCCATAACCATATTTAGTTCCGATTACTTTTGCCCGTAAAGAATCTTTTTCTTTTATCAAATTAAACACTATCTTCATCAGGAGAGCCTCATGAGTGTCTTACATCTTTCTTATATAGAGACCCCTTTTTTGCTTTCCAGTGCAGACCTGATCACATTTCACCAAACAAGGTTTTTTTTATTTCCTTGGCAAAATGACAAGAGAAAATTTTGGATTATCTCATCTATTTAATTACAAGTTGTGGCTAGTACTATGGCTCTTTGCATAGAATAAATAGGAATACTCACAAAAACAGCCTTGGATAAAGTCATCCTCCCAGCAAAAGAGAATGTTGTAGCACCCTAAGAAAAGATACACCTTCGGATTTTCTCAACCATATATTTAAACATAAACTTCGACACTTCCTGATGCTGATAAGGAACTCTAAGATACTTACGAAGCTTTTTTTTATAAATTGAAAACCCGATTCCTTACTGAACATGATTAACACTTTTGGAGAAATAAATGTGAGTTTTTTGATTGCTCATTTTTTGCCCAAATAATTAGCATAAGATGTCCAAACTATGCTTTATTATATTAACTTGATCCAAGTCTACTTCTGCAAATAAAATTAGATCATTTGCAATAGAGAGGTGAGAAATATTTGGAGTCCCTTTTTGTAACTTCACAGTTCTCCATTTTCCAACCTAAATGGTATAATTGATACAATGAACCAGTCTTTCTATACATAGAATGAGTAAATATAGTGACAATACGTCACCATGTCTTATTCTTGTCGTGGGTAAAAAGTGTCTTATTACCCCTTATTCTAAAGGATCTACATAGAATAATAAGAAGAAACAAACCAAAATGAGGGGAACAATATATATTCATAGGAAAAACAATGTTTCTTAAAGAATATTCTAGGAACTCCTAGTCAATTTTGTCAGAGCCTTCTCTAAATCCACTTTAATGGTCATCCACCCCTTTTTACCTCTTTTCTTCTTCATAGAATGAATTATTTCCTGTACCACAATAATATTATCTATATGCCCTCCTAGAATAAATCTGCGCTGTTTTGGAGAGATTAAGAATCTCCTGACAATTCTAGCAGGATTAGTTTGTGATCTAATTTAAACGGAGGTAAGTGTAATACCAAAGCTGATTGGAAAGTTGTTCTCTATGCTACATTACATAAACTTCTATCCAAATGCTCCTTGAACTTTCCTGTAGTTAAAAGACAAGCTTTTCATTTGACATGAAAGGAACACACGTTCTACTTCTTCATTACTGAATATATATAGAGATAAAACATAACAACCACGTTCACACGACTCCTAAGCATAAACCACTACATCATAATAACTCCTAAACATATGCAACATCTAAACTGATTTTCTAAAATCAAGCAACAAATAAATAGTTCCTGAAGACTAGTTCTACAGACTAAGGCGTGTGTGCACATCTCCAACAATCTCCTCCTTGCCTTAGTATTTGCAGACACTTAACTTGTTTCTTAAATCTTCAAATCTTGCTTTTGGAAGGGCTTTGGTTAGCAAATTTGCAATCTAATCTTCTGTCTTGCAATAAATTAACTTGATTTCACCAGCTTTTTGCTTTTCTCTCAAGTGATACAGCTTGATGTTGAAGTGCTTTGTTTTCCCATGAAAGACAAGATCCTTTGAAATTGCAATTGCAGCTTGATTGTTTACAAAAATCTCTATTGGCTCAATCTGCTTCATGTGTAAGTCTGCAAGTATTTTCCTAATCCAAATTACTTGATTTGCGGTAGCATTAGCTGTAATAAATTCTGCCTCTATTGTGCTTTGAGCAACCACATCTTGCTTTTTTGAACTCCATAAGAAAACATTTGAACCAAAACTGAAACAAAAACTAGTTGTGCTTCTCATGTCCTCAATAGAACCTACCTAATCACTGCCAGAAAATCCTTGGAGGTAGAAATCATGACAACAAGTAAACTTAATGCCATAATTTGTTGTACTCTTGACATATCTTAAAATACATTTAGCAGCAACAAAATGCACTTCACTAACATAATTCACAAACCTTGACAACAAGTTTACTACAAACATTATGTCTAATCTTGTGGCTGTGAGATACATCAAACAATCGATCAGTCTCCTATATAGCCCTTCATTGACTTTTTCAACTCCATCTTCTTTACTAAACTTTTCCTTTTGGTTCATTGGTGTACTTATGCCTTTGCAATCTTCCATATGAAATTTCTTAAGAATTTCCTTTGCAAACTTCTTTTGACATATGAAGATTCCATTATGGTCTTGCTTCACCTCCATGTCTAGAAAATAGGTCAATAAACCAAGATCTATCATCTCAAAATCTTTGAACATTTCAACTTTAAATTCATTCAATAGCTTGTCATACTTTTTGTGACAAGCAGATCATCAACATAAACGGACACTACAATTAAGTTAGCATCTAAATTCTTTACATATAAAGTGGGTTCACTTGGACTTTTAATAAATCCAAGACTTTGAAGATAATCATCAACTCTGCTATACCAAGTCCTAGGAGCTTGATTAAGGCCATATAAAACCTTTCTCAATCTGTAAACTTTCTCCTCCTATCCCTTGACTAGAAATCCCTCTAGTTGTTCAACATGGATTTCTTCTTCAAGATAACCATTCAAAAAAACTAACTTTACATCCAGCTAGTAAAGATTCCAACCTTTTTGTGTAACTAAGGCCAACAACATCCTGATAGTGTCCAAGCATGCAACATGAGCAAAAGCTTCTAAAAAATATACCCCAAAAACTTGACTGCACCCCTTCACGACTAATCTACTTTTGTGCTTGTTCATAGAACCATTAGCATTGAGTTTGGTTCTGTAAACCTATTTCACTCCAATGATCTTTTTGTTTAGAGGTCTATCTACTAACTCCCAAGTGCCATTTTTCTTGATCATACGAATCTCCTCTCTCATGGCTTCAATCCATTTGTCATCCTTCTTGGCTTCTTTAAATTCTACAAGTTCAAAGATAGCAAAATTGCTTCTTTCATAGATATCAGATAGAAGTCTTGTGCCACGAACTGGGACATCATCTACATTATCATCAAGATACTGTAAATTCACTAACAACTGCTTTTCTAATTTTTTCCTCCTAACTCCATTGTTTTTTTTTCCATAAACTTGACATCTTGACTTACAATAATTTTCCCATTTTGTGGTTGGAAAATTATGTAAGCTTTGGAAGTGCTGCTATATCCAACAAAAATACCCGATTCTACCTTCTTATCAAGTTTGTCTCGTTTCACCTATGGCACATAAGAAAATGAGAGGCAACCAAAAATTTTCAAATTTTGTAAATCTAGTTTGTAATCGAACTAGGCCTCAAATGGTGTTTTTCTTTGCACAACTCTAGTTAGTAGCCTGTTCAATAGGAAAACTGCAGTGTTTGCAGCTTCTGCCTAAAGACTCTTTAGCAACTCCTTTTCATAAAGCATACACCTCACCATCTCCATGATGCTCTGATTTTTTCTTTCACTTACGTCGTTCTATTGAGGAGTGTAACGTGCTGTAAATTGGTGCTCAATACCTGCTTCCTTGCAAAACTTGTCAAAAGTCTCATTTGTGAACTTTTTCCTATTATTTGACCTTATTATGCATAGCCTACAATTACTTTGATTCTTCACCTAAGCTTTAAACTTCCAAAATATATTAGTAACCTCATCTTTAGATTTGAGAAAATAAATCCAACAAAATCTAGTATAATCATCTATAAAGACGATATAGTATTTACTACCATTCAAGGATGGAGTTGCCTAAGGTCCTCCAACATCGATGTGTACAAGTTGCAACTTGTGTGATGCTCTCCAGGTTGATTGAGGAAATGGTTTTCTAACTTGTTTTCAATATTGACAAGCCACACAATTTGCTAGTTTATCCTCCAACAATGGCACACCCTTCACAAAGTTATTTTTTTGCATATATAGAAGTCCAACATGATGAAAGTGCCAAAGTCTTTTATGTCACAATTCTGCATTGCTTACATGACTTGCAAGTGCTGCTTGCTTATCCTCCATTAAGTTCAAGGCTTATCCTTCATTAAATTCAAGGCAAAACTCATGGCTCTCATCTTCACTTTAAACACATCTTTACCCCTTGCATCCTTGATCAAGCACCACTTGTCTTCAAAAATAACTTTGAAGCCTTTTTCAACTAGTTGTCCAACATTGAGCAAGTTTTGATCAATGTTAGGCATATATAAGATATCAGTAATATGCTTTAAACCTGTTAAGCTCTCAATAGCCACTGTTCCTTTCCCTTTGACTAAGATAAACTCACTATTTCCAATTTTTACTTTGGAAATGAGAGTCTTATCAATCTCTATGAAAAAAGCTCGATCGTTGGTCATGTGGTTGGTGCATCCGCTATTTATCAACTAGGAATCACTTGAGCTGCTATTGGCAGCAAAACACGTTACCACAAAGAGTTGTTCTTCCTCTTGTTGTTCTGTGGACACTTTTGCTGCTTCAAGCTGTTGTGTTTTGCAAACTCTCTCCATGTGTCCCATATTACCACACTTTCTACACTTGATATCAGGCCTCCACCAACACCTCTTTAGCAAATGGTTTGACTTCTTGCAATGTGGGCAAGGTGAACTTGCATCATTTTTTTTTGCCATTGTTGGACTCGCTGCTCTTTTTCTTCTTTTTTATTTTCTTGTTTTTGTCTCCTCCAGAACTTTCAGATTTAGCTCTGAAAGCACCTTCCATAATTTCTTCTTTTCTCATTATTCTTCTTTGCTCTTAAGCCTACAAAGCATTAACTAACTTAGCCAAGGATATGCTTGACAGATCTTTAGACTCCTCCAAAGAAGAAATTTTGGACTCATATTTCTCAAGCAGAGTGACAAGGATTTTTTGGACAATTCTCTCATCAGAAAAATCCTTACCTAGCAGCCTCACTTTGATTACAATGCCCAGCAACTTGTCAAAGTAGTCTTTAATCATTTTTTACTCCTTCGTCCTTACCATCTCGAACTCTTTGATCAAGTTGAGCACTTGCATGTTCTTGGTTCTTTCATTGCCTTAGTACTCCTTCTTGAGGTAGTCCCATATGTCTTTGGCTGATTTTAGGTTCATGATTTGGTAAATATGGTGCTTGAAATGGCAGAGAAAAGACATGCTTTGGCCTTTGACTTGCTTGTCTTTCTCCCCTTATGATTCTTTATTTGTGCCACTGTCGGATTTGCAGGCAGTGGTGAAAAATCATAATCTTCTTCTACAGCCTCCTAAAGGTCTAATGCATCAAGATAGACTGTCATCCTAATAGCCTATGCTTGATAATTTTGGCCATCAAAAAATGGTGGAACAACATGACTGAATGATGATTAAGTATCAGCCTTTATTCTGAAAGTTTGTGTTCTTATCACTCAATCTTATAGGCCCTTCAAGGTAAAAAGCTCTGATACCAATTTGTAGTTAAAAGACAAGCTTTTCATTTGACATGAAAGGAACACACACTCTACTTCTTCATTATTGAATATATATAGAGATAAAACATAACAACCACATTCACACGACTCCTAGGCATAAACCACTACATCATAACAACTCCTAAACATATGCAACATCTAAATTGATTTCCTAAAATCAAGCAACAAATAAACAGTTCCTAAAGACTAGTTCTGCAGACTAAGGCATGTGTGCACATCCCCAAAATTTCCTTTCTCCCACATAAATTTGGGCCCTTTGTATCCTATATCAATCAAATTACAATTGGAGATCCATTCATTAAATTTCTCGGTGGAACTTCAATTATGTTATCTTCCTCCCCAATTTACATCTGAACTAGCATAAGAATTAAAATCACCTAAGACAGTCTAAGGCCCTAAAATATGGATAGCAATCTGATTACGGTCTACCTAAAAATTTCTTTGTTCATTCTATCTAGGACTTGCATACACAAATGTTATGAAAGATTCAAAACTACCATTTAGAGTCTTCACATAATAATGTACAAAAATGATTTGAATATTCACAAACAAAAACTGAAATTCTATTCAAATTCCACATTACCTAAATGCCATCTAAATACCCATGTGAGTTGACTCTAATCAAGGCTTTAAATCCAAATCTCTTAATTCTCTGTCATTTTTCCCCCGCTCACTTATTGTGCGACAATAGCCATTAACTGAAACACCATGTTTTTTCACTATATCCTTCGCCAAACTTGGTAAGGCTTTTGCATCTGTACCTTGATATTTCCATAATATAAAATTCATAGAAAATATACAGATTAAACAATTGACTCTTACCTTAGATATTGTAAGAAGCACCTTCAATACCTTCCATGGAAGTTCCATCCTCTGCCATATGCGCCAAATAAAGCTTCTCCTCCTCTTTTCTCATCATTTACTTGATGAATCTGCCATCCAGAGGTTTATTTTCAATGGTGCCAATCTCTCTCCCCACCATTTTCAATAGCTTTGTTGGAGACAGATTCCTGGGACGTACCAAATGATTACCATATGGTACTATTAGATTCGAGGTGGTTTTATCGTTTTTCTTTAAGGGTAGCCCTCTTCTTGCAATACCGACTTCTGGAGTAGATCTATTGTGACTCTTGTTGGCTTGAGACCCGATACCTCCAATGCTAGAATTTAACTCCAGCAGCACGTGACTTTGCTCCTTTCTCTCCCTTTTTTGGTGCAAAGTGTCAACCCATGGGTTTTACTACGGCAGATCGTATACTTAACGTTATTCCCTATTGTCATCTTAAGAGATTGAGGCTTCTTTAATTTGAGTTGCCCACTATTTCTTATCTTTTTAACTGTACTAGGCACTTCTGTTTCGATCTTTCTTCGTTCCATTTCAACTCCTTGTTTCACCACTAACCCTTGCTCTTTAGTTTCCCCATTATTCTCATCATCTAAAGAAACCAAGTCCTTAAAATGTGACCTAGTCTGTATAGTCTTAACAGTCTCCCTCTTTGGACATTTACCTTTCAGGTTTACTTCTCTTCCGACAACCTTATTCAACACCCTTCACGTGGTTATTTTTGTTCTTCTGAATTATCATCCAAGGTTCAAAGTTCCTCTCCCCAGCCTTCCTTCTATTATCTTGTCCATGACCGTTCACCCTTAAGGCTCCTACCACTTATGCCTCATCTGTATCCTCTCTCATATTATTAGATTCTGGGCACACTTCTTTTCTATGGCTGTATTTTCCACATTAAAAATAGATAAAATGAAGTCCCTCATACTTCACACAATAAGTCCTATTCAACAGTTTAAGTTTAGGAAAGAATCTCTCACGTAAATCAAATATGACATAAATACGGGCAAATTTTGGTCGTTCAATTAGATTACCATCTCTATTTTCTTTCTTTCTTAGTGTATTTCTATCCACTTTAACTGCAAAACTAGTTCAAGAAGCGCTTATTTTAAAACTTAATTGGAAAACCAGAGACTTTAGCCTAAAAATTATTTTTTGAAAATTATCTTCATAAGGATTAAAATTTTTTCTCCAACTTTGAATGATTAAGTAATGATTCGTAATCAGCCATAGGCCTTCCTAATGAACATAATTATAATCTTTAGTTTTTGAGAACCTAGCAAGATAATAATCATTATCCATGTCTAAAAACTCGAAGGCGCCCTGCAACGTCCATATTTTCTGTAGTCTCATTTTAAAAAAAATCTCATCCCTAGCCTCTTACCCAATACTTTGACAATAAGAACCATCTTCCATGGTTGACGTAGCTTTTTCTTTTCCTTTGACCTCCTTCACCACAAAAGCCTAGTAGTATATCTTGGTATGAAATAGCCCATCCCTTCTTTACCACTCCTGGGTTGTTCTGCACTACCAACGTCATCTCTTGTGCTTCCGCAAGACCCTATTGTTTTTGAACTTCAATATTAGGGTTTAGGGTTTTTGTTATATGTGTTACATATATTAGATTTTGATATTTTCATATATACACCACTATGGAAATATAGATCCATGTTAGTTATCTTACAAAAATCACGTTTATTTAGAACCAATGCATATACGAGTGACATTGAATATTAGACCATTCCACGCCCGTTTTACAATTCACATTGAATATTAGACCACTCCACGCCTGTTATAGTGCATATACCAATGCATATACCATATCGTTTTTTCGCCAAAAATTGATATCTTTGCTTTAAAAAAATATTTTATTTATTTACATTCTACATTTCATGTTGGTTTTGAGTAAAACATTGATGTGAAATATTTAAATAATTTTTTTTGCCAAGATAACAATTGAATAAATTTAGCATCCTACTAAAAATATGTATTTTGAGTTAAAAACTTCCAAAGGTCATAACTTTGCACTTGTTTTTTTTTTCTTTTGAGCAAATTTCTTTCATTTAATGTAACTTTTCAAAATCCATCCATCAATAAATCACCAAAGGAATTTGCACTCTTAGAATCATAAAAATTGTCATTTTCATGGACTTTTTTGCCACTTTTTCTTCATATCTCATCATTGTATAACCAACTTTGGACTCTACTGCAAAATCTTATTATAAATATAATAGGCATCTAAAAATTAGAAATAACTACAAAAATTATATGGAGGAAACATGAACAAAAATATCTTAAAAAATATACACAAAACATCAATGAAATACAATAGCTATAGACTTACAAATAGAAGCAAGAAATATAACTTTTATGTTTTGAACCTGCTCCATATTCAATTCTAGTAGAAAGAGTAATAATAGCTTGTTAATATGTGGTGGAGGACAAAATGAGATCTAGTGTCCTATATATGAAGCTGGATGGAGAAAGGAATTAAGTTTCAAAACAAATAAGAGGGAGAGTGAGAGTGATAACAAGAAACAAATACAATTTGCTTTATTTATAGTACAAAAATATCATTGTTCCTATGACTTTAGATGTTGATTATTTTGTGAATCAACATCTAAAGTCTCACAAAAAGAAAACATCACTTTTCTTAAGAATTGGCATATAAAATTTTCTTATATTTTCATAAATGTTATTGTTCCGATAACTTTAGATGTCATTATTTTAGGAATTGACATCTAAAATTTTGTGGGAAAAAAACATCAATTTTTAAATTGATGTATAAAATTTCTTCATATTTAAAAGATATCACAACTCCTATGACTTTAAATGTTAGTTATTTTAAAAACTGAGTCTAAAGTTTTGCATAAGAAAATATGTTGGTTATTAAAAAAAAAAAACATCCTAGGTGATTTCATTTTTCAATGCCAGTGGTTGGCATTATTTTAAATGTTAATTTTATGAAAAAAAAATTTGAGTGTTAACTATATCCCAATTTTTGAATTGATTCTTCCCTTCCTTTTCAAGTGTCAACATTGATTCTTTATTTGAATTGCCGTGTTAAGTTACTTATATTTTTAAAAATGTCACTGTATCATTATATACATTAATTTTCTCTTTAATAAATGTCAATTGTTTGACATCATTTCACATTTCCATAGCAGTGATATGTATAGGCTTTATAGTAAGAGGTTATAGCTTTTATGTTGTGTGAATAAACGATTGACATTAAATTTTCAAAAATTTTATTCTTGAAATTTGTTTGTTGAATTGATATTTGTTTTAGTTGAATTGTATTATGCAAAGTTCCTTTTTTTTCATAAGTAGCTATAAAAATAGCTAGAAATTTAACAATATTTCTTAGTTTAATGACATATTAGGGACAAATTCATAAACAAGGATGCCAATAATTTTCTAGAAATACTCATTTTAGCAATGCAATATTCCTTCACTAAATGGGAACAATTCATAAATATTTTTCTAATTTAGTGATGAAAGTAGTGATGTATGCACAATTATTGATTGATTCTTTTTTGTTGTTAAACCCAAAAAATACATCTATTAGAAACGGAAATTTTGTCACAAATTATTATTTAGCAAGAAATATATCCATCATTAATTTGCCACGTGATCATTAGTTTTAGGCCATCATGGTTGTTAAATTATATTTCTCATAGTAAAATTATATTTGCTCTTCAAGAACATTAATTCAAATTTTGTACTACTTGATATTGTATTATCTTAATTTTCATCGGACACTAATTAGGAGAAAATATTTTCTATTCTTAAGAATAGTATGTATTGTTGCGCTATCCATAAGACACTAATCTTCAATAAAAATTTAATAGAAATGAAATTGGCCAATGCCATTATCAATTAACTAATCAATTCTTTCCTCAGGATGATTAAAGGAATTTATCACATTTAAATGTGTTATATCATAACCATCATTATTTTAAATTTACCCCATGTTAATCAAAAGTCAGGTGTTGTAATTGAACGTGGGATCTATGATAATGTAAGAAGTCCATGCATTTGGATGGACAAGTACAACCACTGCACTTACAATTATTATACTAAGTCAAAACTCGTAAAAAATTTAATATTAAAAAATATTTTAAATGCCTTAATGATCACATTGAATGTACGTAAAAATTCATGTTGAGGAAAAGCGAGAAAGTTCTCAAACTCTAAAAATTTTTCATGTATTTATTTTTATATACAATATTTTTAAACTGCTTCCAAGAATTTTAATGTTATCAGAATTTTAATACTTGAGGTTTTCAAATTAAAAATTTAACTTAGGTGTTGAATGCAAAGGACATTATTCACAAATTTTTATAGAAAAATACTGTAAGAATTTATTTACAAATTTATATTATAATTTGCATTAAACTGACGTAAAATATATAAAATCCAACATGGAAATTAAACAATTTTCATCCTTTGTTGACCTACGACTATACAATCTTTTTTTTTTTTTGAGGGGGGACTCTACAATCCTCTTTACTCTTCAGAATCTGACAAGGAGCATGTTGGTATATTTAAAAGAAAAAATATCGAGATCCGAATATCACTTTGTGTAATTTCTGGAATCCTACAATAAAGGCTTTATTACTTTGATTTAGATCATGATCCCTTTGAGTATGGGCTCTTCTTTATTTGTGATCCTCATATATTCAGATTTATAATTACAAACAAATACCTCTCTAATAGTTGCCAATGAATTATTAGAATCATTTATATGAAATATATACATTTCAAATTTCAAGGTTCTAAAACGTTCTTCTAAGAGTATAATCTCAATGAGAGAGTAAAGAAAATTTTTTTTTGTAGTGGATATTCTTTTAGAACATAAGAACATATTCACGTTATTATTTTGTCTTGATTTGTCCTACTTAAAGGGTGATAGTTGAGAGACAATTAATTTCTATCGCTCAGATTTTACCATTATGGAAGGTAACTAATTTAGATTACTTTGTTTTAGAAATAATTACCTCCAAAATAAATTTAATGATAATTTACTTATTAGAATTAAAATAATTTGCCAATATAAAAATATTCACTTATGATTTAATCTCTTTAATTATCTAAATTAATTAAATAATAAAGCATGCCCTATCTCATGTACATCATAGGAGGATCAATCAACTTGGAGTAAAGACAATAGACCCCGACCTACGAGTCCACCAATTCGTCTTGCTTGGTGTTGTACATTCTTCCGCGGTTTCTTTTCATTTTCTGGGTCGGAAAGGGAAGACCTAGGTCATCGTATACGCTTTCTTTTATTTTTGTTTACATAAAGTTAAAAGCTATCTACCTCTTGTTTTTGACATTGCCGTTGAGAGGGAAATCAAGTTTTCATTTTATATACTTATACAATAACGCTTGCACAACAGAGAACTTCCATACCTGAGAAATTGTATTTTTCATATTATTAATTACTACCTTCGTGTGGTCTCATGAACACGAGCTTGAAACCTGGGACGATAATAGTTCCAATGAGAAACTTTTATTATTTCTTGGTTGGTAATGACGTTACAGATTGACTAACAACAGAGCAACATTTTTAATTAAATATTTTTTTATCTTATTAATCAAATTTGCTTTAGTTGACTATAAGTCTATAACCAATATCCTAACTTTCTTTTTGGGTCTGATTAGTGCATTATATCATTCTGTCCACGTCATAAGCAATTAACTCTTAGCCAAACTGGGTCATTCAATTGATTTCGTTTACTCCACTAACTTGCGTAATTTTTAAGGGTTTCGTATGCCCATCAAACTTGTAATTTTTCAGAAAAAAATATTAATTTGACTGAGTTTAAATTTTTTGTACTTAGGTTGTAAATAATTCTATGAAAGATAAAATTAATGCAACATTTTTATAATTTTTTAAAGTAAAAGTCTGTATGAAAAGAATATATAAAAATTTTGATTTAAATTTCATTTATTGTTAAACGTAAATCGGTTTTGCATTCATACGTTATCAAATTAATAAAATGATTAAATTTTTTTTATTATGTTAGTGAAAATTATTAAAAATAAATGTAATAAATAGTCCCTTAATTTTACAGGTGCTAATTATTATATCCTTTCTAGGCGAAGATGAATATATATGGGGAGCAAGAAGCAAAATTCGCTTCGTGGGATTGTGGAGGTGTAGCCCTTACAGCTCATCCTTCTCAATGAAGATTGAAAACGAGAGAGCGGCATGGAAGCTACTTCAAAAACCAGAGTGATAACCAAGATGACAACCTAATGGGTTTTTCATTTGGCGGGAAAACATCTATCCCTTTATGTTTCTTTTTTTATTTTAAATTTTTTATAAGTTTGTATTTATTTAATTAATTTTTTATTTTACACAAAATTTTCAATTATTTTTTGACACGGACAAATTTAATGAAGTGTCATAGTAAAAATTGGTCGACAGTATAAAATACAAATACACTAATTCTTGGCCGAAATGCTTAACTATTTCTATTCTCATTATTATTTACTTTATATTTAGATTTTTTTATATAAACTGACACAATCATTAACTGATTATTTTTTGAAAAAATTATGAAACGTCCAAAAATTTGACAACTATTATTTTTCGCCAGATAATAATTGCTCTGTCAATTATTTCAATTTAATCTTTAAATTCCATTTTTCTTTATATACAAAATTTATATAAAAATTTTTAAAAATTATTAAATTTTTTCACAAACTTTAAATAAATATTTTCAATACAATTTTTTTAATAAAATACATCCCCTGGTATAATCTAACAAGTAGGCAATTTTCGTAAAGTAGGCAATTTTTTTTCTTTTTACCATGCCTTCGATCTATTGTATCATGCAAATAGTACAAATTAACATGTGGTCAACAATCCCAAGTCTGTGTGATAACTTAAAAGTATGTTGTCGACACAATCTCATTTACACAATCTTCGTTAATATATATATATATATATATATATATATATATATATATATATATATATATATATATATTAAAAGAATTGGACAAGATATATAATAAGGGTTTAGAAGTTTTCAGTTTTTTAAACTCATTAATGGAAAATAACAAAATAAATTGAATCCCAACCGAATTTTAAATTCATTGTTATAGAAGATTATTGTCATAATAGATGTAAAATATGATATAATTTGATTGCTTAGCAATTTTTTATACATGATTATATATTGAAATTGTTGTAAAAATTACAATATAAAAATATATATATTACATTTGAGTTTATATTTGATACATTATTAGTATAAAATATTTTATATAATTAATGAATAGAAAATAAAATGTCATTAAAAAAGTAATAGTAATAAATTTTTTTACCAATAATAATATAATTTTAATCATTTTTATTAATGTAATAATAAACAAGTGAGTGATAATATAAAATAATTTTATATTGATAGTAAATTAAATTTAAATCCGTTACATTTCTAATGTATTTTTATGTAATACAATAACTTGTTAGATGCAATTGTGTTCAAACTCAGTAGGGAGAGTTTTGCTGCCCAATGTGGTCCTATCTGGTTTGAATCCGGATTAATTGATGTCCAATGTAGTATCCAGATACCGGATGGTTATATACCAAAAAATAATAATTTGTTGGAAACCATCAAACCCTTATCACACTAAACTACCCTCTTATTATTATTATTATTATTATTATTATTATTATTATTAAAAAAGAATCTTTATGATAATCAAATCATATTTTAAACCATTTAGTACTTGAGTAAAATTCAAATTACACTAAACCAGCATAATCAGTGTGCATTAGGATAATAGGACACGTCATTAAATTGAATAAAAGATTGTAAAATGTAAATATATATACATTTTCTCTTATTTATTTGATAATGTATTTTTTTTGTGATTAGTTTAGTGGGCATAACTTGTAAATGATGGATGCTTTTGCTTGATTCAATTCTAAGTGGCATCTTTTTAGACCTGTAGATACTCGACCTGGTCTTCAAGTCTTCCAAAGTAAAAAGATGTTCAGTCTCACTTTATCCGACAGTCAAAAGTACAAACATCAGTAGATTCTTTTGTTTAATTTAATGCTACGTCGTGTCTCTTCAGCCTTCCCGTTGGAATTATGGAATATATATAAGAACGGAATAACAAAAGCGCCTACAACACTCATAATTACACAGAAAGAAGATAAACATATGAAATATAAATAAAGTAATTTTTTTTCATTTTTAATATAAAATTTGACTTTTAATATATCTTATTTTAATATTTTAATTAGTATCCAGAAATAAAAATAAAACGTTGAAGCACAAGAATAAACCGTTAATTAGTATCCATCAATAATTTAGTGAAATATGGAAGTGCAAAAAAATCTAATTTTTGTAAAAGAATCAAATTTTGTGCAATTTCTTAAATCCCAATATATATGTAATTACCTATAACTGATGGATGATAATCAATGAAATTAATCTTTACCTAATTTTTGGTTAAAAAATCAATTTTTGCATTGATGGTAATTTCTTTGATTCTTTTACCAGAGAATTTTCACTTGGCTTATATATTCTACTTATACAGATATAAAGTGCACTTTGGGGGGGGGGGGGGAAGAAAACTTATAAGCACTTAAGATTTCTTTCGATTCACACAGGTTTCCATTGAAAGTTCAACTTTTCAGAGAATGAATTACCTCATCAACTTTTTGAAAAAATGTGCAGATATTAAAATTTCTTTACTTTCTAAGAATTAATTTGTATAATTTATTTAGTTTAATATTAAAAGTTTTTAAGAAGTATTATCAAAATTATTATTACACTTTTTAGAACTACAATATAGAAAATTAAAAATACCAATGAACTTCAAATATGATGACTTTTTTAAGCTTGTAATTCTTATTTTTAATTTGTTTATGAAAATTAAAATAACTATAATATAAAAAATAAAAAATATCTATTCTTTATCTTTAAAATCATGTTTCTAAATATTCTCTTTTTCCACCGTATTTTTTACATGTAATTTCTGATTATTTAATTATTATAAAATTAAAATTAATTTATACAAAAATATGATAATATATAATAAACTCATGATAAATATAAACTGGTAAAGTAGCATTAGTCAACTTGAATAGGGGGACTTTTATATTTTTGTCCATAAATAACACATGATATTCTTCATATGAGAGGGTGCTGTTAAGGAATTTTCTATGTTTTGTGAGAAAGTAGAATTTCGTAAAAATTTCTATTTTTTTATTTTAGTAATTAGTGATCTACCAAAAAATTAAAGTACTTGTTACCTCTTAGAAAATTGCATTTTCCAAACAACTTTCTGCCGATCAAACTACATCTGAATCATATAAAGTCGTTTGTTATTATTTATTAAATAGTTTGTTTGCTTTGCTCCGTGGAAAAAGTGAGAATAGTTTAATCTTTGGTAATTTTATTAAGTCGTAAAAGTTTTATCTCATTGTAATTATAACCATCCATCAATTTTGTTCACGTTGAGAAAAAAAACAAAAGAAATTAGAACTAATTTTTTATCCAGAGGAAAAACTAAAGCAACCACCTTCAAGAAAAACGCTTCATAATAGAAAGCGATGCACTTAGGTAATTCAGTTAATAATTTGAAAAAATAAATGCACATATTTGATACCAATTTATTGCCAGTAAAGATATTAAATTAGCGGACCAAAATTAATAAATGACTAATTTGACGAACCAAAATTATTTGGAAATGTATCATAGGGTTTTTGAGTTTTTCTAACAACAATACTATATGCCTTGAAAATAATATCCTAAATTAGATTTTGAATATAAGTTAAGGAATGTTAATCAATATGTGATGATGGGATAAATTTATAAAATTCAATCTATGATATATAAAGCATTCAAAATTCAATTTCGAATTTAGATCTCTGACGTATGACTCAAGTTCCTTTATCACCATATCGCTGTCTATAAGGTGAGACTATCTATTTATATATATTTTGCTTAGAAGTTGAGTTGGTAAAGGGAAGAGGAAAGTGGGTAGCAAAGGGATATGGTGAGAGCTCCATACTACGACGATGGAACAAAGAAAGGGGCGTGGAGTAAAGAAGAGGACCAGATACTTAAAGCTTATATTGAGAGCTATGGCCACCCGGCCAACTGGCGTCAGCTCCCTAGATCTGCAGGTATATTTGAAAATCTTAAACAAACAGCAAGCTATGACTCCTTTCATTTCACTTTGATTATCTATATATTCATGAATTGAGAGAATGATCAGGCTTCGATTCCTAAAGAACATTATGAATTTTTGAGCATTCTGGGCAACAGGTTTAGCAAGGTGTGGCAAAAGTTGCAGACTTCGTTGGATGAATTACCTCCGGCCTGATGTAAAACTTGGGAACTTCAGCCGGGAGGAAGACGAAACAATCATCAATTTACATCAACAACTTGGCAATAAGTATGATCTTGTTTTTCTTAAATCTTTGCTACTTCTGTTTCGATTTTTCATTTTACGGGCTGCTAATATATTTATACATGCATTATGCGTGCGTGATATACTGCTACGTGTCATGTCTTCTTTTACATCATGTCATGCCTTATGTTTGTTAGAAATCATAGGAGATATGACATAATTTTCATATATTGCTGGTGTAATTATATATAAGGTACGCCACTTCAGCCACAAACTCAAGATCCGAATGTTAGCGAGATAAATATCTATAAATTATATGTAAATACCACACTTCTATTAATATTGCATTTTTCTACAAGTGCATCTTTGCTAAAAAAAATAGGATTTAAATTTGATCAAATTTCAGTGTAAATCAGTTTTATCTAATACTTACTCATGTGTTTGATATTAATAAAATTTAATTTATAAAATTATCTTATACAAGAAAATTTGTATAATAAAAAACTGTTATCATGGAAGATAAATGCAGTCAATTTTATGAATATTTTTTAACAAAATAATCATGGTTCACAACTAGAAAAACTCAACAAATTAAACTAAAACACTAAATTAGATATATACACAATTGTTACTCCGATGTATATTTCTTTTAGATGTGTGTATATAACATTATAACAATGCGAATTTACTTGTTTTTTCTTATTTATAAAATCATACTGAACTAGACTTGATGTGAAGTTTAGTGTAAGATTCACAGTCAAATAAGATGGAATTAATGCCAAAAAAAAATGATTGTTCTTGTTATATAATGATAACTTTAGTAATTTAATGATGCACAGAATTGATATCTGTAACACACATGAAGAAGTAAATTTACACAAGGAATTTTTTTGTAGGTTCACCTGTGAAAAGGAAAAATCTATTAACTTTAGTAGTAAAATGGGTCTTTAAAATTGAAAACATAGTCTCAGTGGGTTTACTAAATAACTTTTATTACAAATCTATTTGAAATTACTGACATACGGTGTGGTAAGGGCTAGTCAAGAGAGATAAAGGGATTAATCAAGGTTTTTATTCCTTTTGTACATGTTTGATTAAAAAAACACATTATTTTTCTTTACTTTCTTTTACTTGAATTATTCAAAATGAGATAATGAAAATCACTCAATTTTTGAGGGAATCCAATTCTCTTATTTTGAATTTTGAGTTATCATCTTCAATAATAATAATAATAAATAATTATTATAAAATAATAATATTAAGAATGAACATAATAATCAGTAGTAGTAATAATAATAAAAATAATAATATTTATTAATAATAATTAAAAATTAATAAAATAATAATGTTAAATAATAATATATGAATAATAAATGAATAAAAACAAAAGTAAAAATGAAAGCATTAGTAAGATAATAATTAATATTAGAAAAATAATAATATTAAATAATAAAATGAATAATAATAAATAGTAAGAAACTAATTTTAATAACTAAGATAATATTTATCTTAATATTAATAACAAAACTAAATTAATTTTCTTTCAATGTATGAATTATTAATTAAGGATATGCAAAAACCTTGATTTCCTTTTCTTATTTTAACCAAATAAAAGGTGTAATTTTGAGGTATTTATTTCCTTTTTCCTAATTTCTTTTTATTAATTATTTTTCTTTTCCTCGTTTAAACCAAATAGCCGTCAGGGGTTCAAGAGCATACTCGAAGAATTTTAGAACTCATATGTGCCCACTCAACTTTGTTTGAGCATACTCGAAGAATTATAGAACTCAGGAGTTAGATTGTGTGTGCGTGCGCTTGCATGCGCGTGTGTTTTTTCTTTTCCCCTTTTATTCAATAAGTTTCATGTTCTAGCGAGATTGTTTTGTTTAGATGAAATATGATGCAATGTTTAGAATGAAAAAGAGAAATTTATAACAAACCAGTGATCTCATTTTATGCTCATATGTGCTAAAAAGAATGTATGAGTGGGCTGTTCATTTTTTTTCCCCTAGTTTGCTTCTCTACCCTCCTTCCACCGCCCTACATCCAAATAAGAAAAAATCTATTTTCTTCTGCTTTTCTTTCTCTTTCTCTTTCTCTGCCCATTTCCGTGGAAATGCGTAAGTATGTTTGACATCTGGTGTTGGTCTTTCCGAAGATGGTCTCTGATTGCCAAGAAACTACCTGGAAGATCAGATAATGAGATAAAGAATCATTGGTATAGCCACATAAGGAAGCGCCTCGAGAGCAACGAGATTACATCTCAATTCAAAGTTAAACCTGGTTCTACTTCTGAGGGAGAAATGTCTCAGTGCACGGCATCTATAAACCCAAGTCCTGTCTTATGTGATAATATTTCAGAAAGCTCTCTGCCTGTCCCCGCAGATTCATCCTATAACTCTAATCAAGGACAATCCACCATGAATTTTTCTAATTACTCCAGACAAGAAATCCTTGTTCAATGTCAAAGTCAAACATATGAATCATTCTTCAGCAGCAGTTTCTGGACGGAACCGTTCTTGGTAGAAAACGACAATGATACTTATCAAGCATATTACGATCCCATTTCCACCTATGGAGGAGATGCTGAGAAGTATTTTTCGTACCCCTAAGATTATACAGATTATTATGCGATGTGATGGGTGTTTCCCATGTTGTATATGAATGAGAATGGAGAAAGGGGAAGGGAAGCAGTGGCTTGTTAGGCATGCGTCACAGGTTTAGAATCTAAGAACATAATTCAAAGGTTTTCTTCCCCTATTCTGCAAACTCTCTCTCTCTCTCTCTCTCTCTCTCTCAATAAATAAACAGCATAGTTTGAGAACTTATTTTCAGTCTACCCAAATTGATGTTCACTTTGCTGATGTCGGTTTAATTGCAACTATACAATTTAGAATTAGAGTTATGACATATGTGTTTGTGATATGAGAATGCTATAAATACCCAAAATAAAATTTGAAATTGAATTTCAAATCTTTTATATCTATCAAATTGAATTTTATAAATTTATTATACCATTTTATAACTCTTAATTTATTTTTTTTGTACATATAGCATTACTATGTGTGACATGCGTTAAAACCTCAATTTGAAATCACATATATGAGTTCATGCCGTGTATATGAGAATAAATTTTGTATATGTACATATATATGGGGTAAATTACTCTTACCACGATATATTAAAATTTAATTTAATTACACCAACATTATTCTATTTTTTTTCCTTTCCTTATTTCTATTCAACATAGGAGATTGGGGTGTGTGTGTTGAATTTATTTAAAGATTAAAATTTTGTTTGTTTTGTTGAAAGAATCTTTTTAAGAAAATTTCATTCATTTGTATATAAGTAAAGGAATATTCTAAAGCTCCCGACATTAAGAATCGAATTTAAGGACTGAATAATTTATAGCCGTCTGATTAAATAGTATAAAATGAGCCTACAACAATTGAATGGTAAACAAATTATATTGTATTTTTGAAGCTAAACTTTGGCTCTTTGTTCATTGCAAATAGCACCTCTGGTAACTAAGAGTTTTATGCCATCTTTATGCATTACGATTAGAAAAAATAATGTAGTTAATGAATGTTTATTTTGAAAATAAAAGGACGTAAGTATATTTGTAATAAATTTGAAGAAACTTGCATATATATATATATATATATATATATATATATATATATATATATTTGTGAAAATTACAATGATTTAACTTGTACCATCGATGTTGGATTTGTTGTAGGGGGTAAATATGGTTTGACCTGATTCTCGGCTTGGACTTAGCCTTAAATGGACAAGATTTGAAATGAGAAATTAGGTTCAAGAGCCGAGTTTGGAAAAAATTTTAGGCATTATTTTATAAATGAATCAGGCTTAAGCTTGTATATAACTGGCCCTACTTCACCCAAATTCAATCCTATTTTATATTTATTTATTATATTATATATTTAATATATATTATGTGATATAAATTTCAATCATAAAGAATTAGCCTATGATATTTTCAGTAATTTTTTCTTTATTGTATTTATAAAATAAAAATATATTTTATATGTCTATAATATTTAATTATATATTATATATTAAAAATTTAAAGTTGGGCCTAAACTGGACTAGACTTAAGCATATCTATTTAAAATATAATGAGGCTTGAACCTAGAAATTATAGAAAAAATTCATGTAAAACTGGGTTTGAACTAAGAAAAAATATCTTATTTTTATATAAGTTTGGCCAAATTCCCCCCCCCCTAATTTTTTGGGAGAATAATTAGGCTTGGTTAGTTTTGCAAGAACATACATTTTTTAAGGAATATATAATTGAAAAAGTCTTATGTTGTATTTATACTTTGTGATTAAAAAATAAGAAAAAAATACTTTGATATTTTGATATTGCTTGAGTTTTAAAAAAAAAAGAGGAAAATACCTTGACCTTTCCTAAATTTTAACAAAATTATATAGACCCCTCCTTTACTTTCAAAACTCACATGGACTTTTCTTAAAACCTAAAAAGAAATTACTACAATTAAACCCAAATTTGAATTCTTCATTGCCAAATAATGAGAAAATGTGACTATAAAATTCAAATATAACAATATGAGATATTGTAGGTATTTTATATTAAAAATAGGTATTGATAAAGTTCAAACAACTAAGATATGATGGATAAAAAGGTCAAATTTTAATTTATGTGTAATGACTTTTTAGTTGCTCGAAGTTAATCTAAGCATATATATGAACACAAAGTACTTCGAATATTTTATATTGTTTAAGTTGAATCAATAATAATTAATCTTTTCTTATCATTTTATTGATGAAAAATAAATTTGGGTTTAAGTCTTTTTTTTTTTTTTTGGTGTTTCAAGGGCAGTCTACGTAGGTTTTGAAATTATAAGAGAAATTTATGTAATTTCATCAAAAATGAGGAGAAGTCAAAGTATTTTCATAAAAAAAAATAATGTATAGTATCATAATAATGAAAAAATTAACTTTTTCTTTAGAATAGAAGACATTGTATTCCACCACACTCCCACATTTAATCAAGAACAAATATAACATTTTCAATTACCATACTATATATTTATAACTATAAATATATATTATACCTGCAGAATATTTTTTCCATTAAAACGGAAATAATTCACCGAAGGATTGAACATATACTTGTGTGAGGAGCATGACAGAATTTTTTTAAGGTGCATGTCTTTTCTTGCTTTCCAATATAGTTCTGCAGCCACATGCAATCGAGTTACGGTGGCTTTTTTATCTTCGAGAATCTCATCTAGACGGCATCATATCGATTACTACATAGTCACACGCAGTTTGCTACTCTTGGGCGTGAGGCTCCTTTTTTGCTTACAAATATTATGATCGGTATTCTGCAAATCCGAGGAAGAACG
The DNA here is from genome assembly GCA_020226215.1 of Sindora glabra. Taxonomy (NCBI): domain Eukaryota; kingdom Viridiplantae; phylum Streptophyta; class Magnoliopsida; order Fabales; family Fabaceae; genus Sindora; species Sindora glabra. Next base: position 39,724,844 of record CM035227.1, on the reverse strand, counting down.
AGTTTGTTACCCATTACGATAAGGAGCTAAACTTTGTGCTATTGATGGTAGGACCCTTTTCTATGCTTCCGTAGTCTCCACCTTTAAATTATGTCTCATCTCCTCTGCTCCATTTCTTGAATGTCCAATGCATTTATGTTTAAAAACTAAGAAAGGGAGGTGTGAACAGGAGCTTTTATGTCAGAAGCCCTCCCTTCGTCTTCATGATACCATGAGCATGTAGCTTTGCTTATTGTGAGTTTATTTAATGTTTGATATTTCCTTGTTTCTGCTGTCAGTGCTATGTTTTTATTGTTCATATTGAATTTGATTATCATCTTTATCTGATTTGAAAAATCAACAATTGATGTTAGAGCTCTTAAAAAATTGTTAGGGTTTGTCTACTTTCACTAAACAATAACTTCTTCTATATCAATGGCACTGATTTTTTTAGTGAAAAATATGATTTTTGAACTATTAAAAATGAAATCTTTTTTCTTTTTTTATTTTTTTGATGTCTTTTGACTTGTGCGAGATTGTTGAGCAAGGGCTCTAACCAACGAAAAGAAACGTAGTATATGCTTTCCAAAAGAATCCAAATTGACTGTTGCCCAGGGTGACAACCGGTGGCTATATGCGCACCGCGTTGCATGCCACTTTTTATTTTATAATATAATAATCACTAAAATAAAAAATAAGCAAATGCTTTCCTCTCTAGGTGCTGTTTGCCTTAATGCATTACTATAGAATTCCAATAATAGATGTCAGTTATAGGTCAAAATAACATCTTTGAAGACATGGTGATATAATTGAAATTAAAATAAAGATTCAAGACAACGGTTAGCTTGGAAAACCATCATCCAAAGAGCATTAAAAGGTTATATAGGAAGAAAAAGACATTTGCAAGTTGGTTTCGTTCTTAACTGATGTGTAATGGTATTTACACAATCTCCTTGTACAAAACAACCATCACTTATTTATAATGAACAAGCTAAGATGTCAGTTTTTATTTAATAACTGACATTTCTAATTTAGTTTATTCACTATATGTCTCATGTTTACTCTCCATTTCAAAACATCTCAATAATATTTTAACCTCCATTATTTAACTCTAACATGTGTTTGAAGAAGGAAAAAATAAATCCCTTTCTGCCTCATTTAGCACTTTTTGGAGATGTCATAAAGTTTGATTATTGCAACTTTATCCATTATTATCTCTAAATGTGCCAAATGAGATGAAAAGAGAGTTATTCTATTCTTTCTCATATACATGCTTTCATTGGTAACAGAGGTAAATGTACTGCCTAAATCCATGATTTACCAATATCAAAATTTGATAGATTGCTACAAAAGCTAGCACCAAATTTGGCAACAACAATGAAAGACTAAAGTCCATTTTATTTTCTTTTTGTAATACTGTTATAAATTTATATTTATTGATGCAATGATATATAGAATGAATAAAATTACAAAAAAAAATTTCTTATATTGATGTCTTATTTCTTATATCTTTGTATATTCACGTTTTATGTATTGATGTTTATATCGTTGTAAGAATTTATGATATTTAATAAAATTGAAGAAACATTCTTTATTAATTCTAAAATTAACCTTCCTTTGTAGATCTTATGAAAATTAATGTTCTTTTAAAACAAATTAAAACACTCATCTTATTTATGCAACTTTAGACTTTCTCGTACTTGATCTATCTCTTGAAGAGTTTATAGAATGCTAAGTTTGTTTTCCAATAATCAAAGTATTTTTCTAAAACTCAATATGGTATTTGATTCATAAAAAAATATAATGAAAAAAATAAATCATTTTTTTACAAATAATAGACATTTTTATATCAACTTAACACATTTGTTTCACAAAACTATTATATAAAATGCATCAAAATTGAGATATTAAATGTCTAGACATCGATTATTTCTAAATAACTTATGTCTATTGTTATTCTCATGGCTATAAATTTTCTCCTTCACTTAATTTGTTATACAAGTTCTTTGCCAATATAATTTCTTTTTCTATTTCACTCTATGTTTTATTTATAATTTCAATCTATTTCTTTACATTAAGATGAAAGTTATTGCTCTTGTGTTGCTATCTTCTCTCATCTATAAACAAAGATGAAAATTATAAGTTAGTTTCTTTTTATATTTCTAAGAGAGTTTGTTGATATTGACCATAAGCTAGTTACTGTGGATATGAAGATCTAGAGGGTTCATTGATATTGGCCATAAGGTGTTTGCTCTTAGATATCAAGAACTGTTTCATGGATTCAAGGAGACAATCACCATCCCTTTCTCTAATATAATTGTAGTTTGTGTTGCATAACAATATGGAACTAATGTTATAAATAACCTCCATAAAATGATCTAGATAGATCCATGTTTGGATTTGATGTCATTATAACTTGATTCATGAATGAACAAAACTTGCTTGATCATTATTTTTCTTTAAAGTCATTGTTAGACAAATATTGGGTTGAAAAGGTTGTAAAAGAATATCTAGAATTTGTTAAAAATGGAAATTTGTAGAAATTAGATAATGATAACACAATAGTTTTTAACATAACTAATGTCTGAATATGACATAACAACTAGCTAACATGTAATAAATATTTAACAACTTGTCATAAATATTTACCAATACAAGTAATGACATTTATGAGGTGCATTGTATTAAGAGATGCAAACATGGATCATAAAGACAAAGTTTAATGATAAGTGACGTGTATTAGGAAACTAACAAAAACTATGACATTTTAAGGTAATCAATAGTTAAGCTTTATAGTAAAACGTATATAAAACATCCATAAGATGTCATTCTGTTATAAAAAAAGCCCATGTCTAATGTTTAGCTAAGATGTTTCTGCAATAGTTTACACATTGTGATGGTTCATAAATAGTCTACATGTCCTGATGGTTCATCAATAGTTCACATGTTGTGACAGTTCATCACCAATTTGCTCTTGGCCTATAAATAGGGCTTCCTTTGCCTATTTGAAACAATTATTAAAATAGCTCTTCTTAGGATGTTTGAATATATATTGCTTCATTTGCTATAAGTATCTGATTGTTATTACATTTTGGTGTGAGAATTGACATGCTAATTGTTCTATGTGCTGTGTCAAACTTTGATACACATAGAGCAAGAAGCACCATTCTCGCATTGAAAAATAGGAACACTTAGACATTTAAAGCAAATGATAAATTAAAACCTCTAGGTTAATAGATTTAAAATTATGTTAAACTTTGATGGGTTACACAATAATGATAAATTATTGTTAGAAGAGGCAACATCTCCAACCTTGCATTAGTAGACTTGAGTATAAAGCAAGATTCTTGATACTACTTTTTATAACCATAATTTATTATCAATTTACAACTATCTTACATTATCTAACTTAGAAGTCCTCAAGCAATATAAAGAAAATACGAGAAAAGGTATCCCACTTTTTCTTTTTATTTAAAGTTTATTGTTCATTATAATTTATAGTTTTTCAGATTATTTAATCTATTGCCATTTGTATATGTACAATTGTATTAGAAAAACATGATTATTTTATGCCAAAGAATAATTTTAATGCCACTAACTTGTAAAATTATAAAGATTTTACTTGAAACATATTTTTTAAAAAAAGTATTTTGGCTTTCTACATTATTTTTTTAATTAAAAAATAACATTTAAACCTATATAGTTAAATAACATCATTTTATGATACACATTGGTTGTTTTTCTAGAAATGACATTTAATATTATAACTGTTCAAATCATAGGGCCAAGTTGAAAAGAAAATGAGTGAAGTCATGGTGTAATTTACAAATTTCATTGTGAAGTCAAAAGTTACTTTCTATCTAAAGAGATATGGTCTCTTTTCAACCTTAAGTTGATTCTTTTTCAGTTGTATACTTGTGCTCACTAATTATTTTGTAAGATTCAAGTTTCATTAAGTTATGACTAAATATATGATGTTTAACACTCACTAAAAAAACATAGAATATAAATATAAGAATTTATCTTATACTTTTTATTTATTCTTGCAATTTGGTTTTTATTTTCATAATTGACCATATTTTGTTTCCTTTCATTTTGATATAGCTTTTGCAATTTGTATAGTTAAGAAACCTAATTTTTAATGAATATTTACTCATATTTGCAAACATTGGATTCAAAAATGTATTCTAATAGGTGCTAATCTCATATACTAAGCAATAAGTACAAGCAGTGAAACACTTATCTTTGATTAGGGTAACAATTCATTATTTTCAAACTTTGCTCTTTACTTTAAACACATTTTGATAGAAATGGAGATGCTAGTTTGGTAAAGAGTGGGAAATGCAAGGAGTAGGGATATCACAATAAATTAAGATGTAATTTTTCTTTTACTATAATAAACTTTTTGTTTACAATTATTGAAACACATAAATTTTTGTGTTTACTTGGTTCCTTTGTAGTTTGAAAATGCATTGAATGTATGTTATTTAGTAATGCAAATCATTAGGTATTCCCTAATTCCTTATATCAAAATTGTATTATAATGTCAGAATATTGTATTTTTGGTGATTTTGGATATATTTCATATTGGAAGTAATGCAATAGAAATTAATTTGAGACATCGTACAGAATGGAGAAAGTGTTAGGTGAGACTAATATAACATTGGTTATGGGAATCACCGATGTGGTATATAACAAATTTAACATCAGTTAATAAAATGATAAGACATTGAATTTTAATTTTTAATGACAATTATAAAAAAATGATAAATTTAAATATGATTGATTACCAAGTGGTGTGCCCTAATAGAAACTACTCTGGTTTACTTGTTATGAAAACTAATGTAATATTTGTTATCCATGACGATTGTTTTACTAAAGACTTAAAATATTTACAACGACACTCAATAAAATGATGGTCTAAAACTTACGTCGAAGCTGTTAAATAGCTCACATTAAATTGCAATTTTGTAGTAGCAATATTTTTTGTTTCCTTCTATATTTTGATTTCCTTTTAGCATAGATAACTATAACTATCTATTTATTGTATTAAAATTTTCAAAAATAATAAAAATCTGTTGCTATAAAAATAATAAAGATTGATTTCATGTATTAATATTTATGATTATAATTATAATATTAATTTTATTATTTTCATATATTCAATCATAATTTTTTATTCTTAACAAATTTAGATAACTATACATTTATAATATTAAAAGTCTCAAAACAATAAAAATCTATAATGATAATAATAATATAAATTAGCTTTATATACTGTTAAATATTATCTATTCATGCTTGTACAAACATGACTCTTATTCAATCAACTTATTTTAATTATTTTATTTTTCTTAAAAAAAAGTTAATGAATTTACTTTTTATTAAGTGGCAAATTAAGATAAATACCATTAACATAATTTACACTTGCACAAAATGAATAAATGTACTAATTATATCACAGAAATAGGAGATTGTGTTAACTATGGGTTGATAGAGGTAGTTGATCGGAACTTATGGCAAGTGTGTATTTGGGTGCATTTTGATTATCCATTCTTAGTATTTATATTTTGTTGCTAATTTGGAAGCAGTTAATACAAAACCTTCTCCGTCTTCCAAGCCTAACTTATTTCTTATCTCTATCGCTAACTCAATGAAGTGAATTGAAGAGTACTGGTAATAAGAAATAGAAAGGCTCATTAATAATGGCCATAAGGTGGTTGCCATGGATATTAAGAACTACTTTGAAGATGCCATGAAGACAATTAAGATCACTTTGCCAAGGTAATTGTAGCATGAGCAGGAACTAATGCTATAAATAACCACGATAAAATGATTAAGATAAAATTCATGTTTAGATTTGCTATTATCATAACCTGAACATAACTTGCTCGATTATAACTTTTCTTCAAAGCCATTGTTAGAAAAATGTTAGGAATTTGAAAAAAATTGTAAATAATGTCAATTATTTATTTCAATCTATGTGGTTTGGAAAAATTAATTTTAAATACCACAATGGTTTCTTTATCATAATTGATGTTTAAATTTACCCTAATAGTTAATTAACATGTAAGAAATATTTACCCACTTATAATAAATATATGCCAATACATCAATAATAACATTTACGATGTGCATTGTGTTAGGATGTGAAAAATGGATCATAAATACTAAGTTTTATGAAGTTTGGGGAAAATACCAAAAATTAAAACATTTCAAGGTATATCAATAGTTAGGCCTTAGGAAATAAAACATACATAATACTTTTGTTTCAATTAATGATCGACGTCTAAATCTCTGCTTGATACCTCTAAATTTCATTCTCACTCCCTATTTGAAACATCTAAATAATACTTTATTAATAATATGCAGACTAATGAGAAATCATATAAGAAGTAACGTGTCCATTCTCACATTGGAAAGCTTGATCTTGAATTCATTGCAAGAGTGGATGTATTGCTTTTTCCTAATATATTTTATCATTAATTTATAACCATTATACCTTCCATCTCCAAATTCTATTATTTACATTCCCTTTCAAGAAGCATAATTAGGAAGAAAATGCAAAGATATGTTGTAAAGTAATGATAAATTATTATGAGAAGAAGTAACATTTCCATTGTTTCATTAGTATAGGCTTAAGTTTAATGCATGACCGATGATGTTACTTTTTATGATTATAATTTATTATCAATTTGCAAATATCTACATCATCCAACTCATAAGTCCAATATAAAGGAATTACAAGATGAGTTATCCCATTTTACACCCTTTTGTGCAATGATATTTTAAGTAAAAATTTATAATTTATAGTTTATCACTTTGTTCATTGTAAATTATAATTTCTCATTTGTTAGATTATTTAGTTTATTTCTACTCATATCTATTTAATTGTATAAGAAAAATGTTGTCATGCAAAAAAAAAATTTAATGTTGCCAACTTGTAAAATTATAAAATTTTAGCTTGAAAAATAATGGGAAACAAAAAGATTTTGGTTTTGATATCATTTGTTATTTAATAGCTAACATTTAAAATTGTTTAGATGATTGACATCATTTTGTTATAAATATTGATTTTCTTAATTACAAACCAATGTATAAAATTTAAACACAAAGAAAGAGAGGGCATGAGGAGAAAATAAAAAGAGTGAAGTCATAGTACCATTTGTAAGTTTCATCACAAAGCTTCAAATAATTCTTTCTTTAACAAGATATGCTATCCAACCAACCTAAGGATGATTCTCTTGAGTTTTGTATTTGTGCTCATTCATTATTTTGTAGGACTAAAGCTCTGTTAGCTTGTGACTAAATATGTGAGGTTGAGCTCTCATTGGAAAAGTTTAGAATATAAATGGAAGGATTTGATTTACATTTTGTGTTATTCTTACAATTTTGTTTTTGGTTTTATAATTGACCATATTTTGTTACCTTTCACTTTGATGCAATTTTTATAGGTTTGTACAAGTAAAAAAGTTAATTTTATTCATCTTTTTTGGCATTCTATGTCATACTATTATGATATCTTAATGAATATTACTCATATTTGCAAGTAGAGGATTCAAGAGTGCTTTTCTAGCTAATACTAACATCATATATTCAGTAACGAGTACCTATAATGAAATACCCATCTCTAACTAAGGTAAGCTTTTAGTATTTTTAAACTTTTTTTTTACTTTAAATATAAGGAATAGGGATATCTATAGCAAATTAAGAGGTAATTCTTATTTCTCCATGATAATCCTTTTATTTTTAAATGTTACAATACTTAAATTTTTTATTTACTAATTTTGTTCCTTTATAGTTTGAAAATGTTGTAGACATATGCCATTCAACAATGCAAATCATTAGGTATTCCCTAATTCTATATATCCAAATTGTATGATAATGTTAGAGTATTATGTTTTTGGTGGTTCTAGATATATTTTAGGTTAGAAGTAGAATAGTAAGAAGTGATTTGAGATGTTACATAGAATGGAAAGGGTGTAGGGAAGGGAATTTTTTTTAATTCTTTTATTGGAGAGAGTGATACAACATTGGTTATGTGTAACATTGATGTAGTATATAAAACTTTCCACATTAGTTAATAAAATAGGTCAACATTAAATTTTAATTTTTAATAATGGTTACTTAATAAAAATTAATTTATTTAAATGTGATTGGTTATTGAGTTGTCTACAAAAAATAATAATAGTTTGTTTGTTATAAGAACTAAGATAATATTTTTTCCATGTTAGTTATGTAATTAACATCCTAAAATATATACAATGATACTCAATAAAACGATGGTTTGAAACCAATGTCGAATTCATTAAATAGACAACATCAAATAGCTTTTTTGTATTAATGAGAGCAGACTTAATCCCTATTCACCAAATGAGGCTTTTATTTCCCTAGTGGGATCCTTAAAGAAAATTTTGGATCATATCATATATTTTATTACAAGTTATGGTCAATAATAGAACTATTTGCATTGAATAAATAGGAACACTTGCCAAAAGAGAATGTTTTAGCACTCTAACAATAGGTAAGCCTTTAGATCTTATTAGCCACATCTTTAAACATAGACTTTGATAGCTTTTGATGCTAAAAAGGAACTCCTAGATAGTTACTTCAATTCACTATAAATTGAAAACCCAATTCCTTACTTAATTGTTGGGCTCTATTATGATTAATATTTCTAGAGAAATAAATGCAAGTTTTTAATTGCTTACTTTTTACCTAAATGAACAATAAAAGATGTTTAAACAACACTTTATTATATTAACTTGATCTAAGTGTACTTTCATAAATAAAATTGGACCATCTATAAAGAAAAGGTGAGAAATATTTGGACCTCTTCTATATAACTTAACTATCCTTATTTTCCAACCTAAATGACATGATTAATACAATAACTTGTTTCTCTATACACAGAATGAATAAATATGGTGACAATGGGTCACCTTATCTTATTCCTCTCATGGGTGAAGAAGAATCCTGTTACCTTTCCATTCCAAAGGATTTGCATAGAACAATTAGAAACATAAGCCAAAATGAGAGCAACAATATTCACAAAAAGACCAATCTCTCTTAAAGTATCTTCTAAGAACTTCTAGTCAATTTTGTCATAAACCTTTTCCAAATCCACTTTAATAGCCATGTACCCCATTTTACCTTTTTTCTTCTTTATAGAATGAATTATTTCCTATGCCACAATAAGTTTATCTGACCTATGCCTTCTTGGAATAAAATTGCATTAATTTGCAGAGATCAGGAATCCCAAATATGGTTTCAATCTCTTTACTAAACTCTTCATAGTAATCTTGAAGGTCACGTCACATAAAATCTATAGGTTAAAGTAATTTAATGGATTCTAGCTTCTTAACTTTCAAAATAAGAACCAATAAAGTTTCATTAATGAATTTCATTAAGCTTAGATTCTCAAAAAGATTAGTAAATTATGTCACAAATTAATTTTCCCACCGATTCCTATTAGCTTTGAAAGAAAATAACATGAAAAATATATGGGTTCAAGGCTTTAAAATGAACCATACTAAATAAAGCGAATTTCACTTCTTCTTAAGTCATTGGAGCACTAATTTTCTCCAAGATTGAATTGGGCAAAGTTAGGAAACAATTTCTAAAAGGAAAACTTGCAAAATCAAAATCTCATTCAAAAATTGCTATTAAAAAATCCAAAATTGCTATATCTTTAAGTAACTTTTCATATTCTACCTAAACACCATTTTTTTATTGTAGTCTATTAATATTCTTCTTTTTTTGGTGAATGACTACAAATAAGTGGAGATATTAATTATTTTTATCTTCATATATTAACCATTTGCTTTTGGATCTTTGATACCATAAGTTATTTTTGAACGAGTTTTTTCATACTTATCCTATATTTTACCTCGAAGGCATTCCATATGTTTAGGCCTATGCACTAATTTCCTATTGATATTTTCAACCTTTGACCATGGTTTTTCTTTTTCCAAAAGAGGGTAGAAAAAAAATATTTCATTCAATTGCTTTGCTTCTAAAATTAGAAGAAACTTCTTGCCAACCTACCTTACTTTACAACATTCATGAACCATTTCTTGAAAAGAAGTATTTGTTAGCAAGGAGTAAGAAACAAGAAAAGAGTATTCTTTTTCTCTTAGAAAGGTTTTAACAATTTTAGTAGAATTAGTTTATGATCTTATTTAAATGAAGGTACGTGTAACAACAAAGTTGATAGGAAAGTTATTCTTTAATGTGTAGGCCACACTACACCAAAATTAGATTAATGTTGGTTTGTTAAAAATAATGCAATATAGGATGTTAAATAAGGTCGTACCCTTAATATTCGATTGAATTATCTTTTCTAATTAAATTACTAACAATGATTACATAATTGTTGAATTATTTATACACTAAAAATAGAAGAACTTAATATAAACAAAGGCAAAATTGGATATGCAAATATAATGAAATAGGATGCAGAATGCAGAATGTAGTAACAGAATGTAGAATTAACATAGACTCAAAGTTAAGGGTTTTCATGAATTGAAATTGAACTAAATGTATTAAACAAAGCAAAACACAAAATAAATAGTAAGGAGGATATCAATGTAATGAAATAATCAATTCAAGGAATTAAGAGCTCTAATTTGAATTAATCATAGATCAATTAATATTTAACTTTTCTAATTAATCTTTCAACCTTGAATTATTAAGAACCCCTATAATAATTAATGAATCCTATCCTAGATAACCATTTAGGATTTATTTAATTAAAATTAGCCTAATTAAACAACCACTATAATCCCTAAGTTAGATCAAAATTGATATAAAGATAGAATTTAGTTAAATTAAGAAATTAAATTAGAAATCTCTAAATTAATTCCTCAACCCTCTACCTTTATGTGTAAAACTATAATTGACCAACCACAATTTAACGTCAAAATAATAAAAGATAAAAAATAATAAGAATGAACAATAATTATACCAAATTAACATTCAACACATGTAATTTCAAGAAATTAGTACAAGTAATTAGGGAAAGAGAAAAATTAATTAGAGAAAGTTAATATTACAAATTATAATTTTATAATTCAGTAAATAAGAGCCTCAAAATCCTTAAATTAACCCCAAATTCAGCTTTCCATAGCTAAAGAACACGAGCTAGAAGAAGAAAGAAATCTTTGTTGCTAAATTATGTCTAAGGTGTAAAGTCTTGCCTTTATATCTTACTTAATTACCTTAAATCCCTATTAAACCTAAATTCCATATCTCTTAGAGTTACAAGAATGAGGCCTTCCTAATTTTTGGAAGTCTAGAATTTATTTTTACAAAGCAATTAACTCTAAGAATAACAAAAGAAAAAATCTCATAAGTCTCATTTCCAACCAATATATGACCACTAAAATAATGTAATTGGGGTAAACCACATAAAAATTATATAGCTAGTCTTATGAAGAATTGGGTGCTATTTTCATATTATCATACCTCTATAACTTTGATATGGCCTAAATACCGAAGCTAGCTTAGTTGGAATAAAAGTAAGGCTCTAATTTCCCAGCTAAGTAAGGCCTTCAAGGAGTTTAAATTAGGCATTGACCAAACTGATACAAAGATTACTCTAATTCGACATTCAGAGCATAAGATATAGCTAAAAAATAGAAATAGTATCAAAATCCAACATTAATTGAACAAATTCAAAACATTGCAAAACCAACCCCAAATTATAAAACAAGGCAAATTTTGTGAAATTAAGCAAATATAATAGATTAAGAGACATAAAATAAGAGAAAATAATATAGTAAATATTTTTTACATCATTCTTCATGCTACACTCATTGACTTTTCCCTTATCCCATGTAAATTTAGGCCCTTTGTAACCCATATTAATCAAACTACAATTAGAGATCTATTCATTAAATTGCTTCATAGAATTCTAATTAAGCTACCCTCCTCCCTACTTTTCATTTGAATTGACATAGGCATTAAAATCATCCAAGATGATCCAAGGCCTCAAAATATGGCTCGTAATCTAACAAAGGTCTGCTTAAAGAGTTCTTCATTCATTCTATTTAAAACTTACATACATAAATGTTGTGAAAAATTCAAAACTACCATTCAAAATCTTCACATAACAATGTATAAACTAATTTAAATATTCACAAATACAAACCTAAACTCTATCCAGGTTCCATATTACCTAAATACCTTTATGAGTCAATTCTAACTGAGGCTTTAAATCCTAATCTCTTAGGTGATATTTGGTTCATGAAACTAAACATTCCCAAGAATCTTAATATTTTTAGGAATATGATTCCTAGGAATTTATTATCAGGAATATGATATTCTTATGTTTAGTTCAATTATACATATTATTAGGTGAAACATTAATATAATGTTCTTTTATTGGAAAGAAATTTATTACCTAACTTTTGCCATAAAAGCTTAGTGGAATCGTGTATTTTTTGAAATACTCATGCCATCTTGGCTTATTATAAGGAAGAAATTTGTGACTTTTTCTTCAATCTTTCTTTTTTATTTGTGTAATATAACATAGAAATTTTATTTTATCAATTTGGGAGAGATACCTAAGTGGACTAAAACCCACATCAACCAATACCCTAATTAATGTAATTAGAAAACAAGAATCCAAACAAATCAACAAAATGCACAACAAATGGATGTATATATTTAAGTTTAAAGGAGAAATGAAGTGTTCGAATGAACCTTACTATTAATAAATAACCAATGTTGCATATTGATTTTTCCTTTTTCCTAAAAAAAATAAAGTTTACATTTATTACTACAAGATAAAAACCAAACCTATGACATAAACATCAAGGTAGACACATTTACTAGTGCAAAAAAGCATAACCTTTTAAACAACATTAAATAATACAAAAATACATATAAACAAATTTCATAATGCATACAAAATAATATATAAATTTACAAGTAATTGTTTACAAGCACATTATATATACATTTTTCTTTTACAATTAAAAACCTATAAGTTTACATTTGGTAGCACCCCCTCATTCCAAACCTTATGCTTGCAATCTCTCTCAAAATATATGCAACCCATTTCTCTTGAAGGCTTTTATATTTCTTGCATTGTAAGGTTTTGTGTTGCCTTGGAATAATTGCATGTTTACACATAAAACTTGATAAGAAGACACAACTACTTGTTTCTATAAGTATTTATCTAACTAAAATTCAAACAAATTATTGTGGCAAGGCTTTCATTCCTCTTCATGTAGTTAACCATCTTGGTCATATATTTACACACATAGTAACACTCTATATTACTACTTTGTTTAGGACATTGCAACAAACTAATATAAAATAGTGTCAATTTTATGTAAATAGTAACTATATTAGGTACCCAAACATGCACAAGAACATTACCACCACTTTTACCCATTCAATGTTGCTTGCATCCTTAAATGAACATTCATTAAGGTTGTGAATGTCTCTTTCCAATCCTCTTATGGTTTGCATGCTTGTAGGTTAAGCCAATATATCATTTACTCTTTTTGATAGATTATAGTTAACATATAATAGTTGTTACAATATTATCAATATCAAAATAAGACAACAAAGAAAAAAATATAAGCAAAGAATGAACGAAGGCCCATCCTTGCACCCATTTACTTTTCATGGTATAGTACCATATAGTATTGCCTCTTATTCATTGTCATAGTCCCATCTATGTACTTATTTCATAATATGTGATTTATCCCTAAAAATTGAATATTATTTAAAGCTAGAAAATTGAATGAGGAACATACATTCCTCTCTTAGGCATCATGGTGCAAGTGTTAATAGTTTTCAACTTTTTCATAATGAATGAGTATTAGAATTCATACTACCTAATATGTGCACAAACTAAGGAAGACTTAAGGGATAAAGATGAATGCATCTCATTCAAGTCATGACAACTGAAACATCTATTTCCTCCCTATCGAGAAGTTGTAGGATCTTTATCTTGGATAGGACAATATCATATTTATTTCTTATGAAATCTTTGCCATTGGATAACATAATGAGCCAATCACTGGACATCTCCTATGCAATGTTGAGGAGATATTTTCTCACTTTTCCTACACTTATTTTTTTGCTAAGGATAGGTTGCCAAAATTTTTAATTCTTTAGATTTGCCATCCTTATCCTTGTTCTTCTCCCACTTCTTCTTGCTCTTTTCATTTATGGGAGATGCCTAAAAATGGATTGCAAAAAAATAAGATGATTAGACATATTAAATAGTATTTTATACTATAAAAATCAATTTAAAGTGAAGGAAAATCTCACCTTTATAGATAAGCAAATTAATGCCTTTGGCTAAGCTAGAAAGGAGCTAACCATTTTGGCCAATGTGGTCACCTCTTTCATTGGCGATTGCATTTTAGCTTATGTTAGCCCACTAGTAGTGCAACAATGTGAAGCACATGATGAAGAGAAACTATGCTTTGTGCCATTTACCAATGAAGGGATCCCTCAACTAAAAATACATACCTATAGTTAGCTTGCATTGATAATTAAACCAGTCAATCAAAAATTAATGTAATCATATATCATGATTGGAAAGTGCTTATTAACAAGCAATAAGATAACAAGAATATACTTGCAATAATTGGATGAAAAGATTGATGTTTATAGGGTAATAACTACCCTATTGAGGTGTAAAGATTGCCATTTGTACCTCCTTCTCTTCTTTCTAGGGGGATGGAACCTGTTAATTTGCTTGAGCTTAATGATCAGTGTCATAGAACTAAGTCATGCACTAGTACTAATTAGTGTTGGGAAAGTCCTTCACTGTAAGGACATTTTACAATTCCCCTGAAGTGTTGCCTAATACCAACTATTCCTCTAACTCCTTCCATACGTTTAGGATGCTTCGAAGTTCCCAAAGTAGTAGTGAAGGTGTCCATCCTCTCCACTAGTGAAATTTTCTTTATATGGCTTATTAAGTGAGCTTATCTTGGTACAATGTAATCAAACATGATTTGTCATGTACTAATAAATGAACACATTCTGCATTTGATAAATTAATAAAATAATAATATTACTTACTATTCATTAGTCAACTTACAAACTCTTTTCTATTGTGAATTCACCTTTTTTGTTAACTTTAGTCCTTACTTACAACTCAAGTCATTCAGTAGTGGTGACAAAGGTGGATGTTGGATCACCAGATAAAGTAATAACTTCTTTAGTAGCTTAAGTCATTTCCTTGAGGATGTCCTACTTAAGTTTCCTATACCCTTCTTCAGATAACTTGTGTTTGTACACATTTTTGACTTAGTTTACCTTATTCTGTGAACTTACAACCTATTGATCTATTAATAAGAAAACAAAATAAGTGATGAGAAAATGTTATTTCTTATTAAGAGTGAAAGAAAACAATAGTAGTAAGATGGCCACAAATACTTAAAAGCCCCTTGCATGGTATATTTCCACAAAATTCTCTCAAGTTTATTGGTTAATCCAATGATATCTTACAAGGAGTGGTCTCACTAGAATCCTTACTAGGCTAATGAAATCCTTATTCAACATATACTCAGAATCCATCCACCTTTTGCTTGCCAATATATCGATGTATTTTTTATAATCTTAGGAAATATTGAACATAGCCTATAAGGCAACCCATAAATGATAAACATCATTAGTAAGAACATCCTTTTATGTACATATTGTAAACTCTCTCACTCATTAACACCTTGATCCTCATTAAATAAGTAATTAATGCATACTAATTTGCCTTCTACTCTAAGCAAGCTTACAATACCTCAAATTTCTGTATTTCATACAATATAGGCAAGGGTCAAGTAATTATGCCAAAAGTTCAACTTACAAAACACACATCCATCACTTACAATATCACCAACTATATAATCATTTTTAATACAACTTCAAAACTTTATTCTCCTTTGTCAAGAGGGCCTTTAGAAGCATCACCTGGAATGGTTAGTAACAATACAGAAACATAAGAAACAGAGTTTCCCAGTAGCTAGCTATTACTATATATATAAAAAAATATATCAAGCCATTCCAGATCCTTAAGCAAATAAAACATACATTTCAAAATCAATTAATCATTTATCATCTCCTTCTGTACCATTGTAAGAAATGTGCATCACACATAGCAATCATCAAGCCCATTCAAGGACTCATAAAGATATCATGATGGCCATCATAGATAATCGTACCTAGGCCTCATACACAGTAATTTCACTGTCTTCCCGAGGTACTCGGGCCATAGGTCTCACATACAGCATTTCACTATCTTCCCGGGGAACTCGGGCCATAGGTACCGCACACAGTAATTTCATTGTCATCCCGGGGAACTCAGGTCATAGGCCTCACACACAGTATTTTACTATCTTCTCGGGATGCACACACAGCTATTTCATACACATTCCATACAATGGCATAATATACAGAAAATCATGTAAATAGAAAACAGAGCTTAAGGATAAAGCTAGCTACCTTTTATAAGCTTCCAATAGTGATGTTTCCTTTGCCCTCACTTAAAAACTTCTTTACAATCCCTCTTGCCTTTCTAACTTGTCACTCCTTAGTCTACATAAATACACATCATAGTTCTTATTAGAACATCATCATTTTCCTTAAACCTCATGTATTCTTCACTTCCTCCACATTGATAAATGCACAAATGCACTTAAGTTCTATGTGTTTCATCATTCATTTACTTAGTATTTTGTACAAATTGATTGAAAAGGATACTTAGATATTCTATATTTTATTTTCAGGCTTTGAAATGACACATATATGCATTAGAAAAGGATCCGGAGGCAAGACCGTGCAAATCGTGAAGAATCGAAACCAAATTTTTCACTTGACAAAGAACACGGGGTATGGGAACCCCGTGTTTAGGGCCGTGTTTCTTTCTAAATTACTTCGAGGCTTCACTGGATTGCTCAGAGAAGAACACGGGGGCAAACACAGACCATGTCATACCCCGTGTATCTTACTGCCCTTCAGTTCTGAGGTAAACACGGGGAGTGTCGCACCCCGTGTAACATACTGATCAGCCTTCGTTGAAAAACACGGGGTACAACACGGGTCATGTTATACCCCATGTACATTACCAATCTTCCAAAAATACAATTTAAATGGCTAAATCTCCTTCCCTCCTTTTTTTCCACATTCATGGTTTTGGCTTCTCAAAAGGGAAGTCTCATACACACTTTCATAATTCAAAATTTCATCTTCCATAGGCTTCATAATTCATGAGAATCATCTTAATTTCATCAATTTAGCCAAATTCCAAACAAATCATGCCAAATCCACACATGCACCATTATGCCTCTAAAATCCTAGTATGTACATCATGGTTTTTTTGTTATTTTTACACCAAACCAAAGCCATAGATCAACATAACAACATCCAAAACACCATTAGACATGTTCAATTCATCCAAAACTCCACGGTCAACTAACTTTGACTACACCAACATCAAAATTTCAAGAAACTAAAAAGAGTACATTAAAGAGCTTTTAGAAGAGAACATTTTTACCTCTTGCTGCAACTTGAAAATCCTCACTTAGAGCTCACTAAACTTGATCAAACTTGAGCTTTCTTCAATCTAAACACACCAATAGATAGAGCTTGATGAGAGGAGCAATTTTCCCTTCTACACCTAAGCCCAATTCTCACTATTTTTGGGTGAAAAGGCCCAAAGAATTTTTCTCTCTCTTCCTTCTCTCTCTTGCACGTCCAAGCTTGTTTTCATGGAGGTATCTACGGCTACAAGGTGGAATGGAGAAGGAAGAAGAGCTTTCATGAAGCTTCAAGGGTATTTTGGCCATTTTTAAAATTTTCAAGGGTATTTTAGTCCTTTTTCACCAATTAGTAAGGCTATTCTTGCCATTTTTTTCTAATAATGACACTTGTCATGTGTCTATTGGTCTCACTAAATAAAATCACATATTACACCTTAAATTCTTGGTTATCATAGTAGATCCCAAATTCTTGATTATTTACACTTTAACCACAACCGATTTTGCACTTTTGCAATTTGATCCATAGGGTTTCTGTCTGTTTAAAATTCCTTACACTATCAAACTTAGATAACTTTTCTTTTTTAGGGTTTTCTAACCTCCTTTGATCATTTATATTGTTTAGGGAAATTAATTCTTTTCCTACTATCCTTTTTTTTCCTTTAAAATTTCGTTTACCTTTACACTTAATTCCTTTCAACTTAAGATTCACCCACCAAGCTAATTCAAATGTGCTCTTCATTTCTACGACCTTAGAATTTAGAAATTCAAATGATAGAATTAAAAATTCAGGACATTACAACTCTACCCCCTTAAAAGAATTTTGTCTTCAAAATTTAGGTTACATACCTTAAGTAAAGAGATATGGATACCGATTTTTCATATCTTTCTCAGTTTCCCAGGTTGCCTCCTCCTCTGTCATGTTTCTCCATAATACTTTTACTAAAGGAATATTTTTATTCCTTAGTTGTTTCACCTGTACATCCAAGATTCTTTCTGGTTCTAAAGTAAATGATAAGTTCTCATGTATTTTCACTCTTTCATAATTTATGACATGTGTGGGATCAGGATGATACTTTTTCAACTAAGAAACATGAAACACATCATGCAATTGTGACAATTCAGGAGGCAAGGCAATTCTATACGCTAATGGTCCCACTCTCTCAATTATCTGAAATGGACCAACATACCTGGGATGGAGTTTCTTAATTCTGAGTGATCTGCCTATACCCGTAACTGGAGTTACTCTGAGAAAGACATGATCATCCACCTCAAACCATCATCATCAGGTATATAAACTCTATTTTTGAATCTGAGTAATCTGTCTCCAGACATGGTAAAATCCTTGGCTTCTTCTTGCCCTAATTGTTCCATCCTTCTTTTAGCCAGATCATCTTTTTCTAAAGCTTCTCTAATCCTCCCTTCCAAGTTACTAACAATTTTGACTTCACTAATCATCAATGCCCCAGATCTTTCAGATACATTGAGATTTAAGTCTCTGATTCCTTCAATTAATTTATACTCTTTCACCATCATTGACGCCATGTGTATAGACTTTCTACTAAGTGCATCCGCCACCACATTTGCTTTTCCTGGATGGTATTTAAGAGTAAAGTCATAATCCTTAAGAAATTCTAGCTATCTTCTCTGTCTCATATTCAACTCTTTCTGATCAAAAAGATATTTGAGGCTTTTGTGATTTGTAAACACCTCAAACTGTGTACCATACAAATAATGCCTCCAGATCTTTAATGCAAATACAACAACTACTAACTCTAAATCATGTGTAGGATAGTTTTCTTCATGAGGTCTCAACTGTCTAGATGCATAAGCAACTACTTTACCTTCCTGCATTAACACACATCCTAATCCTTTTCTAGAGGCATCACTGTAAATCGTAAACAGCTTACTAGAATCAGGAATTACCAACACTGGGGCAGAAGTCAATCTATTTTTAAGCTCTTGAAAACTTTGCTCACATTTGTCTGTCCATACAAATGGTTGCTCCTTTCTTGTTAATCTAGTTAATGGCAAAGCTAATTGAGAGAAACCCTGAATAAATCGTCTGTAGTACCCTGCCAGGCCAAGAAAACTCCTTACTTCTGTCACCGTTCTGGGCTTTTCCCATTTCAGTACTGCTTCCACTTTATGTGGATTAACAGATACTCCATCTTTAGACACTACGTGGCCCAAAAATTTGACTTCAGGCAACCAAAATTCACATTTACTCAACTTTGCATATAGTCTCTTTTCTCTTAAAGTTTGCAAGACTATATGTAAATGAGCTTCATGTTCTTCTGGTGTCCTAGAATATATGAGTATGTCATCTATAAATACAACTACAAATTGATCTAGGTATGGTCTAAAAATTCTATTCATGTAATCCATAAAAATAGCAAGTGCATTTGTTAATCCAAAAGGCATAACAAGAAACTCATAATGACCATATCTAGTTCTAAATGCAATTTTCGGTACATCTTCATTTTTAACTTTCAATTGGTGGTATCCAGATTTTAAATCAATTTTTAAGAAAATAGTAGCACCCACCAATTGGTCTATCAAATCATCTATTCTAGGCAAAGGATATTTATTTTTAATTGTTACCTTGTTTAGTTGCCTGTAGTCAATACACAACCTTAAACTCCCATCCTTTTTCTTAACAAACAAAACTGGTGCACCCCATGGAGATACACTAGGTCGAATGAATCCCTTTTCTAATAACTCTTCTATCTGCTTCTTGAGTTCTACTAATTCTTCCGGAGCCATTCTGTATGGAATCTTGGAAATTGGGGTCGAACCCGGTACTAGGTCAATTGCAAATTCCACTTCTCTATCAGGGGGCAGTCCACGAAAATCCTTAGGGAATACATTAGCATACCCCCTAACTACAGGTATATTTCCTCTATCATCATCACACTCAGCTTGTGCAGCAAAGAAAATCATAAACCCTTTAGCATCACTTTTCAGACTACTCTCTGCACAGGTATAGTTTTGTTAGTGTATATGCCCTAAAACCAATCATATTGGTGATTGTAATTTTGAATCATGTTATTTTAATGGCAATTCCAATTATTATATTTATATATATTGTCTGCATAATATATTTAATTATAATAATAACCTTAGAATAATTATATTCTTAAATGTCCCTAGTCATATATCATTGTGGATTAGATTGCTTTGATATGTTAAGACTAGCATATGTAAAGACTTATATGGGATATTAAGTTTACACATGAGTACAAGTTAGAGAACTTGTATACTGGACCGACCCATATTAAGAACACTACATGGATCGTTATATAAGTGTCATAAGTGGTTCTTAGTGATCAGTATTAATATGGTCCTTTGACCTGAGATCACCAAGGTTCCCTACATGTGAGTTTCATATTTTGATACTATTCTATGTCACTAATGGTTAAGTGAATGCAAGGGTAGATATTAGATATGTCACATATGTTAGTGTATATGCCCTAAAACCAATTATATTGGTGATTGTAATTTTGAATCATGTTATTTTAATGGCAATTCCAATTATTATATTTATATATATTGTCTGCGTAATATATTTAATTATAATAATAACCTTAAAATAATTGTATTCTTAAATGTCCCTAGTCATATATCATTGTGGATTAGGTTGCTTTGATATGTTAAGACTAGCATGTGTGAAGACTTATATGGGATATTAAGTTTACACATGAGTACAAGTTAGAGAACTTGTATACTGAACCGACCCATATTAAGAACACTACATGGATCGTTATATGAGTGTCATAAGTGGTTCTTAGTGATCATTATTAATATGGTCCTTTGACCTGAGATTACCAAGGTTCCCTACATGTGAGTTTCATATTTTGATACTATTCTATGTCACTAATGGTTAAGTGAATGCAAGGGTAGATATTGGATATGTCACATATCATGCGGAGGGGTTTGTGTGATCAAGATGGGATTTGTCCCTCCTATATAACAGGAGTAACATCTATGGGCCCCTTGATTAAGTAAAGCTGAGAAAATGCATGGCCATGCTCAGATGAATTGACATGAGATGTCGATTATATTTGTTTCAGTCAGCTTACTTAGGAATCAAGAAACCTCAAGATTGGGCTATACGGGAATGACACGGTCCATGTCTCGTGCTCAATCTAGATGTATAGGACAAAAGGACATAAGTGATGATCACGTGTAAAGGTTTAGTCAAATCACCGACTTTCCCATTACTTGGGTAACAATGATGTGTTGCTAGACACCAATCTTTGTTTATGATCATTAATATGATTAATGGTCATTGCCAACGTAATGAGAGCCTGTAGGGTCGCACACTTAGAGCTTAGTGAATTTGGAATTAATGGACCAAATTGTTTGGGCTTAATATTTGGGAATTCATGTTATAATTATAAGGCCCAATAGTAAGCCTATAATTATACATGGAATAAGGCCCAAATAGGTTAGGTTTTTCTATGCACCTATTTAAATAGGCTTATTGGGTAATAATAGGATTACTATTATTCTTCACGCACCCCAAGTAAAAGCATAGAAAAACTCTAGCCACTCTCCTTGACTAAAATCGCTGAAGAGGCGTAGCTAGCACTACGAGGTCTAAGGAGATCAATTCCAACCGGTGTGTGTAGCAGACATTCATCGGTGATTCATGGGTTCGTGTGGATACCACAGAGGTGCAGCCACAAAACGTTGTACTGGTGATCTGATTTACTGGTTTCCATTCCGGTTCGTGATTTGGAAGCAGATCAGATTTGCTGCAGCGGTCAGAAGAAGTTTTGCCTGAAAGGTATAAACCCTAATCCCTGATCTATGGCGTTCTAAATTCGCATGGATCCTTGGTGGAAATCGTGTAAAAATTTTATTCCGCTGTGCATGTATGATGCGCGATTTCCAGCAGTGGTATCAGAGCCACTTGCGAATCCATAGATTAGTTTTCTGTGTTATGCGTTTAAATCTAGATAATTGGTGTTTAATCAGATCACGCATGATGCAATTAGGGTTCTGGATCAATGTAATTTTGTATGTTGATGAATTGGTTTTGATTAGATTAAAATTAGATTGAAACATACATAATTAATGATTCATTTTTTTTAATGAGATTAAAAAAAAAAAAAACTGGAAACGTAGCTGATGAAGTTTCTGTTTTAATGAGATTAAAATTCGATCAGAAACATGTCTGGTTGTATACATGTGATGTATGCATTCTGTTTCGTTTAATGAGATTAAATTAAATAGAACATGGACTACTGTTTGAGTTAATATGGCGGAACATCAAGAAGTAGGATTCTGGAACAGTTCTGGAATTAGGGTTCTTGATAAATTCTAATTTTGGCCGATTGTTTTAATGGTTAAAACAGAGATCGAAACGTTCAAAATTTTCTGGATTTTTGCCCGAAAGTCCTCAAAATTTTGAATGTAAGATGTATAAAATTTTTTGGGAAGGGGGCTCCGCCCCCTCACCCCCGCGAGGGGCGGCCCCCCCTCGACCCCCGCCCGCTAACCAGGCTAGCGAGACCGCCGTACTAACTCTGCATAGCGTAATAATTGATTGCCTAAATCTAAGCTGCGTTTTAAAATCAATCTTTTCATAACCTTCTAATTTTAAATAAGTTAAAATTGGAAACAAGATCAATTTCAATAAATACCTATGGTTGTTTGTATACTTACATGTGATGTTTGCTGCATGATGCATAGTTATGGCCCTTAAACCATAATGTTTGGTTATATTTCATTTATTGGTTTTGGTTTTATTGTAATTAAATACGGCCTGCGTGTCGTGCCTTTCTCTATAAATTCTAGTTGTACATTCTTTCTCTCACCTCACTCCCCTCGAATGTAACTCGAGTTTTCTCCTTCATTATGTATTGTAAAGTTAGAATAGTTTACTTTCAAATGTACAATATGTTTAAGCCTGGAGCTTGCTGCCATGGAGACAAGGAGCCAAAATCAATATGAGGACAACCGTGGAAGATGCTTAAAGAAGATATCTTTACCCTAGGTTGACCTTTTTGGTTTTCTCATTGGCTTGGGAAAATCAAAGTAGTTGGGCCATAACTATGCACATTTATTTTATGCTTTATTGCATGTTTTATATTAATGTATATGATATGTTAGATATAGGCATGTATGGATGGCAAATAATGGTGAGATCTAAAATAGACATTTAAATCCCTCAATGCAAATATTAAGTCAGTAATAAAAGTGATGCCTTCCAATGAATGGCACTTGTCAAGGCCTTGATCAACATAAGGCAGGTTTGCCAAAGCAAAGTGCCTAGTTTATCTTGGTGAGACACGATGGGATAATAGTGATATCCAAATGCCAATAATTGGGTTTTGACTTAACTAGGCCATCTCAATAGGATTGGGGGCCTAGAGGCATGGAGTTGGGCTTAAGTCCATAAGATGGATTTGAACAAGTGTTGTTCACCCTAACTATCCAAGAGTTACATAAGATGTAATTAGCAAGGAGTTGCCTACCTAAATAGCCAAAACTTGAGTGATCAGCCAAAGCTGACTTAAGTCTAGGTGAAATATGGATCTTGGCCCACTAGAAAATCTCAAACGCTACGATTTTCTGAAATAATAGTGAGGGCTATTATTTTAAGAAAAAATAGTGGGAGTATTATTTAATAAAAGACCTTATTAAATAAATGAAATACATGATTCTCATTTTGCATATTTTTCTATTGTAGATAACCATGGCATCAAATGCATCAAATTTATCACTGCGATCTATCCTTGAGAAGGATAAGCTGAATGGGACGAATTTTCTTGATTGGTATCGAAACTTGAGGATTGTCCTCAAGCATGAGAAAAAGCAATATGTCCTAGAGCAACCTACTCCAGATGAGCCTGCTGCTAATGCTCCTCGAGCAGAAAAGGATGCTTATAAGAAGCATCTAGAAGATGCTCTGGATGTCAGTTGTCTCATGCTTGCTACCATGAACTCTGAGCTTCAGAAGCAACATGAGAACATGGAGGCGTTCAAGTATGATTGATCACCTTAAACAGCTCTACCAAGAGCAAGCAAGACATGAGAGATATGATGTATCCAAAGCATTGTTTCAGTGTAAGATGGCTGAAGGAACACCCGTTGCTACACATGTACTTAAAATGATTGGGTACATCAATAGCCTTGAAAGATTGAGTTTTCCTTTACAGCAAGAATTGGCTACTGATATAGTTCTGCAATCGTTGCCTGAGAGCTATAGTCAATTCGTCATGAATTACAACATGAACGAAATTGACAAGACTTTGCCTGAACTGCTTAACATGTTGAGAACTGCTGAGCAGAACTTAAAAAAGTCCAAGCCCAATTCCATTATGATGGTTCAAAAGGGTAAAGGAAAAGGCAAGTCTAAGGCCAAGAATAAAAAGAAAAAGGACAAGACTGATGGAAAGTCCAAGTCAAGTTCCTCTCACTAAAGCCCAAAGGTGGCGTGGCCAAGGAAGGACAATGCTTCCATTGTAAAGAACCAGGACATTGGAAGCGAAATTGCAAGATTTACCTGGAAGAGCTTAAGAAGCAAAAGGAAAGTGGGACTTTCAACTCAGGTATTTATGTTATAGAGGTTAATTTATCTACTTCTACATCTTGGGTATTAGATACTGGATGTGGTACTCACATTTGTGTAAATGTGCAGGATCTTAAAGAAAGTAGATCATTAGCCAAAGGTGAAGTGGACCTGCGCGTTGGAAATGGAGCAAGAGTTGCTGCATTAGCTGTAGGGACTTATTATTTATCTTTACCTAGTGGATTAGTTTTAGAATTGGACAATTGTTATTTTGTGCCTACTGTTAGTAGAAATTTGATTTCTGTTTCTTGTTTAGACAAGAAAGGTTTTTCATTTATAATAAAGGACAAATGTTGCTCTATTTATTTAAATGAAATGTTTTATGGCTGTGCACAATTAATGAATGGTCTTTATGTTCTGGACCTTGAAAATCCAATCTATAACATAAACACAAAGAAGGTCAAAACTAATGATTCAAATCCAACCTATCTTTGGCATTGTCGTTTAGGCCATATAAATGAGACACGCATCTCCAAACTTCATAAGGATGGATTTTTGGACTCATTTGATTTTGAATCATATGAGGTATGTGAGTCATGTTTATTAGGTAAGATGACTAAAGCCCCTTTTTCTGGGAAAGGTGAAAGGGCTAGTGATTTATTGGGGCTTATACATAGTGATGTATGTGGACCTTTAAACACACAAGCTAGAGGAGGTTATCAGTACTTCATTACTTTTACTGATGATTTCAGTAGATATGGTTACGTGTTTCTTATGAAACACAAGTCTGAATCTTTTGAAAAGTTCAAAGAGTTCAAAAATGAAGTACAAAACTAACTTGGTAAAAGTATTAAAGCACTTCGATCAGATCGAGGTGGTGAATACTTAGACCGAGAGTTCCTTAATCATCTAAAGGAGTGTGGCATTGTATCACAACTCACTCCACCAGGAACACCTCAATGGAATGGTGTTTCTGAAAGGAGGAATCGAACTTTGTTAGACATGGTTCGGTCAATGATGAGTCAGGCTGACCTTCCAAATTCCTTCTGGGGACATGCTCTAGAGACTGCAACTTTCACACTAAATCGTGTTCCATCAAAATCAGTTCAAAAGACACCATATGAGATATGGACTGGGAAACGTCCTAGTTTGTCTTTTATGAAGATTTGGGGCTGCGAAGCTTACGTAAGACGTCAGGCTTCTGATAAACTTGGACCCAAATCTGATAAATGTTTTTTCGTTGGATATCCTAAGGAAACAATAGGATATTATTTCTATAATCCAACCGAGCAAAAAGTGTTTATTACTCGAACTGGTGTCTTTCTAGAAAGAGAATTTATCTCTAAAAGAATCAGTGGGAGAAGAATAGAACTTGAAGAAATTCAAGATCAATGAGAAAACATTGAACTTGAGATGGAACCTGAGCCGGTTCCACAAATAGTTGTGAAAGAACCTGCTCATGTAACATAGAACCCACGTAGATCTAGTAGGATACGTCGTGAACCCGAGAGATATGGTTTTCTCGTGACTCATCACGGTGATGTGTTGCTCATGGACCAAGATGAGCCCACAACCTACCAAGAGGCTATGATGGGACCAGATTTTGAGAAATGGCTAGAAGCTATGAAATCAGAGATGGATTCCATGTATTCAAACCAAGTTTGGACTTTGGTTGATCCACCTGAAGGGGTAAAACCCATTGGGTGCAAATGGGTTTTCAAAAAGAAAACTGACATGGATGGTAATGTGTGTACCTTTAAGGGACAATTGGTTGCAAAAGGTTTCAAACAAATCCATGGTATTGACTATGATGAGACCTTTTCTCCAGTTGTCATGCTTAAATCCATCAGGATTCTTCTAGCTATAGCAGCATATTATGATTATGAAATCTGGCAAATGGATGTCAAAACTGCTTTCCTTAATGGAAATCTTCTTGAGGATGTGTACATGACACAACCTGAAGGTTTTGTAAATCCTGAAAATGCTAGAAAAGTTTGCAAATTGCAACGATCCATTTATGGGTTGAAGCAAGCTTCTCGGAGTTGGAATCTTCGTTTCGATGATGCAATCAAAGAGTTTGGTTTCATCAAAAATGAAGATGAACCCTGTGTATACAAGAAGGTTAGTGGGAGTACAATAATCTTTCTGGTGTTATATGTAGATGACATATTACTCATTGGAAATGACATTCCTATACTACAGTCTGTAAAAACTTGGTTAGGAAATTGTTTTTCTATGAAAGACTTAGGTGAGGCCTCCTATGTATTAGGTATCAAGATCTATAGAGATAGATCGAGAAAATTGCTTGGCCTAAGTCAGAGTACGTACATTGACAAGGTGCTAAAAAGGTTTAGCATGCAAGATTCTAAAAGAGGATTCTTGCCGATGTCACATGGCATAAGTCTCTCAAGAACTCAATGTCCTTCCACAGAGTATGAGAGACAGCGCATGAGTAAGATCCCTTATGCATCTAGCGATTGGATCTATCATGTATGCTATGTTATGTACTCGTCCTGATGTCTCGTATGCTTTAAGCATGACGAGCAGATACCAATCAGATCCTGGTGAAAGTCACTGGACAGCTGTCAAGAACATTCTTAAGTACTTAAGAAGAACTAAAGACATGTTTTTGATTTATGGAGGTGAGGAAGAGCTCATTGTAAATGGTTACACTGATGCTAGCTTTCAAACCGATAAAGATGACTTCAGGTCGCAGTCAGGTTATGTATTTTGCCTTAATGGTGGTGCTGTGACCTGGAAGAGTTCAAAGCAAGGGACAGTGGCTGATTCTACAACAGAAGCTGAATACATTGCAACATCAGATGCCGCAAAAGAGGCTGTTTGGATTAAGAAGTTCATCAATGAACTTGGAGTTGTTCCTAGCATTGCTGACCCTGTAGAGCTCTATTGTGACAATAATGGAGCCATTGCGCAAGCCAAGGAACCTAGATCTCACCAGAAATCCAAACATATACTCCGTCGCTATCATCTCATAAGAGATATTGTTGACAGAAATGATGTCAGGATATGCAGAATACCGACTGACGACAATGTCGCCGATCCACTGACAAAAGCTCTAACGCAGCAAAAGCATGATAGTCATATGAGATCCATAGGTATTAGATACATGGATGATTGGCTTTAGTGCAAGTGGGAGATTGTTAGTGTATATGCCCTAAAACCAATTATATTGGTGATTGTAATTTTGAATCATGTTATTTTAATGGCAATTCCAATTATTATATTTATATATATTGTCTGCGTAATATATTTAATTATAATAATAACCTTAGAATAATTGTATTCTTAAATGTCCCTAGTCATATATCATTGTGGATTAGGTTGCTTTGATATGTTAAGACTAGCATGTGTGAAGACTTATATGGGATATTAAGTTTACACATGAGTACAAGTTAGAGAACTTGTATACTGGACCGACCCATATTAAGAACACTACATGGATCGTTATATGAGTGTCATAAGTGGTTCTTAGTGATCATTATTAATATGGTCCTTTGACCTGAGATTACCAAGGTTCCCTACATGTGAGTTTCATATTTTGATACTATTCTATGTCACTAATGGTTAAGTGAATGCAAGGGTAGATATTGGATATGTCACATATCATGCGGAGGGGTTTGTGTGATCAAGATGGGATTTGTCCCTCCTATATAACAGGAGTAACATCTATGGGCCCCTTGATTAAGTAAAGCTGAGAAAATGCATGGCCATGCTCAGATGAATTGACATGAGATGTCGATTATATTTGTTTCAGTCAGCTTACTTAGGAATCAAGAAACCTCAAGATTGGGCTATACGGGAATGACACGGTCCATGTCTCGTGCTCAATCTAGATGTATAGGACAAAAGGACATAAGTGATGATCACGTGTAAAGGTTTAGTCAAATCACCGACTTTCCCATTACTTGGGTAACAATGATGTGTTGCTAGACACCAATCTTTGTTTATGATCATTAATATGATTAATGGTCATTGCCAACGTAATGAGAGCCTGTAGGGTCGCACACTTAGAGCTTAGTGAATTTGGAATTAATGGACCAAATTGTTTGGGCTTAATATTTGGGAATTCATGTTATAATTATAAGGCCCAATAGTAAGCCTATAATTATACATGGAATAAGGCCCAAATAGGTTAGGTTTTTCTATGCACCTATTTAAATAGGCTTATTGGGTAATAATAGGATTACTATTATTCTTCACGCACCCCAAGTAAAAGCATAGAAAAACCCTAGCCACTCTCCTTGACTAAAATCGCTGAAGAGGCGTAGCTAGCACTACGAGGTCTAAGGAGATCAATTCCAACCGGTGTGTGTAGCAGACATTCATCGGTGATTCACGGGTTTCGTGTGGATACCACAGAGGTACAGCCACAAAACGTTGTACTGGTGATCTAATTTACTGGTTTCCATTCCGGTTCGTGATTTGGAAGCAGATCAGATTTGCTGCAGCGGTCAGAAGAATTTTGCCGAAAGGTATAAACCCTAATCCCTGATCTATGGCGTTCTAAATTCGCATGGATCCTTGGTGGAAATCGTGTAAAAATTTTATTCCGCTGTGCATGTATGATACGCGATTTCCAGCAACATATCATGCGGAGGGGTTTGTGTGATCAAGATGGGATTTATCCCTCCTATATAACAGGAGTAACATCATGGGCCCCTTGATTAAGTAAAGCTGAGAAAATGCATGGCCATGCTCAGATGAATTAACATGAGATGTCGATTACATTTGTTTCAGTCAGCTTACTTAGGAGTCAAGAAACCTTAAGATTGGGCTATACGGGAATGATACGGTCCATGTCTCGTGCTCAATCTAGATGTATAGGACAAAAGGACATAAGTGATGATCACGTGTAAATGTTTAGTCAAATCACCGACTTTCTCATTACTTGGGTAATAATGATGTGTTGCTAGACACCAATCATTGTTTATGATCATTAATATGATTAATGGTCATTGCCAACGTAATGAGAGCCTGTAGGGTCGCACACTTAGAGCTTAGTAAATTTGGAATTAATAGACCAAATTGTTTGGGCTTAATATTTGAGAATTTATGTTATAATTATAAGGCCCAATAGTAAGCCTATAATTATACATGGAATAAGGCCCAAATAGGTTAGGTTTTTTTATGCACCTATTTAAATAGGCTTATTGGGTAATAATAGGATTACTATTATTATTCACGCACCCTAAGCAAAGCATAGAAAACCCTAGCACCTCTCCTTGACCAAAATCTCTGAAGAGGCGTAGCTAGCACTACGAGGTGTAAGGAGATTAATTCCAACCGGTGTGTGTAGCGGACATTCATCGGTGATTCATGAGTTCGTGTGGATACCATTGAGGTGCAGCCACATAAACGTTGTACTGGTGATCTAATTTATTGGTTTCCATTCTGGTTCATGATTTGGAAGCAGATCGAATTTGCTGTAGCGGTCAGAAGATTTTTTTTTGCCGAAAGGTATAAACCCTAATCCCTAATCTATGGCATTCTAAACTCGCATGGATCCTTGATGGAAATCGTGCAAAAATTTTATTCCGCTGTGCATGTATGATGCGCGATTTCCAGCAAGTTTAGGTACATATTTTCCATAGATAACACAGAACAAGATACATCCATATCCACAGGCATATCAGCACATACAGATACAGTTTTACTAGAACAATCAAGCATAGCACGATTGGCGGATAACCAATTCATGCCAATAATTACATCAATATCATGCAACGGTAAGCATATCAAATCAAGAACACTACATATACTCTCATACTGTATCACACAATTCAAACATGCATATGAGGCCACAACTCGATTTCCTGTGGGGGTATTCACAATCATATGTTATGTCAATATCTCAGGAATCAAGTTCAAATGTCCCACACATTCATAAGAAATAAAGGAATGAGTAGCACCTGAATCAAACATAGCATTTACTAGAGAACCACATAATGTTATTGTACCTTGGATGAGTTCAGGTGATTTTTTGGCCTCCTCCTTGGATAAAGCAAATACTCGGCCCTGGGTTGGGGGTCTTCCTTGACCACCACTCAATTTTGACTGATTAGGCCTAGCTGACACAGCCGGGCGAGATCCTGAAGAAGATTCTTCTTTCCTAAATCTGCAATTTCTAGCTATATGTCCTGGTTTCTTACAAATATAACATACTCTCACAGGACAGGGTTCATTACCATGAAATTTACCACATTGGTTACATGGCCTATTACTGACAGAAGATTGAGGAGAAGATTGAATTGGAGGTCTAAATGCAAGGGACTGACTCTTGGAGGGTGGATTAAAAGTTCGTGGCCTTTTATCATTCCAATTCTTACCCTTACCCTTTTGAAATTCGCCACTAAGTCTTTTCTTAGATGCATCACCTTCCAAGGATTTCTTCTTTTTCAAAGCAGCATCAATGGCTCTAATGGCGCTTACCGATTCTAGATGACTTCTAATTCTTTGGCCTGTGATGGAAATGGCTATCTCAGGTTTAATAGCTCTTTCTAATCTCATGCACTTCCATGCTTCATTGTAATGATCCCTCAAATATCTAGAGAATTTAGACATCTCCTCAAATTTGGTCAAGAACTCTTCTGTATCCATATCATCAGTTTTCTACAAATCTAAAAATTCACACTCCTTCTGGTCCCAAATAATTTCAGGCAAATATTGTTCATAAAAGGCTGCAGTAAAATTTTCCCAGTTCAAGGGCTTTTCTTGTTGGGAATTCGAATTATCACATGCAGCGGAATTTTAAATTTTGATTTGAATTCTACCTAGGATCCATGCAAAAAGCATAAGTCAATGATTAGGGTTTTACCTATTGGGCACTCGTGTTTCTACTGATCAAAACTTGAGAGCGGATGAATCAAACGCCGGCCGGAAGGTACAACGTCTCTACGGTATCCACACGGAGTGAACAACGACCTCTCACCCTCCACGCGTCTGCTAGGATGCGTTTTTCTCTTTAAGAATTAGGATTGGATATTTTCTGAGTGATTTAGGGTTTATATGGAAGCTTAAAACGTGATCATTAAGTGCTGCCCTCAAGTCCCCTTTTATAGAACTTAGGCAAGCCATAATCCTAGTCCTACTAGGATAATGCTTCTAAAATCTTAATCACACTTAACAACTCATCTTATCCTTATCCTAGAGATAATGGGAAGAGATAAGACTTATCTATTAATTATCTAATATTAGATAATAATATTATCTCATAATATAAATATCTTAATATTAGATAATTGCATATAGTTATCAAATATCAAAATAATATTATCTCATAATATATTTATCTAATATCTGATAAGATAATTACTTGATATTACTTTAATATCAAATAATATCACATAATATATATATATATATAAAACGTGAATTATTATTCTTAATAATATATATATGCACGAAAATAAGTCCAATTAATTGGATATTAATATAATTAAAGTCCAATTAATTATTGTCTTATTCCTACTCCTTTTGTGTGACCCTGTAGGTTCTTACTACGTTGACAATGACTCATTTATTGAGTCATAGACAGTAAGCGGTATCTAGCAATACATCACTGCCACTCAAGTAATAAGAATGTCTATGATTTGACATCCACCTAACATATGATCAACGTTTCGCATCATAACCCTTTTGTAATAATATCCAAATTGAACTAGAGGCATGGAATGTGTCATCCTCGTCAATGTTCAATTTATATTTCTTGATACTGAGTAGACTTAAAATAAATAATTAATATCACATATTAATTTAACTGAGCATGGCCATGCATTTCTAAGTCTCACTCAATCAAAGGGTCCAAGGATATTTCTCTTTTATACAAGAGTAACAAAATCCCATTTACATCACTCACTTCCCTCTGCATGATTTATGACACACCCAATCAATGCCCTACTTGTCATCCTGATTAAAGGTGACATAGGACAATATTAAAGTGAGTAATTCCTCATGTAGGAAACCGTAGTGACTTCAGGTCAAAGGTTTATGTGTAGTTGTGATCATATGAGAATAACTTATGACACGTTTATCCATGCAATATTCTCATAGTGGGTCAGTCCAGTACATTGTTCACTAGCAATGTACTCATGTATTGACTTGATATCACATATCCATGATTCGTAATCATCAGTCACTATACATGCTAGTCTCGATGTATTATTACTATCCTTTTCGTAATAATACTTGACTAGGGGCATTTTAGGAATGGCAAAGCTATTCCAAGGATAATTATTATATTAAGTTATAAATTGCGCATAATAATAATAAAAATAAAATATAATAATTAAATTGCCTAAAACATAATACATTGTATATAACTTCAATCATCTATATGATTGGCTCTAGGACATACACCAACAGTTCTCTATTCAACATAATCTGTCTAGTACCTTCCCACCAATACTCAGCCTCTTCACGTAGCTGGAAAGTAGCTAACTGCACCCTCTATTCAGAATTGCAAGGCACTAGGCCAAAGATCTTCTGTATCTCTCTAGTCCAGTTTTCTGCTCCACTAGGACCAACTTTCCCATTAAAGGAGGGAGGGTTCATTTTTCTAAATTGATTCACCAACTTGGCTAATTTATTAGCCTGTACCTCTTCCTCAGTCTGAATAGGTCCAATGTCTTGGGGTTGATGTTGTTGATCCCCTTGATCAATCTTCTGCTCAAGCCTTTGTAACACTTGGGCTATAGCAGCCATGGCATGAGCCATCTCATCATTTCCTCCTTCACATGCATCTTTTCTTTTTCTACCTCTACTAGCCATACTTATCTGGAATTTCGATATAAACATACTTTCATTCACGCAACGACCAATTATAATTAATAAAACAGATATTCACACATATACAACAAGGCCCTAAACCATGCTCTGATACCAAAATGTAAACTCTCTCACTCATTAACACCTTGATCCTCATTAAATAGGTAATTGATGCATACTAATTTTTCTTCTACTCTAAGCAAGCTTACAATACCTCAAATTTTTGTATTTCATACAATATAGGCAAGGGTCAAGTAATTATGTTAAAAGTTCAACTTACAAAACACACATCCATCACTTACAATATCACCAACTATATAATCATTTTTAATACAACTTCAAAACTTTATTCTCCTTTGTCAAGAGGGCCTTTAGAAGCATCACCTGGAATGGTTAGTAACAATACAGAAACATAAGAAACAGAGTTTCTCAGTAGCTAGCTATTACTATATATATAAAAAAAATATATCAAGCCATTCCAGATCCTTAAGCAAATAAAACATACATTTCAAAATCAATTAATCATTTATCATCTCCTTCCGTACCATTGTAAGAAATGTGCATCACATATAGCAATCATCAAGCTCATTCAAGGACTCATAAAGATATCATGATGGCCATCATAGATAATCATACCTAGGCCTCATACATAGTAATTTCACTATCTTCCTGGGGTACTCGAGCCATAGGCCTCACATACAGCATTTCACTGTCTTCCCGGGGAACTTGGGCCATAGGCCTCACACACAGTATTTTACTGTCTTCCCGGGATGCACACACAGCTATTTCATACACATTCCATACAATGGCATAATATACAGAAAATCATGTAAATAGAAAATAGAGCTTAAGGATAAAGCTAGCTACCTTTTATAAGCTTCCAATAGTGATGTTTCCTTTGCCCTCACTTAAAAACTTCTTTACAATTCCTCTTGCCTTTCGAACTTGTCACTCCTTAGTCTACATAAATACACATCATAGTTCTTATTAGAACATCATCATTTTCCTTAAACCTCATGTATTCTTCACTTCCTCCACATTGATAAATGCACAAATGCACTTAAGTTCTATGTGTTTCATCATTCATTTACTTAGTATTTTGTACAAATTGATTGAAAAGGATACTTAGATATTCTATATTTTATTTTCAGGCTTTGAAATGACACATATATGTATTAGAAAAGGATCCGGAGGCAAGACCGTGCAAATCGTGAAGAATCGAAACCAAATTGTTCACTTGACAAAGAACACAGGGTATGGGAACCCCGTGTTTAGGGCCGTGTTTCTTTCTAGATTACTTCGAGGCTTCACTGGATTGCTCAGAGAAGAACATGAGGGCAAACACAGACCGTGTCATACCCCGTGTATCTTACTGCCCTTCAGTTCTGAGGTAAACACGGGGAGTGTCGCACCCCGTGTAACATACTGATCAGCCTTCGTTGAAAAACACGGGGTATAACACGGGTCGTGTTATACCCCGTGTACATTACCAATCTTCCAAAAACACAATTTAAATGGCTAAATCTCCTTCCCTCCTTCTTTTCCACATTCATGGTTTTGGCTTCTCAAAAGCGAAGTCTCATACACACTTTCATAATTCAAAATTTCATCTTCCATAGGCTTCATAATTCATAAGAATCATCTTAATTTCATCAATTCAGCCAAATTCCAAACAAATCATGCCAAATCCACACATGTACCATTATGCCTCTAAAATCCTAGTATGTACATCATGGTTTCTTGTTGTTTTTACACCAAACCAAAGCCATAGATGAACATAACAACATCCAAAACACCATTAGACATGTTCAATTCATCCAAAACTCCATGGTCAACTACCTTTGACTACACCAACATCAAAATTTCAAGAAACTAAAAAGAGTACATTAAAGAGCTTTTAGAAGAGAACATTTTTACCTCTTGCTGCAACTTGAAAATCCTCACTTAGAGCTCACTAAACTTGATCAAACTTGAGCTTTCTTCAATCTAAACACACCAATAGATAGAGCTTGATGAGAGGAGCAATTTTCCCTTCTACACCTAAGCCCAATTCTCACTATTTTTGGGTGAAAAAGCCCAAAGAAATTTTATCTCTTTTCCTTCTCTCTCTTGCACGTCCAAGCTTGTTTTCATGGAGGTATCTACGGCTACAAGGTGGAATGGAGAAGGAAGAAGAGCTTTCATGAAGCTTCAAGGGTATTTTGGCCATTTTTAAAATTTTCAAGGGTATTTTAATCCTTTTTTACCAATTAGTAAGGCTATTCTTGCCATTTTTTTCTAATAATGACACTTGTCATGTGTCTATTGGTCTCACTAAATAAAATCACATATTACACCTTAAATTCTTGGTTATCATAGTAGATCCCAAATTCTTGATTATTTACACTTTAACCACAACCGATTTTGCACTTTTGCAATTTGATCCATAGGGTTTCTGTTTGTTTAAAATTCCTTACACTATCAAACTTAGATAACTTCCCTTTTTAGGGTTTTCTAACCTCCTCTGATCATTTATATTGTTTAGGGAAATTAATTCTTTTCCTACTATCCTTTTTTTTCCTTTAAAATTTCGTTTACCTTTACACTTAATTCCTTTCAACTTAAGAATCACCCACCAAGTTAATTCAAACGTGCTCTTCATTTCTACGACCTTAGAATTTAGAAATTTAAATGATAGAATTAAAAATTCAGGACATTACACATATAAAAGTTAAAATTGAAATATGTAATTTGTTACAAATAAATCTTCCTAAATGGTGTTTTTTATGTCCTTTTCCACTTAGGACCATTGGTCAATTGTAATGGGTAACTTGGTGTATACCAAGGCACCAAGGTAGCTAGTGAAATCAATTCCACTAGGTCCAAAAAAAACTCCCTTTCCATTGAAGTTTATTCTTAACCTATCCCCTATGGTGTGCTTGAGGACAATGTCTCTCTTTATTATAAGGCCTTTAGTGCCTTTCTTTTTATGACCACCTTTACTAGAGTTCCTTGCTAAATCCATGTCACATTGTTTAAAAAGATTTAACTAAATTAACATAAATATTTATCTTATGTGTCAAGCAACATCTAATAAAGATTCAAGCACATACAAGTGACAACTTAAATAAAAAGGAATGATTGGAAATTATTTTATTACATTCAGTTGGATCCTAAAACAAAACTTTACTTATAATAAAGTAACATTTTCAAAAATATCATCCAAGCAACAGAGCCATACCAATGTAAAAATCTACTCCATAAATGTAAGATTCAAGCAAAAAATAACATTTTTAAAAATAAAAGCATGAAACATGACATGTATTTAGGTATTTCAACTCTCTATGTTAAATAATTCTTCTAAAACATGTAACCACTAATTGAAAAGTATTTTTAAAGCATAAGAAAGAATGCTTTGCAATAACAAATGATAATGCTTGGGCTTTATTCTTGAAGACTACGGTGAAAACAAAAAAATGTTCACAAAGCATAGGTGGATTGAGGAAAATACCTCGAATAGATGGTCAAAGATGGTTGAAGGTTGACATGCACAATCATTAAACAAACATTAAAGAAAATCGAATGGAGAGCATGAAAAATTCAATAGCAAATTGCCTATAATGAAATTCTAACTACAATTCTATTTAAGTTCTGAGAAACATAGACAATATATAAGCAAATTACTACATATTTTCCATGTCAGTTGATAATTTAATTGATGCCTAATATTTAATGCATAATTACAAAATGCTCTAGGGAAACTTTTAACGTTGGTTATGTATAAGAATTAATTTCTAATGTTTGCCTCCTTTTTGAACCCAATGATTCACCTTCATTTGTCATGATGATTTCTCAAAACAATTGTCATGGAAAGTTTTTAAATGCTTCTATATGTTCCTCAAGAGAAAACTCTGCTTTATAATGTTAGCTTTCATTCAAACTAGTGTGGTATGAAACTATTTACTTCCAATAATTTTCTCATATAACTGTTACTTATATATATACATGGTGTTTTACTATTTTTATAAACTTATTTTGGGAGAAGACTAGTTGAAAACTATAGCTAATAGTAGTAATGACGTTAGCCTTGATGCACCTTGGTTCAAACCCTAGTTAGCAGGGGAGTTGCTAACTTCGTGTGTCAGTCAACACATGTGGATTGGTTTATGATAGCCTGATGGGTTGCCTTAGAGTTAAGAACTCTTTTGAAATTGTTAATTCATGAGTGAAATGCTCATATTTGTTAATCATAATTGGAAATCTCCCAACCTAAAGTGTAATTTTGATGGTTCATGTATTTTTAAACTTATTAACTTTGATTATGATTACTTATTTATCATGAATATATATTATATTGAAATTTTTACCATGATTCTATGTTCATGATGATTTCTTAGGATTAAAGAACCTACTATATGCTGTAAATCGCGCATCATACATGCACAGCAGAATAAAATTTTACACGATTTCCACCAAGGATCCATGCGAATTTAGAACGCCATAGATTAGGGATTAGGGTTTATACCTTTCGGCCAAAAATCTTCTGTCCGCTACACATCAAATTCGATCTGCTTCTGTCCGTTTTCCAATCCAATCTGCTCTCCAAATCACGAACCGGAATAGAAACTAGAAGATCAGATCACCAGTGCAACATTTAATGTGGCTGCACCTCTATGGTATCCACACGAACCCATGAATTACCGATGAATGTTCACACAAACACCTATTGGAATTGATCTCCTTTCACCTCGTAGTGCTAGCTACGCCTTTTCAGGGGTTTTAGTCAAGGAGAGGTGCTAGGGTTTTTCTATGCCTTTTTAGGGT
The DNA here is from genome assembly GCA_020226215.1 of Sindora glabra. Taxonomy (NCBI): domain Eukaryota; kingdom Viridiplantae; phylum Streptophyta; class Magnoliopsida; order Fabales; family Fabaceae; genus Sindora; species Sindora glabra. Next base: position 39,686,255 of record CM035227.1, on the reverse strand, counting down.
GCGTGAATAATGATAATAATCCTATTATTACCCAACAAGCCTATATTAAATAGATGCATAGAAAAACCTAACCTATTTGGGCTTTATTCCACGTACAATTATAGGCTTACTATTGGGCCTTATAATTATAACATGAATTCCCAAATATTAAGCCCAAACAATTTGGTCTATTAATTTCAAATTCATTAGGCTCTAAGTGTGCAACCCTATAGGCTCTCATTACATTGGCAATGACCATTGATCATAAATAATGATCGGTGTCTAGCAACACATCATTGTTACCCAAGCAATGAGAAAGTCGGTGATTTCACTAAACCTTTACACATGATCATCACCTATGTCCTTTTATCCTATACATCTAGATTGAGCACGAGACATGAACCGTGTCATTCCCGTATAGCCCAATCTTAAGGTTTCTTGATTCCTAAGTAAGCTAACTGAAACAAATGTAATCGACATCCCATGTCAATTCATCTGAGCATGGCCATGCATTTTCTCAGCTTTACTTAATCAAGGGGCCCATAGATGTTACTCCTGTTATATAGGAGGGACAAATCCCATCTTGATCACATAAACCCCTCCGCATGATATGTGACATATCCAATATCTACCCTTACATTCACTCAACCATTAGTGACATAGAATAGTATCAAAATATGAAACTCACATGTAGGGAACCTTGGTGATCTCAGGTCAAAGGACCATATTAATAATGATCACTAAGAACCACTCATGACACTCATATAACGATCCATGTAGTGTTATTAATATGGGTCGGTCCAGTATACAAGTTTTCTAACTTGTACTCATGTGTAAACTTAATATCTCATATAAGTCTTCACACATGCTAGTCTTAACATATCAAAGCAACCTAATCCACAATGATATATGACAAGGGACATTTAAGAATACAATTATTCTAAGGTTATTATCATAATTGAATATATTACACAAACAATATATATAAATATAATAATTGGAATTGCCATTAAAATAATATGATTCAAAATTACAATCACCAATATGATTGGTTTTAGGGCATATGCACTAACACTATATACTTCTTGGCTTGAAACTTATGTTTTCATGTTCTACTTCTAATGAACATTTCAATGGTTATTAAATATGATTGTATAACTTTTGTGATATCTTTTGTATTGAAAAGCTATTTGATTTTTTTTAGGAAAAACTCGTGCCATGGCTTGTCCTATTTCCGTTGAAAATCCATATTATCTATTAACTGAGTCCATGACTACTCTTTTTGTTATAATGTTTTTTGGATAGAGAATTGGCTTTGGATCTATCGTATGTAGCTCCTTAGAGAGAGAGAGGGGTATTCTCTTGTGGCGAGGCACACTTTGTTTGTGTGGGCTTGATGTAAAATTTTTACATGCTTTTGAAAGTTATAAATTTTAAATGCTCTTAGATGTACTCCATTAAATTCACAAGTAGGGCATGCTTCTATTGATTTATATGAATGCATTTTGTTATAATGAGGAAGGATTGTTTGGTTACCAAACGGTATGGATTTTATGTTAATACATATGAATTAATAGATGAATGTTGAAAATTGAGAAAGTTCGTGTGGGACTATATGTATGTGAAAAGTTAGTGTTTGTGTGATGGGTATATGCCTACTTTTGTTTGGAACAGATTACAAGTTATCTTATAATGTATTAGGCTAGCATGGCTTATATGTTTATATTTTTCCCTTAGGTTATGCATTGAACATGACCTATAGTTTTCGATCGTGACAATAATGCTCTTAAATATTTTCTTTTAGAGGAAAAGGTTCACAACTTATTTTTAGTACACAAAGGGTATTTTTGGTATTAATTAATTAAATAACTTAGTTGACCAAGGACTAGCAATACTTTTAAAGGTGGCTTAATAGAAATTTTCAATTTAGATTTATGTGTAGCTTGTTTTATAATTTGAAAGGAGGTTAGTGTAGCTTTTTAAACTAGAAGGAAGGTCAGTATAATTTTTGTAAATCTTAGGGAAGGTCAGTGTATTTTTCTCAAAAGAATTTTGTAGTGGACATTCTTTTAGAATAAAAGAATATATTCACATTAATTTCATATTTTGGTAATAGTTGAGAGACAATCAATTTAGATCACTCTGATTTAGAATATTAGGAGGTAAATAAATTAGATTACTCTGTTTTTAAAATAATTACCTCCAAAATAAATTTAGAGATAATTTATTCATTAAAATTAAAATAATTTATCACTATAAAAATATCCACTTATAATTTAACCTCATTAATTATCTAAACTAATTAAATAATAGAGTATGTTCATATGAACTTATCCCATGCGCAACATAGTAGGATCAACCAAATTGGAGTAAAGCGACAAAATACCACGACTTACAAGTCCACCGGCTCGTCTTCCTTGGCGTTGTACATTCTTCCACGGTTCCTCTGTTGGAAAGGGAAGACCTGGGTCATCTTATACACTTTCTTTTATTTTGGCTTACGTAAAGTTAGAAGCTATCTACCTCGTCTTTTTGACATTGAAGTCGGCAAGGAAGTTAAATTAAGCTTTCTTTTCATATGCAACAACAACAGTTCCGCAACAGGCAACTTCCATGCCTGAGAAAGTGTACTTTTCAGGTAGAAATTCTACCTTCGTGGGAATTCATGAGCACGAGTTTGGAACCTCGGACGATAATAGTTCCAACGAGAAACCTCTATTAATTCTTAATTGGTTGATAATGATATTCCCAATAGACTAAGGACAGAGCAACATCTTTAATTAATTAAATAAATTTTATGTTACATCAAATTTGCTTTAATTGACTACAAATCCATAATCAATATCCTAACTTTCTTTTTGGGTCCAATCAATGCAGAAATAATTCTGTTCACGTCATAAGCAATTAGCTCTTTTGGCCAAACAGGGTCATTCAATTTAGTAATTCACTAAACTTGCGTAATTTTTTTGGGTTTAGTATGCCCATTAAAATTGCAATTTTTCCAGGAAAAAAGAAGATAATTTGACTGAATTTGAAAATACACCTTGAGAAGATATAAACAGTAACGGTGGAAGTACGTAGCTGTACCCCTTCAAGTTTATGCCACCTAGTCTTTCCTTCTCCCAATCGTTTGGTGGGCAGTTTATAAAAATATTAGTCCATAAGCATGATTAGTTCTTCGTTATTTTGGGGTTAATAGAAACTTTGATTCTCATAATTTTACTAAATTTATAATTTTATTTTATATAATTTTATTCTAAAATTTAAAATTATTTATAATTAAGTCGTCAGCATCAACTAATATCACATTCAACTCGTAAAATTCTGTGTCTGTTAAATTTACGTGCCAGTATTTTAATATTTCAACTTCTTATAACCTCACCAAAATTCATTTTCTAACCTATACTTATCATATGAAATAAATCATCTTCATTAATTCTTTTTCCAAAAAAGGAATTGGACAAGTTATACAATAAGGGTTTATAAATTTGAGTTTATATATATATATATATATATATATATATATATATATATATATATATATATATATATATATTCATTACTGGAAAACATCAAAATAAATTGAATGCCAACCGAATTTTAAGCTAGTTCTTGATACGTTGATTTAATACAAGTCCACGATAAGTGTAAGAATTTTAATGATTTAATAAGTGAATAGTTTAAAATATAGATTTCATAAATTTACTTCACACTTTTTTGGAGAAAGTTCATGACCGTTGATGAAGGCTCGTGATCTTTGAAGGAAGTTTGTGACTTAAGACGAGGTGATATTGAGTTACATATAAAGTTATCATTATAATATCTAGCAACCTATCTAGATTTTTTTTACGGTTAAACTTTTTTAATTTATATTATGCAAGAATCTCTGATTTCATATAATGAAGAATTAACTATAAATTATTTTAAACTTTAGGACATAATTTTACAAAATAAAACAATAAGGATTATAAATTACAATTTTAGTGAAAATAGAATTAGTGAAAGCTTATGCTTTCTTATGTGCTCATAATTCTTTTAACAATTTTTATTGGAGATTCAACCTTTTTGATGGTTTTATAAAAAGGTTGTGTATCTTGTAGCCTTTTCTTTTTTACCCCCTAATAACTTTATACAAGATAAAGTAGAGTAATATTCGATGAAAAATTCTAAAAATACATCACTATTGTGACAAAAATTTTCATATTTTTCTGCAAAAGTCAAAACATGATTTGCATAGTCAATGATAAAAAAGAATCCACAATTCTTTTGCAGAAATTGTAAACATGTATTTATTACAATCAAACGTCTATAACAATCATCATGTCATGTTTATAATCATTCTTCCTTTTTCTTTGTTAAACGAAAGTTCCACTCTCATTTGTTTTTTGGGAAAAAATATAAAATACTCCTCCAACTTTAAGATAGTTTGATTTCATCCACTTTAGCTTTGAAAACTTGTATTGAAATTAATATATATTATCTATTTAATTAGGCATTTTATCAAATCAGATGTTTTTTATGAAATTTTAAATAAAAAATGTAATATTATAGTATGTTGATTTTTTTTCATCATTTTTCCCATATAATTTCTATGTTTTATAATTAATAGAAATTAAATTATATATATAGACTTTTATATAAATACTTGTAAATAAGGTGCAAAATTATAAGCAAAAAAATTAATACTCTAGAATATTGTGATTTTTATTTAAAAAATTCATAAAAAATTATATAATTTAATAAAATTATTAATTAATGGGAAGATAGATGTTAATTCCAAGTTTTGTAAATGTTAAGGGGGTGATTTCTAAGTTTTCAAAGTTGAAGGAGAAAAAATTAAATCATCCTAAAGTTTTGTAAATTATATAATATAATAAAATCATTAATTAATCGGAAGATAGATGTTAATTCCAAGTTTGTAAATGTTAAGGGGGTGATTTCTAAGTTTTCAAAGTTAAAGGAGAAAAAATTAAATTATCTCAAAGTTTAAGGCATATTTTATATATTTTTTTCCATTTTTAACAAAGAGGTTGAGCATGATATCAACTCTTCAGGTTGAGAGAAATTTTATATTTTAATTTATTATTTAGTGTTTTATATTTCTCAAATTTTATCATATTAATTAATTATATCTCTTAGGGTTTCCTTTCCTAATTTTGAAGCCATTTTCACCATCAATCGGCAAATTTTATTTATTTAGATGGATATATTCAATGATTTTACTCATCTTTTCAATGCACTCGTTAGCTTTCCAAACAATATCAGTCCTCTTCGTGGCCACTCTTATTTCGAAGAACTACAAGAATTATACGCTATTAAGACGATACTTATATATATATAATAAAATTTCGGTCATCTATATAGAAATTTTAATAATTTTTTATAAAAACAAAAATAAAAATAAAGAATGCTATATGGACAACGAAGTCATTTGTATAGCATTTGGCAAGAACTTTTTTGTCCATGAGTTATATAGAGAACATTGTCTTCGATATAAGTTTTTTTTTAATTACAAAAAGTTATATAGATGACAAGTGTCGTCCGCATAGATTGAAAAATTTCAAAAAAATACAAAGTTATATAGATAATATGTGTCATATATATAATTTTTTCCTCTTAAATTGTAAAAGTTATATAGACAACACATGTGACCTATATAGCTTTTAGAAAATTAAAAAAAAAGGTATAAAGATGACACATGTCATTTGTATATTCCAAAAAAGTTTCAAAAAATTTAAAATGATGCATGTGCCCTTACCTTTATCTATACCAATGATATGGTTGGACTTACACAAATGATTGAAATTTGGTCATCTGTGTAGTCCAAGGCATATAAATTGCCACTAGCAGCCAGGCAAAAGCACTCTGCTACTACTTCTTCTTCCTTGCCTTCCCAGCATAACTTAGGGAAGTTCTTTTTCCCTTTTTATTATTTTTTTATATTTTTATACTTTAATTTCTATTTATTCTTACGTTTATTTTGTTAAGTGACTAGTTTATGATGTTTCACTGTTGTAGGTAGGCTAAAAAAGCTTATACATTTCATTTTTGTAATGGCATATTGATATAAAATATAAAGAAAAAATTTTGCTTCATCAATAAATGTGATGGGTGACAAAATATTTATTTTGTAGAAGTTGGTATTTTTATTGTTTTTAACATCTACTAAGTTTGATAAAAGATAGGAGAATAAAATTTGTAATAATTTAATGTCAAAAGTAATTTAGATAACTTTATTAAATTATATTAAAAGAAAGAAATTTAAAAACGTAATACATAAATTTTGAAAATTAAAGTAATGAAAATATGAAATTTTTTATGATGTAAAATACTTAAAAATTTAAATAATCATTTAAAAGTAATCTCAATATTTACAAAATGATAATTTTACAAACATTTAAAATTTAATATATGTATGGCATTATTTAACAATGGAGAATAAAATGTGTAATAAATTAATATTAGATATAAATCATATAATTTTATCAAGTTGTTAAATTATATGATGATGGAAGTAATTAAAAAATGGTAACGTATAATTTTGATAATTACAGTATTGAATTTAAAATATTTTTAATGATGCGAAAAGTTTAATAATTGAAATAATCATTTTAAACACTAAAAAAAGTAATAATGGAGTATAAATTGCATAATAATTTAATATTAGAAGTAAATCATATAATTATCATTGATTTTTGAAATTATATAAAAGTGAAAGAAATTAAAAAATGGTAACACAGAAATTTTTGACAATTAAAGATATGAAAATATAAAATTTTTATTATATATTATCAGTAGTTAGTTTTTGTCTTATTTATTTTTACAGTTAATATTATGATATTTCTAAATAATTATTATAATTATAAAAACATTTTTGAGTATATTGAATTTTTTAATTTATTTTATTATTTTTTAAAATTTAAAACTTAGGCGATAACAATTTTTTTGAAAAAAATTGAAACATATATACGGATGCCATCCATATTGATAATTCAATTTTTAATTTTTTGAAAAAATCAAAATAACTTCTTATAGATGGCAAAGTTTGAGGTCTCAATTTTTAAAGTTCTTAAATATTAAAAATTAATATTGTCATCTGTATTGAGTTTTAAATTTTTAAATTTTTTTGAAAAATAATAAACTTTATATAGATGACATAATTGCCTATATAGATGTTTCAATTTTTTATTTTTTTTAAAAATAAAATAACCTCTATACCAATGACTTTATCATTTATATAGGTTTGGACCTATACAAATGATAACGTCATCTGTATAGAGAGCTTATAATTGACCTATTTTGTCCCTTATATAGATGACTTTATTATGTGTATAGGATCAACTAATTTGGATGACATCAAAAGTCATTTGTGTAAGTGGCAATACATATGAGTTTATATAGACAATTCATTATAAATGATAATATAGTTTGAAACACATATATTGACAATCTAATAATCCTATTTTTAGGGTTGGATGCAATTTGTTAGGGAAAATTTCATGAGTGCCTAAGATGATGCTGAAGTATCTTGCCATAAGTCAAAATTAAAGAAACAATAAATCAACAAGACATAGAAATTTAATGTAATTTAACTTGTAGCCAATTCCACAAACAAAGACATTAAACAAAATTCACTAATGTTGCATTTGAATTTTGACAAAGAGGTTGGTAATTTAAATACCAAGAAATTTAAGTTTATAGGTTAAAATGTTTTGTATCATAATAACTAGATAGGACTTATTAATTAATTAAACAATCCAAGTGAAGAATTTAAACTATCAAATTTGGCATTTTAAATTCAACTAAAATAAATTTCATTTTACAAATTACACATTTACTCTTAGAACACCAAATTAACTATCATTCTCATTTGTGAGAACTAAGCAAAGTTATCATTTTCCAAGTGTAAAACTTCCAGATCCCTAGCATTTTCAAAATGCTTTATCCACACACAACATAAGAAGGATCAAAGAAAAAGATTACAAAGTGTTTAATCACTTTCAAATCCATACCTCAAATATACTCAAAATAGATCACGGTTTTTCTTCTAACTGGTAGTCTATATTTTCATAAATAATGTATGTGTACTTCACTTTCAACCCAATTTTTGGCTTGGATTTAGGACTAAATAGACAAGATTTGAAATGAGAAATTAGGCTCAAGATTCAGGTTTGGGCAAAATTTGAGGCATTATTACATAAATGAATCAGGCTTAAGCTTGTATATAATTAGCCTTACCCAACCTAGATTCAGTCTAATCTTATATTTATTTATTAAATATTTATTATATTATATATTTAATATATATTATGTAACAAATATTTCAAACATGAAGAATTAGCATATGGCCTATTTAGTGATTTTTTATTATATATTAAATATAAATATATTTTATACATTTATAGTATTTAATTATATTATATGTCACTAAAAATTTTAAGTTGGGCCTAAACTGGACTACACTTGGGCAAATCTATTTCAAAACTGACCAGAAAGTATGGAAAAAAAAATTCAAGCGAAGCTAGGCTTGAACAAAGCAAAAATACCTTAATTTTTATATAAATTTGGCCAAATTTTTGCCCACCCCAAATTTGTTGGGAGACTAATTAGGCTTGGATAGTTTTGCAAGAAGATTCATTTTTGTTTGGAATATATAATTAAAAAAACCTTATGTAATTTAAAAAATAAGAGAAAAATACTTTGATATTTTGATATTGCTTGAGTTTTAGTAAAAATAAAAGGAAAATACTTTGACCTCTCTTGAATTTTAACAAAATTACATGGATCTCTCCGTTAGTTTCAAAACCCACGTAGACTTTCTTTAGAGCATAAAAAAAATACAACAATTAAATCCAAGTTTGAATTTGTCATTGCATAATAATGAGAAAATATGACTATAAAATTCAAATATAACACTATGAAATATTTTAATTATTTTATACTAAAAAATTATATTGATTAAGTTCAAACAATTAAGATATGATGGATAAAAAGGTCAAATATTAATTTCAGTGTAATTACTTTTTATTTATTTGAAGTTAATCAAAGCAATGATCACAAAATACTTAGAATATCTTATATTATTTAATTTGAATCAATAATAATTAATCTTTTCCTATCATTTTATTGATGAAAGAATCAAATTTGGGTTTAAGTTTTTTTTTTTTTGGTGTTTCAAGGGTAGTTTATGTAGGTTTTGAAATTATAAGAGAGATCTAGATAATTTCATTAAAAATCAAGAGAGGTCAAAATATTTTTCTAATAAAAAAATGTATAGTATCATAATAGTAGAAAAACAAACTTTCTCTTTAAAATAGTAGACATCATATTCTACCATACTCCCACATTTATATTTATTTAAAACTATAAATGCATATTATGCCCGTAAAAGATATTTTTTCATTAAAACAGAAATGATTCATGGAAGGATTGAATATATAGTTGTGTGTGCAACATGACAGAATTGTTTTAAAAAAGATGCATATTTTTTCTTGCTTTCCAATGAGGACTATCCAATCAGAATCATCTACATCACTACAAGCAATCGAGTAACAGTGGGCTTTTCTCTTCGAGATCAATTTCGTCGAGACGAAATCATATCAATTACTACATAGTAGGATCTGTTGTGGTCACAGATGTGGTCGCATTATATTTTTTGCGATTCAGTTAATATATCATTCAAAATGCAGATTGTGGCTGTTGCAGGTGTGAATTTTCACATAATTTACATATTTACTAAAAAAAAATGTTCAAATTGTCATATTAAACTTAACTAGTTGTATTTGTTAGTATTATACTTTTAATTGCATAAAATAGATCAATGACTATTTTATTAAGAAACAATATTAAATTTAACAAAATTAGTTTGCATTGAAAGTACATAAATAATATACTACATAAAATACAAAGATATATAGCAATGCCAACAATATATTCTCAACATAAATATTACATAATCCTATTTGTTAATAATTGCCAAAACAAAATTAACTTAATATTATTTAAATTACACATTTTAATAACAAGGCATTAAATATCACTGTATAGTGTCACAAATTAATTCATTAAATTCAATCATGAGTTAGTTCACAATTTTTTATATAAGAAAATTTTTAAATCAATTTAAAAAGTTGTCTAAATTAATTGTAATCACTTAATTAATAATAATTATCATTAATATTTTCATCATCTAATTATGATTTTGAAAATTAATACAATCAATTGATTTAATCAACTTAAAATTAACATAATCAATTTAATTATTCATAAATAATTTCAAAATAAATGTTATCAACTCAAGATGCTATTAAATTAAATTAAATTGATTCCCTAATATTCTTATCTTCTCTCTCTCTGTGACAGTCAAGTCTTACACTCTCTATTTTTGTGTCCCTCTATGTCTACATCTCTCGATCTGCATTCTCTGAAAAAGCTTTTATTTTACACAATCAATTACATCTGTCTCCCTTGCCCTCTCATCTCCATCTTATTTTTTGTCCATTATTTACCTTTCTTATCCTTTAATTTCTTAATACTCATATTCAAATTATTTTTCTTTTATTTTTTTTTGGAAAGGAGAAAAAAATTTAAGCATTTACTTCATCTAAAGAGGAGAAAATCAGAGGCAAAACCATTTGACGCTTCTTGATTTGCAGGTATTGGATTGTGGAATTGAAAGCATTGATCTATCTTTCAGAGCAAGTAGCTTCAGGTTTGATTATCAGTCGTTATGCTGGATTGGTTGAGGTTTGATTTTCAGTTGCTATATTGGATTGCGATTTGAGAGCATAGATCTACCATTCAAAGCATAGATTTGTAATTTAGAGTGTTAATTTGTATTCCAAGGCATGGATTGGCATTTATTTTCACTTTTAAAGTTTTAGAGTTTGATTATGGAACCTTGGGGGCCTTTGTCCTTTTCTTACCATGTAAATTGTTATTTTTTCTTAAATTTATTTTTTTATGTCTATGAAGCATTAAATTTGAAAAATCTCTTTTGCATTTGTATTTCTTTGTGCTTCTGATAAGATTGCATCTTCTTTCTGCTCAAAAATAGCAGCTCATGTTACGGTGAAATACGCTTGAAGCAGCCTGTTATGGCCACATCAGACCACAAAGCCATTTTTTATCGTCATTAAGGTCCGTTATACATGTGAATTTCAATCACACCACAAAATTGGCGAAATACGAATGCGGTGCCTCTTGCATTTGCAATCTTGCAGGCATTTTTTGTGTTGTGCTCTGTTTTTTAAATCCTTGCTACATTGTCACACGCAGTTTTGCTACTCTTGAACGTGAGGCCCCTTTTCTTCTAAACATTATGACTGGTATTCTACAAACCCAAGGAAAAGCGAGTTTGTTAACTACAAAGATAAGGAGCTACAACTTTGTGCTGTTGATGGTAGAAGCATTTTTTTTATGCTTCGGTAGTTTCCACTTTTAAATTATGTCCCATGTCCTCTGCTCCATTTCTCGAATGTCCAATGCATTTGTGTTTAAAGACTAAGAAATGGAGGTGCGAACGGAAGCTTTTATGTCTCACAAGCCCTCTCTTCATCTTCATGATATCTTTAGCATGTAGCTTAATTTATTGTGAGTTTATTTGCTGTTTGATATTTCGTTGTTTCTGCTCTCAGTGCTATGTTTATATTGTTGATACTGTCATTTGATTATTATCTTTGCCTGATTTGAAAAATCAACTATTGACGTTAGAGCTCTTAAAAAATTGTTAGGGTTTGTCTATTTTCATTAAACAATAACTTCATCTATTTCAATGGCACTCATAGTGAAAATTGTGATTTTTGAACTATTAAAAAATGAAGGATGTGTTTAAATATGTTTTTGTTTTTGTCTTTTTAAAAACTGTTTTCAAAAACAGTTTTAAAAAACTCTTTTCTCGTTCTCAGAAATTCTTTTTGAATTAAAGGAAAACCAATATTAGTGGGTAGTTGATATTGTAAATAAGGAAATATCTTATTTAATTATAAAACTAACATTCAGAACAAGAAAATAAGTTTAAAAAATAACTAAAAGTTATTTCTATCTTTTTATTTTTAAATTGCATATTTAGAGAATAATTTTTAAAAATAGATTTTTCTATTTTAAAAAATAAAAATAAAAGAAAACAAACAGACCCGAAATCATTTTTTTAATTTTTAGATGCCTTTTGACTTGTGGGAGATTGTTGAGCAAGGGTTTAAAGCCAATGCTTTGTATAGCGTTCTCAGTGCTCTTACTGCTTACCGACAAAAGGAATGTAGTATATTCTTTCCAAAAGAATCAAAATTGATTGTTGCCCAGGATAACGACCAGTGGCTACATGCACATCGCATTAATAACTAAAATCAAAATAAGCAAATCTTTCCTCTCTAAACGCAGTTCGCCTTGATACATTACTACAAAATCGTAATTTTGCGTTGGTCAATAGGCATCAATCGTATGTTAAAATAACGTCTATATAAATGCGGCAATATTTTTGAAATCATTTAGACAAATTAGACAAAAGTTTTCTGATAAACCGATGTCTATAATTAAACAATAACTTTTTTAAAATTTGAATGAAAATTTACAATGACAGTTAACTTAGGAAACCATCATTCAAAAGGCATTTAAAAAGCATTTAAAAATACATTTATATGTCTTTTAAAAGATTATGTGGGAAGAAAAATACATTTATAAGATCTCCTTAAGCAAAGCAACGACCATCACTTATTTATAATAAACAAAACTAAAGTGTCAATTTTTATTTAATAACTATTGTTTATAATTTAGTTTATTCAATATATATTTCATATTCATTCTTCATTTCAAAACATCCCGATGATGTCTTAACCTCTATTGTTTAACTTTATCATGTGTTTGAGGAAGAGGAAAATAGATCTCTTTCCATCTCATTTAGCACATTTTGGAGATGTATAGAACTTGATTATTGTTACTTTATCTATTATCATCTCTAAATGTGTCAAATAAGATGAAAAGGGAGTTATTCTCCTTTTCTTCAAACACATGCTAGCATTGGTAATGGAGGCAAATGTATTTTCTAGATCCATGATTTACTAATATTAAAATTTGATAAATAGCTATGAGAACTAATACCAAGTTTGGCAATGATAGTAGAAGACTAAAGTGCTCTTTTTTGTATAATATTGTTGTAAATTTACATTTGTTGATGTAATGATATATAAAATGAATAAAATTTCATTGCAAAGTCAAAAGTGATTCTCTATCTAATGAGGCATACTTTCTTTCTAATTTTAAGACAATTTTCTTCAATTTTGCATTTGTGCTTATTAATTATCTTGTAGGACTAAAGTTTCATTAGGCTATGACTAAATATGTAATGTTAGCATTCACTAGAAAATCATAGAATATAAATATAAGGATTTGTTTTATATATATTTTTTTTTTACAATTTAGTTTTTTATTTCATAATCGATCATATTTTGTTGAGTTTCACTTTGATATAGTTTTTTTAGGTTTGTATAGTTAAGAAACTTGATTTCCCATGCAAAATTTTAATGCTTATTTCCACACACTTATAGGTATTAGATTCAAGAGTACTTTTCTAATGAATACTAATCTCATATATTGATCAACAGGTTACCAATAACGAAACACCCATCTTTAACTAATGCAACCATTTACCATTTTCTAACTTTTTTTTTACCTTAAACACATTTTGATAGTTATGGAGATATTGGTTGATAGAGAGCAGGAAATATAGGGAGTAGGGATATCCATGACAAATTAGGACATAATTTTCCTTTTACCTTAAACACATAATTTTTCTATTTGTAATTTTTGCAACATCCAAATTTCTTTGTGTTTAACTAGTTCCTTTGCAATTTGAAAATGTTTCGAATGTATGTCATTTAGCAATACAAATCATTAGGTATTCCCTAATTCTATATATCAATTGCATTATAATGTTGGAGTATTGTATTTTTGGTGGTTTTGGATGTATTTCAAGTAAAAAATAGTGTAACAGAAATTTACATGAGATGCCATACAGAATAGAGAAGGCACAGGCATAGGAGTTTTCTTTTTTGGTGAATATATTCTTATGTTCTAAGACAATCCACTACAAAAAATTTTTTGGCTTTACTCTCTCATCGATGTTATATTCTTAGAAGAACTATTTTAGAAACTTGGGATTTGAAATATATATATTTCATGAAAATGATTCTAATGGCCCTTTTGCAACAAAATCAGAAATGTATTTGTTCATAATTATAGATCCAAAGAAGATATGAGGATTACGAACAAGAAAGAGCACAAACGCAAGGAGATCATGATCTAAATCAAAGTAATAGAGCCTTCACCATAGGATTCGGAAAATTACATTGAGTAATATTTGAATCTCGATATTTATTAAATATACCAACATGCTACCTTTTAGATTCTAAAGACTAAAGAAGATTGTAGAGCAAAAAGAAAAAAAGGATTGCATAGTCGTAGGTCAACAAAGGGTGATGATTGTTTAATTTCCATGTTGGATTTTGCATATTTTACGTGAGTTTAACGTAAATTATAAATATAAATTTGTATATAAATTCATACAATTTTTTTTTAAAATTTTGTGAATGATGTCCTTTGTACTCAACACCTGAGTTAAAATTTTAATTTGAAGACCTCAAGTATTAGAATTCTGGTAACATATACACAATTTTTAAATTTTTGGAAAGCCAGTTTAAAAATATTGTACATAAAAATAAGGAAAATAATCAATATTTGAGGTACGAACATAATTAATGCTCCTGCTGTCAAATACAAACATGAGATACATGAAAATGTAGAAGGCATGCATTTAAATAGTCAAATACAATAATTGTAACTACAATTGTTGTACTAGATTAAACTGATAAATAATTTTGTGTTTAAAAAGTTGAGTAAACATAATATTTATTTCTCATTTACAAAAGTGGTAACTATTATATCTTTCAAATTTTATAACTACTATTATTAGTCATTTGTTTTTGTATTTATTGTAATTGTTCATCTATCTATTTACTTGTAACACTAAAATATATAATAAAAAGAATGAATATAACCTAAAAACAAGCATTTACTTGATATTATTAAGGTGAAATTTAAAATAATGATGGTTTAAATTATATTTTTATGATATAATACATTTAAATGTGATAAATTCCTTTGAGCATTCTAAAGAAAGAATTGATCACTTAATTGATAATGGCATTGGTCAATTTCATTGCTATTAAATTTTATTGAAGATTAGTGCCTTATGAATAGTGCAACAATACACACTATTTTTAAGAATAGAAAATAATTTCTCCTAATTAGTTTTTGGTGAAAATTAAGACAGTACAATATCAGATAGTACACAATTTGATTTAATACTCTCGGGGAGCTAATATAATTCTACTAGGAGAAATATAATTTAACAACCAAGATGACCTAAAACTAATGACCATGTGGCAAATTAACAACATATATGTTTGTTGCTAAACTATAATTTTTGATGAAATTTTCGTTGCTACAGGATGTATTTTTTGGGTTTAATGACAAAAATATCTGTCAATAAATGTGCATTCATCATTACTTTCATCAAGAAATTAGAAAAATATTTATGAATTTCTCTCATTTAGTGAAGGAAAATTACATTGCTAATATAGGGATTTGTAGAAAATCATTAGCATCATTATTTATAAATTTGTTACTAATTCTATCATTAAACTGAGAAATATTGCTAATTTTCTAGCTATTTTCATAACTACTTATGTAACAAACACCCTGCATAAATCTAATTCAATCAAAACCAATATCGATTCAACAAATAAATTTCAAGAATCAAATTTCTTAAAATTGAATGTCAATCATTTATTCATATAACATAAAACTATAACCTCTCATTATAAAACCTATATATATATATATATATATATATATATATATATATATATATATATATATATATATATATATATATATATATATATATTACAGTTCTAAAAATGCAAAACAATGTCAAACAATTGATGTTTGTTAATGAGAAAACCAATGTATCTAATGGTGCAATGACATTTTTAAAAATATGACAACTTAACCCATCAATTCAAATAAAAAACCAATGTTGACACTTGAAAAGCTTTTTACTTTAATTATTAGATTACCAATGACAAAAAGAAAGTGAAGAGTTAGTTCAAAAAATTGGGATATAGTTAACTGCCAATTTTTTTTATATAAAACTAATATTTAAAGTGATGCCAACCACCAATGTTAGGAAATGAAATCATCTAAGATGTCCATTTTTTTATAAATAACTGACTTGTTTTCTTATGCAAGACTTTAGATATTGGTTTCTAAAATAATCAACATTTAAAGTCATGAGTTGTGGTATTTTTGAAAATATGAAGAAATTTTAGACATCAATTTAAAAAAAAATTGAAGTGTTTTCTTCTCACAGGACTTTAAATGTCAATTCCTAAAATAATCAATGTTTAAAATCATTAGAGTAATAAATTTATGAAAAGGAAATTTTATGGGTCAATTCTTAAGAAAAATGATTTTTTTTATGAGACTTTAGATGTTTGTTCATAAAATAACTGAATTTAGATGTTAGTTCATAAAATAGCTAACATATAAAGTTATAAGAATGATGACATTTTTCCCTATAAATGAAGCAAATCTTTTTGTTTCTTATTATCACCCTTTCTCTCCCTCTTATTTGTTTTCATGCTCAATTTTTGTCTCCATCTAGCTCTCTATGTAAAATAGTAGATCTCATGCTATCTTCTACAACACATCAATGACCTATTGATACCCCTTCAACTAGCATCAAGTATGGAGTGGATTCAAAACATAGGAGTTGCATTTCTTATTTCTGTTTCTCAAGTCTACAACTCTTGCATTTCTTCGATGTTTTGTGTAGTTTTTTTAAGAGATTTTTGTTTGTATTTCCTTTGTATAATTTTTGTAGTTGTTTCTGAGTTTTAGATGTTTATTATGTTTATGATAAGATTTTGTAGTAAAGTTCGAAGTTGATCATACAATGATGAGAAATGAAGAAAAAGTGAAACTAAAGTCCATAAAAATGGTCAGTTTTATGATTTTAAGAGGGTAGATCTCTTTGGTGGTTTATCAATGGATAAATTTCAAAAAGTTACATAAAATAAAAAAATTTCACTGCAAATGAATAAACAAGCGCAAAGTATGTCTTTCAAAAAATTTCAACTTAAAATATATGTTTTTAGCAAGATGCTAAATTTTATTTATTTATTACTATAAATATTTTGGTGATGAACCAAAAAATTGACAAAAAAAAAAACTATTATGTAAACATTTTATGTCAATTTTTTTTATTAAATGCCAACATGAAATATAAAAAAATGAAAATAATGTCTAGAGCAAAGACTTTGATTTTTTAGCAAAAAAATGATATGATAACCTTTTTCACGTTGTTTATATAACAGATGTGGAATAGTCTAATATTCAACGTCACTCGCATATACCTCAGTTATACATACATACATACACAACAATCTTCATTAATTTTTTTTTCAAAAAAAAAATGGATGGTAAGGGTTTAGAAGTTTGAGGTCTTTTTAAACTCATCAATGGAAAATAACAAAATAAATTGAATCCCAACCGACCCTTGCTCATTATTTTCCCCGCTATTATTAGGATTTCCTTCCTTCCATTTCTACTCTTTGTTTCACCACTGACCTTTGCTCTTTATTTCCCCGTCATTCTCCTAATCATCTAAAGAAACCAGGGTCTCAAAACGCAACCTAATCTGCATAGTCTTTATATTCTCCTTCTTTGGACCTTTACCTTTTGGGTTTACTTCTCTTCCTACAACCTCATTCACCATCATTCGTATGGTTGTTTTGTTTTACTGAGCAATCATCCAAGGCGCGAAGTTCTCCTCCCCAACCGTACTTCTATTATACTGTCCGTGACTCTTCGCCCCAAAGACTCCCACCACTTATGTCTCATCCGTATCCTTTCTTATTAGATTCTGGGCACACTTCTTTTTTGTGGCCATATTTTCCACATTGAAAATAGATAGAATGAGGTCCCTCATACTCCACACAGTAAGTCTTATTCAATAGCTAAATTTAGGTAAGAATCTCTCACGTAGATCAAATTTGACACAAACACGGGCAAACTTTGCTCGTTCAACTAGATCACCATTTCCATTTTTTTCCCTTCTTAGTGTATTTTATCTGCTTTAACCGCATGAACAATTCTGTTACCTAATCTATAAAACTCAATTGGAAGTCCAGGCTCTCTAGCCCAAATAGCTATTTGTCAGGAATCCTCTTCATAGGGATTAAAATTTTCTCTCCACCTTTGAATGATTAAGTAATGATCCGCAATCAGCCATAGGCCTTCCTGAAGCATGTAATTATAATCTTTAGTATCCGAGAACCTGACAAAATAATAATCATAATTCATGTCTAAAAACTCAAAGGCGTCCCGTGATGTCCATATTTTCTTTAGTACCATCTTAAGAAATCTCATCCCTAGCCTCTTATGAAATAATTTGACAATATGAGCCATCTTCCAATGCTGGCATCGCTTTTTCTTTTCCTTCTTCAAGATATGGATTATCGGCAAGTAGGATTGTTGTCTTCATCTTCTCCATCTCTCATCTCATCCCCTCCTCTCCTTCATCCTTTTTAGCAGCCATTATTTCATCAATTTCCTCATCACTATCCATTTGACCTCCTTCACCATTAAAGCCTAACAGTTTTTCCCGGTATGAAATAGCCTGTCTCTTCTTTACTGTTCTCGGGTTACACTGCACTACGAATGTCATCTCATGTAGTTCCATTGACCCTATTGTTTCGAACTTCATTATTAGGGTTTAGGGTTTTTGTTATATGTGTTACATATATCGGATTTCGTTATTTTCATATATACATCACTATGGAAATATAAATCCACGTCACGTTGATTTAAAATTGATAAATATATGAGTGACATTGTATATAACACCATTCCACCTTCGTTATAGAACGAAAATAAAAAAAGTTACCATTTCAATTTTTTTCTAAAAAAGTCGAAGTATTTTGTTTAAAAATATTTTTTTTTTTTACATTTTACATTGGGTTTTAGTAAAAAACAAATCAACATGAAACATTTATGTAACCATTTTTTTCAGTTTTTCACTTGATTTCCAAATAATTGGAGTAACAATTGAATAAATTCAAGCATCTTGCTAGAAACATGTATTTTGAACTAAAAATTTTTGAAGGTCATAACTTTGCGCTTGTTTGTTCATTTGGAGTGAATTTTTTTTATGCTATATAACTTTTCAAGATCTATCCATCGACAAACTACCAAAGGGATTTGCCCTCTCAAAATCACAAAAATGGCTATTTTTCATGAACCTTTTTTTTCACTTTCTTTCATTGCTCATCATTGTATGATTGATTTTGGACTCTATTACAAAATCTTATATAAACATAATAAATATTTAAAACTTAAAAACAATTACAAAAATTCCACAAAAGAAATACGAACAAAAATATTTTAAAAATCCTACACAAAACATCAAAAATAAAAATGCAAGAGATCCAAACTAGAGAACTGGAATTAAGAAATGCAACTCATATTTTGAATGAGCTCCATCCTCAATGCTAGTTGAAAGAATATCAATACCTCATTGACATGTGGAGGAGAATAGAGCAAGATTTAGTATTCTACATATGGAGCTGGATGGAGATAGAGATTAAGCTTGGAAACAAATTAAAGGGAGAATGAGAGTGATAATAAGGAAGAAATAATATTTACTTTATTTATAGTGCAAAAATTTCACCCTTCTTATGATTTTAAATGTTGGTTATTTTATGAACTTGTGTCTAAAGTCTTGTAAAAAGAAAGCATCACTTTTTTTAAGAACCAAAATATAAAATTTCCTTATATTTTCATAAATGTTATTGTTCTAATGATTTTAAATATTGGTTATTTTAGAAATTGACATATAAAATTTTGTAAGAAGAAAATACATCAATTTTTTTAAAATTTATGCCTAAAATTTCTTCATATTTTTAAAAATATCATGACTCTCATGACCTTAGATATCAATTATGTTAGAAACTAATGTTTAAAGTCTCACGTAAGAAAACATATTAGTTATTTATAACAAAAATTGATGTCCTCAGTGATTTCATTTTCTAACACTGGTGGTTGACATTACTTTAAATGTCAATTTTATAAAAAAATGAGTGTTAACTATATTCCAATTCTCTAAACTAACTCTTCCCCTTCGTTTTGATATTGGTTATCTAATAACTAAAGTAGAAAGTTTTTTCAGTGTCAATGTCAATTCTTTATTTGAATTAGCATATTAAGTTGCTTATATTTTTAAAAACACCATTGCATCTTATTTATATTGGTTTTCTCATTGTTGTTTGATGTTGTTTTCACATTTCTGTAGCAATGATATATATATAGTTTTTATTTATATGAATAAATGATTGAGTTTTAATTTTAAGAAATTCAATTCTTGAAATATGTTCATTGAATCGATATTTGTTTTGGTTGAATTGTATTTTTGTAGAATGTTTGTTGTATAAATAGTTATAAAAATAGCTAGAAAATTAGCTATTAGTGAATATGCCCTAAAACCAATCATATTGATGATTGTAAATTTGAATCGTATTATTTTAATGACAATTCCAATTATCATATTTATACATATATAGTATGCGTAATATATTTAATTATGATAATAACCTTAGAATAATTGTACTCTTAAATATCCCTAATCATATATCATTATGGATTGGATTGCTTTGATATATTAAGACTAGCATGTGTGGTGACTTATATGAGATATTAAGTCTGCACATGAGTACAAGTTAGAGAACTTGTATACTAGACCAACCCACCCTAAGAATACTACATGGATCATTGTATGAGTGTCATGAGTGATTCCTAGTGATCATTATTAATATGGTCCTTTGACTTGAGATCACCAAGGTTCTTACATGTGAGTTTCATATTTTGATGCTACTACATGTCATTCATAGTTGAGTAAATGCAAGGGTAGTTATTAGATGTGTCATGTATCATGTGGAGGGATTTGGGTGATCAAAATAGAATTTGTCCCTCCTATATAACAAGAGTGACATTTGTGGACCCCTTGATTAAGTAAAGCTGAGAAAATGCATGACTATGCTCAAATGAATTGACATGAGATGTCAATTACATTTGCTTCATTCAATTTACTTAATAATTAAGAAACCTTTGGATTAGGCTATACGGAAATGACATGATGCAAGTCTCATGCTCAATCTA
The DNA here is from genome assembly GCA_020226215.1 of Sindora glabra. Classification (NCBI taxonomy): domain Eukaryota; kingdom Viridiplantae; phylum Streptophyta; class Magnoliopsida; order Fabales; family Fabaceae; genus Sindora; species Sindora glabra. The sequence goes on along the minus strand of CM035227.1, from coordinate 39,665,006 downwards.
GATGTTTAGGATAAAAGGATATAGATTATAATCACATGTAAAGGTTCAGTCGAATCACCAACTTTCTCATTACTTGGATAACAATGATGGGTTGCTAGACACCGCTCATTATTTATGATCATTAATATGATTTATGATCATTACCAATGTAATGAGAGCCTGTAGGGCTACATACTTAGAACCTAGTGGATTTGGATTGATGGACTAAATTGTTTGAGCCTAATATTTGAGAATTCCATGTTATAATTATAAGGCCTAACAATAAGTGTATAATTATATATGGAACAAAGCCCAATTAGTTAAGATTTTCTATGCACCTATTTAAATAGGCTTATTACATAATAATAGATTATTCATGCATCCTAAAGCATAAAAAAACCCTAGTAGCCCTCCTTGACCATAACCCTTGAAGAGGTATATCTAGCACTACAAGGCAAAGGAGGAAAATTCCAATCAGTGGTCATGGAAGTTCGCTAGTGATTTGCATGGATACTTCGGAGTTTTCGACTGAAAGGAAGTCGAAAAGGTGATTAACGTACGAGTCCTTGAATCATCGGAAAGGTATTGACCGAATCCTTATTCTAATCTAACGTTTTGTATGGATCCTTTGCTTGGGATTAGTTAATTTATGTTGTGTTTATTTGACTCCTGATCCTAACATTAACAATATGTCTTAGTTTAGTGACAAATTTATAAATAATGATGCCAATAAATTTTTAGAAATTGCCATATTAGCAATGTAATATTCCTTCACTAAACGGGAGTAATTAATAAATATTATTTTAATTTAATGATAAAAGTAATGATGAATGCATATTTATTGATGGATTTTTCTATCATCAAACTTAAAAAATACATCTATTAGCAATGAAAATTTTGTCACAAATTATTGTTTAGCAACAAACATATTTGTCATTAATTTGCCACATGGTCATTAGTTCTAGGTCATTGTGGTTATCAAATTATATTTCTCCTAGTAGAATTATATTAGCTCTTCAAAAGCATTAAATCAAATTTTGTATTACATGATATTGTATTGTCTTAATTTTCATGGGACACTAATTATGAAAAAATATTCTCTATTCTTAAGAATAATATATATTGTTGCACTATCCATAAGGTAGTCATCTTCAATATAAATTTAATAGTAATGAAATTGGTGAATACCATTATCAATTAAATGATCAAATCTTTCTTCATAATGTTCAAAGGAATTTATCACATTTAAATGTGTTATACCATAAAAATCATAGTTTGAACCATCATTATTTTAAATTTCACCTTAGTAATCTCAAGTAAATGCTTGCTTTTATCTTATATTCTTTCTTTTTACTATTTATTTTAGTATTATAAGTGAATAAAGGGACAAATAATTACAATAAATACAAAAATAAAGGACTAATAATACTAGTTGTGAAATTTGCGAGATATGATAGATACTACCTTTGTAAATAAGAGATAAATGTTGTGCTTACTTAGTTTTTTAAATACTAAATTATTTATGAGTTTAAATCTAATATAGTAATTATGGTTACAATTATTGTGTTTGACTATTTAAATGCATGCCCTTTAGATTTTCATGTGTCCTATGTTAATCAAAAGTTAAATATGGCAATTGAATGTGGAATTTATGAAAATGTAGGAAGCCCATGCATTTGGATGGACAAGTCTAACAACTACAATTACAATTATTATATTAAATCAAAACTCAAAAAGAAATCTAATATTTAAAAAATGAGTGCATAATGTATTACATTGCATTTACGTAAACATTTATCGCTGAGGAAGGGCAAAAAGGGTCTCAAACTCTAAAAAATTTTCATGTCCTTATTTTTATATACAATATTTTTAAGCTGGCTATCCAAAAATTTGAAAATTGCGTATATGTTATTAGAATTTTAACACTCGATGTCTTCACATTAAAAATTTAACTCCAATGTCGAGTACAAAGGATATTATTCAGGAATTTTTATAGAAAAAATTGTAAGAATTTATATACAAATTTTTATTAAACTGACGTAAAATTTATAAATTCCAACATGGAAATTAAACAATCATCACCCTTTGTTGACCTACGACTATGCAATCTTTTTCTCCCCCATCTTTTTTTGCTCTTTTGTCTTAGTAAAACTCTACAATCTTCTTTAGTCTTTAGAATCCGAAAAGGAGCATGTCAGTAAATTTAAATATTATCGAGATCCGAATATTTTACTTTATATAATTTCTCGAATTTTGTAGTGAATGCTTTATTACTTTGATTTATATCGTGATCCCTTTGTGTTTTGGCTCTTCCTTATTCCTTAACTCCATATATTCTTCAGATCTGTGATTACGAATAAATACCTCTTTGATGGTTGTAAAGGAACTGTTAAAATTATTTACATAAAATATACACATTTCAAATTTTAAAGTTTTAGAATGATTCCTTTGAAAGTATAACCACGATGAGAAAGAAAAATAAAAAATAAAATTGTAGTGGATATTCTTTTAGAAAATAAAAAAATATTCATGTTATTTTCCTATCTTGATTTGCCTTACTTAAAAGGCAATAGTTGAGAGACAATTAATTTAAATTACTTTGATTTACAATTATGGGAGGTAATTAATTTAGATTACTCCATTTTAGAAATAATTACCTCCAAAATAAATTTAAAAACAATTTACTTATTAGAATTAAAATAATTTCCCACTCTAAAAATATTCACTTATAATTTAATCTCTTTAATTATCTAAATTAATTAAATAATAGGGTATGCCCCATCTCATGTACAACATAGTAGGATCAATCAAATTGGAGCAAAGACAATAGACTGCGACTTGCAAGTCGAGCAACTCGTCTTCCTTGGCCTTGTACATTCTTCGGCGGTTTCTATTCATTTTCTGGTTAGGAAAGAGGAGACCTTGGTCGTCGCATACACTTTCTTTTTGTTTACCTTGGTCTTTCTTTTTGACCTTGTCGTTGGGAGGAAAATTAAGTTTTCATTTCACATACAACAACAGTTGCACAACAGGTATCTTCCATAGCTGAGAAAGTGTATTTTTGAGATTATTAATTACTACATTCGTGTGGACACATGCGCACGAATTTGAAAGCTGGGAGGATAATAGTTCCAATAAGAAACTTTTATTATTTCTTGGTTGATAATGACGTTCCAAATAGACTAAGAACAGGGCAACACTTTTAATTAATTAAATAACTTTTATGTTTTAATCAAATTTTCTTTAATTGACTATAAGTCTATAACCAATATCCGAACTTTCTTTTTGGGTCAATCAGTGCAAACACCATTCTGTTCACGTCATAAGCAACCAACTCTTTTGGCTAAACGGGGTCGTTCAATTGATTTAGTAATTCACTAAACTTATGTAATTCCTAAGGGTTTAGTATGCCTATTAAACTTGTAATTTTTCAGAAAAAAAATGATAATTGGACTGAATTTAAATTTTTTGTACGTAGGTTGTTAATCTGCGATAAGTAAATATTTCTATAGAAGATAAGACTAATGCAACATTTTCATAGTTTTTTATAGTAAAAGGTTGTATAAAAAGAATATAAAAAATTTTGATTTAAATTTAATTTATTATTAAATATAAATCAATTTTACAATATCATTCACTCATATATTATCATATTAATAAGAATGATTAAATTTATTTATTATATTTGTAAAAATTATGAAGAATAAATATAATAAATAGTCCTTTATCCTTTCTAGGTGAAAATGAATATATGTGGGGAGCAAGAAGCAAAATTCGATTCGCGGGATTTTGGAGGTGCAGCCCTTGCAACTCATCCTTTTCAAAGAAGATTGAAAACGAGAGAGTAGCGCAGAAGCTACTTCAAAAAAACCTGAATTATAACCAAGATGACATCCTGCATGGATTTTTCATGTGGCTGGCAAACATCTATCACTTTATGTTTCTTTTACTTATTTAAAATTTTCCATAATTTGTATTTATTTTATTAGGCTTTTATTTTACACAATAATTTTTTATTTTTTGACATGGACCAATTTAATGAGGTGTCATAGTCAAATTGGTCGACAGTATAAAATACATATACACTAATTATTGGACCAAATGCTTAACTATTTCTACTCCCATTATTATTTACTGCATATTTAATTTTTTCATATAAACAGTCACACTCATTAACTGATTATTTAAAAAAAATTCATCAAACGTCCAAAAATTTGACCACTGTTATTTTTCACCAAATAACAATTGTCGTCTTTCAATTATTTCAATTTAATCTTAAATTTTCATTTTTTTATCATTGTATAAGAAAACTTTATATGAAAAAGTTTAAAAATTATGAAATTTATTCACAAGCCTTTGATAAATACTATTAATACAAATTTCTTTAAAAAACATCCCCCAGCGTAACCTAAATGACACTTTTCTTACATGATGCATAATTTATCTAACAAAAAATCAATCTTCGTAAAGTAGGCATTTTTTTAACATGCTTTCGGTCTATTGTATCATGCAGAGATTCAAAAAGCGGACTGCATCAGCTGATGCGGCCGCAATTTTGCGATTGCGGAAGTCTTCGCATTCGAATAAGGGCGCAATTGCGGTGTGAATGAAAAACACAGTTGTAACGGCGCGTTGCAGTTGTTGCGCTTGCGGCCTGATTCAGGGCATTTTCACCGTATTTTTCGGCGATAAGCCATTTTTATGGCGAAAATATAAGCTGTCAGTATCTCACCTGCAACAAGAGCAAAATAATAAAAAGCAAATGTCAAGTCTAAAAGTGGAAGATACAAAAATAATTTTTTTAAAAAAAAATAAAGAAAGTTAACTACTGTGATGCAACTGGAAGATCTATTAACGTCCATCAATAAATAGAAAGAATATATATATATATATATATATATATATATATATATATATATATATATATATATATATATATATATATATCAATTAATTAAAAGATTATCATGGGATGGATTCCAGCACACTACTGGCAGGAAGGATGTATTGATATATCATTTTACATATTAAATTTACATTTTATCATGGTTGAATTTTGCATGCTATATAATAATATATTAATGATTAAATTTAGTAATATATTAATACAACACAATGAATTTTTTCCAAATTTGTAGAATATTTTGTGGAATCGAAAGAGTTATGCATTAAATTATATAAATAATTTCACAAGAGTATTTTTGAAAGATAAAATATTTTTGTCATTAAAATATTATATTTATTTTAAAATTTGTATTTTGTTTGAATAATTTGTTTTGAAATTTAAAAATAGACAATTAATGTTTTGAGAAATTCAATATCTTAAAAATTTAAATTTTCTATAATTTAAATGATCTTAAAACTGTTGAATAATTTTTTAGCATGTATGACAAGTTCTAATAATATAAGGCTATATATTCATTTTAGTAATTTAGTTATATAGTCATTAATTGTTGAATATATTTTTTCCATCATTAGTGATAATATTGTATAATTTTTAATTTTAAAAGTAATTTAACATATCAAATTGTATGAAAATATAGTGAAATAGAATATTTATGTGATAAATTTTGAAAAATTCACAGCTGTGACGATCGCAATTCTCATTATGACACCTATAATATTTGCAATCATAAAAAACACAATGCCACGATATCTATAACCACAACTACAATTTAAACTCCTCGTATCAAGCAAATAGTACAAATTAATATGTGGTCAACTATCCCAAGTATATGTGATAACTCAAAAATATGTTGGTGACGCAATCACATTTACACAATCTTCATTATTTTTTTAAAAAAGAATTGGACAAGTTATATAATAAAGGTTTAGAAGTTTGAGGTTTTTTTAAAGTGATTAATGGAAAATAACAAAATAAATTGTATGCCAACAGAATTTTAAATTCATTATTATAGAAGATTATTGTCAATAAAGGCTTTATGTAATCAGATCAGATTTTAAATCATTTAGTACTTTGAGTACAATTCAAATTACGTTAAACCAACATCATCAGTATGCATTAGGGTAATTGGAGACGTCAATAAACTGAGTAAAAGATTTAAATATATATTCATTTCTCTTATTTATGTCATAATTATTTTTCTAAGATTAGCTTAGTGGACGTAATTTATAGATGATAGGTGCTTTTGTTTATTTTAATTCTAAGTGGCATCCTTTTAGACTTATATTTATAGATGCTCGACCTGTTCTTCAAGTCTTCTAAGGTAAAACGACGTTCGACCCATTCTTTATCCGACAACATCTGTAGATGCTTTTGTTTAATTTAATGCTAAGTCGCGTCCCTTCAGACTTCCCGTTGAATTATATATCATAGATAAACAGAAGCCCTTAGACAACACTAATTACACAAAAAGATGATAAATAAAGGATAATTCGTTATTTTTTATTTTTAATATAAAATTTGATTTTTAATATATCATATTTTAATTAGTATCCAGAAATAAAAATAAAACGTTGAAGTACAAGAATAACCCATTAATTATTATCCATCAATAATTTAGTAAAATATGAAAGTGCAATGGAGTCTAATTTTTATAAAAGAAACAAGTTTTGTGCAATTTCATAAATCCCAATATGGAATTTACGCAAAACTGATGAATGATAATCAATGAAATTAATCTTTACCTAATTTTTGGTTAAAAATTCAATTTTTCATTGCTGGTAGTTTCTTTGATTCTTTTACCGGAAAATTTTCACTCGGCTTATACATTCTACTCATATATGTATAAGTGTATTTTTTTTTTGGGGGGGGGGGGAGCACTTAACTTTCTTTTGAATCACATAAGATATATGTTTTTATTGAAAGCTCAACTTTTCAATTATATTATGAATTTTTTGGAAAGTGTGTAAAGTTATTTATTTGATATTAAAAAATCTCTATTTTTTAAGAATTAACTTCTTGCATCTTATTTGGTTCAAATTAAAAATTTTTAAGAAGTATTACCAAAATTACTACTAAATTTTTCAGAACTACAATATAAAAAGAATTAAAAATATCTATGAACTTCAAATAAGATGACTTTTTTAAGCTTATAATTCTTATTTTTAATTTTTATAAACAAAAAACTAGAAATATCTATTCTTTCTCTTTAAAATCATGTTTCTAACTATTCTCTTTTTCTATTGTATTTATTTAACATGTAATATCTGATTATTTAATTATTATAAAATTTAAAATTGATTTATATAAAAAATAATTATATATATAATAAACTCATGATGAATACAAAATGGTAGAGTAGTATTAGTCAACTTGAATAAGGGTAGTTTTATATTTTTAGTCATAAATAATACATGATCTTCATACCAAGAGAGTTTTATTAAGCAACTTTTTATGTTTTGTGAAAAAATAGGATTTTTTTAAAAAAATTCTGCTTTTTGCATTTCAATAATAAGGGATCTATCAAACAATTAAAGTATTTATCACTTCTTGAAAATTTGTTTTTTCCATACAATTTTCTACTAATTAAATAGTATTTTAAAACTCAAATCGGATTGATTAGTTCAACCAGGAACTAGACCCTAGTCCAATTCGGGCAAAGGCTAAAACTCAGAAGGGTGGTTCACCTGCTTTAAACCGCCAGAACCTAACAAATATCTGGAAACCCAACGAATCGATTATGAATTGGTTCAGACGAGTCTCCACTGTGCATTCTCATAAAAATGAAATTCACACTACCATCGACCCTCAACTTGCCACCCCTCTCATCGGACAAATGCAGTCCTTGCCACTAGACTAGCATGCTGTTTCAATATGTATATATAATCAAAAATATATATTGAGTATTGTCACTTAATATGAAGATATATTCATTATATTTTGACAAAAAAAGAAACAAAATATATTTATTATATAATAAATTATATTAATTAAGTTTATATTAAATATAATTTAAAATTATATTATTTTAATTAATTTCATTATTTTAAATATTTCTTAACTCCATTTAAATTATATTATACATGTTATCATAAACACTAATAATGAAAATATATTTATTTTTATTTAGTGGTAACATACAAATTTAAAATTTAGAAAAATATTATATTCTTAATAATTTAAAAATATTAATTTATAGTATGATGTGTTAATTTTTTATTATGTATATTTATAATTAAAAAAATATATTAACCAGTTCAATCATCTAGTTGAACCGGTTGAACTAGTCCGACCTTCATGTGTTCACCTTGCTAGGTTGATAGTCGGGTTGGGTTTTAAAACATTGCAATCAAACTTCATCTGAACCATAAAAAAATCGTTTGCTCTTATTTATTAAATAGTTTCTTTGCTTTGCTCCGTGGAAAAAGTGAGAATGATTTAATATTGAGTAATTTTATTAAGTCATAAAAGTTTTATCTCATTGTAATTATAACCATCCATCAATTTGGTTCATGTCGAGAAAAATTCAAATAACAGAAAAAGAAATTTTATCCATAGGAAAAACTAAGGCAACCACCTTCAAGAAAAACGCTTCATAATAGAAAGCGATGCACTATAGGTAATTTTGTTAATAATTTGAAAAAATAAATACACATGTTTGAAACTAATTTATTGCAATAAAAATTATATAGACATTGAAATAAAGATCTTAGATTAGCAGACCAAAATTAGTAAATGACTAGTTTGACGAACCAAATTATTTAGAAATGTCTCTAAAGGTTTTTGTAATATTAATACAATGTGTCAAAAATGAGATCCCAAATTGAATTTGGAATATAAATTAAGGGATGTTAATCAATAAATGATAATGGGATAAACTTGTACAGAAAAAATATTTGAACTTCAGATCTCGGACGTATAACTCAAGTTCCTTTATCACCACATCGTTCTTTAGAAGGTGAAACTATCTATTTATATATATTTTGCTTAGAAGTTGAGGTGGAAAAGGGAAGAGAAAAGTGTGCAGCAAAGGGATATGGTGAGAGCTCCATGCTATGACAATGGAACAAAGAAAGGAGCGTGGAGTAAAGAAGAGGACCAGATACTAAAAGTTTATATTGAGAGCCATGGCCACCCGGCCAACTGGCGTCAGCTCCATAGATCTGCAGGTGTGTTTGAAAATCTTAGACAAACTGCGAGCTAGTACTCCTTTCATTTCACTTTGATTATCTGTATATTCAAGAAATGAGAGAATGATCAGACCTCGATTCCTCAAGAAGATTATGAATTTTCAAGGATTCTGTGCAACAGGTTTAGCAAGGTGTGGCAAAAATTGCAGACTTCGTTGGATGAATTACCTTCGGCCTGCAGTAAAACTTGGGAGCTTGACCCGGGATGAAGACGAAACTATCCTTAATTTACATCAACAACTCGGGAATAAGTACGATTTTGTTTTTCTTAAATCTTTGCTATTTCTGTTCTGAATTTTCATTTTACGCGCTGCTAATATATACATGCATGATGCGTGATATACTGCTACATGTCATGTCTTCTTCTACATCATTGCTTTTGCCTTAAGTTTGTGAGAAATCATTGGAGATATGACAGAATTTTCTTATATTGCTGGTGTAATTATATATAAGGTACGTCATTTCAGCCACAAACACAAGATCCCAATGTTAGCGAGACAAATATCTATAAATTATACGTAAATACTACACTATTAATAATGCATTTTTCTACTAATGCATCTTTGCTAAACAAAAATAGGATTTAAATTTGACCAAATATTAATGCAAATCAGCTTTATCTAATACTCACTCATGTGTTGTGATATCAATAAATTTTAAATTTATAAAAATACCAAATACAAGAAAATTTGCATAATAAAAAAACTGCTATCATAGAAGACAAATGTAGTCAATTTTATGAATAATTTTGAACAAAATAATCATGGTCATAACTAAAAGAAAGGTCAACAAATTAAACTGAAACACTAAATTAGACATATACACAATTGTTACTCTGGTGCATATTTCTTTTGGATGTGTGTATTTAACATTATAACGATGCTAATTTACTTGTTTTTTCTTATTTATAAAATCATACTCAACTAGAATTGATGTGAGATTTAACGTAGGATTCACAGTCAAATAAGATGCAATTACTACCTAAAAAAAAATGATTGTGCTTTTATGTAATAATAACAGATTTTAAAATAAATTTTGAGAACAGTTTTCAAATATAAAAAAAAATATATCCAAAGACACTAAGTCTTTGCATGTCAATTTTGTAAGTCTTGTAGTCTAAACTTATTTTCTTATTTTAGATGTCAGTTTCGTAATTAAATAAAATATTTTTTATTTACAATACTAAACACCCTTTAGTCTTTATTTTTTTAAACTTGAAAATAATTTTTGATAATAAAAAATAATTTTTAGAAATAATTATTTAGAATAATTTTTAAAAATATAAAAATAAAAACATATCCAAATATACTCTAAATCTTGTAGTCTATGATTGATGTGTTTCGGAAGTATACGTGAGACCTGCTTATAGACGAACCTTGCTGAATTGAAAAGTGCATTGCGGCCAGATCTCGTGTTTGTGTTTATTCCTCTATGAAATTAAGTCCTTATACACTCAAGGTTTCATCTAGTTTTATTCATTTCGGAGGATTTCCAATTGGGTTTGAAATCATGTTTTCTTCTAATTTTATTCCTTTATAAAGATCGTCAATGACTGGATGGACAGGTCCCAGGTTCATTTCTTTATTGTCCAATCACAGAAGTTTTTGGGTTTGAAATCAAGTTTTCTCCTAATTTTCTATGACAGAAACTTTTGTGATTGGACAGATCTGAATATGAGTACGGGTTCATTCAAAAAATTGTGAAAGATATTTCTGAAAAGATTAACTAAAGCTGGCTTTTGCATATAGCTTGTGATCCTGTTGATTTGGAATCAAGGGTACGGCAAATATACTCAATTTTAGATGTAAAGGTTAATTATAAGTGTTCTATGTATGCATTGCAATAATTATAAGTGTATGTATGTAAGGTCATTACATTGCATGAACTAAGCTTGGAAATTAACCTTATTATAAAAGAAGGTTATTATAATTAACCATATTATATTGCAATTAGTGTATGTATGTATAGATTTGAATTTAATGTCTATAAATTGAACAGAGGCGAGTGGTCAAAGATGAACAGCTTGGAAAAATATATAATATTACTTGGACAAAATTCTTCCTGGTGTGTATCGTCTGAAAGCTTTCCCCATGGCAAAGGGAATCAATTTTTTTTTTATGGATGACTTCGAAGACTTTCACTGTCACCAAGTAATGGGAGATCATGACATTGGTGTATTCAACTTGGAAGACGGAAGTATCCGCCATTTGTTTCCGGACGAGCATTGTTGTTGGCCTCCTCCAGTTTGGCTAGTGCACGGAGCTAGATTTGCTTGATGAATGGATCGAAATAGAACAGATTAAAAATCAATTTTAGATGTAAAGATTAATTATAATTACTTCAAAGACATTATGTATGCATTGCAATAAGGTTAATTATCAGTGTTAATTATAAGTGTTGTATGTATGCATTGCAACACTTATAATAATACCATAATTATTAACTTAAAGCTCCCGACATTAAGAGTCGAATTTAAGGATCCAATAATTTATAGCTGTCTGATTATATAGTACAAAATAAACGCACCAAATTAAATTGTATTTTTTAAGCTGAACTTTGGCTCTTTGTTCAGTGCAGATAGCACCTCTGATAACTAAAAGAGTTTTATGCCATCTTTATATATTACAATTAAAAAAACAATGTAGTTAATAAATGTATATTTTTAAAATAAAAGGATGTAAATGTATTTATAATAAAATTTAAAAAACTAACATGTATATATATGATCACTTTGTGAAAATTACATCGATTTAACTTGACTTGTGTCATCCATGTTAGATTTGTTGTAGGGGGCAAATATGGTTCGACCTCATTTTTAGCTTGGACTTGGCGATAAATAGACAAGATTTGAAAGGAGAAATTAGCATTATTTTATAAATGAGTCAAGTTTAAGCTTTCATATAACTGGTCCTGCTTGACCCGAATTTAGTCATATTTTATATTTATTTATTATATTATATATTTGACATATATCATGTGACATAAACTTTAATCATAAAGAATAAGCATATAGTATTTTCAGTATTATTTTTTCTTTATTAATATATGTTATATATAAATTTATTTTATATGTTTATAATATGTAATTATACTATATATATATATTAAAAATTTTAAAGTCGGGCCTAAAGGACTTAGGCATACCTATTTCAAAAAAATTAGGCTCGAACTTAGAAATTATGGAAAAAAAATCTTGTAAAGCTGGGTTTAAAGTAAGCAAAAATATCATTTTTTATATATAAGTTTGGCTATATTTTTGTCCACTCCTAATTTGTTGGGAGAATATTTAGGCTTGGTTAGTTTTCCAAGAATGTGCATTTTTTTAGGAATATATAATTAAAAAAGTCTTATGTTGTATTTATACTTTGTGAAAAAAAATGAAAAAATACTTTGATATTTGATATTGCTTGAGTTTTAACAAAAATAAGACGAAAATACTTTGACTTTCCTCAATTTTAACAAAATTATATGGACCTCTCCTTTAATTTTCAAAACTCATGTGGACTTTTCTTAAAACATAAAATTAATACAATTAAACCCAAATTTAAATTTTTCATTGCAAAATAATAAGAAAATATGACTATAAAATTCAAATATAACAATATGAGATAGTAAGTATTTTATATTAAAAATATATATTGATTAAGTTCAAACGATTAAGATAAAGATATGATGGATAAAAAGGTCAAATTTCAATTTAAGTGTAATGACCTTTTAGTTGTTCAAAGTTAATTTAAGCATATATATGAACCCAAAATACTTAGAATCAATGATAATTAATCTTTTCTTATCATTTTATTGATGAAAAAATATCAAATTTGGTTTTTTTTTTTCGGTGTTTCAAGGGCAGTCTATAAAGGTTTTGAATTCATAAGAGAAATTTATGTAATTTCATTAAATATCAAGAGAACTCAAAGTATTTTTTTCAAAAGAAACAAATAATGTATAATATCATAATAATGAAATTAACTTTTTCTTTAGAACAGAAGATATTGTATTCCACCACACTCCCACATTAACCAAGAACAAGTATAACATTTTCAATCACCATACTATATATTTATAACCATAAATTATACCTACAGAATATGTTTTCAATTAAAACAGAAATAATTCACTGAAGGATTGAATATATAGTTGTGTGTGGAGCATGACAGAATTGTTTTAAGTAAGGTGCATGTCTTTTCTTGCTTTCCAATATAGTTCTGCAGCCACAACTGACGACGATCCAATCAAAATCATCTACATGCAGTCGAGTTACAGTGGTTTTTTCTCTTTGAGAATTTCATCTAGACGGCATCATATCGATTACTGCATAGTCACACGCAGTTTGCTACTCCTGAGCGTGAGGCTTCTTTTTGCTTAAAAATATTGTGACCGGTATTCTGCAAATCCGAGGAAAAACGAGTTTGTTGCCCTCCAAGATAAGGAGCTAAAACTTTGTGCTGTTGATGGTAGGACCATTTTCTTTTAATGCTTCCGTAGTCTCCACCTTTAAATTATGTCCCATGTTCTCTGTTCTATTTCTTGAGTGTCTAATGCACTTATTTTTAAAAACTAATAAATGGAGGGGTGAACAGAAGCTTTTATGTCACAAGTCCTCTCTTCGTCTTCATGATGTCTTGAGCATGTAACTTTACTTATTGCGAGTTTAGTTAGTATTTGATATTTCCTCGTTTGCTATGTTTATGTTGTTCATATTGACATTTGATTATCATCTTTATCTGATTTGAAAAATCAACGATTGATGTTAGAGCTCTTAAAAAATTGTTAGGGTTTGTCTACTTTCATTAAACAATAACTTCATCTATTTCAATGGCACTCATTTTTTTAGTGAAAAATATGATTTTTAAACTATTAAAGATGAAATATTTTTTTTATTTTTTGATGTCTTTTGAATTGTGGGAGATTGTTGAGCAAGGGCTTAAAACCCTTGCTTTGTATAGTGTTCTCAGTGCTCTTACCAACAAAAAGAAACGCAGTATATTCTTTCCAAAAGAATCAAAATTGACTGTTGCCCACGCTGACAGCCGGTGGCTATATGCACACCGCGTTGCATATGCCATGTTTCATTTTATAATATAATAATCATTAAAATCAAAATAAGCAAACGCTTTCCTGTCTAGGCGCCGTTTGCCTTAATACATTACTATAGAATTGCAATTGATTGATACATGTCGGTTATAGGTTAAAACAATATTTATAAAGATGTGGTGATATTTTTGAAATTTAAATAAAAATTTACAATGGCAGTCATCTCAGAAAAGCATCATCCAAGAAGCATTAAAAGATTACACAAGAAGAAAAATACATTTAGACGTTGGTGTTATTAACTAATGTGTAATGGCATTTAGACAGTCTCTTTGTGTAAAGCAACCATCACTTATTTATAATGAACAAGGCTATGATGTCATTTTTTATTTAATTACCAATATTTATAATTTAGTTTATTCATTATGTGTTTCATGTTTACTCTCCATTTTAAAATATCTCAATAATGTCCTAATCTTCGTTATTTAATTCTAACGTGTTTCAGGAAGAGAAAAATAGATGCCTTTTCATCTCATTTAGCACCTTTTGGAGATGTCATAAAATTTGATTATTGTTGCTTTATCTATTATCATCTCTAAGTGTGTCAAATGAGATGAAAAGAGAGCTATTCTCTATTTCTCAAACACATGCTAGTATCGATAATGGAGGGAAATGTACCACTTAAATCCATAATTTACTAATATCAAAATTTGATAGATGGCTACAAGAACTGGTGCCAAACTTGGTAATAATAGCAAAAGACTGAAGCCCATTTAATTTTATCTTGTATTATTGTTGTAAATTTATATTTATTGATGTAATGATTTATAGAATGAATAAAATTGTAAATTAAATTTTCTTATATCATTGTATATTCGTGTTCAATGAGTTGATATTTATATCGTTGTAAGAAAAATATACAAATACAACATATAACTTATCACAAATTTATCTTATTTAATAAAATTAAAGAAACATTCTTTAATAATTCTGTAAATAACATTCCTTTTTTCGTAAATCTTATGAAAATTAATTTTTTAAAAAAATAGATTAAAACCATCATACTATTTATGCAACTTTAGACTTTCTTGCACTTGATCCATCTCTTGTGCAATTTATAAAATGGTTAGTTTGTTTTCCAATAGTCAAGGTAATCTTCAAAAACCCAATGTGGTATTTAATTCATAAAAAATATGATGAAAAAATATATCATTTTTTTTACAAACAATAGACATTGTTATATCAATTTAACACATCTATTTCACAAAATCGTCATCCAAGAGGCATCAAAATTGAGACATTAAATGTCTAGTCATTGATTATTTTCAAATAAATGATGTCTATTGTTGTTCTTATGCTTATAAATTTCAGCCTTCACTTGATTTGTTATACGAGTTCTTTACCAATATGGTTTCTCTTTCACTCAATTTTTTTATTTGTCTTCTATTTCACTCCATGTTTTATTTATAATTTCAATATATTTCTTTATGTTGAGATGAAAGTCACTACTTTTGTGTTGCCATCTTTTGTCATCCACAAATAGAGAAAAAATTATGAGCTAGTTTCTTTTCTATATTTATAAAAGGATTTGTTGATATTGGCCATAAGATAGTTACTGTGGAAATGAAGATCTAGAAGGTTCACTACTATGGAAATATAAGCAATGTTGGTTATTTCTTTAAAACAATGTTATTTTTTAAAATTAAGATAATGATAACACAATGGTTTTTAACATAACCGATGTCAGAATATGACATAACAACCAGCAAACATGTAATAAATATTTAACAACTTGTCATAAATATCTACCAATACAAATAATGACATTTTATGAGGTGCATTGTATTAAGTTATGAAAACATGGATTATAAATACTAAGTTTCATGATAAGTAACGTGTATTAGGTAATTGACAAAAACTATGACATTTTAAGGTAGTCAACAATTATGCTTTATAGTAAAACATATAAAAGAACGTCCATAAGAAGTTGGTTTGTTATTAAAATCCCACGTCTAATGTTTAGCCAAGATGCATCTTCAATAGTTTACACATTGTGATGGTTTATAAATAATCTACATGTCATGGTTGTTTATTAGTAGTTTACATATTGTGACAATTCATCACCAATTTGCTCTTGGCCTATAAATAGGGTTCTCCCTACCTATTTGAAACAATTATCAAAATAGCTCTCTAAAGGTGCTTGAATATATATATATTGCTTTATTTGCAATAAGTATTTCATTGTTCTTATATTTTCGTGTAAGAATTGACATGCTGATTGTTCTATATGCTATGTTAGACTATGATATACATAAAGCAACAAGCACTGTTCTCACATTGAAAAATAGAAACATCTAGACACTTAAAGCAAATGATAAATTAAAACCCCAAAATTAATAGATCTAAAATTATTGTGTCAAAATTTGATGCGTTGCAAAGAAATAATAAATTATTGTCAAAAGAAGCAACATCTCCAACTTTTCATTGGTAAGCATGAGTAAAATGCAAGATTCTTGATGCTACTTTTTATGACCATAATTTATCATCAATTTAGAACTATCATATATCATACAACTCAAAAATCCTCAAGTAATATAAAGGAATTATAGGAAAAGATATCTCACTTTTTCTTTTTATTTAAAGTTTGTTGTTCATTATAAATTGTAGTTTCTTATATTATTTAATCTATTGCTATTTGTATATGTACAATTGTATTTGAAAAACATGATTATTCAATGCAAAAAAATAATTTTAATGCCACTAACTTATAAAATTATAAAGCTTTACTTGAAACTTATTTTAAAAATGGACACTTATATAGTTAAGTAATGTCATTTTATGATATACATTAATTATTTTTCTAGAACTGACATTTAATATTATAACAGTTCAAATCATAGGACCAAGTTGAAAATAAAAAAAGTGAAGTCATGGCACCATTTACAAATTTCATCACAAAGCCAAAAGTTATTATCTCTCAACAAGGTATGCTCTCCTTCCAACCCCAAGTTGATTCTTTTAAGTTTTATGCTCACTAATTATTTTGTAAGATTCAAGTTTCATTACACTATGACTAAATATATATTTTTTTAGCATTCACTGGAAATGCACAAAATATAAATATAAGGATTTATTTTATATTCTTTATTTGTTCTTGCAATTTGGTTTTTGATTTCATAATCAACCATATTTTGTTACCTTTCACTTTGATGTAACATTTACAGTTTGTATAGTTAAGAAACTTGTTTCCCGCTTGAAATTTTAATGAATATTTGCTCATATTTGCAACTAGTGGATTCAAAAATGCTATTCTAACAAGTGTTAATCTCATATACCGAGCAATAGGTACTAGCAGTGAAACTCTTTTTTTACTGAGGTAACGATTCACTATTTTCAATTTTTTTTACCTTAAGCACATTTTGATGCACATTTTGCAAGGAGAAAGGATATCACAATAAATTAGGACATAATCTTTCTTTCACTATGATAAACCTTTTATTTACAATTATTAAAACACTCAAATTTTTTATGTTTACTTAGTTCCTTTGTAGTGTGAAAATGCTCTGAATGTATGATGTTTAGTAGTGCAAATCATTAAGTATTTCCTAATTCCATAAATCAAAATTGTATTATAATGTTGGAATATTGTATTTTTTGTGGTTTTGTATGCATTTCAAATTAAAAGTAGTATAGTCGAAATTGATTTGAGATGCCATATAGAATGGAGAAAGTGTGGAGAAAGGTTTTCTTTTTCCTATGAGAGTAATATAACATTGGTTATAGGAATCACCAATGTGGTATATAACAAATTCCACATCAATTAATAAAATGATATGACATTGAATTTTAATTTTCAATGATGATTATTGAAAAAAAATTGATATATTCAAATATGATTGATTACCCAATGATGTGCCCTAAAAGAAACCACAATGATTTACTTGTTATGAAAACCAACATAATATTTGTTATTTATGATGGTTGTTTTACCGAAGACTTAAAATATTCACAACAACACTCAATAAAACGATGGTCTAAAACTCACATCATCTTAAACAGCCAATGTTGAATTGTAATTTTGCAGTAATGATATTTTCCATTCCCTTTTATATTTTTGTTTCCTTTTAGTATAGATAACTATAACTATCTATTTATTATATTAAAATTTTCAAAAAGAATAAAAATCTATTACTATAAAAATAATAAAGATTAGCATCATGTATTAATATTTGTAATTATAATTATAATATTAATTTTATTATTTTCATATATCCAATCATAATTTTTTATTCTTAACAAATTTAGATAACTATATAATGTTAAAATTCTTGAAAGAATAAAATTTTATAATAATAATAATTAGCTTTATGTACCGTTAAATATTATATATTTTATACTTGTACAAACATGACTTTCATTTAATCAACTTATTTTAATTATTTTATTTAATTTTTTCTAAGAAAAAAGTTAATAACTTTTACTTTTTATTAAGCGACAAATTAAGATAAATACCATTAACATAATATGCACTTGCACAAAATGAATAAATATACTAATTATATCCCAAAAAAGAGAGAGAGAGAGAGAGAGAGAGAGAATGTTAGCTGTGGGTTGATGGAGGCGGTTGATCGGAACTACTGGTAACTGTGTCTTTGGGTACGGTTTAATTATTTGCTCTTAGTATTTCTATTTTGTTGCTAATAAGGTTAATACAAAACCGTCTCCATGTTCCAAACCTATCTATGGTTGAAGTTATTGCATAACTTTCGCACTCGCACCCTGCTTGATGGAAATCTGAAAACCAAGGTGCCCACCTTTCTCTTTTCAAGCTCATTAACCGTTAATTAGCTGCGATCTTTCGGCTCTATGGACATCACTTGGTTGCTCACGATTTTTCGACCCCAAAACTATTGTAATATTCACAAGGTTACACTACAACAAATTAATACTTGTACCACGAATTATACCACAAAAATTCAAAAATCATGGTAATTTTATCATTTGACATGAGAATAAAAAAATTCGAATAAATATCCAAAAATTAAAAAATTTATGTCAAGGGAAAACTTTACCTATGGCAAAATATTACTTGTGCCATGAACAAAGCTACGAGACCATAATTTCCATGGCAAAGTATCACTTATGTTATGGAAAAATTTTATCCGTGATAAAATATCACTTATGCCTTAAAACTAAGTCATGGGAACGCATTCTTCATGACAAAGTATCACTTGTGCTATGGAAAAATTTTACTCATAGCAAAGAATTACTTGTGCCACAAATTAAGTTATGACAACATATTCCGTATAATAAAGTATCACTTATGCTATAAATTAAGTTAAGAGTACATATTTCTTGTGGTAAAATATCACTTATTCTATCATATAAGTAAAAAAAATTATCCTTAACAAAGTATTACTTATGCTATGAATTAATTCTATGAATAAAATCATAGTCAAATATATCATTTTTAATAACTAAACATATAAAAAATATTATTTATAATAAGTGTAACATGCTGCAATATGGTAGATAATAAAAAATATAAATATTTATATATTATAAATGTTTAGCAAATAATTAATTCATCACTTGATCAAATGATTAGCTCTATTAAAATTAAAAAGCTATAGAATTTAACATTTTCAATTAATTGATTTATAAAATATTTGTAAGAAAAAGAACTACCCATAAATTATATAGTTATGTACGTTTGTTTTTTTCTAAAAATAATTGAAATTGGAGTTTAACCCTAAGCCTTAAGATATATAAGAAAGAATTTAATTTTTAAGTTCCTAAGATTTTTATTTACATATGTACCAAATTTAATGTTTATTAGAATGTAACTATTTTTCATAAATAATAAATAATTATTTAACTTTCCATCAATTAAATTTGTATAATAAAATTAATATACATCAACAAAATAAATATTATAATATATTAATGATTGTATTATATAATTATTCAATGAATTTAAATTCTATACATACTAAAATAAAAAATTAATAAGATTTGCATATACATATGTATAATACATACATATATAACAATTTTTTCAATTCGTTATTCATTCTAATTTTTAAAATATCAATTAAACAAAAAAATCATTCAAGGTGTAAAATATTATAAAATTTTATTTTATCTTATCACATTATTCTTAAAAGAATTGTTAACAAAGAAGATATATATATATATATATATATATATATATATATATATATTATGAAAATACTAAAATTATTATATTATATATAAATAGTATAATTTACGAAATAAGTTATAACAAGTTTTATTATAGAAATATGTAATAATAAATTTTACATTCATCACTATAATATTAAAAAAACTTTCATTAAAAATTGAAAATAATAGTTATGTAAAATTATGTATAATTTAATAATAAGAAAATTATTATATTAAAAAATTTTAAGCAAATTATATTGAAGGGAGTGATATATATATAAAATAGTCTAAATTTTTATTTTCATCCTTTATTAATTCCAATTGTATTAATTTCATTTCTCACATATATTTTGTAATAATTTCTTTCCTTCTAAATAATAATTTAATTAATTAATTTTATTTATTTATAATTTTATTGATAGGTTAATGACTTGATAAATGAAAGAATAAAAATTAAATATAAATAACATATAAGAGAAGAAATTAATATAAAAAATCTGTAAAGGTTTGAATGATTTAACTTATATTTGCGAGACAAAAATATGTATTATTAATAAAAATTAAAAATTAAAAATTTATAATAATTTAAATTTTAATTTATAATTAAAATTTAGATATACATAATAGTTCAAAATTATGATTTGTATGGATATTTATTTTATATAATTTAATTTTTATTGAAGGGATTTTATAAAATAATAAAAAATTACTTGAAAGATGTAAAAATTTTACTTTTATTTTTTAATAACTTAATTAATAATAATTAATGAAAAATATTAATAAAAACATAAAATTAACTAATTAATTATTTTTAGGGATAAATTTGATATAAGATATTTGTAAAGGATAAATTTGATATAAGTAAATTTAGTAACGAAACAAATGGGAATTTAGTTTATAAAATATTAATTTTTAAAATAAATTCATAAAATATTTTAGAATTAATGTATTTTATTATATGTATTTATATACTATTTTTTTATATAATTAGTATCACATCAGTGTAGTTTTATTTTTGAAGTCAATCGATTAATTAAAACTTTATATAAAATATATCGTATTATAATACTAAAGAAGCAAGCTAACACAATGGTAAGGCATGACATTTCTTAGTTTGAAGATTTCGGTTTGATTTTCAATAAATACAATTTATAATTTCTAAATAGATAGAGTTTTAATTATTTATTCTAACTAGATATGGGTCAAAAATATTAATCTTGCCACATTTGTACTCATAATTAGAAGAATCTATTAGCTATAAATGAACCCCTGGCCAAAAAAATTATTTATGCCATAATACCTTTTTTTCCATAACAATTTCCTTGCTACACTTACTTGTGTCGTGAGATCATTAAACCAATATTTTCTTGGCTAAATGGTATAGCCATAAAAATTTTGATCTTATGACATGATTTTAACTATAGCACAAGTGTTAATTCATTGTAGTATTATTTATGTTTTAATATGAAGACTTCGCACTGGCTAGGGATTTCATTTAGTTGCGATTTTGGTTTTTTTTTTTTTGGGGAGGGGGGCGGGATCGCTAGGTTTTTGCTCTTTAATTTTGATCTCAATTTTTTAATCCTAAAATTAAACTTTTTTTTCTGTAGAATCACTATGTGCATTACACATTGTGTTGGTACTTTTGAGATTACTCTTCGCTGAGTGTGGTTCCTTAAAAACCATATTCTGTTCCGTCAACAATTCTCTTACATAATAATGTTTTAATTTGTTTTTTTTTTCAAAATTTTGCATCTGAAAGCTTATGGGAGCTTACAGATTTTAGTCGCTGATTACTGATTCTAGGTTCCTTGCAGCTGAAAGCTTTTGAGAGCTTTCATATTCCGTTCCATTGAAATCTTTCGAAGAAATTGCAGGTGCGATTTCAATGTTTATAGTGTCTGAGAGGAGTTAACTCCTTTTTTTTTTGTCATTGTTGCTATTGGAATATTTAGTATACCTGGGGTAGAATACTGTTGAAAACAGTGAAATAGGTTTATATTTTCAAATTTTATGGAAAATAATATTTTTGATATAAAAATCATGACATTTCGTTTTCAACTTTTTTTTATGATATATCCTTTCTTTTTAAAATTTTAAGCATTAAAAAAAATACTTGATGTACAACATATATGTTATAACTTCTCAATTTTGTTACATGTTATACGATTTTATTTACTAGATTATTCCCACGTATTCTTGTGGGTATATTTATGTAAAAGAAAAACATCCAAATAATTATGAAAGTTTTTCAATATTCAAATATATTTTTAAATGAAAAATATATAATTTATTTACTATTATGATATTTATAGATAAAACATGTTTAAATACTTAAAACATTGAAAGAGAGTGAAATATATATATATATATCCTGGCATACACATACCACAATGTTCAAAATTAATAAAAAGCTTATAAATATCAACTCTATTTACATAAAATTAAATCACAAGTTTTTTATCAAAATAAAATATTTTTTAAAAAATCACTGTTTGACATTAAATGTTAACAACTAAAATATTTTTTACATCAGTTTTTTATACCTTTATTATATCTAAACAAGTTATCTTATTCAATTAAAAAATCAATTTACATTTACTATATTTCATTTTTTAAAGAATTTATTGCTAGATTATAAAAATATAATATAGTTATAAATTTTTAAGTGTAGATTTTAGTTAAAAATAATATTTTATAAGAGAAATTATAAAATTCATAAGTGGAATAATCGAGGGTTCAAAAGTGCAGATATAATTTCATAGTCTCCAATATTGTATTTTTATATTAACAAAATTATAATTTTATAAGGTATATTTTATTTAAAAATAATTCGTTAAATAAACCATCTAAATTTTAGTGCAGAAAAAAATAGTTTAGAAAACCTGAAGAATTTCAATCATATGAAAGAAAACTGAAAAAAAATTGCAGTGTAACGTTTTTGTAAAAATAGTTTATTATTAAAATATTCTAAATCAGTTGTAAGTATATATAATTAAATGGTAATAATTTAAAATAATGAACAAATTATTTAAAAGCTTAATATTAATGTTAAATAATATCTGTAACACAATTTTCGATACAATATTGTATCATCCTAAATAAAATTTTTAGTTAAGTAAACTTTATTTACAAATGAATTATTAAGTTTTTAATTTTCATCATATCAAAATACTCTAGACATAAGTGCATTATAGTTGTTTCCTTCTAACTATGAACAAGATTATAATACTTATAACAAATTTTCTGATAAATAACTTTTCTATTAGGTTTTAATTGATTTAAGTGCTTTTAGTTGATTGATTTTGTCAATTAGCGGATTTGAGTATTTGACAAATAATTTTTCAATCAGTTTATTAACTTTCAAATAATTATTCTGAAAAGGATAAAAATAGTAATTTTTTTGAAACAATTGATTTGCATTTGATAAAAAAAATATATTCTTATTCATAAATATAAAATTTTTTATATTTCCATCCTTGATAAATATATTTACAGAGAATTGCATAACTTAACTGTTTATACGACAAATAATGCCAATAATAATTTTAATGACATTAATGCTTTCGATTCCCCCCTGCTGGGGCCGTTCTGTATCCGTCACATGATGCTATCGGCAGTATGGCTAGACTTACAATTGCTGCCTAGTTCCTTTAATGTAGTTCTCTATTAAAATAAAAAAAAATTTGATATTTAAATCATTTTTCTTGTCAGTAGATAAGAAAGCAAAGAATCCGAGCGGAGAAACAACCCCAAAGAAAAGCCACTACGGAGTAACATAACACAGCAACAAAACAAAAACCCCAGAGCCCGATAGGAAAATTTGGATCATGGCCCATGATCTTCACGTCGAATGGAATATTTGACATTATCCACATCAACAACTTTGAATTGCATTGGGGCTTATGAAGATTTCACTAAATTTGGGCATTGGGCCTCATAGTTTGTTATTATAATTATAACTACCACCATTTGACTTGCGCATTCGAATGCTCATTATTTTTAGTTATTTATATATATAACAATATTATTTTTAGTTATTTATATATATAACAATTATAAACATGTAATAAAGAAGAATTATTATAAAGCTGTTGAAATCTAAATTATCCTATTTATCTTACAATCTTACTTTCTTATATAAGTAATAAAACATCAACATTCCATACATTTGGTGGAAGGTCTAAAGCTTTGACGAAATTTCATTTGACGAGTATTTAATTTACTTTAAAATATCACATTTGAAAAAGAATATAAAAAAATATCTCCAAATTTAAATAAATAAATTTAATTTTGATATTTCTTTTCTATTAAGAATAAAATATGTCGTACTATATTGATATTATTAAGTAATATTAGTGTTTGAATTGTAAATAATAAAAATAGACCTAAAAATTAAAAATATATAATTAAATAAATAAAAAATAGTGTGTGAGCTATAAAATAATTAAAAATAAAATATGTAGTAAAATAATTTCAATAAATTAAAAGTTTAACTTTTATAAATATTTTTATAATAAAATAAAAATATTTTATGTTATATCAATAATACTTAGCGAGATTAGTATTTGAAATTTAAATCACAGGTGTGGATATGAAAGAGAAAAGAAAAATATACAATAGAGTAAATAAAATGAATAGGAACAAGAAACTGAAAAGTCTTGAAAAAAATTTCAACCGATATGTATTCAATTTAAAATATATCATTTGAAAATTAATAAAAAATTGATTAAAATTAAATAAATGAATTTAATTTTAATTTTTATACATTTTTATTAAAAATAAAATATGTAATTGATTAAATGATCTATATTAATCTTTTTACTTATTCACTATTTTTATAGTAAAATTAAAATATATCATATTATATTTATAGCCCCTAATATTAGATTTTGAATTGTAATCCAAAATAATAGGATTAAACATAAAAAATGGAGTAAATAAAAAAATAATGCACAAGTTGAATATGTAGTTTAAAAATCAATTAAAATAAAATTCAAATTATTTAAAATATTTCTATGATTAAAAAAATACCATGTTATATCTATATATTCTACTTGGTGATATTAGAGTTTAAGTTGTAAATAATAAGAATCAGAAGAAAAAAGAATAAATAAAGGAATTGAAATGGTATGTGAATTATAAAGTTTTGACAATATCCTGATTAATATATATTTAATTTAAATATAATATTTGAAATTTTGGTATAAAGAAAATGCTGGCAATTTTAAAATAAATAAATTTCATTTTAAGTTTTAAATATTTTCCTCTTTTTAACATAAAAATAATGTATATGTAATGCAATAAATAAAAAATAATATGAATGTCTTAGAATTTAATTTATTTTTCTTATTTTATAATCATAAATTTAGGTTTGTAAATAATTAAAATTTTAACATGTCATATATTCAAAGTGAGCTATAATGATTAGATAAAATTTCCATTGATATATATTTATTTTGAAATATAAAATTTAAATTTCATTATTCAAGAAGATATTGATAAAAAATCAAATAAATAAAATTTCTTTTAATTTTTATATATTTTTATTAATTATTTCAAAGTTTTGATTTTTTACTATATTTGAATAATAAAAATAAAATATATTGTGTTAAATTTATACTTCTCATTCGTATACATTAGTCCTTGAACTATAAAATTAAAATATGAGTGCGTATAAAAAATGCAATAAAGAAAATAAAAAATAAAAAAATAATGGATGGGATATAAATTATTAAGAGTTAAAAATTTAAAATATAATTAAGTGATTAAATTGAGTTTTTATTTTATTTAAAATATTTTTAATAAAAATATATTATATTATAGTAATATTATTTAGTGATATTAGCATCTAAACTGTAAATAATAGAATTGAAAATAAAAAAAATTTAAGGAACAAATAAAAATAAAAAAATCAATGCATAATCTGCAGATTAAAAAATTAAAAATAAAATATGTAGTTAATTATTTCAATTAAATAAATTCTTATCTTATCTTAGATTTCTTATAATAAAAAAATTTTGTATTATATCTATAGTACTCAATAATCAATGATATTGACATTTGAACTATAAATAATAAGAGTAAATATATAAAAATGTAATGAAGAAGATAAAAGAAATAAATAGAGTGCTTGACTTACAAAGTCATTATAAAATGTCAATTGATATATATTTAATTTAAGATAAAAATAGAAAATATAATTATGTAATTTAATTACATTCCTCTCTAATTTTTTTAAAAAAATTTTATAATTAATAACAAGAAAATATTTTGTATTATACCTACATTACTCAATGATATTGTGTCTAAGCTATAAATAATATGAATAAATAAAAAATATAATGAAGTAAATAAAAAGAATAAAAATTGTCACGTTGTAAATTTCGGGCATATAATTAGCATAGAAAGCAATCATGGGTGACCTCCCACAAGCTTGCACATAGCCAATCATGAACCAAACATATGGTAAAATACTTTAATGACTTATGATTGACTAAAAATGATCTTAGGATTTCTAAGTAAAATAGATAGAACGAAGTCCCTCACACTACACACCATAAGACCCATTCAACGGTCTAAGTTTAGGTAAGAATCTCTTACGTAAATCAAAATTCACACAAACATGCGCAAACTTTGTTCGTTCAACTAGATCACCATCTCCATTTTCTTTTCCTTCTTAGTGTATCTTCATCCATTTTAATTGTAAAACCAATTCCAATTCTGTTACATCTCCACAAGAAGTGTTTATTATAGGTATGTTTGGATATGTTTTTGTTTTTATGTTTTTAAAAATTGTTTTCAAAAATTATTTTTAAAAATTATTTCTTATTCTCAAAAACTGTTTTCAAATTAAGGAAAAATAAAGAATCAAAGGTAGTTGGTATTGTAAATAAGAAAATATTTTATTTAATTACAAAGTTGGCATCTAGAACAAAAAAATAGATTCAAAAATTAATTAAAAGTTTTTTCTATTTTTTTATTTAAATTACATATTTAGTGGATAGTTTTTAAAAATAAATTCTAAAAATAAATTGTCAAGTATGTTCTTCTATTTTTAAAAATAAGAAAATAGAAATTTATTTTTAAAAATAGAAAACAAACAATCCCTATAAAACTCAATTGGAAGACCAAGCACTCTAGCCTAAATAGCTATTTTCAGAAATCATTTTCATAGGTATTAAAATTTTTCTCTCCACTTTTGAATGATTAAGTAGTGATTCGTAATTAGCCATGAGCCGTAATTATAATCTTTAGTATCCAAGAACATGACAAGATAATAATCATTATCCATGTCTAAAAACGTGAAGGTGCCCTTCAACGTCCACATTTTCTATAGTCTCATTTTAAAAAATCTTATCCCTAGTCTCTTGTCCAATAATTTGACAATAAGAGCCATCTTCCATGGCTGACAGGATAGCTTCTTCTTTTCCTTCTTCGAGATATGGATTATCGAGCAAGTAAGATCATTATCTTCATCCTCTCTATCTCTAATCCCATCCTTCTCTTCTCCTTCATCCTCTTTAGTAGCCATTATTTTGTCAATTTCCTCCTTACTATCCCTTTGACCTCCTTCACCATTAAAGCCAAGTAGTTTATCCTAGTATGAAATAGCCTGTCCCTTCTTCACTATCCCTGGGCTGTTTTGCATTGCCAACATCATCTCATGTAGTTCTGCATGACCTTATTGTTTTTGCAGTTCAATATTAGGGTTGAGGGTTTTTTAAGATGTGTTACATATATTGGATTTTGTTATTTTCATATATACATCAGTATAGAAATATAGATCCACGTTGGTTATCTTACAAAAATCACGTTGATTTAGAACCAACATATATACCTGCAACATTGAATATTACACCATTCCAAGATTATTATATAATCGATGTGAAAAAAGGTTACCACATTAATTTTTTTCTAAAAAATTGATGTATTTGTTTTAAAAATATTTTATTTTTTTAGTTTCACGTCAATTTTTAATAAAAAAATTGACATAAAATATTTATATAATATTCTTTTTGTCAATTTTCCCCATCATTGGTAGAATATTTATGGTAACAATTGAATAAATTCAACATCTTGCTAAAAGAATGTGTTTTAGCTTAAAAACTTTTAAAAGTCATAACTTTGCATTTTTTTGTTCATTTGGGGTGATTTTTTTTTATTTCATGTAACTTTTCAAAATCTATCCATAGACAAACAATCAAAAGGATTTGCCCTTTCAAAATTATAAAAGTGGTCATTTTCATTTATTTTTTTCACTTCTTTTCATCTCTCATCATTATATGACTAACTTTGGACTCTACTACACAATCTTATCATAAATATAATAGGCATCTAAAAATAAAAAATAATTGCAAAAATTATACAAAGGAAACATAAACAAAAATTTCTTAAAAAATCTACACAAAGCATCAATGAAATGCAAGAGTTGCAAACTTAAAAAATAGAAGCAAGAAATGCAACTCTTATGTTTTGAACTCACTCCATACTAGATGCTAATTAAAAGAGTATCAATAGCCCATTGACATGTGGTGAAGGATGACTTAAGATCTAGTGTTCTACATATGGAGCTAGATGGAGATAGAAATTGAGTTTGGAAACAAATAAGAAGGAGAGAGAGAAAGTAATAATAGGAAACAAATAAGATTTTCTTTATTTATAGGGGAAAATTTCACCATTCTTATGACTTTAGATGTTAGTTATTTTATGTACTAACACCTAAAGTCTCACAAAAATTAAAAAAATTAATTTCTTAAGAACTAATGTATAAAATTTTCTTATATTTTCATAAATGTTATCAGCCTGATGACTTTAGATATCAATTATTTTAAGAATTGATGTTTAAAGGCTTGTAGAAAGAAAATGTGTTATTTTTTTTAAAATCAATATCTAAAATTTCTTGATATTTTTAAAAGTAAAACAACTTTTATAACTTTAGAGGTTAGTTATTTTAGAAATTGATGTCTATAATCTTACATAAGAAAACATGTTGGTTGTTTATAAAAAGAGCTAACATCTTAAGTGATTTCATTTTCCAATACTAGCAATTACCATTGCTTTAAATGTTAGTTTTATTAAAAATAAAAAATTGAGTGTTAACAATATCCCAATTTTTTTGAACTAACTCTTCCCTTCCCTTTTGATGTTGGCTATCTTATAATTATAGTACAAAGCTTTTTCAGTGTCAAAATTGGTTCTTTATTTGAACCAATATATTAAGTTACTCATATTTTTAAAAATGTCATCATACCATTATATACAATAATTTTTTGTTTAACATACATCAATTGTTTGACATCATTTCACATTTCTATAACAATGATATATATATAGATTTTATAGTAAGAGGTCATATTTTTTATATTATATGAATAAATGATTGACGTTTAATTTTAAGAAATTTGATTCTTGAAATTCATTTTTGGAATCGATATTCATTTTATTTGAATTATATTTATATAGGATGTTTGTTGCAAAAGTAGTTATAAAAATAGCTAGAAAACTAGCAATATTTCTCAATTTAATGATAGAATTAGTGATAGATTTATAAATAATGATGCCAATAATTTTATATAAATTCCCATATTAGTAATCTAATATTCCTTCACTAAATGGGAGCAATTCATAAATATTTTTCTAATTTAGGGAGGAAAGTAGTGATAACTTCACATTTACGTCATTAAACCCATCATTATTTTAAATGCCATCTTAATAATGTCAAGTAAATGCTTGTTTTTAGGTTATATTCTTCTTTTACTATTTATTTTAATGTTATAAGTAAATTGAGGGATGAATAATTACAACAAATACAAAAATAAAGGACTAATAGTACTAGCTATGAAATTTGAAAAATATAATAATTACTATCTTTGTAAATGGAAGAACCAAAGTATTTATGAATTTAAATATAAAATGGTAATCGTAATTATCATTATTATTGTATTTTATTATTTAAATACATACCCTCTACATTTTCATGTTTCCCATGTTAATCAAAAGTCAGATGTAGCAATTGAATGCAGAATCTATGATAATGCAGGAGGTTCGTGTATTTGGATGGAAAAGTATAACAATTGCAATTATAACTATTATACTAAATCAAAACTCACAAAAAAATTAATATTTAAAAAATACTTTAAGTGCCTTAATGATCACATTGCATGTACGTAAAAATTCATGTTGAGGAAGGGCAAGAAGGGTCTCAAACTCTAAAAACGTTTGATGTCTTTCTTTTCATATACAATATCTTCAAATTGGCTTTCCAAAAATTTAAAAACTGGGTATATGTTATCAGGATTTTAATACTTGATGCCGTCGAATTAGAAATTTAACTCAGGCGTTGAGTATAAAGGATATTATTCACAATTTTTTTAAAAAAAAATTGTAAGAATTGATATTCAAATTTATAATTATAATTTACATTAAACTCGTGTAAAATATATAAAATCCAACATGGAAATTAAAACAATCATCACCCCTTTGTTGACCTACGACGGTGCAATCTTTTTTTTTTTTGGGTAAAACTCTACAATCTTCTTCAGTCTTTAGAATCTGGAAAGGAGCATGTTGGTATTTTTAAAAAATATCAAGATTCAAATAATACTTTATGTAATTTATCGAATCCTACAGCGAAGGGTTTGTTACTTTGATTTAGATTATGATCCCTTTGCATTTGAGTTCTTTCTTATTCGTGATCGACATATTTTTCTTTAGATTTATAATTACGAATAAATACCTCTCTCATGGTTGCAAAAGAACTACTAGAATAATTTATATGAAACATATACATTTCAAATCTCAAGATTCTAAGATGGTTCTTTTGAAAGTATAATGTCGATAAGAGAGCAAAGCAAAAAAATTATTGCAACGACTATTCTTCGAGAACATGAGAATATATTCATATTATTTTCCTGCCTTGATTTGTCCTACTTAAAAGGGTAGTTGAGAAACAATCAATTTAGTGAGGTAACTAATTTAGATTACTTTGTTTTAAAAATAATTAGCTCCCAAATATATTTAAAGATAATTTACTTATTAGAATTAAAAATAATTTACCACTATAAAAATATTCACTTATGATTTAAACTCTTTAATTATCTAAATTAATTAAATAATAGGCGATGCCTATCTCATGTGCAGCATAGTAGAATCCAGGGTTTTAAAATGGAGATCGCATCTCCTGATGCGGCCGCAATTGGACGGATGCGAAGACATCCGCCATCGCATTTGAGCGCATTTGTGGTGTGATTGTAAATCACTGTTGTTTCGGTGTGTTGCGGACGCATTGCGGCGCTAATGCAGTCGTCGTGTCTGGTTGTGGACCGTTTTTACTGCATTCTTGCTACAACCGGGCATGAACTGATGTAGAAGAGCACAGATGAGAAAAAAGCACTAAAAGCTTTTGTTTCTGAAACATAATTACACCATCAAAGAAGCAAAAACCAGAACCTGGAAGTACCCGAATTTGATAATTCAAGCGACTGTTCGGTACAATTTCTTGAAGCAACTTGTCTGTGAATTTCGTTAAAGCTATGGCTGGAGGTAGGCTTCCGCATATCTGACTTTTTTTATGCTTTAACTAGGATATATTAAGTATCTGAGTATCCTAGATATAGTTTACATTTGGTATCAGAGCATAAAATTGCCTCTGTCTTGCTATGGATTACATGAAAAACAGATGATAGATTTGAATTTGAATCTTATTTAGATGCTGTTTTTCCATGTTTTAATGACTAGGAATTGATAGCCCATAAAATTATAGAGGTTTTAGGCTCGAAAAATGATGAAAAACATGTTGAAAACTGCATAAAAATGTCGGATCTGGTGTTCTATTTTTCGGGTTCTGAATTGGGTTGAAACCAAGTCAGATTGACCCGGCTGAAGCTTGAAGATAACATAAACCACAAGTCGTTTGGTGCTTCAGTGATACGACATGTCGTTCACTGCCCTTCTCTATTTTTTTAAAGGAACGCGTTGTTCGTTTTCTGCAAGTCTTTCCATTTCTGCAAGTCTTTGAACTGCTGCGACAGGCCTGTTTAAGTGTTTTTGGGCTCTGTTGGGCCGTTTTCAGATAGGCCCATTTTCAAGCCTCTATTAAAAATGAAAAATACTCCATTTTGCAACAGTGGGGCGTTGAACTGCTGCCCTTTAGCTCACGTGCAGCCATGCTGACCACTGAAGCCATTAACTTTTATTGCTATTAGTATTCACAGACTAATATATAAGGATTTTTAAGCAGCGTTTTATTTTTCTGTGTTTCTAATTTTTGAATATTATTAAATCATAACAATAAAACTAGTGTCAAACATTTTTATGCCTAATATTTAAACATTATTTTAGGCATTGTTTTGACACATTTAGATTAAAATTAATTAGTAGAATTTAAATCAATTAATTAATCACATTTAGCTTAGTTGATTAATTAATTATTTACTTCTCATTATGATAAAATTGCATGATTATTTTATTAATCATAGACAATATATGTTTTTATGGAGAACATTAATTTTTCACATTTATTCAAGTGATTAATTAATATTTTTAAATTTTCATAAAGAAATGCCTATTTGTGCATTTTGTTTAAGTATATTTTAAAATGTCAAGTGATCCATATAATTTTAGTTTAGTTGAAGTTTAGCCACAGCACCTTTGATTATTCTAAAATTATATATAAAGCATTAGATTTAAATTTAGGATCACATAAAGAAAAATTGACATTAATTGTAATTAATTATATTCAATATAATAATAATTATCCCACAGGAATTTTATTATGTTTAATATGATTAATTAGGGTGAAATAGTAAATTTTCTTTGCTTTAATCTACCCACAGGAATTAAGATAGGGGATATAATTTGCTAGTTTCACTAACTTTATACATAAGCTTAATTAAATAAAACTAAGCCCACAGGCAGTTTTGTTTGTTACTAGGATTATGTTTGATAGATATGTTTTGCATTGGTAAGACATGTCATATGAAATATTTTTTTAAATTGCCTCAAATTATTAACATAACGTGTAATTTTATATAGTTTTTCAACCTTTGAATATCTCTGATTTCCAAGTTCCTGAATTGAATGGTGATAATTATAAGATATGGAAGGAGAAAATTCTTCTTCAATTGGGGTGGATGGACGTGGATGATGCAATAAGAAAGGATGAACCTCCTAAACCCACTGATAGTAGTAGTGCAGTTGAAATAGCACTTTATGAGCGTTGGGAGCGATCAAATCGCCTTAGTATGATGTATATCAAAACTAAGATTTCTGCTAGCGTTCGTGGGTCTATCGGAGAGCATCAAAACGTTTGAAGTTTGCTCAAGGCCATTGATGAACAATTTGAAACTTCAGACAAGGCTTTGGCAAGCACCCTAATGACAAGGTTATCATCAATGAAGCTTACCGGCATAACGGGTGTGCGAGAGCATATCATGCAGATGAGGGACATTGCAGCTCAATTAAAAATGCTTGAGGTTGAGATGTCTGAGTCTTTCCTTGTGCACTATATCCTAAACTCTCTGCCGCCTCAGTATGGACCTTTCAAGATTTCCTACAACACACATAAGGAGAAATGGACAATCAATGAACTTCTGTCCATGTGTGTACAGGAAGAAGGGAGGCTTATTGCAGAAATGGGAGAAAGCGCACATTTAGCAACACAAGGGAAGAACAACAAGCAAGTTAACTCAAAAGGAAAGGGAAATGCACCCATTCAAGGCAGTATAAAGAAAGAGTCCAAGTGTTTCTTCTGCAAGAAGAAAGGACACATAAAGAAGAACTGCAACAAATTTAAGAGCTGGCTTGAAAAGAAAGGTATCTCAATCTCACACTTTTGTTATGAATCTAATATGGTAGATGTTAGTAGTAACACATGGTGGATTGATTCTGGTTCTACAATCCATATCTCTAATACCTTGCAGGGCTTTCTAAACCAAAGGAAGCCAGTGGGCAGTGAGCAGTACATCTATTCAGGCAACAAGATGGGCTCACTAGTTGAAGCCATAGGAACTTGCAGACTAGTTTTAGATACTGGCTTTAGTTTGATATTGGAAAGGACTTTTTATGTACCAAGTTTCTCTAGAAACTTAATTTCTATTTCGAAACTTTTGCCTTTTGGATATTCTTTTGAATTTTCAAATAATATGTTTAAGTTATTTTATAAATCTAATCTTGTTGGCAATGGTACAATTTCTGATGGTCTTTTCCGAATTCAATTACAAGACAGTATACCTAATGATTCAATACATGTTTCTAGTAGCATAGGTGTTAAGAGATGTATTACTAATGAAGATTCCTTTATGTTGTGGCACCGTAGACTAGGTCATATCTCAATAGAGAGGGTTAAAAGGTTAGTAAAAGATGGAATACTTAGTACGCTAGATTTTACTGACTTTGAAACTTGTATAGACTGCATAAAGGGAAAGCAGACTAATAAGACTAAGAAAGGTGCCAAGAGGAGTACTACCATTTTAGAAATCATACATACAGACATTTGTAGTCCAGATTTGGACTCTAGTAGTCCAAAATACTTTATCACCTTTATTGATGATTACTCACGATATATGTATCTCTATCTGTTGAATAATAAGAATGAGGCACTTGATGCCTTTAAGGTGTTTAAAGCAGAAGTAGAGAAACAATGTGATAAACAAATTAAGATAGTGAGATCAGATAGAGGTGGTGAGTATTATGGTAGATATACTGAAGATGGACATGTTGGTGTGTGTCCTAGAACCAATCATATAAGATGATTAGAGTTATACACAATGTATTATATTTTATTTTAGGCATTTTAATTATTATATTTTGTTTTTATTATTATTATGCGCAATTTATAACTTAATATAATAATTATCCTTGGAATAGCTTTGCTATTCCTAAAATGCCCCTAGTCAAGTATTATTATGAAAATGGATAGTAATAATACATCGAGACTAGCATGTATAGTGACTGATGATTACGAATCATGGATATGTGATATCAAGTCAATACATGAGTACATTGCTAGTGAACAATGTACTGGACTGACCCACTATGAGAATATTGCATGGATAAACGTGTCATAAGTTATTCTCATATGATCACAACTACGCATAAACCTTTGACCTGAAGTCACTACGGTTCCCTACATGAGGAATTACTCACTTTAATATTGTCCTATGTCACCTTTAATCAGGTGACAAGTAGGGCATTGATTGGGTGTGTCATAAATCATGCAGAGGGAAGTGAGTGATGTAAATGGGATTTTGTTACTCTTGTATAAAAGAGAAATATCCTTGGGCCCCTTGATTGAGTGAGACTTAGAAATGCATGGCCATGCTCAGTTGAATTAATATGTGATATTAATTATTTATTTTAAGTCTACTCAGTATCAAGAAATATAAATTGAACATTGACGAGGATGACACATTCCATGCCTCCAGTTCAATTTGGATATTATTACAAAAGGGTTATGATGTAAAAGTTGATCATGTATTAGGTGGATGTCGAATCACAGACATTCTTACTACTTGAGTGGCAATGATGTATTGCTAGATACCGCTCGCTGTCTATGGCTCAATAATAAGTCATTATCAACGTAGTAAGAACCTACAGGGTCACACAAAAGGAGTAGGAATAAGACAATAATTAATTGGACTTTAATTATATTAATATCCAATTAATTGGACTTATTTTCGTGCATATATATTATTAAGAATAATAAATTCACGTTATATATATATATATATATATATATATTATGTGATATTATTTGATATTAAAGTAATATCAAGTAATTATCTTATCAGATATTAGATAAATATATTATGAGATAATATTATTTTGATATTTGATAACTATATGCAATTATCTAATATTAAGATATTTATATTATGAGATAATATCATTATCTAATATTAGATAATTAATAGATAAGTCTTATCTCTTCCCATTATCTCTAGGATAAGGATAAGATGAGTTGTTAAGTGTAATTAGGATTTTGGAAGCATTATCCTAGTAGGACTAGGATTATGGCTTGCCTAAGTTCTATAAAAAGGGACTTGAGGGCAGCACTTAATAATCACGTTTTAAGCTTCCATATAAACCCTAAATCACTCAGAAAACATCCAATCCTAATTCTTAGAGAGAAAAACGCATCCTAGCAGACGCGTGGAGGGTGAGAGGTCGTTGTTCACTCCGTGTGGATACCGTAGAGACGCTGTACCTTCCGGCCGGCGTTTGATTCATCCGCTCTCAAGTTTTGATCAGTAGAAACACGAGTGCCTAATAGGTAAAACCCTAATCATTAACTTATGCTTTTTGCATGGATCCTAGGTAGAATTCAGATCAAAATTTAAAATTCCGCTGCATGTGATAATCCGAATTCCCAACAGTGGTATCAGAGCTTCTTGCAAAAATATATAGTTCTGATTATGTGTTTTACCATTTTTTATGAATATTTATATGATAAATACATGTCAAATCTGTTTCGGTTTAAATCAGAAGTTACACGCTTTGATGAATATTTATGTGATAAATTAATATCAAATCAGTTTCTGTTTAAACTAGATATATATGAGATATATGTTTACTCGTGTATGATTCTAATTTCGTAAATATATATATGATATATATGATTTGAATTTTGAATCAGATTATCAATTGATGAGATTAATTGTATGAATATGATCATGCGTTTTTCTACTTCATATATGCGTAGAATCTGTTCTGAACATGTGATGTTCTCTGCATTTAAAGCATATAACCTAGTCAGCATAGAATTGATGTGATTAATTCTGAATTTGTAAAGACTTGTTTAAATTCGTTTAATATGATTAAGTTGAATCTGGTCTATGAGGTATATGTATGCTTTAAATTATTTGAATATGGCTGGATCTGTTTTGATATGATTAAAATTATTCAAAGTGTTTAGGACGTAAATCCTATTTTAAACTATGATTTGAATGTCAATCATATAGTCGAATTGTTCGACTTGGGGTGTG
The DNA here is from genome assembly GCA_020226215.1 of Sindora glabra. Lineage (NCBI taxonomy): Eukaryota > Viridiplantae > Streptophyta > Magnoliopsida > Fabales > Fabaceae > Sindora > Sindora glabra. The sequence continues at coordinate 39,627,732 of CM035227.1, read as the reverse complement.
CCAATTGTTGGCAAAATGAATTAAAATTTGAATGTCAGATGTATTCAAAAAAAAATTGTTTTTGTTCTTAAGGCGCCATTTTAAAACATGATTTTTTATGATAAAGATGTTATGAAATATATATATGTCAATCATCCTCTTTATCTTGGTTACATATATTTCTTAGCAATTATTACATATGATGCATGAATGTGTTGCATAGTATGGCCCTTGGAGTTTTTAATGGATGGATTTTAAAATACGACCTGCGTGTCGTGTCTTCCTCTATTTCTCTAATGTATATTCTCTTCTCATCTCAATTCCCCCCGAATGTAACTCGGGGTTTCTGTTGTAAATTTGTAATTGCGATGGAGTATTCTTTGCTTGGAACAAGGAGAAGCTAAGGAGCTATGAGACAAGAAGAAGCTAAGGAGTTAGTTAGGAATGTCATTAGAAAGTAGAATTTTGGGCCATACTATGCGACATATTGATTTCTTTATTATGTGATGATATTGATGAGCATGCATTTATTATGTGATAGAATGTGTTCCTACTATGTGATAGTTCTATTCATTGCATGATATATGATATATGGTAGTCTATTTTATTCATTTACTTTATATGATATATGAGATATGCTAGATATATTGCATAAATAAATAGGCTAGTTATGGTGAGATCTGATAATAATTAAGTTGAAATCCCTCATCCAAAATATTAAGTCAATAATAATTAATGATGCCTTCCAATATTTGGCACTCATCAAGGCCTCGATCGACATAAGGTAGGTTTGCCAAAGCAAGGTACCTCGTTTATCTTGGTGAGATGCGATTGGATAATAGTGATATCCGAATGTCAAATATTGGGTCCGACTTAACTAGGATATCTCAATAGGATTGAGACCTAGAGGCATAAAGTTGGGCTTTAGTTCATAAGATGGACTAGGACAAATGTTGTTCACCCAACTATCCAAGAGTTGTATATGATACAATTGGCAAGTGTTGCTTACCTAAATAACTAAGTTTTAAGTGATTAGCCAAAGCTAACTTAAAGCTTGGTGAAATATGGATCTTGGCCCACTAGAAAGCTTAAACAATATGACTTTCCGAATTAATAGTGAGGGCTATTAATTTGAATGAAATAGTGGGAGGTACATTTAATAAAAGACCTTATTAAATGTTTTAAATTTAATACTTACTTTGCATATTTCTGTCGTAGATAACCAATGGCTAATCCATCAAATAACTTATCACTGCGATCGGTCCTTGAGAAGGACAAACTGAATGGAACAAATTTCCTGGACTGGTACAGGAATTTGAGGATAGTCCTCAAACATGAGCGTAAAATGTATGTCCTAGAGGGACCTATTCCTCAAGAACCTGAAGCTACTGCCCCTCGAGCTCAAAAGGATGCTTATAAGAAGCATCATGATGACGCATTAGATGTCGGTTGTCTCATGTTGGCTACCATGGACTCTGAGCTTCAGAAGCAACATGAGAACATGGAAGCTTATGACATGCTTGAGCATCTTAAGAAGCTTTATGAAGGCCAAGCTCGACATGAGAGGTTTGAGGTGACAAAAGCCTTGTTTCAGTGCAAACTGGCAGAAGGAAACCCTGTTGGGCCTCATGTACTCAAAATGATTGGGTATGTTGAGAACCTTGAAAGATTGGGTGCACCACTAGGTCAAGAGTTGGCCACTGACTTAATTCTGCAATCGTTGCCACAGAGTTATGGTCAATTTATCATGAATTACAACATGAATGAAATTGACAAACCACTGCCAGAATTGTTAAGCATGTTAAGAACTGCTGAACAAAATTTGCAAAAGACTAAGCCTAATACCATAATGATGGTTCAAAAGGGTAAAGGAAAAGGAAAAGGCAAGGGCAAAAACAAGAAGGATTCCAAATCCAAAGGCAAGCCCAAGTCTAAATCCTCTGCACTGAAACCAAAAGGGGGTGTGGCTAAGGAAGGGACATGCTTCCATTGCGGTCAAACCGGACATTGGAAAAGAAACTGCAAGGTCTATCTGGAAGATCTGAAAAAGAAGAAGGGAAGTGAGACTTCCACTTCAAGTATCTATGTTATAGAAATTAATGTTTCAACTTCTACATCTTGGGTATTAGATACCGGATGCGGTTCTCACATTTGTACAAATGTGCAGGAACTACAAAGGAGTAGGACTCTAGCTAAAGGCGAAGTGGACCTACGAGTTGGCAATGGAGCAAGAGTTGCTGCGCTAGCTGTAGGGACATATTATCTATCTTTACCTTCTGGTTTAGTAATAGAATTAGAGGATTGTTATTTTGTGCCTGCTATCAGCAGGAATATTATTTATGTTTCTTGTTTAGGACAAGAAAGGTTTTTCATTTATAATAAAGGACAAAAGTTGTTCAATTTATTTAAATGAAATGTTTTACTGCAATGCACAAATGTTCAATGGGCTCTATATTCTTGATCTTGAAATGCCTGTCTATAACATAAGCACTAAGCGATTTAAATCAAATGATTTAAATCCAACCTATCTCTGGCATTGTCATTTGGGCCATATAAATGAGAAGCGCATATCCAAGCTTCATAAGGATGGATTCTTGGATTCATTTGATTTTGAATCATATAAAATATGCGAATCTTGTTTGCTAGGAAAAATGACTAAAACACCATTCACTGGACACAGTGAAAGGGCTAATGATCTATTGGGTCTCATACATACTGATGTATGTGGGCCCATTAGTTCACCTGCTAGAGGAGGTTTTCAGTACTTCATTACATTTACTGATGATTTCAGTAGATATGGATATGTGTATCTTATGAAACACAAATCAGAATCCTTTGAAAAGTTCAAGGAATTCAAGAATGAAGTGCAAAACCAACTTGGTAAAAGTATTAAAACACTTCGATCAGATCGAGGTGGAGAATACTTAAGCCAAGAATTTGATGACTATCTAAAGGAGTGTGGTATAGTATCACAACTCACTCCACCTGGAACGCCACAATGGAATGGTGTTTCAGAAAGGAGGAATCGTACCTTGTTAGACATGGTACGATCTATGATGAGTCATATAGATCTTCCAATCTCCTTTTGGGGGCATTCTCTAGAGACAGCAGCTTTTACGCTTAACCGTGTTCCCTCTAAAACGGTTCAAAAGACTTCATATGAGATATGGACTGGGAAACGTCCTAACTTGTCTTTTATGAAGATTTGGGGTTGCGAGGCCTATGTAAAACGTCAAGTTTCTGATAAGCTTGGACCCAAATCGGATAAGTGCTACTTTGTGGGGTATCCTAAGGAAACTAAGGGATACTATTTCTATAATCTTACTGAAGGCAAAGTGTTTGTCGCACGAACTGGTGTTTTTCTGGAAAGAGAATTTATTTCTAAGAAAAAATGTGGGAGAAAAGTAGAAATCGAAGAAGTACGAGACCCACAAAGTAACACTGAACCTATAATAGAGCCTGGAAAAGGACCACAAGATGTTGTGGGTCAGGAACTAGCTCAAGTAACACAAGGCCCACGTAAGTCTGGTAGGACACGCCATGAGCCCGAGAGATATGGATTTCTTGTAACTCAAAATGGCGATGTTTTGCTCATGGATCAAGATGAGCCTACAACTTACCAATAAGCTATAAAAGGGCCAGACTCTGAGAAGTGGCTTGAGGCCATGAAATCTGAGATGGATTCCATGTATACTAACCAAGTATGGACTTTGGTTGATCCACCTGAAGGGGTAAAACCCATTGGGTGCAAATGGGTTTTCAAGAAGAAAACCGACATGGATGGTAATGTGCAAACCTTTAAGGGATGATTAGTTGCAAAAGGTTATAGGCAAGTTCATGGTATAGACTATGATGAGACCTATTCCCCAGTTGCCATGCTTAAATCCATCCGGATTTTGCTTGCTATTGCAGCTTTTTATGATTACGAAATCTAGGCAGATGGATGTCAAAACTGCTTTTCTTAATAGAAAGCTCTTCAAGGATGTGTACATGACATAGCCCGAGGGTTTTGTCATTCTTGAAATTGCTGGAAAGGTATATAAGCTACAACGATCCATTTATGGATTAAAGCAAGCTTCACGGAGTTGGAATCTTTGTTTTGATGAGGCAATCAAAGAATTTGGTTTCATAAAAAATGAAGATGAATCTTGTGTTTACAAAAGGGTTAGTGGGAGCACAATTATTTTCCTTGTATTGTATGTGGATGACATACTACTCATCGGAAATGATATCCCTACACTGCAAACAGTAAAGACTTGGTTAGGGAATTGTTTCTCGATGAAAGACTTAGGCGAAGCTGCCTATATATTAGGTATTAAGATCTATAGAGATAGATCAAGAAAATTGCTTGGCCTAAGTCAGAGTACATACATAGATAAAGTGTTAAAACGGTTTAACATGCAAGAATCTAAAAGAGGATTTTTGCCTATGTCACATGGCATAAATTTGTCCAAAACTCAGTGTCCTTCGACACAAGATGAGAAGGACCGGATGAATAAGATACCATATGCGTCAGCAATTGGATCTATCATGTATGCCATGATATGTACTCGTCCTGATGTCTCGTATGCTTTAAGCATGACGAGCAGGTACCAGTCAAATCCAAGTGAACCTCATTGGACTGCCGTTAAGAATATCCTTAAGTACTTAAGAAGGACTAAGGATTTATTCTTAATATATGGAGGAGAGGAAGAACTTGTTGTAAAAGGTTACACTGATGCCAGTTTCCAATCCGACAAGGATGACTTTAGATCGCAGTCGGGTTATGTATTTAGCCTGAATGGTGGTGCTGTATGCTGGAAGAGTTCAAAGCAGGAAACAGTGGCCGACTCTACTACAGAGGCTGAGTATATTGCTGCATCTGATGCGTCAAAAGAGGCTGTTTGGATCAAAAAGTTCATTACTGAACTTGGCGTTGTTCCTAGCATTGCAAACCCAGTGGATCTCTATTGTGACAACAATGGAGCCATTGCACAAGCCAAGGAACCCAAATCTCACCTAGCGATCCAAACATATACTTAGGCGCTTCCATCTCATTCGAGAAATCATCGATAGAGGAGATGTTAAGATATGTAAAGTACCAACAGATGATAATATCGCCGACCCACTGACAAAGCCTTTAGCGCAGAAAAAGCATGATGGTTATACTATGTCACTTGGTATTAGATACATGAGTGATTGGCTCTAGTCCAAGTGGGAGATTGTTGGTGTGTGTCCTAGAACCAATCATATAAGATGATTAGAGTTATACACAATGTATTATATTTTATTTTAGGCATTTTAATTATTATATTTTGTTTTTATTATTATTATGTGCAATTTATTACTTAATATAATAATTATCCTTGGAATAGCTTTGCTATTCCTAAAATGCCCCTAGTCAAGTATTATTATGAAAATGGATAGTAATAATACATCGAGACTAGCATGTATAGTGACTGATGATTACGAATCATGGATATGTGATATCAAGTCAATACATGAGTACATTGCTAGTGAACAATGTACTGGACTGACCCACTATGAGAATATTGCATGGATAAACGTGTCATAAGTTATTCTCATATGATCACAACTACGCATAAACCTTTGACCTGAAGTCACTACGATTCCCTACATGAGGAATTACTCACTTTAATATTGTCCTATGTCACCTTTAATCAGGTGACAAGTAGGGCATTGATTGGGTGTGTCATAAATCATGCAGAGGGAAGTGAGTGATGTAAATGGGATTTTGTTACTCTTGTATAAAAGAGAAATATCCTTGGGCCCCTTGATTGAGTGAGACTTAGAAATGCATGGCCATGCTCAGTTGAATTAATATGTGATATTAATTATTTATTTTAAGTCTATTCAGTATCAAGAAATATAAATTGAACATTGACGAGGATGACACATTCCATGCCTCCAGTTCAATTTGGATATTATTACAAAAGGGTTATGATGTAAAAGTTGATCATGTATTAGGTGGATGTCGAATCACAGACATTCTTACTACTTGAGTGGCAATGATGTATTGCTAGATACCGCTCGCTGTCTATGGCTCAATAATAAGTCATTATCAACGTAGTAAGAACCTACAGGGTCACACAAAAGGAGTAGGAATAAGACAATAATTAATTGGACTTTAATTATATTAATATCCAATTAATTGGACTTATTTTCGTGCATATATATTATTAAGAATAATAAATTCACGTTTTATATATATATATATATATATATATATATATATATATTATGTGATATTATTTGATATTAAAGTAATATCAAGTAATTATCTTATCAGATATTAGATAAATATATTATGAGATAATATTATTTTGATATTTGATAACTATATGCAATTATCTAATATTAAGATATTTATATTATGAGATAATATCATTATCTAATATTAGATAATTAATAGATAAGTCTTATCTCTTCCCATTATCTCTAGGATAAGGATAAGATGAGTTGTTAAGTGTAATTAGGATTTTGGAAGCATTATCCTAGTAGGACTAGGATTATGGCTTGCCTAAGTTCTATAAAAAGGGACTTGAGGGCAGCACTTAATAATCACGTTTTAAGCTTCCATATAAACCCTAAATCACTCAGAAAACATCCAATCCTAATTCTTAGAGAGAAAAACGCATCCTAGCAGACGCGTGGAGGGTGAGAGGTCGTTGTTCACTCCGTGTGGATATCGTAGAGACGCTGTACCTTCCGGCCGGCGTTTGATTCATCCGCTCTTAAGTTTTGATCAGTAGAAACACGAGTGCCTAATAGGTAAAACCCTAATCATTAACTTATGCTTTTTGCATGGATCCTAGGTAGAATTCAGATCAAAATTTAAAATTCCGCTGCATGTGATAATCCGAATTCCTAACAGGACAAGCATTAGGTCCATTTGCTAGATTTCTTCAAGAACATGGGATTGTTGCCCAATACACCATGCCTGGGTCTCCGGACCAAAATGGTGTAGCTGAAAGAAGAAATCGAACACTATTGGACATGGTAAGGAGCATGCTTAGCAGCTCTAAGCTTCCTAAGTCCTTATGGATTGAAGGCCTTAAGACGGCAGTGTATATCCTTAACCGGGTTCCAACTAAGGCTGTTGAAAAGACACCATTTGAGTTGTTTAAGGGTTGGAAACCGAGTTTAAGACATATGCACGTTTGGGGATGTCCGTCTGAGGTTAGGGTCTACAATCCACAAGAAAAGAAGCTGGATCCTAGGACTATAAGTGGCTACTTCATTGGATATGCTGAAAAGTCCAAAGGATATAGATTCTATTGTCCATCTCATAGCACTAGGATTGTGGAATCAAGAAATGCAAAATTTCTTGAAAATGACTTGATTAGTGGGAGTGATCAATTTCAGCATCCAAATACTGAACTTGATCATTTTGGTTCTCAAGCTTCCACATCAAGTAATAGATTGGTTGTAATCCATGCCCCTCAAGTACCATTGGGTATTGAACAACCAATCATTGAGGATCCACAACTACTTGACCATAACCAAGTTGATCCAGTTGTTGAACAATTACCAGAAACTGTTGAACAACCAATTGAGGAGCATGCTTCGCAAGAAGATGCTAACCCAACATTAAGAAGATCAACTAGGGAAAGGAGGTCAGCAATTCCTAGTGATTATGCTGTTTATCTACAAGAGTCTGACTACAATATAGGAGCTGAAAATGACCCTGAAACGTTTTCACAAGCTATTAACTGCAGAGAATCCGGATTATGGTACAATGCTATGAAGGAAGAGATGGATTCCATGGCGTCTAATGGAGTCTGGGATCTTGTTGAGTTGCCTAATGATTCAAAGGCCATAGGGTGTAAATGGGTCTATAAGATGAAAAAGGACTCATTAGGCAACATTGAAATATATAAGGCAAGACTCGTGGCTAAGGGATTCACTCAGAAGGAAGGAATCGACTACACAGAGACATTTTCTCCTATGTCTAAGAAAGATTCCCTCCGTGTAATAATGGCATTGGTTGCCCAATTTGACTTGGAACTGCATCAGATGGATGTGAAGACGGCATTCCTCAATGGGGATCTAGAGGAAGAGGTATATATGAAACAACCTGAAGGATTCTCCTCTAGTGCTGGTGAGCATTTAGTATGCAAGCTTAAGAAATCCATATATGGATTGAAACAGGCCTCTCGCCAATGGTATCTTAAGTTTCATGATGTTATTTCCTCATTCAGATTTGTGGAAAACGTCATGGATCAGTGTATATACCACAAGGTCAGTGGGAGTAAAATCTGTTTCCTTGTGCTGTATGTGGATGATATACTGCTTGCAACCAATGATAGGGGATTGCTATATGAGGTGAAACAGTTTCTCTCTAAGAATTTTGATATGAAGGATATGGGTGAAGCATCTTATGTAATTGGTATTAAGATCCATAGGGATAGAACTCAAGGTATTTTAGGTCTATCACAAGAAACCTATATCAATAAGGTCTTAGAGAGATTTCGGATGAAAGACTGTTCACCAAGTGTAGCACCTATTGTAAAGGGTGACAGGTTCAATTTGAATCAGTGCCCAAAGAATGATCTAGAAAGGGAACAAATGCGAAACATTCCATATGCTTCAGCTGTTGGAAGCCTTATGTATGCTCAGGTTTGTACAAGACCTGACATTGCATTCGCAGTTGGAATGTTAGGGAGATATCAAAGTAATCCAGGAATGGATCATTGGAGAGCTGCAAAGAAAGTGATGAGGTATCTCAAAGGTACCAAACATTACATGCTGATGTACAAACGAACTGAGAATCTTGAGGTAGTTGGCTACTCAGACTCGGATTTTGTCGGATGCGTTGATTCACGAAAATCAACATCAGGATACATTTTTATGTTTGCTGGTGGAGCCGTGTCTTGGAGGAGCGCAAAGCAAACCTTAGTTGCTACTTCTACCACAGAAGCTGAGTTTGTATCTTGTTTTGAGGCAACTTCACATGGTGTATGGCTAAAGAGCTTTATTTCTAGGCTTAGAGTTGTGGATTCAATTTCTAGGCCATTAAGAATTTATTGTGACAACTCAGCTGCAGTTTTTCTGGCTAAGAATGACAAAAGTGGAAGTCGAAGTAAACACATCGACATCAAGTACTTAGCCATTCGGGAACGTGTCAGGGAAAACAAAGTTACCATTGTACACATTAGCACTGAGTTGATGATAGCAGATCCTTTGACAAAAGGCATGCCACCATCAGTGTTTAAGGATCATGTATTAAGGATAGGACTTGGTACCATATTAAGTCTTTGATGTATATATACATATTTGTAATAAAGCTCTTATTCAATTTAAGTTATTTTTCTCATTTTTGAGTATACATTTATGTTTAGAGAAAAATAGCATTAAGAGGACCCAGAATAAGTATAAGACTTATTCATTAAGTTATGGTGGGTTGAGAAAGCAAAATGTATCGTGATACATGGGAGGTAATACTCATAGATAGAGGACCTATCACTATGATCCATACATTGAGTTTTCTCTACTTTTGAATACTTTTAAATTTTACGGAGCAAGTGGGAGAATGTAGCAGTTTTTTTTTTCTCTTCTTTCCCGAACGTTGATAACAGATCAACGTGCAAATAAAAATGCTCCGTAAAAATAGGAGAGCAGTTTTTCTGCTCAACGTCCACCGGATTGCACGGCTTCTTGATGGGAGAAGTTGGCAACGTGAACATATATATAAACGGAACAAGGGTCCCCGGGTTCGGTTAATGCAAAAATTATTTTCTGAACAATTTACACCATCAAAGAAGCAAAAACCAGAACCTGGAAGTACCCGAATTTGATAATTCAAGCGACTGTTCGGTACAATTTCTTGAAGCAACTTCTCTGTGAATTTCGTTAAAGCTATGGCTGGAGGTAGGCTTCCGCATATCTGACTTATTTTATGCTTTAACTAGGATATATTAAGTATCTGAGTATCCTAGATATAGTTTACAGATAAGACTAATATACGTACTATGTAGAGTAGTGCAGCCGGAGGATAGACAAAATTTGTGGTGATTGTGCCCTATCATAACCCTTGGATGGTGGAAAAGTAATGAGTATAAATAAATCCTATTGGGATCTAGAGTAAAATTAAAAATGTGTACTATGGTTTATGAAGTAAAATATTAAATATTCATTGGAACTTGAGAAGGTTACAGGTTCGGAAACATTCTAGCATAAAAGGAAAAAAGTATTTTTCAACTTTGATTTTTAATTTATATTAATTAATTAATAACTAAAAATTATCTCTTATTCTTATTAACACTTTAATTTTAAGAATTATTCCACCGAATGTAAAATAAAATTAATAATAAAATTATAACAATTATAAGATATTAGGTTACATCTTCTTAATTAAAAGGAAAAGATCTCACATTTGGTTAGACTGGATATCCTTTTCTACATGAAATCTTTGCAAACAAATTTATACTATGCTACATCAATAAAATATATCATTTTATTACTTTTGTTATGATGTTTGAAGTATTAAACAAGATTTTGTCATAACATCAGCATTTCAATTAGATAAACTTTATTTTTAAATTGATTTAAATAAATCAAAATTGTATAAAAGTATTGTTAATTAAAATTTCGGGAATTTTAAACTCACTTGACTCTTTTAAAATTATTATGTGGGAAGATTTATATAATTCACAATTGTAATAGCCACAATGTGTATTATAACATTTGCAATATCTATAATCGTGAAAATCGCAATGTGACCAGTGACCCCAACCACAATTTAAATCTCTAGTAAAATCAAATTGGACTGAAGACAATAGACCGCGACTTACAGGTCCACCAGCTCTCGTCTTCCTCAGTGTTGTACATTCTTTCACGGTTCCTCTTCATTTTCTGGGTCGGAAAGGGATGACCTAGGTCATCGCATACACTTTCTTTTATTTTTTTTTACATAAAGTTGAAAGCTATCTACCTCGTCTTTTCGACAATGCGGTTGGCAAGGAAATTAAGCTTTCTTTTCATATACAACAACAGTTTCACAACAGGTAACTTACATGCCTGAGAAAGTGTACTTTTCAGATAGAAATTCTACCTTCGTGGGAACTCATGAGCACAAGTTTAGAACCTCGGACGATAATAGTTCCAATGAGAAACTTTTATTAATTTTTCATTGGTTGATAATGATGTTCCCAATATACTAAGGACTGAGCAACACCTTTAATTAATTAAATAAATTTTATGTTATTAATCAAATTTGCTTTAATTGACTACAAGTCTATAACCAATATCCTAAGTTTCTTTTTGGGTCCAATCAGTGCAAACATCGTTCTGTTCACGGCATGAGCAATCAACTTTTTTGGCCAAACACGATCATTCAATTGATTTAGAAATTCACTTAACATATGTAATTTTTAGGGGTTTAGTATGGCCATTAAACTTGTGATTTTTCAGAAGAAAAATAATAATTTGACTGAATTTAAATTTTTTGTACGTAGGTTGTTAATTGTTGCGATAAGTAAGTAAATATTTCTATAAAAGATAAAAATAATGCAACATTTTTATAATTTTTTTAAAGTTTGTATAAAAAGAAGATATAAAAATTTTCATTTAAATATAATTTATTATTAAATATAAATTAGTTTTGCAATATTATTCCTTTATATGTTATCATTCTAATAAAAATTATTAAATTTTTTATTATATTTGTAAAAATTATTAAGAACAAATATAATAAACAGTCCCTTGATTATACATTTGCTAATTATTATATCCTTTCCGGGTGATGATGAATATATATGGGGAGCAAGAAGCAGAATTCGCTCCGTGGGATTTTGGAGGTGTAGCCCTTGCAACTCATCCTTCTCATAAAAGATTGAAAACGAGTGAGTAGCGCAGAAGCTGCTTCAAGAAAACCAAAATGATAACCAAGAAGATATCCTACATGGATTTTTCATTTGGCTGAAAAACATCTATCTCTTTATGTTTCTTTTTCTTATTTTAATTTTTTATAATTTGTATTTATTAATTATTTTTTTATTTTACACAAAATATTCAATTATTTTTTGACGTGGACAAATTTAATGAAGTGTCATAGTAAAATTGGTCGACAGCATAAAATACATATACACTAACTATTGGATCAAATGCCTAACTATTTCTATTCTCATTATTACTTACTGTATATTTAAATTTTTTTATATAAACAATCACACTCATTAACTGATTAGTTTTCTTTAAAATTCATCAAACGTCCAAAAATTTGACGACTACTATTTTTCACCAAATAACAATTGCCGTCTTTCAATTATTTCAATTTAATCTTAAAATTTTATTTGTTTATCTTTATACAAAGAAACTTTTTATGAAAAAGTTTAAAAATTATGAAATTCTTTCACAAGCCTTTGATAAATAGTATTAATATAATTTTTTTTAAATAAATCCCCTGGCATAACCTAAGTGAGACTTTTCTTACATGATGCATAATTTATCTAACAAATAAGCCGCATTTTTGTGGCTGCGGAAGTCTCCACATTTGCATAAGGGGGAAGTGGCGGGGCGAATGGGAATCACAATTGTAACGGTGCATTACGGATGCAACACAGCTCTGATGCGGTTGTTGCAGCCTGATTCGGGACATTTTCACCGTATTTTTCTGTGATAAGCCACCTCTACGGCGAAAATATAAGAAAGATCTCGGGATCTAACCTGTAACAGATATTTTTGTTGTCCACCAACAGACGTTTTCACAGTATCTTTCTTCGTTCGTTTAGGGTTGATTTGAGTTTGATTATTTTGAAGTCGAAGAGATAAAGGAAGAAGATGATGAACAAAACTGAGAAAAGTAAAAGTGCAGAGCGAACTGAAGAAGGAAAAAAATGAAAAGACACTCTGAAAGGGGTAGACTTAAAGAGTAATGAATAAAACAGAAGTAAAATAATAAAAAGCAAATACCGAGTCTAAAAGAGAAAGACACAAAAATAAAAAATAAAAAAAGTACAGTTAACTATTGCGATATAGATGGATGATCTAGAAAAGTTCATATATATATATATATATATATATATATATATATATATATATATATATATATATATATATATATATATATATATATATATATATATATAAGATTATTATGAGATGGATTCCAGCATATTATCAATAAAAAAATGTATTAATATATTATTAAATTTAATTATATATTAAATTTATGTTTTATTATGATTGAATGTTACATGTTTTATAATAATATATTAATGATTGAATTTAGTAATGTATTAATACATTACTTATAAATAGTATACTATAAATTTTTTCTAAATCTGTAGAATATTGCATGGAATCCAAAGAGTTATACATTAAATTATTTAAAATAATTTCACAAGAGTTCACGTCTTTACAAGATAAAATATTTTTATTATTAAAATATTATATTTATTTTAAAATTTGTATTTTGTTTGAATTATTCTTTGAAATTTAAAAATAGATAATTTAATGTTTTGAAATTTTCTTAAAAGTTTAATTTTTCATAATTTTGATCTTATAAATGTTGAATAATTTTTTAACATGTATAACAGGTTCTAATAACATAAGACTATATATTCATTTTAGTAATTTAGTTATATTGTAATTAATTGTTGAATATATATTTTTTCCATCAATTGTAATACTATTATATAATTTTTAATTTTGAAATTATTTTAACATATCAAATTGTATGAAAATATAGTGAAATAGAGTATTTATAAGGATTATTTCAATTTTTTTAATATATGTGTGAAAAAATTTGAAAAATTCAGTGACAACGATTGTAGTTTACATCATAACATCCACAATATCCACAATGACAAAAAAAAAACAACACAATCATATCTGCAATTATATCCACAATTTAAATTTTTAGTATTATGTAAATAGTACAAATCAACATGTGGTCAACAATCCCAAGTATGACTCTATTTAACAATTAACTAATTCTAATAGTAATTATTTGATTGAATTAAATGTTAGTTAATATTGATTGTATTAACTAATTTGAATAATTGATAACATTAATTATTTATACAAAGATGTTTAATAAATTAGTTGTTTATTATTAGTTATTTGTATATAAAATGACATACAAGAATATACATATATTTTATAATTTATTTGAGTATTATTTTACTTGAATAATATTTTATATTATAATATATTATTTATTATATTAATTTTTTAAAAATTTATATCATTATAATTTATTATAATTATTTAATTCTTATTTTAGAAAAATGGACACTTATAACTTTTTAGTTAATAAATACTTGTAATATTTTAGTAGATATATACAGTAATTATTAAAATTTATTTGTAAGTATTTTAAATAATAAATTTAAAATCCATATATTTATCATTAAAATATTGATATATTAAATATTTTAAATATAAAATATATTTAAAATATATATTTCACGAGTAATATTATCCCACCATTTTTTTTAATATGTATTGTTCTTTAATTCAAAAGATATCATTTGACAAAAGATTAATTTTTTCAGTAGATTTTCTATGAAATAAAACGTATATTCTCTTCTTTTTTTATACAATTTAATAGAAGAAATATGAGTATATTCATATATCTTTTATTATTATGTAAATATTTTACTATAATTTATCATATTAATTTAGTTTTTATTTAAAAAATAAATAATTAAAATTTATTATATGTATTAAAATTTCACTAAGAAATAGATCAATATAATTTAGTATTTTCTAATTTATTAAAGATGGAAATGTAAAAAATTTTGTAATTATGGGCAAGAATGTCAATTTTATACTAAATGTAAATCAACTATTTTAAAAATCTATTATTAATAACTTTTTCAAAATGATTGTTTTAGGGTCAATAAGTTGACTCAACAGTTATTTATCAAACAATCAAATTAACTAATTAACTTAGTCTAAAACACTCAAATAGGCTAAAAGCTTATGAAAAAGCTATTTACTAAACATCTTCTATATTTGATAACTCAAAAATATGTTGTCAAATATAATGACATTTACACAATATTCATTTATTGTTTTTTTTTAAAAAATGGACAAGTTTTATAATAAGGGTTTAGAAGTTTGAGGGGTTTTTTTTTATACTCATCAATGAAAAATAACAAAATAAATTGAATCCCAACCGAATTTTAAATTCATTATTATAGAATATTATTGTCATAATCGATGTAATATATGATATAATTTGATTGCTTAGTAATTTTTTATATATGATTATATATTGAAATTGTTATAAAAATTATGATATTAAAAACTGATATTATATTTGAATTTAAATTTGATATACTATCTGTATAAAATATTTTATACAATTAGTGAATAAAAGAATAATATGTCATTAAAAAATAATAATTAAGCATTTTTATCAATAATAATAGAATTTTAATAGTTTTTATTAACATGATAATAAATGAGTGAGTAATTGTGTAAAATGACTTTATATTGATAGTAAATTAGATTTAAATTCATTACATTTCTAATGTAATTTTTATATAATACAGTAATTTGTTGGAAACCATCAAACCCTCATCACCCTAATAATAATAATAATAATAATAATAATAATAATAATAATAATAATAATATATTATTATTATTATTATTATTATTATTATTATTATTATTATAAAGAGGCTTTATGATAATCAGGTCGGATTTTAAACCATTTAGTACTTTGAGTACAATCCAAATTACATGAAACCAACATAATCAGTATGCATTAGGATAATTGGACACGTCATTGATTGAATAAAAGATTGTAAATATATATACATTTTCTCTTATTTATTTAATAATGTATTTTTTATGATTAGTTCAGTAGACATAATTTACAGATGAGAGATGCTTTTGTTTATTTTAATTCTAAGTGGCATCCTTTTAGACTTATACTTTTAGATGCTGGACCTGTTATTCAAGTCTTCCAAAGTAAAAAGATGCTCGATCCGTTCTTTATTCGACAACATCTGTAGATGCTTTTGTTTAATTTAATGTTAAGTCGCGGCGTCCCTTCAGATTTCACGTTGGAATTATAAATCATAGATAAAGAGAAGCCCTAAGACAACACTCATTGCACAAAAAGAAGATAAATAAATAAATAAAGTATAATTTGATTTTTTTCAGTTTTATATAAAATTTGATTTTTAATATATCATATTTTAATTAGTATCTAGAAGTAAAAATAAAACGTTGAATTATTAAAATAACCCTTTAATTATTATCCATCAATAATTTAGTGAAATACGAAAGCGCAGTGGAGTCTAATTTCTACAAAAGAAACAAGTTTTCTGCAATTTCATAATCCCAATATGTAATTTACCCAAAAATGATTGATGATAATCAGTGAAATTATTCTTTACGTAATTTTTGGTTAAAAATTCAATTTTTCATTGTTGGTAGTTTCTTTGATTCTTTTACCGGAAAATTTTCACTTGACTTATATATTCTTCTTATATATGTACACAGTGTATTTTGGAAAATAAAAAAGACTTAAAAGCACTTAAGATTTATTTTGATTCACATAGGATATAAGTTTCTATTGAAAGTTTAACTTTTCAAGGACTGAATTACTTTATGAATTTTTTAGAAAGTATGCAAAATTATTTGATAGATATTAAAAAATTCTTATTTTTTAAGAATTAATTTTGTGTGTCTTATTTGGTACAACATTAAAAATTTTCAAGAAATATCATTAAAATTACTACTACACATTTAGAACTACAAATCAAAAAATTAAAAATGCCAATAAACTTCAAATAAGATGACTTTTTTAAGCTTGTAATTCTTATTTTTAATTTTTTATAAAAATTAAAATAACTATAATACAAAATTTAGAAATGTCTATTTTTTCTTTAAAAACATGTTTCTAACTATTCTCTTTTTCTATCATAATTTTATATTCTGTAATTTTTTATTATTTAATTATTATAAAAATTAAAATTGACTTATATAAAAAATAATTATATATATAATAAACTCATGATGAATATAAAATAGTAAAGTAGCATTAGTTAACTTGAATAGGAATAGTTTTGTATTTTTATCTATAAATAATACACAATGCTTTTCATACTGAGAGAGTGCCATTAAACAATTTTTTATAAGTAGAACTTTTTGAAAAATTTAAATTTTTTATTTTATTAATTAGTGATCTACCAGACAATTGAAATATTTGTTACTTCTTAGGAAGTTGTATTTTACACACAATTTTCTGCTGATCGAACTACATCTGAATCATAAAAGATCATTTGTTTGTTTGTTTTGTTCCGTGGAAAAAGGGAGAATAGTTTCATCTTGGATAATTTTATGGGAAAAATTAATAGCATACCAGTGTACCGCTAAATTTGATCGTTAATTAAATTTACTTTTTTCAAAATTCAAGTTCAGAATGCCTGAATAAAGGTTATATCTATTAGTGTACTGATATACCATAAACTTAGTGGTGTACCATAGAAATTTTTCTGATTTTATTAAGTCTTAAAAGTTTTTATCTCATTGTAGTTATGACCATCCATCAATTTTGTTGAAGTTGAGAAAAATTCAAAAGAAATTAGAACAAATTTTTTATCCAGGGGAAAAACTAAAGTAGCCATCTTCAAGAAAAACGCTTCAGAAGAGAAAGCGATGCACTATGGGTAATTTTGTTAATAATCTGACAAAATAAATACGCATATTTGAAACTAATTTATTGCACGAAAAACTATATAGACATTGAAATAAAGATCTTAGATTAGCAGACTGAAATTAGTTAAGTGACTAATTTGACGAACCAAATTATTTAGATATGTATCATAAGGTTTTTCTAATAGGAATGCTATATGCATAAAAAATGAAATTTGAAATTGAGTTTTGAATAGAAATTATGAAATGTTAATTAATATATGATGTTAAGACAAATTTACAAAACTTAATCTATTGGATAAAAAACATTGAGATTTCAATTCCGAATCTCATTTTATATATAAAATATATTCTTATTTTTTTTATTACGTTGTACAGCAAAAATATTTGAACTTCAAATTTCTGACGTACAATTCAAGTTCCTTTGTCACCGTACTGCTGTTTATGAGGTGTGACTATTTATTTATATATATTTTGCTTAGAAGTTGAGTTGGTAAAGGGAAGAGAAAAGTGTGTAGCAAAGGGATATGGTGAGAGCTCCATACTATGACGATGGAACAAAGAAAGGAGCGTGGAGTAAAGAAGAGGACCGGATACTAAAAGCTTATATTGAGAGCCATGGCCACCCGGCCAACTAGCGTCAGCTCCCTAGATCTTAAACAAACTGCAAGCTAGTACCTGTATATTTAAGAAATGAGGGCATGATAAGGCTTCGATTCCTCAAGAACATTATGAATTTTTGAGGATCCTGTGCAACAGGTTTAGCAAGGTGTGGCAAAAGTTGCAGACTTCGTTGGATGAATTATCCCCGGCCTGATGTAAAACTTGGGAACTTCACCCGGGAGAAAGACGAAACAATCATCAATTACTCGGGCCTGATTTTGTTTTTCTTAAATCTTTGCTATTTCTGTTCCGAATTTTCATTTCACGCGCTGCCATTTCTTAAAACATGATGCGTGATATACTGCAACATGTCATGTCTTCTTTTACATCATTGCTCTTGCCTTATGTTTGTAAGAAATCATAGGAGATATGGCAGAATTTTCTTGTATTGCTGGTGCAATTATATAAAAGGTGTGTCCCTTCAGCCACAAACACAAGATCCGAATGTTAGCGAGACAAATATCTATAAATTATATGTAAATACTACACTATTAATAAAATGCATCTTTGTTAAACCAAGATAGGATTTAAATTTGATCAAATGTTAGTGTAAATCAGCTTTATCTAATATTTATTCATGTGTTGCCATGTCAATAAAATTTAAATTTATAAGAATATCAAATACATTAAAAATTGTATAATAAAAAAAATTTATCATAGAAGATAAATGTAGTCAATTTTATGAATATTTTTGAACAAAATAATCATGGTCATAACTAAAAAAAGGTCAACAAATTGAACTAAAACTCTAAATTAGATATATACACAATTGTTACTCTGATGTATATTTCTTTTAGATGTGTTTATATAACATTATAACGATGCTAATTTACTTGTTTTTTCTTATCCATAAAATCATACTCAACTAGACTTGATGTGAAGTTTAGTGTAAGACTCAGAGTCAAACAAGATGGAATTAATGCCAAAAAAAAAAATTGATTGTGCTTTTTATATATTAATGACTTTAGTAATTTAATGATGTACGAAATTGACATCTGTAATACACATGTAAAGAAGCAAATTTTCACAGGGAACTTGTTTGTAGGTTCACCTGTGATAAAGAAAATTCTATTAATTTTTGTAATAAAATGGATCTTTAAAATTGAAAACGAAAACATAAACTCAGCGGGTTTGCTAATTAACTTTTATTACAAATCTAATTGAAATTACTAGAATGTTACGTGGTAAGGATTAATCAAGAGAGGCAAAGGATTAGTGAAGGTTTTCATTCCTTTTCCATACGTTTGATTAAAAAAGACACACATTATTTTTTCCTATTTTCTTTTAATTAGATTATTAAAGATGAGATGGAGATAATTACCCAATTTTTGAGGGAATCTAGTTCTCTTAATTTGAATTTTGAGTTATCATCTTCAACAACAACAACAATAATGATGAACATAATAATCAACAGTAATAATAATAATAATAATAATAATAATAATAATAATAATAATAATAATAATATTGATCAATAATAAATAAAAATTAATAAAATAATAATGCCAAATATGATAAAATATGAATAATAAATAAATAAAAACAATAGTAAAAATGAAAGCATTAATAAAATAATAATTAATATTAGAAAAATAATATTATTAAATAATAAAATGAATAGTAATAAATAGTAAGATGGTCATTACAAATTACAATAACAAAGATGATATTTATTTTAATGTTAATAGTAAAACTAAAGAAATTTTCTTTCAATGTATGAATTATTAATTAAGCAAATGCAAAGAACTTGATTTTATTTTTTTATTTTAACCAAATAAAATGTATAATTTTGAGGCATTTATTTCCTTTTTCCTAATTTCTTTTTATTAACTATATATATATATATATATATATATATATATATATATATATATATATATATATATATATATATATATATATGTATATATATATATGCCAGTTTATAGAATTCTATGAAAATTTTCTCAACTTTTCTTCAAAATCCATTTAAGAGGTATGGGACCAACGAGTACTATTTAACTTGTAGGATTTTGCAATTCGTTGTTTGAAAATATTCTTCACCAATATATTAATCCTTTACTTGATTGAAAATAGAAAAATATAATAAGATAAAAAGAAAATAATAAAAAATGTTTTCACCTCCTTTACTTAGATGGAAAGATAACGAAAAGAAAGAAAGCAATTTCTTTTATTTGTTTAGATAAAAATTAAAAAAATATTTATAATTATAAATAATAAATTTAACCTTGGAATTTTATACACTTACCTAAACTTAAGTTTATTGTCACAAATAGTGGTTACTCGTTTATATCTTACTGATTTTACCATTCATCTTTCTACAAATGAACAAATGATATCTTCCAATCTGGTCGATCCTCTTCCATTCAAAAAATTATAAAAATATTGAGGAACTTTTCGAAAATATTAAATAAATAAAGTATATGAAAATTTACTTAAATATTTAGTTTTTAATACATTTTACTAAATTAATGGTGTAAGTATAATTTATAATGATTATAAATCTAAAAAATTAGACCCAGATTTTACTAAATTAATGGAGTAAACAAAATTTATAATTTTATCATTTATTTGAATGCTGATTCTATTATTATATTCTATTCATGTTCAAGTTTTTCTAATTCATCTGTTGCACGGTTAGATATTTGTGTGCGTGCGTGGGTGTGTATTTTTTTTTTCTTTTTTCAATAAATTTCAGAATCTAGTGAGATTGTTTTGTTTAGGTGAAATATGATGCAATGTTTAGAATGAAAAACACAAATTTATAATAAACCAGGGATCTTTTTTTTTGCTCATATGTGCTAAAAAAAATATGAGTGGGCTGTACCTTTTTTTTTTTCTTTTTCCCGAGTTTGCTTCTCTACCCTCCTTCCACCGCCCTACATCCAAATAAGAAATTTTCTATTTTCTTCTGCTTTTCTTTTCTTTCATTTTCTTTCTCTGCCCATTTTCCATGGAAATGGGTACGTAAATGTTTTTGACATCTGGTATTCGTCTTTCTGAAGATGGTCTCTGATTGCTAAGAAACTACCTGGAAGATCAGATATAAAGAATCATTGGTATAGCCACATAAGGAAGCGCTTAGAGAGAAATGAGATGACATCTCAATTCAAAGTTAAACCTGGTTCTACTTCTGAAGGAGAAATGTCTTAGTGTACGGAATCTATAAACCCAAGTCCTGTGTCATGCGAAAATATTTCAGAAAGCTCTCTGCCTGTCCCCACAGATTCATCCTACAACTCTAATCGAGGACAATGCACCATGAATTGTTCTAATTACTCTAGACAAGAAAGCCTTGCTCAATGTCAAAGTCAAACACATGAACCATTCTTCAGCTGCAGTTTCTGGACGGAACCGTTCATTATAGAAAACGACAATGATACTTATCAAGCTTACTACGATCCCATTTTCATCTATGGAGGAGATGTTGAGACATATTTTTCGTACCCCTAAGGATGAGAATGGAAAAAAGGGGAGGGAAGCAGCGGTTTGTTAGGCATGTGTCAGGTCTAGAATACAATACCTCGCAAGAACATCATTCAAAGGTTTTCTTCCCCTATTCTGCAGACTCTCTTTTATTTTTATTTTTTGGTTTTTTTTAATAAATAAATAACATAGTTTGAGAGCATATTTTCAGTCTACCCAAATATGCTCACTTTGTTGATATTGGTATAATTGCAACTATGCAATTTAGAATTAGAATTATGATATATATATTTGTGATATGAGAATGCTATAAGTATCACAAATAAAATCTGAAATTGAGTTTCAAATCCTTTATATCGATTAAATTAAATTTTATAATATTTTATATTCAATGATAACTCTTAATTTATTATTTTTTTGTACAAATAGTTGTTGGTATTAAAATTTTACTAAGTCCTATTTTCAAAAGTTTAAATCGAAAATAAGGAGATTTTGAAGAAGTTGAGGCTGGAGTTGATATTTCAAAATTCATTTCGAAAAGGTGGTTCGAGTTTGGCAATTCGAGTTGCATAGTGGATAAATTGAACAAGATGTGTTTTTTGAAAGGATCTCGAATAGGGTTGTTGAAGTAGTAATTGATATGACTACAAAAGAAGATGACCATTCAATTTCATTTCGAAAAGAAAGGCATGTTGGATGTTCGATCGTCGGAATAGTTTCGATTCAATTTCAAAAACTGTGGAATGTCTTGATTTCGAGAGACTAGTTAGAGATTTTCGAAGAAATCAAAGGCTGGAAGTTTTTGATTTAATTTCAAATTTTGGTAGCAGTTATTAGAAGTAGTTTTTAGCAGTTTTATGCAATGTACACTTGTCATATTTTTAGGAATTAGCCGTTAACATTAGAAGTCTATAAATAAGACTTCTGAATAATGAACAAAGGTTGGATTTCATTTTCTCACAAATCTCTTACACACCTAACACACCTACTATCACGGAAATTGGCAAATAGAGTACTAAGTATGTAATTCCACCACTTTCTATTTCAATTCCAATTAATTTTTGGGTTAATTTATTTCTTGCACTTTATCCGCTTTTTTCTTTACATTCCTTTTGCTATTTCTCTTAATTTGATTGACATGTAAACCTATCAAACTAAGATCCCTTTAAGGACACGATTCAAGTCCCAGATTGCTCTTTGAATCAAATGTATTTTCGATTTCATCTCAAAATGAAAATTCATCATAAATAAATTGGCACGCTCAGTGGGACAAGTTTTAGAGATAATGTGTCAAATTCAATGATTTCTATTCCTGTGCATGATTTTGCATAGTGGAAGAAATTTAAACAACATAGCTAACAGTGGTTCAAACAGACAAGGTTCTGGTAGTAATTCAAATGCCAGGAATAATGAAGGAACTAATGGGAATAATGATTCAAACTCAAATCAAAGTAATGTTCCTAATCCTTCTATGTCTAGACCGATGACTATGGGAGTTCCACAAGATCATCCTGTAATATCTCAGATTGGCCAAATCCTAATGGATCCAGAGGAAAATCTTAGGAATTTGAATGTTAATATTCATAATCCTTTATATGTTTGCCTCAGGGATTTATTCCCAGAACAGTTACGCAGACCATAGGAACTGCTTCAATGGCGATTCTAGATCCGATCATTTCGATGGTTTCTTCGGTAGGACCGTTAAGACATTTAAATCTAAATGCAAATAGAAAATGATATGTCTCAATTTAGCATGTTAGGGAACATGCCGATCGGACAGCAAAGTATGTCTACGGAGTCTATTCCTTCGACATCTTTTACAGGCTCTGCACTTTATTCCATACGTCAACAAATGGATGAAAGTAACCATGAAATGGTGAATATGTTGTCTCACTAATTGATAAGTGCCATTAATCCCATGGTGGAGTCAACTAATAACAATTATTTATTGTTGGCAAGACAAATGGGTCAAATTGCTAATGTCCTTTGTGCATCTGCGAACCCTATTATCAATCAAGTAACAAATGCAAGACTTGTAAATGCAGTATTTGCAAATGCAAACATAGGGCAAACCGATACGACCCCTGCAAATGTCATGCATGATGAACCACCTGTTAATCTTGGGCACAAGAATGTAGTACCTGTGAACCTAGTTCGAAATCAAAACTTAGCAGCAGATCCTAATGTCCTTAATAATAATGTGGTTCTAGTAAATAGGATCCAAAACCTTAATAATATTTTGAATTAGGTTAGGCATAATGTTGTAGGGGGTATCAAAACATAGTCAATGTTGTGGTACAAGTGTTAAATTAACATGGTTTTAATGTTGGTTATGTGAATAATCCATATTTTGTCTCAGCTTTTCTTGAGATTGTTTTGCAAATTGAAATGGCTAGGGGTTGGAAAACCCCTAAGTTCAGCAAGTTTGTGTTGGTGTGTGTCTTAGAACTAATCATATAGATGATTGAAGTTATACACAATGTATTATATTTTATTTTAGGTAATTTAATTATTATATTTTATTTTTATAATTTAATTATTATTATGTGCAATTTATAACTTAATATAATAATTATCCTTGGAATAGCTTCGCTATTCCTAAAATGCCCCTAGTCAAGTATTATTACGAAAAGGATAGTAATAATACATCGACACTAGCATGTATAGTGACTGATGATTACAAATCATGGATATGTGATATCAAGTCAATACATGAGTATATTGTTAGTGAACAATGTACTGGACTGACCCACTATGAGAATATTGCATGGATAGACGTGTCATAAGTTATTCTCATATGATCACAAATACACATAAACCTTTGACCTGAAGTCACTAAAATTCCCTACATGAGGAATTACTCATTTTAATATTGTCCTATGTCACCTTTAATCAGGATGATAAGTAGGGCATTGATTGGGTGTGTCATAAATCATGCAGAGGGAAGTGAGTGATGTAGATGGAATTTTGTTACTCTTGTATAAAAGAGAAATATCCTTGGGCCCCTTGATTGAGTGAGACTTAGAAATGCATGGCCATGCTCAATTGAATTAATATGTGATATTAATCATTTATTTTAAGTCTACTCAGTATCAAGAAATATAAATTGAACATTGATGAGGATGACACATTCCATGCCTCTAGTTCAATTTGGATATTATTACAAAAAGGTTATGATGCAAAACGTTAATCATGTATTAGGTGGATGTCGAATCACAGACATTCTTACTACTTAAGTGGCAGTGATGTATTGCTAGATACCGCTTACTGTCTATAACTCAATAATAAGTCATTGTCAACATAGTAAGAACCTACAGGGTCACACAAAAGGAGTAGGAATAAGACAATAATTAATTAGACTTTAATTATATTAATATCCAATTAATTGGACTTATTTTCGTGCATATATATATTATTAAGAATAATAAATTCACGTAATATATATATATTATGTGATATTAAAATAAATATCAAATAATTATCTTATCAGATATTAGATAAATATATAATGAGATAATATTATTATCTAATATTAGATAATTAATAGATAAGTCCTATCTCTCCCCATTATCTCTAGGATAAGGATAAGATGAGTTGTTAAGTGTGATTAGGATTTTGAAAGCATTATCCTAGTTGGACTAGGATTATGGCTTGCCTAAGTTCTATAAAAAGGGACTTTAGGGCAGCACTTTAATTACATGCTCAAAGCTTCCATACAAACCCTAAATCACTTAGAAAACATCCAATCCTAATTCCTAGAGAGAAAAACGCATCCTAGCAGATTCGTGGAGGGTGAGAGGTCGTTGTTCACTCCGTGTGGATACCGTAGAGACGCTGTACCTTCCAGCCGGCGTTTGATTCATCCGCTCTCAAGATTTGATCAGTAGAAGTACGAGTGCCCAATAGGTAAAACTCTAATCATTGATTTATGTCTTTTGCATGGATCCTAGGTAGAATTCAGATCAAATTTTTGAATTTTCGTTGCATATGATAATCCGAATTGCTAACAGTTTGCTATTGAAATTGGTGAATCCACAGTTGAGCATATTTCTCGATACCAAATCAAATGTGGTGATCTTGCCAATAAAGAAAATCTAAAAATGAAATATTTCCCAAGTTCATTAACTAAAGATGCTTTTACTTGGTTTACTGCTCTACTACCTAATTTAATTCATACTTGGAATCAATTGGAAAGAATTTTTCATGAACAATTCTTTAGGGGTGAAACTAAGATAAGTTTAATGGACTTGTTAAGTATTAAAAGAATGCAAAATGAATCTATTGATGATTATCTGAATAGATTCAAGCAGATGAAGGTTAGATGCTTTACTCAAGTGTCAGAATACAAGTTAGTTCAAATGGCCGCAAATGGATTTAATTATTCTATTTGAAAGAAATTGATTAACCAACAACTTAGAGATATGGCCAAACTAGCAAATAAAGTAAGACAAATCGAACATTTTAAGTTCGAAAAGGATAAATACCAGAAAATTGAGAGACCTGTCCAAAGAGATAGGATTGCTTATGTAGATGTATTTGATTAGGGAATTGAAAATGTTAATGATGAAAATGATGATGTCAATGTTGAAATTAATAATGAAATAAATATCGCTAAATTGAAGCTTGGACCTCCTTATGTATGTACTTCTCTAAAACCATACGAGTCCAAGGGCAATTCAAAATTTTTGAGAAAGCAAGATTATAATTTTGATATTACTAAAGCTAATCAAATGTTTGATATTTTACTTAAAGATAAGCAGATTATGTTATTTAATGATCACAAATTTCTGACTCCAGAACAAAGAAATGGTCGAAAATATTGTAAATATCATCATGTTTATGGCCATTAGACTAACCATTGTGTACATTTCTAGGATATGATTCAAAAGGCGATCAAAGAAGGCAGATTGATATTCGAAGAGAAATCGAAGCCTGCCATGAAAATTGATTCTGATCCATTAGAGGTCTTAGCTAATTATGTCAAATCTTTTGAAATCAATATGGTGAATGTTCATGTTGAGGATATTCAAGATGATGTTGAATTTACTATAGAAGAATATGAAAAAGAAGTGAAGGATATTTATCCTAAAACTAGAGAATCTTTGTTAGAATACTTGATAAGGAAAAAGGATTCTGACAATTAAGTAATTCTTTGCCCTAGATGCAATGCAGTCTTAAATAAATCTGCTGCAAAATCATTCAAAGATTTTGAGATCAAAAAGCACTATGAAGTAACTCTTACGTTAAACAAAGATCAGGCCTCTAGCTCAAAGCCAAAATTCAAGACCATTCATGCCAAGGGCAAGAGTTTTGTGCCTTCTTCGAATATACCTCCAAATAATTGGATAAGGGGAATGAATAAAATTAAGAATTGGCAAGAGGATAAATTAGGAAAAAAATGTCAATTCTGGAGACCTCAATTTCCATAGCATATTCCTAGCCCTTCAAAATTCCATTTTTATGGAAATCCCTCTATGACTAAGACTTAGTGGCGAAGGGCACAGAGATTTAGAAAAGTTGCTTGTGAAAATGTGCAAGCTATGAAGCAAGGAACTTAAAACAAAAGATCTTACCAACATATTCTGCAGAGGAATTCTATTCTGCAGAACATGAAATAAAAAGGAATCGCACTTGAAAATGAAGATTGTATGATTACAACCTCTTTCGAATCCGAATTTGCTGATGATCTAGAAGATATTTGTGGCGTGGTTTCTATCCTGCTGACTGAGTATGCGAAAGAGTATAATCAAAGTCAAAATGAGGATTTTCATGAAGAAGATTTCAAAAGGAATGAGGCTATGAAAGAACTTACATTGGTCACTTATACAGCTTGAGTCCTTCCTAAAGAGAATTCTACAATCTTTGACAAGTCAACAGAGCAGATGAAAAATCACTTAAAGCCTCTCTTCATTAAGGTTGAGGCTGATGGTAAAATTATTCATCAGGTGTTATTTAATGGTGGTGCTATAATTAATCTGATGCCAGAGACAATAATGAAGAAGTTGGGAAAGATACGGGAAGATCTACTTCCCCATAACATGGTAATTACTGATTTCAATGGCAAAACTTTGAAGTCGAAAGGACTGCTAGCTTTGAATGTTTAGGTAGGGTCAGTAATTCGACCTACTATCTTCATTATTGTTCCTTCAAAGGCCAACTATAATCTACTTTTAGGTAGAGAATGGATCCATAGTGTAGGTGTAGTACCTTCAACTTTGCATTGAAAAATATTTTTATGGGACGCAGAAGGAAATCTGGAAGTAGTAGAAGCTGAAGATTCTTCTTTTCAAGTTGAAATCAATTTGATGGAATTCAATAAATGTCTTTCCTATATTGGACCTTATCAGATGGATAGCATGGAGCATCTAGCAAGATCCAAGGTTCCTACTACCATGTATCTTCAACCTGAAGTTGGGTTCATCTTGAAGTACGGAGAACCACAGGCTGACTTAGAGGTGGCCTTCAAAGAATTGAAGTTAATATGAATGTTTCGAGCTATTTAGCTTGAATTTCAACCTACATGGCCGAACAAAAATTTGAAACAGCCGAAAGGGTCGATTTAGTTTTAGAGAATATTTCGAGTTATTTGACTCGAATTTCAGCCCACATGGCCAAATGAAAATTTGAGACGACCATCAAGGCCGATCTAGATTTAATTTTGGAATCTTTCGAATACAAAAAGGAATTAATGTACGAAGTTAAAGAAAGTTCAAAAGATGTTATCCAAGATCAATCCGTAAGGGCTGATGTTTAGGAAAAAGATGTTGAAAAGTTTGATTGTGTTTTTGATAACTCACCACTTAGGTTCAAGACATCTTTATCTCATGAAATAAAAAAGATGGAGGCTCAAGATCCTCTTGAAGAAATAGATCTTGGTGAGGAAACAAAACTAAGACCTACCTATATCAGTAAATATATAGATCAAGCCTTGAAGGAAGGGATAATTGAGTTGTTGAAGGAGTTCAAAGATTGGTTTGCTTGGGACTATGAAGAGATGCCTGGATTGGATCGAAGCTTAGTGGAGCATAGACTACCAATTTATCCTGGAAGGAAGCCAGTAAAGTAGCCACTAAGGCAATTTGCCTTAGAAATTATTTCAAAGATCAAAGAAGAAATCAAAAGACTATTGAGGGCAAAGTTTATCCAAACAACCAGGAAAGTATCTAGGATTCTTGATTCAAAAAAAAGGAATCAAAGTTGATCAAAATAAAGCGAAGGCTATTTTGGAAGCTTCATCGCCTTCAAATAAAAAGCAATTGCAATCCTTGCTAGGCAAGATTAACTTTTTGAGGAGGTTTATTTCAAATTTTTTCGGCAGAACAAAGATCTTCTCACCTTTGTTAAAGATGAAAAAGGAAGAAGAATTTCGATGGGAAGATATACATCAAAAAGCATTCGAAGATATTAAACATTATTTGATGAATCCTCCTATCATGACCTCTCCTAAAAAAGGAAGACCTTTAAAGTTATATATTTCTGCGTCTGAATATACTATGGGTAGTATGTTAGCTTAAGAAGATGAAAATGGCATCGAAAGAGCTATTTGTTATCTAAGTAGGGTATTAAATGATGCTGAAAGTAGGTATTGTGCTATCAAGAAATTATGTCTTTGCTTGTATTTCTCATGTACTAAGCTAAAACATTACATCAAACTTTTTGATGTAATTGTTATTTCTCATTATGATATAATAAAGCACATGTTATGTAAACCTATATTCCATAGCAAAGTTAGTAAATGGGCTTTAGCTTTGACTGAATATTCTTTGAAATATATGCCCTTGAAATCCATGAAAGGTCAAGTGGTTGCTAATTTCTTGGCTGACCATTATTTAGATGAGGTTAATGAAACTAATGAAAATTGTATGGGATTAAAACCTTGGAAATTATATTTCAATGGTTCTAGACATCGAAATAGGATAAGAATTGGAGTTTTGATTATTTCTCCTAAAGGGTTTCCCATGAAATTGATGTTCAAAATAAAAATGCCTTGTTCAAATAATGAGGCCGAATATGAAGCTCTTATTGTTAGGCTTGAAACTTTAAAGTTATTTTGAGCCAGAAATGTGATTATTCATAGTGATTCCAAATTAGTGGTTAAACAAATTACTCAGGAATACAAATGCATAAGCAAAAATTTTGTAAAGTATTTCACTCAAGTTATGTAAATATTACAAGAATTTGATGAATTTGCCATCGAACATATCCTGAGATTGTAGAATTGTAAGGCTAATAAGTTAGCCCAAATAGCATCGGGTTATAAAGTTTCAAATAAAACTCTAGACAGATTTATTGAAATAAAGAATAAGTATGCTGCGAAAGAATTTGAAATACTTGATATAAGTTTTCTTTTAGATAATGATTAGAGAAAACCAATTATCGAATATTTGGAAAACCATAATTTGATTACAGATCAAAAGGTGAAGTATAGAGCTTTGCACTATGTAATCCTTGGTGACGAACTTTATAAGAAGTCCACGGATGGAAACTTACTAAGGTGTTTCGGTGAAACTGAAGCTTTTATAGCTTTAGTTGAAGTTCATGAAGGAATATATGGTGCACACCAAGTTGGTGAAAAGATGAAATAGGTGTTGAAAAGATAAAGAGTTTATTGGTCTTCAATGATAAAAGATTGCCATGAATATGTGAAATCACATGAACAATGTCAGAAACATGGAAATATTCAACATGTGCCAACAAGTGATTTGCACTCAATCATAAAGTCATGGCCATTTAGAGGATGGACTTTAGATTTAATTGGCCAAATTCATCCAGCGTCTTCAAAAGGCCATAAATATATTTTAGTGGCAATTGACTATTTCTCGAAATAGGTCAAAGTTATTCCTTTGAAGGATGTTGATCAGAGGGATATAATTGATTTTATCAAAGAACATATTATGTTTCAATTTGGTGTACCAGAGACCTTAACAACTAATTAGGGTATAATTTTTATTAGGGAAAAGGTGATTTAATATGTTGAATCGAGAGATATAAAATTGATTAATTCAACCTCATATTATGCATAGGGAAATGGTCAAGTTGAGGCAGCCAACAAAATAATTATTGCTTTAATTAAAAAGCACATTAGGTAGAAACCTAGCATGAAACACTTGGCCAAATTTTGTAGGCATATAGAAATTCTCCAAAAGAGGCTATCAAAACAACTCCTTATAGGTTAGTTTATCGCCATGATGCTGTTTTGCCTATAAAAATCAATTTACAATCTATTAGACTACAAAAACAGAATGAGTTGCCGATTGAACATTATTGGGATTTAATGTTTGATAAATTGAATGATTTAGATGATGAAAGGTTATTGGCTTTGGAAAATATTATTCGACAAAAAGAACAAATTTCTTAATTTTGCGATAAGAAAGTTAAATCAAAAAATTTGAATATTGATGATTTAGTGTGGAAGGTTATATTACCAATAGAAAGAAAATCTAAGAAATTCAAGAAATGATCTCCAAATTGGGAAGGACTATTTGTAATTGAAAAAGTGTTTAATAATAATGCCTATTCGATTCAAGATCTAGTTACGAATGTCGAATAATGTCAATAAATGGAAAATATCTAAAAATTTATAGGCCAACAATTCATGAAGTCAAAATAACTGTTTAAGAGCAATTCAAAAGTTCAATTACATAATGTTCAAATGTAGATAAAAAGAAGGTTTTTACAAAAAGTGATCTTGAATTTTTCCAAACTCCATCTTCAAAATTGATTCAGTTTGAGCATAAGAATGTTTTGAGGCTTTCAGCTTCTCTATTTTGATTAGACAATCCTTCACATGATGATTCATATCTTTGATCTGCAAAGTAGTGTCAGATTTTACTTTTGCACAATTGTGACCTCAATAGCTTGGGTAAAGAGCTGGAAGATGAAGAAATCTTTTCCTTTTGAGCCATTTTTGAGGTTAGAGGATGAAGGTAGAAAAAATGCAGCAAAGAAGTAATAAGGTTTTCAGAGCAAGGCAACAAAGATTGAAGAAGGCGAAACGACAAAGAAGATTGTAAAAGATAAAAGGTAAAATGGTCATTTTGATGTTTTTATCCTATCTTGATGGAATGACTGAAATGATTTCAGAGGAATCCATTGGGAATAAGTGATTTTTATTACTGATCATGGTGGGCCCGTCTTCTGAGAACGTGATGATTATAAGAATCGTGGCAATTGAGAGTTTAGTCATTTATTTCCTCCCTTCATATTTTGCAATTTAAAATATTTATTTTTTTCATTACACTTAAAAGATAAATATTTTGGGGGGCATCTGTTGGTATTAAAATTTTACTAAGTCCTATTTTCAAAAGTTTAAATAAAAAATAAGGAGATTTTGAAGAAGTTGAGGCTGGAATTGATATTTTGAAATTCATTTCGAAAAAGTGGTTCGAGTTTGGCAATTTGAGTTGCACAGTGGATAAATCAAACAAGATGTGTTTTTTGAAAGGATCTCGAACAGGGTTGTTGAAGTAGTGATATGACTACAAAAGAAGATGACCATTCAATTTCATTTCGAAAAGAAAGGTATGTTGGATGTTCCATCGTCAGAATAGTTTCGATTCGATTTTGAAAACTGTGGAATGTCTTGATTTCGAGAGACTAGTTGGAGATTTTCGAAGAAATCAAAGGCTGGAAGTTTTCGATTTAATTTCAAAAATTGGTAGCAGTTATTAGAAGTAGTTTTCACAAGTTTTTAACAGTTTTATGCAATGTACACTTGTCAGATTTTTAGGAATTAGTCGTTAGCATTAGAAGTCTATAAATAAGACTTCTGAATAATGTACAAAGGTTGGATTTCATTTTCTCACAAATCTCTCACATGCCTAAGATGCCTACTATCATGGCAATTGGCAAACAGAGTACTGAGTATGTAATTCCACCAGTTTCTATTTCAGTTCCAATTTATTTTCGAGTTGATTTATTTCTTACATTTTATCCCCTCTTTTCTTTATGTTCCTTTTGCTATTTCTCTTAATCTGATTGACACGTAAACCTATCAAACTAAGATCCCTTTGAGGATATGATTCAAGTCCCAGATTGCACTTTGAATCAAATGTATTTTCGATTTCATATCGAAATGAAAATTCATCATAAACAGTAGCATTACTATATGTGACATGCGTTACAAACTGAATTTAAAATTACATATATGAGTTCATGTTGTGTGTGTGAGAGTAAATTTTGAGTGTGTGTATGTGTGTGTATATATATATTACTCTTACCTCTATATATATTAAAATTTAATTTAATTACACCAATATTATTCTATTTTTTTTCACTTTCCTTATTTCAATTCAACGTAGGAGAGACGGGGTGTTTGTGTGTTGAATTTATTTAAAGACTAAGATTTTGTTTGTTTTGTTGGAAGATTCTTTTTAATTTGTATATAACTATAGGAAAATTCTAAAGCTCCCAAGTCAAATTTAAGGACCGAATAATTTATAACTGTTTGATTAAGCAGTATAAAATAAGCCCACAACAATTGAATGGTAGACAAATTATATTGTATTTTTGGATCTGAACTTCAGCTCTTTGTTCGGTGCAAATGGCACCTGCGATAACTAAAAGAGTTTTATGCCATCTCTATATATTACGATTAAAAAAAATGTAGTCAATGAATGTATATTTTGAAAATAAAAGAATGTAAGGGTATTTGTAATAAATTTTAAAAAACTAACATATATATATATAATCACTTTGTGAGAATTACATTTCGATTTAACTTCACTCGTACCATCCATGTTGGAATTGTTGTAGGGATGGGTACTTCTTGTTTGATCTGATTTTTGGTTAAGACTTAGTCCTAACGAGATTTGGAATAGAAATTAGGTATTAGAGCCAGGTTTGGACCAAATTTTAGGCAATATTTTATAAATGAGTCAGGCTTAAGCTTGTATATAATTGGCCTTGATCTAAATTCGGTCTTATTTTATATTTATTTATTAAATATTTATTATATTATATATTTAACATATATTATGTGACACAAATTTCAGTCATAAAAATTAGTATATGATCTTTTCAGTAATATTTTTCTTTATTATATATATTAAATATAAATATATTTTATATATTTATAATATTTAATTATATTATATATATTAAAAATTTAAAGTCGGCCTAAATTGGACTAAACTTAGGCATACCTATTTCAAAAATGATCAGGCTTGAACTAAGAAAGTATGAAAAAAATTCATATAAAGCTGGATTTGAACTAAGCAAAAGCACCTTATTTTTTATATAAGTTTGGCCAAATTTTTGCCTACTCCTAATTTGTTGGGAGACTAATTAGGCTTGGTTAGTTTTGTAAGAACATGCATTTTTATTAGGAATGTATAATTAAAAAAGTGTTATGTTGTATTTATACTTTGTGATTAAAAAAATAAGAAAAAATACTTTGGTATTTTGATATTGCTTGTGTTTTAACAAAAATAAGAGGAAAATACTTTGACCTTTCCTAAATTTTAACAAAATTATACATATCTCTCCTTTAGTTTCAAAATTCACAAGGACTTCTCTTAAAACATTAAAAAAATACTACAATTAAACTCAAATTTGAATTTTTGATTGCAAAATAATGAGAAAATATGACTATAAAATTCAAATATAACAATATGAGATATTGTAAGTATTTTATATTAAAAATATATATTGATTAAGTTCAATGACTAAGATATGATAGATAAGAAGGTCAAATTTTAATATAAGTGTAATGACTTTTTAATTGTTTGAAGTTAATCAAAGAAAATACATGAGCACAAGATACTTAGAATATCTTATATTGCTTAATTTGAATAAATAATAATTAATCTTTGCTTATCATTTTATTAATGAAAGAGTCAAATTTGGGTTTAAGTTTTTTATTTTTTTTTTGGTGTTTCAAGGGCAGTCTATGTTGATTTTGAAATTATAGGAGAAATTTATGTAATTTTATTAAAAATAAGGAGAGGTTAAAGTATTTTTCTCCAAAAAAAAATAATGTATAGTATAATAATGGTGGCAAAAATTAACTTTCTCTTTAGAATAGAAGACACTGTATTCCACCACACTCCCATGTTTTAACCAACAAATATAACATTTTCAATTACTATACTATATATTTATAATTATAAATATATATTATACCTACAGAAGATGTTTTATATTAAAATAGAAAAATTCACTGAAGTATTGAATATATAGTTGTGTGAGGAGCATGACAGAATTGTTTTAAGTAAGGTGCATGTCTTTTCGTGCCTTCCAATTTAGCCAACTGACGACGATCCAATCAAAATCATCTACATGCAATCGAGTTACAGTGGTTTTTTTCCTCTTCGAGAATCTCATCTAGACGGCATCATATCAATTACTACATAGTCACACGCAGTTTTGCTACTCTTGAGCGTGAGGCTTCTTTTTTCCTTACAAATATTATGACCGGTATTCTGCAAATCCGAGGAAAAACGAGTTTGTTACCCACCAAAATAAGGAGCTAAAACTTTGTGCTGTTGATGTTAGGACCAATTTTTTTTTTATCCTTCCGTAGTCTCCACCTTTAAATTATGTCCCATATCCTCTGCTCCATTGTCCAATGCATGTATGTTTGAAAACTAAGAAATGGAGGTGTGAACAGAAGCTTTTATGTCACAAGCCGTCTCTTCGTCTTCATGATGTCTTGAGCATGTAGCTTTATTTATTGTGAGTTTATTTACTGTTTGATATTCCCTCGTTTCTTGTGTCAGTGCTATGTTTATATTGTTCGTATTGACATTTGATTATCATCTTTATCTGATTTGGAAAATCAACGATTGATGTCAAAGCTCTTAAAAAATTGGTAGGGCTTGTCTACTTTCATTGAACAATAACTTCATCTATTTCAATGGCACTATATTTTTTAGTGAAAAATATGATTTTTGAACTATTAAAATTAAAAATGAAATCTGTTTTTATTTTTTGATGTCTTTTGACTAGTGGGAGATTGTTGAGCAAGAGTTTAAAACCCATGCTTTGTATAGTGTTCTCAGTGCTCTTACTGCTTACCAAGAAAAATAACGTAGTATATTCTTTCCAAAAGAATCAAAATTGACTGTTGGCCAGGGTAACAGCCAGTGGTTATATGCACACTGCATTGCATGCCACATTTCATTTTATAATATAATAATAACTAAAATCAAAATAAGCAAAGCTTTCCTCTAAAAATGCCATTTTCCTCAATACACTTACAAAATTGCAATTTTACATTGATCAATAGACATTAGTCATATGTTAAAACAATATCTATATAAATGTGATGATATTTTTAAAATTATTTAGACAAATAAAATGATGGTTTTAGGCTAAACTGACATCAATAATTAATCAATCACATTTTTTAAATTTAAATGGAAATTTACAATGATATTTAACTTAGGAAACCATCATCCAAAGGTATTTAAAAGGTTACGCGGGAAGAAGAACACATTTACGCATCAATTTTGTTATTAAGCGATGTGTAATGGCATTTATAAAGTCTCCTCAGGTAAAGCAGCCATCACTTATTTATAATGAACAAGTCTAAGACATCAGTTTTTATTTAATAACTAATGTTTGTAATTTAGTTTATTCACCATATATTTCATGTTCACTCTCCATTTCAAAACATTTCAATAGTATATTAATCTCTATTATTTAATTCTAGCATGTATTTGAGGAAGAGAAAAATAGATCCTTTCTCATTTAGCACCTTTTAGAGATGTTATAGAATTTGATTATTGTTACTTTATCCATTATCATCTCTAAATATGCCAAATGACATGAAAATGGAGTTATTCTCCTTTTTCTTAAACACATGCAGGCATTGGTAATGGAGATAAATATATTATCTAGATCCATGATTTACTAATATTGAAATTTGATGTATGGTTACAAGAATTGGCACCAAGTTTGGTAATGACAACAGAAGAATAAAGTCCTCTTTTTCTGTCCTCTTGTAATACTATTGTAAATTTACATTTGTTGATGTAATAATTTATAGAATAAATAAAATTGCATAATAAATTTTCTTATATCAATGTCTTCTTTCCTATATATTTGTATATTCACATTCAATGTGTTGATGTTTGTAACATTGTAAGAAAAATATACAAATACAGCATGTAACTTATCATGAATTTATAATATTTAATAAAATTAAAGTGTTATGCACTCTTAAATTATCAATAAATTAGAAATTATTTTGTAAGAAAGAATAGCTAAAGTAACTATTGATTAAGTTAAGAATCTTATATGTGGAATAAGAAAAAAAATAAGGTTAATCAAATTAAAAATATGAGAATATGATTTTGGTGGGAAAAACTTATTAGAATCATGAAGTATAAAGTTTGGTATTGATATAAGAAAGTATGTGAATATGAAAAAAAATTAGGAGCAATTTTTCAAAAGAGGTGGCCTTAAGGCCCTATTTCTCTCATTTCAGCCCTCTAAACCCCAATTTCCTTTATTTCTCTTCATTTCATTAGTTCTCCCACCTTTTTTCTAAGAATTTCTTCCACTACTTTATCAATCTAGCTAGAAGGGTCTTCATTCTTCTTGATTTCTTCATCCAATCAACGTAAAAGCATTGTTTTTATCAAGAATCCCTCATATTTCCTTTTAGTTGATGAAGAAATTTGAGATTTATTTAATTTTTAGGTATTCTAAACCTCAACACTAGAACCCATAAATTTTGAAGTGATTATGGTTGAAAGATCTTCAAACTAACTTTCTAGTATCATCTTCTATATGAGATAAGTGAATAATCTAACTAAATTTATAAATTTTGTAGCTATGTGATGGTATTGGTGGAATATTGGCTATTTTGTGATTTTACTCGAATCTTTTTTATTTTAATGTGGCGGAAGTAATAAATAATGGAGAGAGGTGATATGATATGTTAGATAAGTGTATCAATGATTATATTAAGGTTTAATGTGTAATGTATGTGTTTATGAAGTATTTAGAGTTTGATGAATAGTGAATTTTTTAGGCAAAAAATAGATCTCTTCGTGTGTGAATCAAGTGGTCAATCAATTTTGAAAGTTAAGAGACAAAATTAGGTTTCAAAATCGAGTGACAAATTGATTTCGATGAATGAATCCATTAGTCAATCGATTCATCAAGCCTAAAATTTTATATTGAGTTTGAAGGGGCATTCCTTCATCTTACATTCTTTTTAAATGAATTATCTATTGTTTTAAAGATGATTGAGTTTACTTTCAAATAGAATTCATTTCAAATCAATATCTTATATATATTTTGAGATATCATCAAAATAGTGAACAAAGGTCAAAAACTAAGAATTTCAAAAAATAGACTTTTTATGTCTATATTCAAAAAGACATAACCCTTTCAAAACTTAACCAATTTAGGCAAATAAGTAGTCTATGAAAAGCTAATTGAGTCTATTTTTATATAAAATGATTTTCATGAACAATATATTTATAATGTTTAAGTTATTCATAAAATGTCACCTAAAACCATGATGACCATATAGTAACCCATACCTAATCTACTTTATGTTTTTATGACTTATAATGGCCCAACATGGGTATTTGGTATAGAGTGGTTTATGATAATTATAAGATAAGTGCATGACTTAAGTAATCATAACATGAGAAAGTAGAAATTAAATGATAGAATATGTATTGTAATGAACTTATTGAATTACTCATGGGATAAAATGTATTAAGAAATGTTTTATGAATTGATTTTTATGATATGTGTGAATGCTTGTAGTCATACAAGAAG
The DNA here is from genome assembly GCA_020226215.1 of Sindora glabra. Lineage (NCBI taxonomy): Eukaryota > Viridiplantae > Streptophyta > Magnoliopsida > Fabales > Fabaceae > Sindora > Sindora glabra. Next base: position 39,589,305 of record CM035227.1, on the reverse strand, counting down.
GCATGATATACATTGAAATTGAATTGTGACTGCATTGAATAGAGCTTAAGCTCTAATGTTTAAAATTGCATTGTGAATTATGTCACAAGCAGCAATAAAGATAAGAAATGTGATAGGGGTGATGTGAATACTATATGGAAAATTCCTAGTGACATGCTTGCAAACCTTAAAAGCATAAGAATAAAAAGCTTATGGAAGGTATAAAAGTGATCTAGGAGATAAAAGGTGAATGAATATATTTTATTTATTACTCATTGTTTCAAATGAGATATGACCTTGAGTGTAGTTAGTCATGAGCATTCTTATGTAATACATTAAATGATTATATGTTAATCTTATTATTATTTGTTAGGTTTTGAATCAACATACGCAGCGGAATTTTAAAAATTTAATCCGAATTCTATCTAAGATCCATGCAAAAGGGCATAATTAATGATTAAGGTTTTACCTTTTGTATGCTCGTGTTCTTTCTAATCAAACCCTTGATAGATCGAGATAAATCAAATGCCAGTTGGAAGGTACAGTGTCTCTACGGTATCCACACAAAGTGAACAATAACTTCTCCCCTCACGAAACTGTTAGGATTCCTCTCTCCCACTAAGATTAGGATTGGGCATTTTTTAGTGATTTTAGGATTTTATTGAAGCTAATGTGCGTGAATGTAAAATGCTACCTTCAAGTCCTTTTATAGAACTAAGGCATTTCATAATCCTAATCCTACTAGGATAATGCTTCAAAAAAATTCTAATCACACTTAATAACTATCACTTTATCCTTATTATAGAAAGAGTGAGGAGAGATAGGACTTATCTATTAATTATTTAATATTAGATAATAATATTATCTCATAATATAAATATCTTAATATTAAATAATTGCATATAGTTATCAAATATAAAAAATAATATTATCTTACAATATAATTATCTAATATTTGATAACGTAATTATTTGATATTACTTTAATATCAAATAATATCACATAATAATCATATTTATTATGTGAAAAAATATATTATTATTTAATAATATATATACATGCACGAAAATAAGTCTAATTAATTGGATATTAATCTAATTAAAGTCCAATTAATTATTGTCTCATTTCTACTCCTTTTGTGTGACTCTGTAGAATTTTACTACATTAACAAATAAGACTAACATAGGATCTCATTATTAGTATTATGGTAGCACAAATTAGTAAGAATGTCATCATTGAGCCATAGACAGTGAGCGTATGATATTTGTATTATGCCCTTTTATTATTTTATCTAAGATAGAATTCGGATTAAATTTTAAACTATGAAGAGGTAGCTATAGAGGCTCAACCTATGGAATCATTGAGCCATAGCACTCCTTATTATTATTTTATCGATTCCTAGGTTAAGCCTCTATAGCTACCTTTTCATAGTTAGATTCCATAGGATCTCATTATTAGTATTATGGTAGCACAAATTCTTGTACACAATATATTTTAAGCCTTATTTTATCATAAATTTGGGTGGAGGAGATATTTAAACTGATTCCTCGTTAGTTAGACTTGTTTATCCGCATTTTAGGAGGACTATAAGCGTACATAACTTCTTCATATTTTGTAAAAATATTAATGAATGTTTTCTTTCTAAAGTACAAATTTTTTTGTTTATATATGCATGTTACTTGTTAATTAGGACTAAGCTAGATAATTATAAATAGGTTGGAGGAAATCGAAAAAAAGGTTCTACACCAATCATGATCAGGTTAGGGTCATAACATAAAGTAAAACCTTCATCCTGTTTATGTAACTTTAAGTTTTCTCACACTTGATTATCTCTTAGGTAGTTTGTAAAATGGTCAATTTTTTTCTAATAGTTAAAGTGATTTTCTAGAACTCGATGTGATATTTAACTCATCAAAAATATAATAAAAAATGACATTAATTTTTTTAGAAGTAACAAACATTGTTATATTAGCTTAACACGTCTATTTCACAAAGTTATCACCCAAAAGGCATTAAAATTGAGATATTAAATGTTTATATGTCAATTATTTTTAAATAATTGATGTTGTTGTTATTCTCCTACTTATAAATTTTCACATTTACTCTATTTGTTATACAAGTTCTTTAGTAATATAGTTTCTTTTTCACTTAATTTTTTATTTATCTTCTCTTTCGCTTCACATTTTATTTATAATTTCAATCCATTTCTTTATGCTAATATAAAAGTCATTTCTCCTGTGTTATTATCCTCTCTTGTCCACAAACGAAGACAAATATTATGACTCAATTTTTTTTATATTTCTAAGAAAGTTCATTGTTATTGGTCATAAATTAGTTGTCATGGATATAAAGATCTAAAAGGCTCACTAATATTAGTCATAAAATGGTTGCCCTTGGATATCAAGAATTGCCTCATGGATTCAAGGAGATAATCACCATCACTTTCTCCAATGCAACTATAGTAGGTGTTACATCATGAGATGAAACTAATGTTGTATATAGCCTTTTTAAGATGATCAACGTAGGATTCATATTTGGATTTGATATTATTATAACCTTATCTATTAATGAAAAAAACCCACTCGATCATTATATTTCTTTGAAACCATTGTTAGAAAAATATTAGGTTGAACATGTTGTAAAAAAATATTTAGAAGTTGTTAAAAATAGAAATATAAACATCATTGGTTATTTATTTAAAATGATGTTATTCGTTACAATTAGATAATGATAACATGGTAGTTTTTAACATAATCAATGTCTAGATATGACATAATGACCAACTAACATATAATAAATACTTAATAACTTGTAATAAATATTTACTAATACAAATAATGGCATTTACAAGGTGGATGAAAAGATAAACATAACCATAACTATAAATACTAAGTTTTATGATGAGTAAAGTGTATTGAGAAACCAACAAAAACTTCAAAAGATATCAATAATTAAGCTTTATAGTAAAATATATGTAAAGTCCATAAGATATCAGTTGTTATTAAAAAATCCATGTCTAATGATTAGCTATAGCACTTCTTCAACAGTTTACATATCATAATGGTTCATACATAGTCTGCACATCATGATGGTTCATCAATAGTTTAAATGTTGTGATAGTTCATCACCAATTTTCTTTTAACTTATAAATAAGGCTTTTCTTACCTACTTGAAATAATTATCAAAATAGCTCTCCTTGAAATGCTTGAATATATATTGCTTTATTTGCTAAAAGCATTTAATTATTCCCATATTTCAATGTGAGAATCAACATGTTGATTATTCAATAAGCTATGTTAGACTTTGATATTTATAGAGAAAGTAGCACCATTCTCACACTAAAAAACAAAACATTTATACATTTAAAGAAAATAGTAAGTCGAAACCTCTAGGTTAATAAATTCAAATTTATGGTGTCAAATTTTGATAGGTTGCAAAGCAATAATAAATTATTATGAGAAGGAGCAATAACTCTAGTCTTGTATTGGTAACCTTGAGCATAATGCAAGATTCTTAATGCTACTTTCTATGACCATAATTTAACATCAATCTACAATAATCTTACATTATCCAATTTAGAAGCCCTTAAGTAATATAAAAAAATTATAAGAAAAGGCATTTCACTTTTTCTTTTCATTTAAAATTTATTATTCATCATAAATTATAGTTTTTTAAATTGTTCAATCTATTGTTATTTGTATTTGTATAATTATTTTAGAAAAAAACATGATTATTCAATAAAAAAATAATTTTAATGCTATTGACTTATAAAATTATAAAGATTTTGCTTGATATATATTTAAAAAAAGATATTTTAGTTTTCTACATTGGTTTTTTATTAAAAGTTGACATTTAAACCCACATAGTTGAATGGCATTATTTTATGATACACATCAATTGTCTCTTTGGAACTAATGTTTAATATTATAATAGTTCAAATCATAGGGTGTAAGTTGAAAATAAAAAGGGTGAAGTTATGATATTATTTGTAAATTTTGTCGCAATGCTAAAAGTGATTCTCTTTCTAACAAGGTATGCTCTCTTTCCAATGTTAATATAATTTTCTTCAATTTTGTATTTATGCTCACTACTTATTTTGTAAGACTGAAACTTCATTAAACTATGATTAAATATGTGGTATTTAGCACTTACTAGAAAATCACAAATATATATAAGAATTTGTTTTACATTTTCTATTTGTTCTTGCAATTTAGTTTTTAATTTCATAATTGACCATATTTTGTTATGTTTCACTTTGATGCAATTTTATAGGTTTATTGAGTTAAGAAACTTGATTTCCCACATGAAATTTTAATGAATATTTGCTCATGTTTGTAGGTATTGGATTCAAGAATGCTTTTGTAATAAATGCTAACATCATATATTGAGTAACAAGTACTAACAGTGAAACACCCATCTTTAGCTAAAGTAACCATTCATAATTTTTAAACTTTTTTCTTAACCTTAAACACATTTTGATAGCAACGAAGATGTTGGTCTAGTAAAGAGTGGGAAATATAAGGTGTAGGGGTATCCATGACAAATTAAGATGTTATTTATTTTTCACCATGATAAACCTTCTATTTACAATCATTGCAACACAAATTTTTCTGTGTTTACTTGATTCCTTTGCAGTTTGAAAATACTCCGAACATATGTTATTCAACAATACAAATCATCAAGTATTCCCTAATCTCATGTAACATAATTGTATTATAATATTGGAGTGTTATGTTTTTGGTGGTTTTGAATGTATTTCATATTAGAAGTAATGTGGTAGAAATTGATTTGAGATGCCATACAAAATGGAGAAGGTGTGGGGAAATTTTTTTTTTTTTGGATGAGAGTAACATAATGTCTATTATGGGAATCACCAATGAGATATATAACAAATTCCACATCAATTAATAAAGTAAGATGGTGTTGAATTTTAATTTTCAATGACAGTTATCCAAAAAAGTTAATGTATTTAAATGTAACCGACTACTAAGTAATGTGTCTTAATAGAAATGATGACGACTTATTTGTTATGAAAACCGATGTAGTATTTGTTTGTTATCCATGATGGTTGTTTTACCAATGACTTAAAATATTTACAACAATGCTTGATAAAATGATGGTTCAAAATTCACATTGAATTCATTAAACAACTGACTTCGAATTGCAATTTTGCAGTAGTGATATTTTCTGTTTTCTTTTATTTTCATTTCCTCTTAGTATAGATAACTATAAATATCTATCTATTATATTAAAATAAAATCTATTATTATAAAAATAATAAAGACTAACTTCATGTATTAATATCTATAATTATAATTATAATATTAATTTTATTATTTTCATATATTCAATCATACTTTTTTTATTCTAAACAAATTTAGATAACTATATTTTTATAATATTAAAAGTCTCAAAATAATAATAATTAACAATAATGAAGATTAGCTTTGTGTACTATTAAGTATTATATATTTTATACTTGTACAAACATGATTTTCATTCAATCCAACTTATTTTAATTATTTTATTTAACTTTTTCTAAAAAAAACTTAATAAATTTTACTTTTTATTAAGTGACAAATTAAGATAAATACGATTAACATAATATACACTTGTACAAAATGAATAAATATACTAATTATATCACTAAAAAAAAGATTGTATTAGTTGTGGGTTGATGGAGGTGGTTGATCGGAACTACTGATAAGTGTGTCTTTTGGTACGGTTTAATTAACCGCTCTTAGTATTTATATTTTGTTGCTAATTTGGATGCGGTTAATACAAAAACCGTCTCCATCTTCCAAAAAACCTAACTACGGTTGTTCTTTAAACTGCCCCAAAATTATTGCATAACTTTAGCACTCGCACCCTGCTTGATGGAAATTTGAAAACCAATGTGCCCATTCGTTCTCTTTTCGAGCTCACTAACCCTTAATTAGCTGCGATCTCTCGGCCATCTGGAGCTCACTTGGTTGCTCATGATCTTTCAACCCCAAAACTATTGTAACATTCACAAGATTTTTTTGTCCTTTAATATGAAGATTTTGCGCTGGCTAGGGATTTCATTTAGTCGGGAGTTTGGTGTTTTTTTTTTTCTTTTTTTTTGGGATTCCTAGGTTTTCACTCTTCAATTTTGATCTCAATGTTTGAATCCTCAAATTAAACATTTTTTCTCGCTGTTTAGAATCACCATTGTGCATTACACCTTGTGTTGGTACACGGAGACTACTCTTCGCTGGGTGTGGCTCGTTAAAAACCATATTTTTTTTTCCATCAACAATCCTCTTATATAATAATGTTTTGATTATATTTTTTTTTCTTTTCAAAATTTTGCATGCCAAAGCTTGTGAGACCTTACGGATCTTAGTTGCTGATTGCTGATTCTAGTGTTCGTTGCAGCTGAAAGATTTTGAGAGCTTCCATATTCTGCTCCATTGAAATCTTTTGATGAAATTGCTAGCACGATTTCAATATTTATAGTGTTTGAGAGTAGTTAATTCCTTCTTTTATCATTGTGACTGGAATTTATCACTGCTAAAAGAGCCATTGGAATATTTAGTATACCTCTGATAGAATTATTTTTTTTCTACAGAATTTAATTTAGAAGACATCAATACTGTTGAAAACAGTGAATATAGGTTTGTATTTTCAACATTTATGGAAAAATATATTTTTGATATAAAACATATTATGACATTTCATTCTTAACTTTTTTTTATATTATATCTAAGGATTTAAAAAATGATTTGCAACCGCAATATTGCAATTATGATTGCAATTTAAATCGTTGATTATATCCTTTCTTTTTTTTTTTCAACTTTTTAGTATTAAAAAGATATACTTGATGTACGACATATATTGTACCTTTTTATTTTTGTTGCTTGTTATACGATTTTATTTACTAGAATATTCCCTTGTTGTGGCTATATTTATGTAAAAGAAAAATATACAAATAATTATAATTTTTTTTAATATTGAAATATATTTTTAAATAAAAAATATATAATATAATGTGCAATAAAATTTATTTAGTATTATGATATTTATAGATAAAACTTATCTAAATACCTAAAACATTGAAAGAGAGTGAAAAATAAACATATACTTGTATCAAGGCACACACATACCATGATGTTCAAAATTAATGAAAAGCTTATAAAAATCAACTCTATTCACATAAAATTAGATCACAAGTTTTTTTACCTGAATAAAATATTTTTATAAAAAATACTGTTTCACATTTAAATGTTAACAACTAAATATTTTTTACATTAGTTTTGAATACTTTTATTATATCTAAATGGGTTATCTTATTAAATTAAAAAATAAATTTAGATTTAATAAATTAAATTTTTTAAAGAATTTATTGCCACATTATAAAAATAAAATATAGTTATAAAATTTTTTAGGGTATATTTTAATTAAAAATAATATTTTTCAAGAAAAATTATAATATTGATAAATGGAATAATCGAATGCTCAAAAGAACAGTATATAATTTCAATTCTTCAATATTATATTTTAATGTTATGAAAATTAAAATTTTAAAATGCATATTTAATTTGAAAATAATTCATTAATAAGACCACCTTAATTTACGTACAAAAAAAAATAGTTTAGACAACTTGAAGAATTTGAATCATATGAAAGAAAACTAAAAAAAAAAAAAAAATTGCAATGTAAAAGTTTCGTAAAGATAGTTTATTAATAAATTATTCTAAATCAGTTGTAAGTAAATATAACTAAAAAATAATTTAAAATAATGAACAAATTATTTCCAAGATTAATAATAAAGTTAAATAATATCTGCAACACAATTTTTGATATAAGATCGTATCATGTCAAATAAAATTTTCTGTTAAATAAATTTTATTTACAAGTAAATTATTAAGCTTTTAACTTTTATCTTATCAAAATATTCTAGAAATAAGTGTATTACAATTGTTGCGTTCTAACAATGAACAAGGTTATAATACTTACCACAACTTTTTTCACGAATAGATTTTTGATTAAATTTAATTGATTTTAATGCCTTTAACTATTTGATTAAATCAATCAATTGCTTGTGTTTGCCAAATGACTATTTTAGTTAGTTTATTAATTCTTAAATAGCCATTTTTAAAAAAATAAAAATAATATTTTTTTTGAAATAGTTAATCTGTATTTAGTATTAAAAAGAATCCTAGGTTCGGGCTTCGGATACTCTGGAAAAGGTTTGCAGTAAAGGAGATATGGAGAGTTTCGGATTCCATCAGTTTATTGGGCTTAGGTTAATGGACCATCAATCTGATCTAACACTTGGGCCGTAAGTACACACTAAATCCACCACTCGAACCAGAATGCGTCAAAGCAAGCGCATCTGCCAGACTGTCATCGATGACAGCACAGATGGCACAATTTTTTTGTCCTCAAGCTAGGACAATACTACTTTAAGGCAAGGATAAAGTAGAACTTCTCCCTCTAGTTGGGTGGCATAAAGCGGGAAGTTCGATTCCGCAACTCCTGCCCCTACCCTCATATCCCAACTGTGTTTGTAAGAAAGGAAAAAAAAAAGCATAAACATTTAAAATATCTAGGAAAAAGAAAACAAATTTCTTTGTGAACCCAATAAAGAATTGAAAGAAAATGTCGTCATTGTATGCTTCTGCAAGGAGGCTTACCTCTGCCTTTAAATCATTTACTTTTCTTTATTCACAAAAAAGGCAAAAATGGAAATTTTTACTATAAATTAGTACATGAAAATTATCATCTTTTTTCAATGCACATGGAGAACAATATCACTACAACAAGGTTCCTCTCTTTTTGTTGTTAAAATCAAATTTTATAAAAATAATATCCAAAATTAAATCATATGAAAAGAATAATATTAAACGTAAGAAAAAATTTGTCACTACTTGATGAATATACTGTAAGTGAGTATAAAATCGGGATTTGTTACAAGTAACAAACTATTCACGATTAATTTTGATCACGAACTCCAATAACAATTTCTTGCTCCTATTACCCTAGATGAAAACTTGATTGGGAGACTTTCTGACATTAGTAACGAATGTGCAGAATTAATCATAGTATTTAGAAGTAGCAACTCTTATTTATATTAATAATATTGGTAGGTTAACCCATCATCAAGAACCACCCATTATCACATAGTTAGGTTAGATTACCATTGAGTTTAAACTATTCAGTTATTTTAATATTAGGTTAAACTATTTTACATCTTATTTTATTACTGAATTAATAGATTCACAATAGAAAATCTAACAATCTCACATTTGGTTCATATAATTCAATAATAGTGGCCACTTTAATAAGATATAAAAGAAAATTATGATATTTTTATATCCATTGATTTAAATTGAGATTATAAATATTTAATAATATAAAACACAACATCCGATAGGGACATTAATAAAATATATATATTATATACTTACACCTCATTAACCATATACAATATCCAATAGGGATATACATAACAAGTTTGTGCTTAATAAAATTTAGATAACAAAGTTATGATAATCATATGTAAATCTTTACACACTAAATTGAAGCATCCACCCAAGATGCTAAATAAGAATTATTATTCTCATTATAATATTGAGATAAGGTTTAAACATCTTTATAAATATGATATAATGAAAAATGTACACAATATATGGGAAACATGAATATTTTATTTATGTATATCTCAAGAAAATAGATTACATTATAGTGCTCCCACTAACTTAAAATATCAAGAGACTTAACTAATCTCATATTAATTACATAATTATGATATACTTCTACTTCTAAACCTTTAGTCAGTGGATCCACGAGTATACGATTTGTGGAAATATATTCAATACATGTGATATGCTCACATGCCTTCTTTTCAGACAAATTGGTACTTTATATCAAAATGCTTTGTACGAGCAAAACTTTTATTTTATGAAAGAAGTTTATAATAGTAGTATTGTTGCAATAGATGGTTAAGGATCTTGAAATGCTCTCAATAATCTTAAAACTAGCCATAAAATTTCTTACCCATACAGTAGTACAAGTGGCTTCATAACACGAGATATATTTTGCTTCTATAGTAGAAGTTACTGTTAAGGACTGCTTAACACTTTTTCATGACACAACTCCTCCTGCTATTATAAATATATATCCAGATGTAAATTTTTTATCATCTAAAAAACTAGCAAAATTTGAATTTAAGTAACCTATAACTGTGAGATCTCCCAATCTCTTATAAGTCAGCATATAATCTTTTGTACCTTGAAGGTACCTCATGACTTTTTTTGTAGTAGTCCAATATCTCTAAATGGAATTGCTCAAGTATCACCCCAATACATTAATAGCATAAGCTATATCAGGATATGTACATAACTAAGTATACATTAGGCCACCAATAATCGATGCATATTGGACATTTTTCATTTTTTTTATTTCCCCTTTTTAAAATGGGTATGGAAACTTGAGAGCATGTTAACATGTTGAATCTCTTTAGTACTCTCTTAATGTAAGTCTGTTGAAATAAACCAAACAAACTTTAGGATCTATTATGACGAATCTCTATCCCTAAAATATAAGAGGCATTTCTAAGATTCTTTATATCAAAATATTTGTATAACATTTGTTTTGGCTCAATTAATGGGTTCATAACATTGCTTGTAAATAGAATATCATCCATGTATAGCACCAAAATAACAAAACTACCTGCACTTGTCAACATATAGATACAATGGTCAATTGCATTCTCTTTCAACCCAAGAGAAGTCACTACCTCATCAAACTCGAGTCACCATTGTCTAAAAACTTATTTTAAGCCATAAATGAACTTTTTAAGTTAGCATAAAAGGTGTTCCTTTCCCTTTTCTTGTAAACTATCTAGCTAATTCATATAAACAGTCTCCATTAAATCACCATTCAGGAATGCTATTTTTGCATTCATCTGGTGCAACTCTAAATCAAAATAAGCCTCCAAAACTATGATAACATGGAATAAGTCCTTAGTTGAAACTAGTGAAAAAGTTTCTTTATACTCTATACATTTCTTCTAGGTGTAACCTTCTATTACTAATCTAACCTTGTACCTTTTAACTTTACTTCAAGTACCCCTCTTAGTCTTGAAGACCTATTTGCATCTAATTTGCTTACAATCTGTAGGAAACTTCATTAGATCCCATACTTGATTCTTATATATTGAAGCTAACTTATCCTTTATAGCATTTATCTAATTAGAATAGTTTAAATTAGACATAGCTTGCGAAAAGGTTGTAAGATCAGTATTATCATTAATATCATATTCATGCTCCTACAAATATATAAGATAATTATTAGAAATTACTAATCTATGAACTCTATGAGATCTTCTTAATGGAATTTCTTCATTTACTTCATCAGACTTAACATCTTCTGCCACTAGCTATACTAGATCGATTAGAGGAATAATAAGAGATGACTTTTCTAATGTTAGTGCTAACTAAACAATTGTTCTATCTTTAGAAAAGTCCATGATACATAGTATTTGGCTCCTACTATCTAACTTATCCTTAAAGAAGATAGCTTAATTAGACTTAATTACTCTAGTTGAATGAGTTAAATGGTAAAATCTACTTCCCCTTGAGCCACTGTAGCACCTAATGAAGTATTTACTAATAGTTTTTGAATTAAGTTTCCTTATGGATGGAATGTATGGCTTTACTTTAGCTTTACAACCCTAAACTCGAAAATGTCACAGACCATGCTTCTTACCATATAATAGTTTGTAAAGGGTCTTAGTTACTAACTTACTAGGAACCTGATTTAGAATGCATGACACTGTTCTCAATGCATCACCCTATAAGAATTCTAGCAACGAAGTATGGGCTAGCATGCATCTCACCATATCCATAAGAGTTTCATTCCTCCTTTTTGCAATTCCATTTTGCTCTAGTGTACTAGGCATGATATAAGCTGTTTAAATTCCACAATCTTGTAAGTATCTCACTAAAGGACCAATGTTTCTTCCTATTTCATCTTACTTATCACAATACTCACCACCTCCATCAAAATTAATGCACTTTATCTGTTTTCCAATTTTCAATTCAATTATTGTCTTGAATAACTTGAAGGCTTCTAGTAATTTCAACTTATCATTGAGCAACAAATCTGGACTAATCATCAATGAATGTGATGAAGCATTTGTAGCCTCCTATAACATTAGGTGTGATAGGCTCACTGATGTTAGTGTGAATCAATTCTAGAACATTCTCTTTTATGCTTTTCTTACATTTTCTAACTATAGTCGTAAGTTTTTCTTTAATGTAATCTATACATGTTCCAAAATTTGAGAAGTCCAAATCACAAAGTACTTCTCCTTTTATGAGTCTTCAAATTCTATCTTCAAAGATGTGTCTTAATCATCTATGCCATAACATTAAGGATCTTTCATCAATTCGACACCTTTTCTTACTCATAACAAAGTTTATTAAGTTTATGAAATTAGAATCTAAATTAACTCTATAGAAATCATCACACATAGAGCCAACACCAATAATAGAAGATTTATAAAAGAATTCAACCTTTCTATTTCCAAAATAACAAGAGTATCCAAGAGAATCCAAAGTAATAATTGAAATTAGATTCCTTCTCATGAAAGGTACATAAACTATATTATTCAAGAAAAGCTTATGTCCAATCTTCAACTTTAACTTTACTAATCCTATATGCTCCACTTTAACTTTATCCCCATTTTTTAGTCTTACAATTAGCTCTCTCTCATTTGGTTTCCTTAGATTTATTAATGCTTGAAGATTATTAATCATATGAATAGTTGCACTAGTATTCAACCACTAAGAGTTTGATGGTACATCAACTATATTTGACTCAAAATAGACAAAAGCTAGATGGAAATCTTTCTTTTTCTTCTTAACCTATTTCTTATATTTAAAACAATTTACTTTCTTATATCTATACTTCTTTTAAAATCTGCAATTACCCTTGACTTGGGCCTTATTGGGTTTACAACACTATTGTCTACTAAATTCACCTTTCTCATCCTTCTTCCTTTCATGGTTATAGTAACCCTTGCTAACACCATCATATACTAATTTCTCAAGCAACGAAGGATATCATCCTTTCTTAACCTTATTGAACTTCTTATATTTTTCAACTTCAAAATTCATGAACTATTTTGCATTTGTTGTTTCGAGAATGCTCTCTCATATTATTTTGTCCATCATGTACTTCATTACCATCAAACACACTCTATTAAAGTGAGTCCACTTTTCATGATGAATCTTTTGATTTGCTGTAAATTCAATATTAATCTGAGGTTCTACTTCCATAATCACTATGTTAAAGTTAAAGATTACCAGATATAGCTTTAGCAATTCAACCCTATCCTCAGTAAAGGAGTTGAGGAAGCAAATTTTAAAATATTAATGCATGTATAATCTTAATCATGCTAGAAATTTCTTTTAGTAAATAGTGTAATCAAACTCAAAATTACATTATAAAGCCAATACTAATAGGGCATTAAAGGCCCTACAATATAATATAAAGACCATATTCTTAAAATTTTAACATTGATAAGGTGAAGAAAATTCTTGAGGCACAATACTTATTCTGACACTTATGTTATCGCTGATAAATCATATAAATAATATTATATTTATGGGATATAAAAATATTATTAATATAATATTTTTCTTAATTCAACTATCATTTTAAAAAAATGAATAAATTTTTATGAAATTGGGTTCACGATTGGTGGACTCACAATTACACAAAATTTTATGGTATAATATAAACTTAAATAATTTTCTAAAATTATTTTCCTATACATACATACACATAAAAAATAATTAATAGACCAAATAGTGTCCAAAAATTCTACAAAAAAAATATATGTGGAAGCCCAATATGCAATAATATTACAATGAAATTTTTAGTTCAAAATAAAATTATTTAACTATCCAAAATTAAATAGGCAAAATAATTAAAATATTTCAATAAAAATTAAAAAATATCCAAAAAAATAGCTCGGAGAATGGAGCCCAAGAAATTGCATTTTAAATTTTTTTTAATGTTCAAACACCATTGAAAAATTTATTGTAAATGAATTGAAATTCTTCAAAGAAAACCCAAACATGCATAACAACCGTCATAATATACATCCATCAAAACTGGACAAATTTTCGAAAGCAGAGAGGTGAATAAATTTTTTTTCGCTAAATAAGCCTTTAGAGTATTTAAAAGGAAAAACAAAATGCATATTATAATCAAGTCGCCGATTCCATGAATACTCCGGCTTGTTAAAGGCCAGAAACGTCATTGTCAAGTTGTCAATTGGTGATGAAATAATACATGCCCTACTTTAAACTGGTCACTTTAAGATGAAACCCAAGTTAAATCAACAAAAAAATCAAACATAAATTTAATTCGATTTTAATTTTTCCTTTTCGAACAAGATATAAAAAATGATTTTGGGGTTTTAGTCCAGACGCAAGAAGTCAAATTGGGCAAATCATATAGAAAACTCCAAAAAGAAAAAAAATCATTGAGGCCAAAATTTTTTTAATTAATTTATTATTATAAAATAAGAAATTATCATAAATTCTCATAATTCTACATTTCAAAAGTAAAAAATAACATACAATTTTTTAATAAAAATAAAAATTAATGAATATGTAATTTTTCTGATAAAAAATTCAATCAAAAAATACATATGCATATATGATTGCATCATGATTTGCCAACAGAATACTTATTTGCATATAAAAATTATAATATTTTACATCCAAACAAGTTCATCCCAATATATATATGTATATATACAAGCTAATTATGGATGAAACAAATACATAAATTTTATTCACATATAATATGTATAACATTCATAAAGAACAAAATAATATATATATATATATATATATATATATATATATATATATATATATATATATATATATATATATATAACAAAAAATAAATATATGTGAAGCATTATGATATATTTTAATATTCATAATGAAATTCCATCTAGAATTCATTCATCACAGGATATAAAAAAAATAAAATTTTATTCCTAAATCCATGTAACAATATATTTAATTCACATGATTCAAAAGTTTAATACCAATTGTTAAAATCAAATTTTATAAAAATAATATCCCAAATTTAATCATGTGAAAAGAATAATATTAAACATAGGAAAAGATTTGCCATTACTTGATGAATCCATTATGAGGAAGTATGAAATTAGGATTTGCTGCAGGTAATGAACTATTCATAATTGGTCTTAATCATAAACTCCAATAAGGATTTGCTACTCATTGTTAAAATCAAATTTTATAAAAATAATATCCCAAATTGAATCATGTGAAAAAAATAATATTAAACATAAAAAAATATTTGTCATTACTTGATGAATACATTATAAGCAAATATGAAATCATGACTTACTGTAGGTAACAAACTATTTACGATCAATTTTAATCATAAATTCTAATAAAAATTTGTTATTCTTATCAACCCTAGATAAAAAGGGGAGATTTTCTGACATCAATAGAGACTATGCAGAATCAATCATAAGATTTAGGAATAGCGACTTTTATTTATATTAATAATATTAGTGGATTGACCCATTACCAAGAACCATCCATTATCACATTATTTGAATTAGATTACCATTGGGTCTTAATTATTCAGTTATTTTAATATTGGGCTAAACTTTTTAACATTTTATTTTATTATTAAATTAATAAATTCACAATAGAAAATTCAATATTTGCTTGCTATTTTTCCACATTAATTTACCAAATAAAATTATATTTTCAGTTGCATGCACACTAGTTGCTTCCATAAAAACCTGAAATATTTTCTTTTCCCTAATTTTGCTAAAACTCAAGAATTTTGGTGTTGCCAAGATTTTAACATTTCCTTTGACATGGGCATTCATAACATAAGTTCTTGGAGATCTAACATTTGTAACTATACGAGTGGCATTTGTAGAATTTGTCCAAGAAAAACTCAGTGTTATGGAATGATGGTTGAGTCAGCAAAGTTGCTAGACCCAGGACAAGTGAAAGGTTTTCTAGTGAAGGCAGTAATCACATTGTCATAATTGAAAGCATATAAGTAGTTCAAGTAGTCAAACTTCTCTATATCATAGGCAAGCCTAGGATTCATTGTTATGGGAAAGTTGAAGTACAAGTAGTCAAACTTCTCTATATCATAGGCAAGCCTAGGATTCATTGTTGTGGAAAAGTTGAAGTAGTCCAATGTAATTGATTTGAACCTTTCAAGCCTATTAGATTGTTCTATGGTAAGGCTAGAACTTGGGTCTCATCCCAATCAATTGTTGTCAATTCGGCATGTAATAAGTGCTAACAAATTAATTATAGGAATCCAAATTTGTTATTCTAAAATCAAAAGCCACAATTAAATATCCATTCTATAGTAGTTGTACAGGAAAAGACCAACAATAGCCATGACAAATATTTTAAGGACTTTGGACTCTTATAACATTTTTTATTAAGAGCTATTGGCAAAACTAAGATAAAAAGGCCAATGGAATAAATATTTAAGGATTAATAATGCATAAGAGATTGACATATCAAATATTACAAGTGTTTTTATTTGAAAGTGAAGAGTATCAATCTCACCCATTATATCTTATATTGATATATTAAGATTAAAATATCAAGTTATGTGTTTATTTTAAGTAACTATATAATTTTTTTAGTGATTATTTGACTTTAAATTATGTTTTAATCTTAACTTTTGACTAAAGATCTAATAGTCATAACTCACACACATCTCTTATATAAAAACACTTATTTCACTTGATATGCCTATATAAAAGAAATATATACTATAAAATAATTAAGGAAAAATTACACTATACCATCCCTAGTTCCACTAATTTTCACTTAATCCACCTGTATCTTCAAACACTATAATATGTTCACCGATGCTTCCTAATATTAACAATTTACCTATATAAACCTTTTCCTATCCAATTATCCCATAACAAATGAATTAAGTGAAATTTAAAGAAAATTGTAAGAGCGTAAATTATAATTTTTTTATATACATGTGAATTGATATTCATAATTTTTAATTAGGCCTAAAAAACTATATTAGACCTAACTTCTTAATTTAGATCTACAAAGCATAAGTTATTGTTATGTACTTTAAAAAATTATCACTAATAGAATACATGAATTTTGTTGTCTAAAAACATCAAAAGTTTTAGTTTTTTTTTTACTCATGCCATGTATTAATAATTTTTTCTTGTTTAAGATGTGTTATTAAAATAAGAAGATAAAACTAATATAATTTAGTTCCTATTGAAAGTTTTTAATATCAATTCACATAAATATAGGAAAATTACACTTTAGTCTACACTTTAACCACATGTGATTTTGCCTGATTTTACTTAACTTACTTATTATGGAGTTTTATCCTCATCAATTATGGAGTTTTTTGCTTAAAATTGGATGAAAAAAGTTTAGGTAAACAAAATATTAATAGTAGAAAGCATAATTGGATAAATTGTAATGCTTGATAATATAGATGAATTATGTGAAAATTGAAGAAACCACATGTAGGTAAAATGTAATTCTCCCAATAATTAATTATTAATGTTCACTACTATAATTTTCAATCAATGTCTAAGTGAGCATCTTTATGTTAATTTTGATATTAGTTATATAACCAATATGAAAATCTGTTACCACATTAATTTTTTTGTTAAAATATTAATGTCTTTCCTTTTAAAATTTTCAATTTTTTTATATCTCACATCAATTTTTTTTACTAAAAGTTGATATGAAATGTAAAATCTTTTTCATAATAATTTTTTTTACATTTCATATCAATTTTTTTTATTTAATATTAGTTTTAAATATTTCCATAATATTTTTTGAATGTTAATTTTTTACTTTTTCACTAGAATATTTACAATAAAAATTAAATAAATCAATATCTCACAAAAATGTATATTTTAAGTTAAAAATTTTGAATGATAATAATTTCGTGCTTGGTTATCCATTTAGGGTAAATTTTTTTATTTCATATAACTTTTTGAGGTTAATCTATCTATAAGTAGCCAAAGATGATTTGCTCTTTTAGAATTGCAAAAAATGGCCATTTTGATGAACTTTTATTTTATTATTTTTCTTTATTTGATTATTGCTTAACCAACTTTGGATTTTGCTACAACAAAGACTTTGAACTCTATTGCAACATAACAGGTATAAAAAAATTAGATACAGCCTTAAAAGTTATAAAAATGCGACACAAAGATCTCTTAAAAGAATGTGTTACCTTTACTATTGAAAATGTTATAATCGTAAATTATTAGGTAATTATTATAAGATTATAACTAACGATTTTTGTCCAAAATAGTTGATAAATCAATAAGTGAAATTATTACACCCATTGAAATTAAAATGTTATATGTGAGAAATAATTAGTTATTATAATAAAATTTTTAATAGTATCTTCTATATGGGATAATTAATAAAGGAGTAATTAGGAATGTTTTAGGATTCAATATGATGAAGGGTGAGAATGTGAGTGTGCAAGAAGTATCAAGACTTGATTTCCCATCTTGGTTCTTAGGCTTTATACCCTAAATAATCCCTTCATCCAGTGTGTGCTCCTTATTTTCTTTCAAGGCTACCACAATTCTTCTTCCACTTCCTCTTTCTCTCCTTCTATTGCAAGAAGGATCATCAATTTTACCCAATTACTCATCTTTTCCTTAATCTAAACTAAGTAAGATATCACACCATTTAATCTCTAAGGAAATTTCCTTTTTGCTCTCATCTCTAGATTTTAGATGATTGAAGGTTTTAGTTTAAAAAGGGATTTTGATACCTTAGCTTTTAATCCTTATTTGTTAATGTTTAAGGACATGAAAATTCTTATTTCCCCTACATATTGTCTCCTTTAATATTGATGAGTGAACATTCTAACTAATCTTATATGAAATTATATAATTTTGCTACTCTAAACTAAGTTTATCTTTATACTTAGAAAAATGAGGATTTTATGCCATAAGGTGATGGTTGATGTATGGTTTTTAGTAGATATGAGGCCTATGATGATGTTTTCATGTTTTAAGTTAATTTGATTACGTCATCTAGCCCAAAGGATCAATTTGGAGTGAAAATCTCATGTGAACAGTGGAATTTCGTGAAGAATTTACAAAAAATCATGATATAGTCCATCATATAATTAATTATACCTAGAAAATTGTTTTATAGAACTACATAATTGATTATATAATAGAGTATACTTGAAATTTTTTCCTCTTGAACCATATAATTGATTACATATTCAATTATGCCCAAGAAAAATAACTCTTTAGGCTTATGAATGTCCAAAAATATTTAGACATCTTATGAATGAAAAATCAATAAATATACTTATTAGACTTTGGATGAGCATGATAAGGTAATGCAAAAGGGTAGGTGTTGTAGTAACCTATGAAATTCACATGGTGACCAGATATTGAATAAATGAGCTTAATTATTATTTTTTATGTATGAGAATTGAGATAAGAATAGAGTAATAATTTTTGACTTGTATGCTAAATCTGGTAATCACTTGTAAAGGATAAAGATGGATAAGAGTCATAGGAAGATTTATATGCTTTCTTTTTTTTTTAATATGCTATATGTATGTTATAATTTTATGTTGAAGGTTATTGAATTACTATGATCAAATCATGAAACTATGAAAAATGATGGTATTAGTTGTATGATTACATACCTCTTGTGATTATGATGATATAAAGATAAATGGTGTGATCTTAATCAGATCTTGATATTGTGTATGTCTATAGTTGTCTTTTTGAAAGATAGGTTATCCTTTTGAAATGCCCTTCCTTTTTTTCTTGATAAAGGTATAAGATTCCATATACTCTTCCAAATAAAGCCTAAGTGCCTCTTATAAGAGAAAATTTATTACAAATCGTATATCATGATATAATGAAGTTTAATTATTTCCTAGTACTTATTGTTCACTCCTTGGATTCTTTGGAATTCACTTTCTTTTTCTTTTCCTTTTCCTTGGAGATCCTTCACCTAGATACTCAGCTACTGTTAGATAGGTTAAAAGTAGGCACCCTTAAGAACTTTGACATTACAATAAGCATTAGAACAATTGGAAGACTTGCATAATAGTGTATTATTAAAATTCATAATTGATTCCACTTTGGAAAACATGCATTCTTCTTGAAGAAAAGGTATACTTTCATATAAAATATTGCATTAGATGCATTTAGGTAAAGCTTATAGGCTATCATCTATAATGACTTCTTATAGTGGTCACATGCCTTAGGACAAGTTAAAATAAGTAAAGATCAAAGAAATAGAAGCAAGAAATATAGCTCTTATATTTGGAATTAATGGCCTAAATCATGACACTTGCTTTATGCTTGATACTAATTGAAAGAGTATCAGTAATTTATTAATATGTGTTAGAAGACAAAATTTAAATCTAAGGCTCTTTGCAAAGGGAAGTGGATAAAAATAGAGATTGAGTTTATAAATAAATAAGAGTGTGTGTGTGTGTGATAATAAGAAATAAAGTAATATTTTCATTCTTTATAGCTAAACCAAGATATAACACCGAAAGAAAGAAGAAGATTTTTGAACTTCTCTAAACTCTGAGGCATCCCTTAGATTTTCTTTTCTATTTATAGAAGGGTTTTGACAATACAAATAAATATAGTATAAAGCAGATTCCTCGACAAAGACAAAAGTAAACAGTCAAAGCAAAAGTTACAAAGCATATTTCTCGACAAAGGCAAAAGTGAACAGTTGAAAGTTACAAAGCAGATTCCTCGACAAAGATAAAAGTAAATAGTTACAAAGTAAAAGCAAAAGTTACAAAGAAGAAAGCAATTTTGGATGTTTATGGGTTAGCTGGTTCTTCAGAAAAGCTCTTTGGAAAATTTCATTCTCACCAGAGGAATTCTGGTTCACTGTCTAAGTCGGTGCCTTAGTTCTGCTGCCATGGGAGATAAACCTGGTCATAAAGATCTCTGCAGTATTGTGGAAAGAGATTATTATACCAATCCTGCCAATTGACAATTTGCCAAGCGTCTAATGGAAGACTATTTGGATCAACTCCATTTGCTTAGCATAAAATGGCATGTATGGTAATCATAAGACATGAAGGGGTAGGCCAGAATATGATAAGGATAACAAGGTCCATGTTGGTAATAGAATTCTTCATGGAAATGGATGATGGTACGGGATGCCTGAACATTTTCTGTGAGATACTAGTGAGAATGGAATGTAATTAAAACATATTGTTTAGGGACTTGGAGAAAATAACTAACCCATTGTTGTAGAGGTTTAAACAGAGAGAGCCACATCAAAAAGTATGAGGGTTTGGTTAGGGCTCCGATGAGACCAAGATTAAGCAATGCTAAGGCAGCGTTTTTGTCATAATAACTCCCTATATTGGATGTCCTGATCATCATCCTTATTAGTGTATAAACAGACTTATGAGGTTGGCTTGGAGGATAAGTTAAATTAAAAATAGTAAAATATAGATAATCAAGATTAACTATGTGGGAATTAGATTGTCCATGATTTCTAATGCAAATGGCACTGTAAGGGATGACCTGAAGTTTGAACCAAAGGCGGAGAATTTCTTCTTTAAGATGTAGAGGAAGATTAAGGTATAGTGGAGGTGGATTTGAGGATTCTCCAGAAATCATAAAAATTAGTAAAACTTGGTGCAAAGGTTCTGGTCTGAATTCTGTAGGTCTGGAAAGAAAATCAGCAAGAAAATTTATTTTTCCTTTGATATGTTTAACATCAAATTTCCATTGTTCAAACCAGTTTTTCCATCTGATTAGTGGAGGCTGTGGCACTAGTGTCTTTTTGTGATTCAACATAGCAGGAAAGGCTGACATGTCCATTTCTATCAGGAAATGGCATCCTATTAAATGAAACTGGAATTTTTCAATAACCTTTTTTACTGCTAGAATTTCTTTAAAGGTGGAATGATAATGGGTTTCAACTTCTGAGAATTTTCCACTTTGATGTTCGCATATTATGCGGTTTTTACTTTCATCAAGCAGAATAACTCCCCAATAATAGTGGCTAGCATCTGTCTTAAGGATTCGTTTACCATCAATGGTAGCTATCTGAAGAAAAGGTAGATTAGTCGATAACTGTTTTAGGCTATTAACTGCATCAATGTGTAGGTTAGACCATGATGGAGGAGTTTTTTAAAGCAATTGGGTTAGCACTGATCTGTATTGGGCTACATTCGGGATAAAATCCTTCATGTAGTTAACAAGGCCCAAAAATTGCTGGAGCTATTTAATAGTATATGGTCCAGTAGGAAAGTCTTAGATTTTTGTGGTGATATAGGACCGGATTTTGGATAATTAACCCAAGAAAATCAATAAAGGACCGGGCTATGACCATCTTTTTTTGAGAAAGCATAATTCCATATTTTTTGACAAGATTATGGAATTTTTAAAGAAGGGCAAGGTGTTCATTCGAGTTTTTTGAGAATAGTAGAATATCATCAATGTAGATAAAGGCATTTTGGAGGATAGGCTCAAAATTCTTGTTATGGCCTTTTGGAATTTTGAAGGAGCATTCTTTAATCCGAATGGCATTACTGTCCATTGATAGAAGAAGTTAAGGATGCAGAATGTTGTCTTGTATCTTACTTCCGGATGATTTCCAAGTTGCCAAAAGCCAGCTTTAAGATCAAATTTTTAAAAGATCTTTGCTGCAGGAAGTTTTTGTAATAAAACCTCCCTTCTTGGGGAGGAAATTTAATATTAGCAAGAAATAAATTGAGAGGCTTATAATCAATAACCAGCCTCATCTTTCCTCGAATTTGCTCTGATCTTTTGTTAACATAAAAAGCTTGGCATGCCTACAGGGATGTGGTTTCTTCAATTATTCTTTGTTGTTTTAACTAAGACAGCTCCTTCTCAGCTAACACTTGATGGTCTGGATGTATTCCAAAATGAGTGGCTTTAGTTAGATTTATATCTTCATTCTTTTTGAAAGGAAGAGCGATGAAGAAATCTGTATTGAACTATAACGGAGAAGAACACTTCTGAAGAAATTAGGCATGGTTGTCAGCACAAGATCTTTTTATGACTTCTTGGTTGAAGTTAGAAAAGTCATTTGTGCACTAATAAAGGCTCAGAATAGGAGTCCAATGCTGAAAGTGGTTCTTCCAATGGAGACCATTAGATTTAATCTTCATTTTATGATTCAGCAATTTGCTAATTAGGTCAAATCCAACCAAGACATCATGACCTAGGCCAGCCATTCCATAGAACTTATGTTTGACCTCGTAGTTTGGAAAAAGTTACAAGCAAATAGTTTTAGATATTTTGGTGATTGTCATGGTTTCTTTATTGGCTATTTTGAATTCTTGAAAAGTTTTTATCCAATGAGATAGAGGCAGTACATCAGGATTAATCATAGAACAGGTTGCTCCTATGTCAAAGAAGGCAATCACCTTGGTTGGTTAGTCAAACTTATCTATGAGAATGGATGCTTTGACTAGTGGGATTACAAAATCTCCACTAGTATCATTTTGAACTTGCATCATTTGGCAAGAGCTACTTTATTCATTTAAAGGTTCATCTTCCAGGTTATCTTTTAGATTTTCATCATCTCTGATGTAAAAGATAGTGTTTACTATAAGCTCTTCTTCTTCTTCATAAAAGGATTCAAGGTCATCATTATCACTACAATATTGATCAATGAGAGCCTGCTGGGATGTTTAACGAGGGCATTGTTTAGCAAAATGACCCTTTTTCTTACAAATAAAACATCGATCATCAGGTTTTTTCCCTCTATATTTTTTCTTACGAAAGAAGCGAGCTTTGGATCCTTTTTGCTTATCCTATTTGAATTTTCCTTTCTTTTGTTTAAAGGAGTCATGACCGGTGATAAGATCAGATCGACCATAGGTTGGTCTTAATTTCAAGTGGTTGAATTGTTTGAAGAATATGCGTTGTTCACAAAGTCAATCGAGTGCTGCAATTATAGCTTGGTATAAGCTACCTAAAGAAGCATTTGATATGTTGAGGCATTGATTTTTAAGCACTACTTCAGCCTGTTTCCTTAAAGGTTCAGGAAAAGATTGTAGGAAAACATTTTTAAGGCTGACTTCATCGATGCCATGGATCTGGTAGTACTTTTTTTATACCAAGTCAAAATGTTGCTGCAGATGTTTTCGGTTGAAAGATACACATTTCATCTACATGAATTCTTTCCTTGCCTGGGCTTCAAAGTCAGGTGCAGCTCCTAAGAACTCTTGATGTAATTGACCACGAAACTCATCAATATTATTGGAATTAAAATAAATCATTTATCGATATTCACTAAAGTTCATCTAATAGTCCCGTATTCGGCCTTGCAATCTAGATGCAAAAGCAAGAAACAATTGGATATAGGAACATTTTTTATCTAATTAAACAACAGACATCCAGGAATGGAATTCTAAAAATTTATCTTTCCATTATGTGGAAGGAACATCATCAAGGGTAAAACCTTGGATTTTATCTGGGAAAATATCTTTAGTGGAGGCATGTTCAGTTTCCATTTTTTCTTCCTCAGGCTGGTGATCATATACTCTAGAATTTTCTTCACCAGAGCCTCCTGCCATTAGGATAGGTAGAGGTTGAGGAGGAGTCGGGTTCTTAAGGGAAGAGTAATCATAGGTCATTTGATTAAGGAATTGGACCACATGATTATCTTCAAGGATTGCTATCTGCTATTTTTGTTTTGGATTTAAAGACAGTGTTTGGGACTTTTTAGGAGGTGGAAAAGACTTAGGGTTTAATAGTTCTAGGGGTAAGAAGGCGGCATAGTTATATAGGCTTTCGATTAAGGTTACTGGTTGGGCAATAAGAGGCAAACTCGATCCCAAAGGTTGTAAGGGAGAATACTGTGATGTTTGCAAAAAGTTTAGCTGGTCCTTTAAGATTTTCATTTTAGTCTCCTTCTAAGAGATTGTAGAAAACTGTCCAGCTGTGGCAAGAGCCATCAATTCTTGATGGAAAGAATGAATCTTAGACTCCAGCTTTTGGATTAGCGAGGATTGCGAGGATTGTTGCTGATCTATCTTTTGCACAAGCTTTTGCTGATTATTGGCAATTTGGCATAATAGCTTATTTTGGGCAACGACATTTTCAGACTTTTAATTTAGAGTTTGTTCAATAGTTGTGGCTTCTGCTTTTTGAGATCCATCAGGATACTGGGTTATTCTGCTTCTAATTTTTCAATCATTAGAAGTCTGTGTTTCTTTGGAAACAAACTGTAATGGAAGGAAATCTTTGTCTAGGTTCCAACCATCTTTTTGCATCATATAGGCAAGAACAATAGATGCAGTTTTGAGAGCAGAATATTTAACATAATAATCAAATTTTCCAAATGGTTCGCCAAGAAGTCCTACAGAGGAATTTCCTTCTTCATGGGCATCTTCCAAGAGCTGTTGGGATCTCTTATTCTTCCTTTTTGAGCTTGGACGGTCATCCTCATCATCACTCCATGTTAAACAGTTAACACAATTACAAGTAGTAGGATCATACCACTTGTGGCCATTTCCTGTAGTTTCCTCATAGATTGGTTGTCCATCGATACCAAAGGCGAAGACAGGAACTCTTATGCTGTCAGAGAGCATCATGGCTAGTGGCAATTGTTGAGTTGTTAAATTTGCCTATTTGACTTCTTGCTTAGGAAAAATGATTTCAATCATTCCATCATCCTTAGTTTGGAAAGATGGTTCTGCAATTTAGAGTGGGGCTTGCAAGGATTTGAATTTCTCATAATGAGAAATCCATTTTTCAAGAAACAGAGAAAGTAGTTCTTCATGTGAAGCTTATTTTGGGATAAAATAGCAAGTGGGATCTTGGTTTAGGTCAAGGGTTATATATAAGGAATTTTCAGTTTCTTTTGGATAAGCTAGGTTAATAAAATGGGTTTGAAGGCGGTAAGCAAACTGGGTGTGAAGGGTAGCAGCATAAGCTTCATGAGTCATTGGGCAACCAGTTATCTGGACTTGGATCTGTAGAAAGTTAGGGAAAGTTGGATCCAAGATAGGCATATTAAAATTTGGAAAAATAGTAACAAATACAGTTCTAGCATTAAGGGTAGATTGTATGGTAGCCAGACAAGCTTGCTGGTACTGATCACACCTAGTATCCAAAATAGCTACTCCAGAGACTACTGGTAAACCTTTTCGACCATGGAAAGTAAGAGCAATACGAATAGCTCCAAAGTGAATGTGAGAAAAATCTTCCTCACGTCATCGTGGTATATACTCTTTTGGAAAAGGAATAGCAAAAATTTGTTTAGCCCTAGTGGGCCGAACAAGATGTTAGTCGAAAGAAAAAGCTTGTATATATTCTTTCATGAAATGCTGCTTAGGTTGGTTAGGGGTTTGATAACTTTAGTAAGGGTAGATTGGTGTTGTTTCTTAAAAACCCGATATGGATTTATGAGTGGATGTTGGGAGACTGGTATTTTACTATCTTCAGAAAGATAAAAGGCTTTATAAAGATAGTCTAGCTTTTGAGTTGTAGACCATCTAAATGAAGAAGTTACAGTAGGCATCAGATAGTTAGAAGAAGAGTTAGAAGGTCTTGAGGAGGTAGAAGAATAAGAAGAACTAGAATGGGTGAACCAGTTTGACATAGTGATAAGTATTTTCTTCTTCAAATACAAGTAGTGGTTTTATGATATAAGCATACTGCCCGAGACACACACGCTCAACCTTAAAGCAAAACTCTCAAGGGCACTATACTTTCTGTCCTAAAATAACACTCGTGTTTAGCACTCAGTTCCATAGAGAACTAGCCATTTTTGATGTGGAAGATCACGCAAACAGGAAAATTCAGCAACTCAACAATTGCCACCAGCCATGATGCTCTCTGACAGCATAAGAGTTCCTATCTTCGCCTTTGGCACCGATGGACAACCAATCTATGAGACAACTATAGGAAATGGCCACAAGTGGTATGATCTTGTTACCTGTAATTGTGTTGACTGTTTAACATCAAGTGATGATGAGGATGACCATCCAAGCTCAAAAAGGAAGAATAAGAGACCCCAACATTTCTTGGAAGAAGCCTATGAAGAAGGAAATTCCTTTGTAGGACTTCTTGGTGAATCATCTGGCAAATTTGATTATTATGTCAAATATTTTGCTCCCAAAATTGAATCTATTGTTCCTACCTATATGATGCAAGAAGATGGTTGGAACCTAGACAAAGATTTCCCTCTATTACAGTTTGTTTCCAAAGAAATGTAGACCTGTAATGATTGGAAAATTAAAAGTAGAATAACCCAGTATCCTGATGGATCTCAAAAACCAAAAGCCACAACTGTTGAACAAACTCTGAATTGAAAGTTTGAAAGTTTGCCCAAAATAAGCTATTATGCCAGATTGCTAATAATCAGCAGAAGCTTGTGCAGAAGATAGATCAATAACAATCCTCACTGATCCAAAAGCTAGAGTCTAAGATTCATTCTTTCCATCAAGAACTGATGGCTTTTGCCACAACTAGACAATTTTCTACAATCTCTCAAAAGGAGACTGAAATGAAAATCTTAAAGGACCAGCTAAACTCTCTGTAAACATCACAATATTCTCCCCTACAACCTTTGGGATCGAGTTTGCCTCCTATTGCCCAACCAGTAACCTTAACTAAAAGCCCATATAACTCTGCCGCCTTCTTACCCCCAAAACTATTAAACCCTAAGTCTCTTCCACGTTCTAAAAAGTCCCAAACACCGTCTTCAGATCCAAAACAAAAATAGTAGATAGCAATCCTTGAAGATAATCATTTGGTCTAATTTCTTGATCAAATGACCTATTGATAAATGCACAATTGCACTTAAATTCTGTGTATTTCATCACTTATTTACTTAGTATCTTGTGCAAATTGATTGAAAAGGATACTTAGATGCTCGATATTTTATTTTCAGGTTTTGAAATGACACATTTGAACATTAGAAAAAGATCCGGAGGCAAAACTATGCGAATTGTGGAGAATCGAAGCAAAGTTGCTCACTTGACAAAGAACATGGGGTATGGGAACCCCGTGTCGAAGGCTGTGTATTCTTCTGGAATGCTTCGAAACTTCACTGAGTTGCTCAGAGAAGAACATGGGGGTAAACACGGGCTGTGTCATTCCCCGTGTACCATACTGCCCTTCACTTCTAAGGTAAACACGGGGAGTGTCACATCCTGTGTATCATGCTGACCAGCCTTCGCAGAAGAACACGAGGTACAATATGGGTCGTGTCATACCCCGTGTACAATACTGCTTGACACTTCACAAGTAAACACGGGGAGTGTTGTACCCCGTGTATCATGCAGCTCAACTTTCGCAGAAAAACACGGGGTAGAACACAGGTGTAATGACCCTAAATTAATACAATAGTAATATATATATAATAATAATAATAAAAATTTTTTATTGAGATTGTAATTAGTGAAAATTGCTTAGAAACCTAAGAATAGATTTTAGAAAATTTCATTTAGAAGTTCGTTGAATTTCTGTACCCGGTAAAGTGAAAAAGTGAGAAAATGAGTCAAAATTATAGTAAATTAATTCAAAAATCAATGGATGATCAAAAATAATTTTGAAAGCTCAAAAATGGTTATGGGAAGTAAAAATAAAATTTTTAAGATGTTTGAAAGCCTAAGGGTGAAAATGTAAAGAAATTAAGTAAGTCGAGGCCAAATTGTAATAAACCCTTTTCTCTTTTTGGCCTTTTTATTTTTTGTTGTGCAGGTTGGGTTGGCCCATGTTATTTTCAAACCCAAATGTGAAAAAAATAGGGCCCAATTTCGTGATCTAACACTAGCCCAAACTTCCAAGGGAAGCCAAGGACCAAAATGAAAGAAAATGACAAAATTTAGGGCAAAAGTGTAATATTTGAAAAATTTTAATTTGTGTCTCATTTTTATTGGATAAAGCATGATGTGCTGGCCTAAATCTCAGCCACTTGGACGTGCTATGCAGCCCACCAAGTGTCCCCAAGATCCTCCCAAAATCCAAGGCACATTTAATGTTGGAAATGATTGAATTTGTGAGATTTTTCTTTTAGAAACCCTTTAAGCATTTTTATATAAAGCAAAAGAGGCTTGGCTGCAGCACATTTGCTGCTCCTCACCAGCAAAAAAAAAATGTGACCCCATAGAGAAGTAACAAGGGAAGCTAGACAAAGTGAATTCCAAGGAAATTAGCAAGTTAAATAGGTAGATTTTGATACCCCTAATACTCTTGTGAAATTCTTCTTCCTCTTGACTCTAAAAATCTGAATTTTTGTTTTCTTGAATTCATCTCCCTCTCCCTTAGAAGTCAAATTTGAAAGGAGGAAGAAGCAAATAAGGATTTAAGGTGAGTAATAGCTTGTTATGCACTTTATGAATTCCTAATGCTGGATTGTCATGAGGAATATGATTTTTAGGACATGATTTGTGTTAGTTGTTGAGATATTTAGTTTTGGATGATTTGAACATGTCCAATGGTGTTTTAAGATGTTGTTATGTTGATCTATGGCCTTGGTTTGGTGTAAAAGCAATAAGAAACCATGATGTATACACTAGGACTTTAGAGGCATAATGGTGCATGTGTGGGTTGGCATGATTTTTTTCGGAATTTGGCTAAATTGATGAAATTAGGATGATTCTTATGAGTTATGAAGCCTAAGGAAGATGAAATTTTGAGTTATGAAAATGTGTATGAAACTCCCCTTTTGAGAAGCCAAGGGGAGAAGGAGGTTTAGCCATATAAATTGTGTTTTTGGAACATCAGTAAGTACACGGGGTAGAACACGGCCCATGTTCTACCCCATGTTCTGAACACGGGGTAGAACACGGCCCATGTTGTACCCCATGTTCTGAACACGGGGTAGAACACGGCCCATGTTCACCCCCGTGTTCTTTGCCTAGTGAACAATTTGGTCTCAAATAATTCCTACCCTTATGCTGCCTAGATAGGGTCTACATACAACATATTTTGTGTATGACATATGAATGATTTAATTTGTATACATGAATATCCTTTAGAGTTTGATATGAGAATGAGCATAGAAGGATAAATGAAGCATAAAACACTTATGGCATTGTTGGTATTTTGACACACTCCTCGAGGAAAAATTGTGGTTGATGCATGTGGCGTCTCGCAATTGTTCATTCTACTTACAAAAATGTGGGAGGGAGAAAACATCCTTCGCAGAGAAGGAGAGGAGGGGTAAGTAGTGGAGGGAAAAGGTTGGTGGCCTCGGGCCTAGGGTGGCGGGGGATAAGGTTGGACCGAAGATATAAGGTGACATTGCATACTAACTAATGCCATTCCTCAAATAACGTAATATCTAAATTTGGGCTTTTTAATTAGAAAAGCAACCTTAAATGGGAAAACCAAAATGAGGCAATAATAGGTTATTACTCACTGAGTATGTTTATACTCATTCTGTATTTTCTTTAAATTGTCTTTTCAGATAATGACCATGGATCCGTGGACGCGTGGTTACACTTACAGAGGACATGCCACAACACCCTTCGGAACGTATGGATTAGAGTTGCAAATAGAGATTCGGGTCACTCCTAATGAGATAAACATTTTGTATCATATGGACTATTGGATCATAAACAGTGAGCCAAATGTCCTTCATATTTTCTTCCCCCTAGTCCTAGTCCCCCCAGATGGCGATACCGAGAGCAATGAGACACCGTTAGGGCCTATAACACCTAGTTGTAGTTCTCCTCCGGAATCTGATCCTGAGGAGGAAGGCCCTAATCGGGTTAGTGAGTCAGATGACTAGGTTTTCTGTATGTAAAGTTATGATAGACTTATCTCTGTAAATATTTTTGTACTGTTATATGTATATTATTTCGCTATTTTAACTCTTTATTACCTATTTTATTTCGGCGCGCCCTAATATTATTTTTACAAGTATATGCGATATTGTGTCGTCTTTGGAGGCTAGTAAGGGTATCTTATCAGTGTGGAATGCTGATTGGGTATCTTTACCCCGATCACGATTACAGTATGTTGGGTCGTGACAGAGTTGGTATCAGAGTATGATCCTGAATGCTTGTGAGTCTTTAGAGTCTGTTGTGACCCAAGTAAGTTCTGGGGTTGTGAAAGGCATGTGAAGAAGTAAGTGTTAGCAGCTACGGATCCATGATGATTCCAGGTAACATTTTATATTTTTAAATTTTAATATTAATCATTAATTAAAATTATTTTAGATAGCTATGCCTAGGAAAAGGCAGGTTCAACCTCCAATGCCTCGCCGACCTACCAGAGCACATCCAAAAGTGTCAGAAAATGAGGCATCTATAAATGCACCTATTGAAAATCCAGAAAAGCCTGAGCAGGAACAACCTGCAGCCCCGGATTGGGCTATAAGGCTACAACAGACGTTAGATAAATTGCAGGACTAAACCCAGAATCCTATTGCTCCACCTCCGGCATCTCCACCTAAAAGACAGGTCCCAATATTGCCTCCAAGGGAGAGATTACAATTAGTGCATGAGTTTCAAAAGCTAAACCCTTCTAAATATGATGGCACAGACCCTACAGCTGATCTGTATCAGTTTATAGATCAAATTGAAAGGGTGTGTAAACTGCTGGGATGTGATGAAAACATGATGGTAGAACTGGTAGGCTACCAGTTGGAGGATGTTGCACACTTTTGGTACGCGCAAAATATTAAGCCCACTATTTCAGCACAGGAGCCAATTACTTGGAAGCGGTTCCAGGAGGAATTTATCGATAGATTTTTTACCGCCAAGTATTAGGGAGGCAAAGGCTCGAGAGTTTGAGAAGTTAACTCAGGGGTCAATGACAGTGGCCCAATACGATGCTCAGTTTACTCGATTGTCACGATATGCAGAACATTTGGTACCGATAGAGAAAGCTCACATTAATCGATTTGTGTACGGACTTCGAGATTATTTTTATGATCGGGTAGATGTTTCTGGCAACACTACTTACCAGCAAGCGTTGAATCAAGCTATTAGAACCGAAATTCGGGCAGCAGAAAGACAGAATCGAGAAGCTAGTTCAGGAGGGAGGCGTACCTTTCCATTTCAAGCAGAAAGTAATAGGAGTACAGATAAGACAGTGATTGCTTCAAGAAGTACTGCATCAGCTAGTTGGAGAAAGGGCAGCCAGCGACGACCTCAACGAAAACCAGCCGGAAGCAGATCTGAAACTAGTGTCAATGCTCCCCGTCAAGTATATTCAGTACCATTCAATAGGCCTTCACAATGCTCTTGTTGCGGCCTTAGTCACATTGGACCATGTGGCTCATGTTTTCGGTGTGGACAAATGGGGCATTGAGCTCTTGAATGTCCATCAAAGCCTCAGGGAAGTCACACGGCAAACCCTAATTTCCGTCCTATTCAGAATACTACTTTTGTGAAGCCACCAATAGTACCAAATAGAAGAAATACGGGAAAAGAACCTGCAACAACTCAAGCCCGAGTGTATGCCATAACACGTCAGGAAGTTCAAGATTCAAATGCGGTAGTGGCAGGTACGGTCCTAATTGAAACCTTTTCTGCAAAAGTATTATTTGATCCAGGCGCCACCCATTCGTTCATATCTGCCAATCTAGTAGCTAAATTTCCTAAATCAATTAATGTTTTAGATGAACCCTTGATGGTGAACACACCAGTAGGAGAAGTTATGCTAGCCACATCTAGTGTTGATAGCTGCGACATTAAAGTAAACAATCATTCAACCGCTATAAAACTGATCGTATTAGAAATGGTAGATTATGACATGATATTAGGAATGGACTGGCTCTCGAAATATCATGCTTGTGTTGATTGTTATCATAAAACAGTCACCTACCAAATAGAAGAAGGGGTAGTCCAAATTTTCCAAGGTGAAAAGAAGCCTGGATTGCCAATCTTTGTGTCATGTACGAAAGTTCGAAAACTAATCAATAAAGGACATGTGGCATGGGTCGCCTCAGTGATAGAAGTGGGAAGGGAGGAAGGAGTATTGGAGCGAATCCCAGTAGTGAAGGAATTTCCAGATGTTTTCCTAAACGACTTGTCAGGGTTACCACCAGATCGAGAAATAGAATTTGTAATTGAGACGATTCCCAGAATAGACCCGATATCAATTGCACCGTACAGGATGGCACCAGCAGAATTAAAAGAACTGAAGGAGCAATTGCAAGATTTATTAGACAAAGGCTTCATACGTCCTAGTACGTCGCCTTGGGGAGCGCCGGTGTTGTTCGTGAAAAAGAAAGATGGATCGCTGCGACTGTGTATTGACTACCGGCAGTTAAACAAAGTCACCATAAAGAATAAATATCCTTTACCCAGAATCGATGATCTGTTCAATCAATTGCAGGGTTCCCAATATTTCTCAAAGATCGATTTACGCTTCGGGTATCATCAGCTGAAGATATGGAAAGAAGATGTTCCGAAGATGGCGTTTCGAACCCGCTACGGACATTACGAATTTCTGGTAATGTCGTTTGGCTTGACAAATGCTCCTGCAGCATTCATGGACTTGATGAATCGTGTTTTCAAACCTTTCTTGGATAAGTTCATTGTAGTATTTATTGATGACATTTTAATCTACTCCAAGAATGAAGAAGAACATGCACAACATTTAGAGATAACTTTGCAAACGTTACGAGAGCATAAGCTTTATGCTAAGTTCTCGAAATATGAATTCTGGATGAAGGAGGTACACTTTCTAGGCCACGTAGTATCGCAAGAAGGAATACGAGTAGATCCTCAGAAGATTGAAGCGGTACTTAATGGCCACAACCATCATCAATAATAGAGATTCGTAGTTTTCTTAGTTTGGCTGGATATTATAGGAGATTTGTCAAGGATTTCTCAAAAATCGCAGCTCCCTTAACTAGATTGACACGTAAAGGAGTCAAATTCAAATGGGATGATAACTGCGAAAGGAGTTTTCGAGTACTGAAAGAGCAACTTACCTCAGCTCCAGTATTAGCTTTGCCTGATGGTGCAGAAAAATATATAGTATATTGTGATGCTTCTAGAGTAGGTTTGGGATGCGTGTTGATGCAACAAGGAAAGGTAATAGCGTATGCATCTCGTCAATTAAAGAAACATGAAGTTAACTATCCTACTCATGATCTAGAAATAGCTACTATGGTGTTTGCTTTGAAAATATGGAGACATTATTTGTACGGAGCCACTTGCGAGATTTATACAGATCATAAAAGCTTGAAATATATTTTTGATCAAAAGGAGTTGAATATGAGACAAAGAAGATGGATGGAATTCATAAGTGATTATGATTGCTCTATCCATTATCATCCAGGTAAAGCCAACGTGGTAGCTGATTCCTTAAGTCGAAAAATTCTGAAAGGCAAGGATGAACAAAGGGATGGTAATGTGAACAAAACTCTAGCTTGCATAATGGTGCATTCTACCATAGTGGACCAAATTAAGGCAAGTCAAAAGGAGGACCCACAATATGAGCAATTGAAAGATAAAGTCAAAATGGAAAAAATGACAAACTAATAATTGATGATGAAGGAGTAATAAGATATGAAAATCGTCTGTGGGTACCTACTGCTTTAAGAAGGGAAGTGTTGAGGCGAGCTCATGAATCATCCTACACAATGCATCCTGGTGCAATGAAAATGTATCAGGATCTGAAAGCTGTATATCAGTGGGATGGAATGAAACGAGATGTGCAGGAATATGTAATGCGATGTTTAACCTGTCAGCAAGTGAAAGCAGAGCACCAACGCCCGGCAGGTCTCTACCAACACATTTATATCCCTGAATGGAAATGGGGAAAGTGTTACTATGGACTTCATGACCGGGTTACCACGAACTAACAAAGGATATGATTCCATTTGGGTAATCATTGATCGTTTAACTAAGTCTGCCCACTTCATACCAGTGAAAACAACTTATACTGCATCACAATATGCCCAACTCTATCTGGATAAAATTATTCCGTTGCATGGCATACCGCTTGTGATTATCTCGGATCGTGGGTCACAATTTACATCGCGATTCTGGCGATCTTTTCAAGAGACGCTAGGCACTCAATTGTGATTTAGTATAGCATTCCATCCACAAACTGATGGGCAATCTGAGAGAACAATTCAGACATTAGAAGATATGCTTAGGGCTTGCACAATAGAATTTGAGGAAAGTTGGGATAAATATCTGCCATTAATGGAGTTTGCATATAACAATAGCTATCATGCGAGTATACAGATGGCTCCATTTGAGGCATTGTATGGTAGAAAATGTCGATCACCCATTGGATGGTTTGAACCAGGAGAAGCAAAAATGATTGGTCCAGACCTTGTTGAAGATGCTATTCGTAAAGTTCAGTTTATTCGAGAAAAACTACGAGCAGCTCAGGATAGATGTAAGTCTTATGCAGACAACAGAAGAAGAGAGTTAGAATTTCAAGAAGGGGAACAAGTGTTTTTAAAGGTTACCCCTATGAAAGGAGTCATGCGATTCGGTAAAAAGGGAAAATTGGCACCCAGGTTTGTAGGGCCTTATCGGATCAAACGTCGAATCGAAAAGGTGGCTTATCAATTGGAATTACCAGATCATATGAAGGGAATACATCCAGTTTTTCATATATCTATGTTGCAAAAATATCTCCCAGATGAATCCCACGTATTGAAAGAAATACCGGTGGAACTAGATCGAAAGCTAACATATGAAGAACAACCGGTACAGATCGTTGATTGGCAAATACGAAAATTAAGATCTAAAGAAGTCCCCATGGTGAAAGTAATATGGGATAGACATGGAGTCCAAGGGGCAACCTGGGAATTAGAAAAGGAAATGAGTGAAAAATATCCCCATATATTTGGTAAGTTTTCTTCTTATAACCATTCTTTAGTCAGTCATAAGTTTATACCTTATCCAAAGAAAATTCGAGGACGAATTTTTTGAAGGGGGGAGAACTTGTAACGACCCTAAATTAGTACAATAGTAATATATATATAATAATAATAAAAAATTTTTTATTGAGATTGTAATTAGTGAAAATTGCTTAGAAACCTAAGAATAGATTTTAGAAAATTTCATTTAGAAGTTCGTTGAATTTCTGTACCCGGTAAAGTGAAAAAGTGAGAAAATGAGTCAAAATTATAGTAAATTAATTCAAAAATCAATGGATGATCAAAAATAATTTTGAAAGCTCAAAAATGGTTATGGGAAGTAAAAATAAAATTTTTAAGATGTTTGAAAGCCTAAGGGTGAAAATGTAAAGAAATTAAGTAAGTCGGGGCCAAATTGTAATAAACCCTTTTCTCTTTTTGGCCTTTTTATTTTTTGTTGTGCAGGTTGGGTTGGCCTATGTTATTTTCAGACCCAAATGTGAAAAAAATAGGGCCCAATTTCGTGATCTAACACCAGCCCAAACTTCCAAGGGAAGCCAAGGACCAAAATGAAAGAAAATGACAAAATTTGGGGCAAAAGTGTAATATTTGAAAACTTTTAATTTGTGTCTCATTTTTATTGGATAAAGCATGATGTGCTGGCCTAAATCTCAGCCACTTGGACGTGCTATGCAGCCCACCAAGTGTCCCCAAGATCCTCCCAAAATCCAAGGCACATTTAATGTTGGAAATGATTGAATTTGTGAGATTTTTTTTTTAGAAACCCTTTAAGCATTTTTATATAAAGCAAAAGAGGCTTGGCTGCAGCACATTTGCTGCTCCTCACCAGCAAAAAAAAAATGTGACCCCATAGAGAAGTAACAAAGGAAGCTAAACAAAGTGAATTCAAGGGAAATTGGCAAGTTAAATAGGTAGATTTTGATACCCCTAATACTCTTGTGAAATTCTTCTTCCTCTTGATTCTAAAAATCTGAATTTTTGTTTTCTTGAATTCATCTCCCTCCCCCTTAGAAGTCAAATTTGAAAGGAGGAAGAAGCAAATAAGGATTTAAGGTGAGTAATAGCTTGTTATGCACTTTATGAATTCCTAATGCTGGATAGTCATGAGGAATATGATTTTTAGGACATGATTTGTGTTAGTTGTTGAGATATTTAGTTTTGGATGATTTGAACATGTCCAATGGTGTTTTTAGATGTTGTTATGTTGATCTATGGCCTTGGTTTGGTGTAAAAGCAATAAGAAACCATGATGTATACACTAGGACTTTAGAGGCATAATGGTGCATGTGTGGGTTGGCATGATTTTTTTCGGAATTTGGCTAAATTGATGAAATTAGGATGATTCTTATGAGTTATGAAACCTAAGGAAGATGAAATTTTGAGTTATGAAAATGTGTATGAAACTCCCCTTTTGAGAAGCCAAGGGGAGAAGGAGGTTTAGCCATATAAATTGTGTTTTTGGAACATCAGTAAGTACACGGGGTAGAACACGGCCCATGTTCTACCCCATGTTCTGAACACGGGGTAGAACACGGCCCATGTTCACCCCCGTGTTCTTTGTCGAAAGCTGATTCAGTAATGTACACGGGGTAGAACACGGCCCATGTTGTACCCCATGTTCTGAACACGGGGTAGAACACGGCCCATGTTCACCCCCGTGTTCTTTGTCCAGTGAACAATTTGGTCTCAAATAATTCCTACCCTTATGCTGCCTAGATAGGGTCTACATACAACATATTTTTTGTATGACATATGAATGATTTAATTTGTATACATGAATATCCTTTAGAGTTTGATATGAGAATGAGCATAGAAGGATAAATGAAGCATAAAACACTTATGGCATTGTTGGTATTTTGACACACTCCTCGAGGAAAAATTGTGGTTGATGCATGTGGTGTCCCGCAATTGTTCATTCTACTTACAAAAATGTGGAAGGGAGAAAACATCCTTCGCAGAGAAGGAGAGGAGGGGTAAGTAGTGGAGGGAAAAGGTTGGTGGCCTCGAGCCTAGGGTGGCGGGGGATAAGGTTGGACCGAAGATATAAGGTGACATTGCATACCAACTAATGCCATTCCTCAAATAACGTAATATCTAAATTTGGGCTTTTTAATTAGAAAAGCAACCTTAAATGGGAAAACCAAAATGAGGCAATAATAGGTTATTACTCACTGAGTATGTTTATACTCATTCTGTATTTTCTTTAAATTATCTTTTCAGATAATGACCATGGATCCGTGGACGCGCGATAACACTTACAGAGGACATGCCACAACATCCTTCGGAACGTATAGATTAGAGTTGCAAATAGAGATTCCAGTCACTCCCAATGAGATAAACATTTTGTATCATATGGACTATTAGATCATAGACAGTGAGCCAAATGTCCTTCATATTTTCTTCCCCCTAGTCCTTGTCCCCCTAGATGGCGATACCGGGAGCAATGAGACACCGTTAGGACCCATAACACCTAGTTCTAGTTCTCCTCCGGAATCTGATCCTGAGGAGGAAGGCCCTAATCGGGTTAGTGAGTCAGATGACTAGGTTTTCTATATGTAAAGTTATGATAGACTTATCTCTGTAAATATTTTTGTACTGTTATATGTATATTATTTCGCTATTTTAACTCTTTATTACCTACTTTCTTTCGGCGCGCCCTAATATTATTTTTACAAGTATATGCGATATTGTGTCGTCTTTGGAGGCTAGTAAGGGTATCTTATCAGTGTGGAATGCTAATTGGGTATCTTTACGCCGATCACGATTACAGTATGTTGGGTCGTGATAACAGGCCGTGTCATACCCTGTGTACATTACCCATATAAGTTTTGTGTGAAAAATCGTAAGGAGAGGAGGAGAAATCGAAAAATTAAAAGAGGAACTGCTGGGAGAAATCCTAGGAGAGACCCAAACTCACCAAGGGCAACTTCTAACCGTGGATTCAAGCAAAGGATTGAAGATTCAAGCAAGGAATTTGTAAAGCTTCATGATTTGTTTGAATTCCCTCTCTGTTTTCTGGTTTTCTTCTAGTTTTGTAATGTCTTCACACTAAACCCTTGTGCTCAGCTGGGGTGAACTTGTTCATGGATTTATGGAATTGTTTTTTATATAATCTAGCTTGATTTATTGTTGATTTATGATTTGATTATGCTATTTTGTACTTGAACAAACTAATACTTCCTGAATATTGGATTTGTGTTAAGGATTAGTTTATTCTAGGTTGAAATGACCAATTAATTAATTGGACCTTGCATGATCATTGGGAATATTAATTAAACTTAGGAATTAAGCTAATTGGATTCTTTTGCACAGGATGAAATGTCTGAAAATGGATTCTAAGGCAATGTTAATGCAACCTAGATGAGTGATTACTAGAGAAATTCTGGGCACTTAATCTTTTGGTTAGTAGCTAGTAGCCTTGCAATGAGGTATAGCTTATTTTTAGTAATCCAGCAATCTAAATTAACAGTAAACCAAGTTAGAGGATTATCTTTATTCCATAATGAAATATACAAGGGAACCTTAAGTTGAGTACGCTTTCATTTCATTGAATTAAACTTTTTTTTAATAACTAAGCTCTGTTTTTACATTTTATCCTTAATTCACATTATCAATCGATACGCCTAGATAATTTTCCTTGAAATTCAGTTAGTATTCAACGTTCAATCCCTGTGGAGATAATATCTTTTATACTATAACTCGACTTAACCCGTGCACTTGCGGGATCATTGGCTACACATGGAAAAATGTTGGAAACCCAAATAGCTCAACAAGCTTCTGCTTCTTCTTCTAGAGCTTTTGGTCAACTCCCTGCTCAACCTGAATCAAATCCTAGGGAGCATTGTAAGGCAATAACTCTTAGGAGTGGAAGGCTATTGAAGGATCCAAATGCCACTCAAGAAGGTGAAGAAGAGATAAGTCTGGGGGAAGAGCAGAAAGAAGGCAGAAAGGCCTCAATTCTTAATGATGCTGAAGTGAAAGAAAGGGAATTACCTGAAAAGTCAAAATATGTCCCTCCAGAACCATACAAACCGCCTATCCCTTATCCTCAAAAACTAGCAAAGGCTAAACTTGATAAGCAGTTTGGAAAGTTCTTGAAAGTATTGAAAAAGCTGTATATCAATATTCCCTTCACTGATGCTCTTTCACAAATGCCGTCATATGCAAAGTTTTTGAAGGACATTCTCTCAAACAAAAGGAAGCTAGAGGAGCATGAGGCTGTAGCCCGAACGGAGGAGTGTAGTGCCATCATCTAAAATAAAC
The DNA here is from genome assembly GCA_020226215.1 of Sindora glabra. NCBI lineage: Eukaryota > Viridiplantae > Streptophyta > Magnoliopsida > Fabales > Fabaceae > Sindora > Sindora glabra. The sequence goes on along the minus strand of CM035227.1, from coordinate 39,549,184 downwards.
TACCTCCTAAGCTAAAAGACCCGGGCGGCTTCTCCATTCCTTGTGTGATTGGAAATGTTCCTATTGACCGGGCATTGTGTGACTTAGGAGCAAATGTGAGCCTCATGCCACTGTCGGTGGCAAAGAGACTGAATATAGAAGAAATGAAGCCTATCACAGTTTCACTTCAACTAGCTGACCGTTCAGTGAAATACCCAGTAGGTATACTTGAGGATATACCTATCAAGGATGGTAAATTTTTTATTCCTGTTAATTTTGTTGTGCTTGAAATGGAAGAGGATTCACAAATCCCTATCATTTTGGGTAGACCCTTTTTAGCCACTGTGGGTGCTTTGATTGATGTAAAAAATGGAAGACTTTCATTATCTGTTGGAGATGAAAAAGTTAAGTTTAATTTGAATGAATCAATTAAATTACCTGTTTGTGAAGATTCAATATGTAGGATTGATGTGGTAGACAAAGTTATGAAAGAAACCCTTTTGACGGGGTGCCTTCAAGATCCACTTGTAGCATGTCTAGTCACAAATAGAGTTGTTGACAATGAGGAGATTGCTGCATATGCAGAATTTTTGGAGGCAAGTGCTGGAAATCGCGCATCATACATGCACAGCGGAATAAAACTTTTTGCACGATTTCCACCAAGGATCCATGCGAAATTAGAACGCCATAGATTAGGGATTAGGGTTTATACCTTTCGGCAAAATTCTTCTGATCGCTACACCAAGTCTGATCTGCTTCCAAATCACGAACCGGAATGGAAACTAGAAAATCAGATCACCAGTACAACGTTTATGTGGCTGCACCTCTGTGGTATCCACATGAACCCGTGAATCACCGATGAATGTCCGCTACACACACCGGTTGGAATTGATCTCCTTAGACCTCGTAGTGCTAGCTACGCCTCTTCAGAGATTTTGGTCAAAGAGAGTGGCTAGGGTTTTTCTATGCTTTTACTTGGGGTGCGTGAATAAAAATAGTAATTTATTATTACCCAACAAGCCTATTTAAATAGGTGCATAGAAAAACCTAACCTATTTGGGCTTTATTCCATGTACAATTATAGGCTTATTATTGGGCTTTATAATTATAACATGAATTCCCAAATATTAAGCCTAAACAATTTGGTCCATTAATTCCAAATTCACTTGGCTCTAAGTGTACGACCCTACAGGCTCTCATTACGTTGGCAATGACCATTAATCATATTAATGATCATAAACAATGATTGGTGTCTAGCAACACATCATTGTTACCCAAGTAACGAGAAAGTCGGTGATTTGACTAAACCTTTACACGTGATCATCACTTATGTCCTTTTGTCCTATACATCTAGATTGAGCACGAGACATGGACCGTGTCATTCCCGTATAGCCCAATCTTAAGGTTTCTTGACTCCTAAGTAAGCTGACTGAAACAAATGTAATCGACATCTCATGTCAATTCATCTGAGCATGGCCATGCATTTTCTCAACTTTACTTAGTCAAGGGGCCCATAGATGTTACTCCTGTTATATAGGAGGGACAAATCCCATCTTGATCACACAAACCCCTCCGCATGATATGTGACATATCCAATATCTACCCTTGCATTCACTTAACCATTAGTGACATAGAATAATATCAAAATATGAAACTCACATGTAGGGAACCTTGGTGATCTCAGGTCAAAGGACCATATTAATAATGATCACTAAGAACCACTTATGACACTCATATAACGATCCATGTAGTGTTCTTAATATGGGTCGGTCCAGTATACAAGTTATCTAACTTGTACTCATGTGTAAACTTAATATCCTATATAAGTTTTCACACATGCTAGTCTTAATATATCAAAGCAACCTGATCCACAATGATATATGACTAGGGACATTTAAGAATACAATTATTCTAAGGTTATTATTATAATTAAATATATTATGCAGACAATATATATAAATATAATAATTGGAATTGCCATTAAAATAACATGATTCAAAATTACAATCACCAATATGATTGGTTTTAGGGCATATACACTAACAGCAAGCCCACCACTTAATGGCCAAGGATTGAAACATTATGTTGCCGGGCCACCAATAATGGCAACTCTAGACTGATTGAAACAGGGGTCGAGCTTATGACCTTAAATAAGCGCTTCTTGGGAGGCAACCTAAGCTTATTTTTCTATTTTTCTTGCTTTTAAATCTTAGTTTTCCCATTTTCATTCTGAGTTTCTGAGTAGTTTGAGGCATATAAGTCATCAGTTGTTGATTTAGGATGTTCATTTTTACACTTGGTCTCTGTCTCTGGGGTAAATTAAGCAAATATGCATGTTTGTTGTTCATTTTCTTGCACAAAAGGCTCAAAATGCAGTCCAGTGAGATACACGGTGTACAACACAGGCCATGTCATACCCCATGTACATCACTGTCTGGTTAGTATAAAAGATTTATGATTTTCATGAGCCTTCCAGTGAGATAAACAATGTTAAACACGGGGCGTGTCTTACCCCGTGTAACTCACTGACTGAACCAATGAATAGGAGTTTTGAACATGAACCTTCCAGAGAAACACAGGGTACAACACGGGACGTGTCAGACCCCGTGTTCCTGGGCGGATGAGCTTTTAATGGCCAAAATCCATCCATTTTCCTGTGCAACAGCCACCCCATGAGGAACAACATGATTCTCCAGGAGATGATGGTGATGGTGATGCCGCTCCTGATATTGGACCATCATCTTCTGCTGGGGGCAGAGTTTCATCCGACGCTTACTTCAGAGACATATTATCTGGTCAGCAGTAGATTCTGGCTGAGCTTCAGCTTATTTCTGAGCGTCAGACGAGGATTGAGGGTCTTTATGACGACTTGGATAGGCGATCCAGACACATCGAGAGCATGGTTGAGCCCCTGTTCAAGCTTTTTCACCCCTTTTCCCCAGCTGATCCGGACCCTCCTGCTCAGCAGCTTGGATTGTTTGTTTTTCCTTTTTACTTATATATTCTGCTTTTACTTATTTCTCCTCTCTATTTCTATTTCTCTTGGTCTGTACTTATATTGACTATGCACTTTCATTTACTTTTTATCATTTTAACTACTTCCCTTTTGTTTTATTGCACTCTTAATATTAATGTTTGTAATAACTAACAGCATATTCTTTTTAGTATTGTATCTTCTTTTTTTTAGATTACCAGTCTCCTCCTTCTCTCCTACTCTGTCTCTACTTCTGGATCTCCCTGCAGTCATGATCTATACTGGACAACCATGTTCCACTTGTTAGGGAAGTTTCTGTCCCCTATCTATTCTCTGTCTCTTTTCCATTTACTTTTCTATACATTGAGGACAATGTCCAATTTTAAGTGTGGGGGAGCAGCATTTAGATTTTTTTGCAATATCTTGCATCTGAATCTGCTTGATTGATTTAGAGTACTGAAATTTGCTCCAATTTAAAAAAAATTTAAAAAATTTATTAAAAATGTAAAAAAAAAAATTTTAATAAAATTTTTAATTTTTAAGGCAATCTTTTGAATAAAGTGATTGGTTCATGCCTTGCTCCTTTAATGATTATCTGGTAACTTAATAAGGAAAATCTAAAGCTTAAAGTTAAGAGAAATAAGCATAATTGACCCTTGTGAGATTTGAGCCTTTTTGAGCAACTTTCACATTAGAATTTGAAGCTCATTTTTATCTTCTTGAGGGATTATGTCTCACTCTTGACTTTTTGCTCTAGAACTTGCAATTGCTCTTTTTGAGGCTACATTTTATGTATTTTGTATGTCAAAAATGACGAGGCCATGTTTCTTTACCCCTTTTTATTTGTTTGGCTTATTTGAATCCTTTTCTTTGATATACCCTAAACTATTTTTAGCTTTGCCCCTAGTTAGCCACTTTGAGCCTTAGACCTTTATTTCTAGCCTAGCCCAATCCATCCCACATGCATCTAAAGCCACTGCCCAAGTGAACTTGAACCTTAGAGTTTAAGGGAACTTAGACATATTATATGAGTTTGGCTATCACTTAGAGGTCCTTACTTAGTGCAGCTAGTTGGATAAGTTGATTTATAGCTTTGATTTATATATATAAAAAATATAAAAAAAAATAACAAACAAACAAATAAAAAAAAAGATGGTGATAAATAAATAATTTGGGAAGAAGAAGAGGAAGAAAAGCTTGTTGGGATATAAATAAATAAAAAAGAAAAAAAAAAGAGAGAAGAATGGAGGTTAGAACAAGGGATAGAAGCAGGGTAATATACTAAGCTGAGTAATGGAACTCGACAATGGTCAAACTTAAGACCAATGTGTCTTTTCCCTTCTCTGACTCTATCACTTTTCATCCCTTGATTTTCCTTTACCTTATCCTCACCATTTTCCCTAATAAAGTCCTCTGATTTGCATGCATTTTACAATATAGTAGTGGAGATTAGAGTTTTTGCAAGCTTATGGTAGCATTAAGTCTTGAGCTGATTGATTTGAGAGTATACACAAGCCTTATGCTGAGAGTGTGAGTAAACACTTTACCTGTGAGGCTATTCTCTTTTGCTTTTATGCTGAGGATTAACTTGTTCAGTTGCTTTATTTTCATTTAGTTGCTTGGCATGACTTGATCCTAATCTTTGATTTGTTGAATAATTGCCTGATGTTACATATATATATATATATATATATATATATATATATATATATATATATATATATATATATATATATATATATAAAAGAAGAAGAAGAGAAGAAGAAAAATTGGAGTAGATTTCTTGTTCTCTTACTTCCTTACTCAAGGACGAGCAAGATTCAAGTGTGGGGGAATTGATAAATGCATAATTGCACTTAAATTCTGTGTGTTTCATCACTTATTTACTTAGTATCTTGTGCAAATTGATTCAAAAGGATACTTAGATGCTCGATATTTTGTTTTCAGGTTTTGAAATGACACATTTGAGCATTAGAAAAGGATCCGGAGGCAAAACTATGTGAATTGTGGAGAATCAAAGCAAAGTTGCTCACCTGACAAAGAACACGGGGTATGGGAACCCCATGTTGAAGGCTGTGTATTCTTCTTGAATGCTTCGAAACTTCACTGAGTTGCTTAGAGAAGAATACGGGGGTAAGCACGGGCTGTGTCATTCCTCGTGTACTATACTGCCCTTCACTTCTAAGGTAAACACGGGGAGTGTCACACCTCGTGTATCATGCTGACCGGCCTTCGCAGAAGAACACGGGGTACAACATGGGTCGTGTCATACCCCATGTACAATACTGCTTGACACTTCGCAAGTAAATACGGGGAGTGTTGCACCCCGTGTATCATGTTGCTCAACTTTCGCAGAGAAACACGAGGTAGAACACGGGCTGTGTCATACCCCGTGTACATTACCCATATAAGTTTTGTGTGAAAAATCAGAAGGAGAGGAGGAGAAACTGAAAAATTAAAAGAGGAACTGCTGGGAGAAATCCTAGGAGAGACCCAAACTCACTAAGGGCAACTTCTAACCGTGGATTCAAGCAAAGGATTGAAGATTCAAGCAAGGAATTTGTAGAGCTTCATGATTTGTTTGAATTCCCTCTCTGTTTTCTGGTTTACTTCTAGTTTTGTAATGTCTTCACACTAAACCCTTGTCCTCAGCTGGGGTGAACTTGTTCATGGATTTATGGAATTAATTCTTATATAATCTAGCTTGATTTACTGTTGATTTATGATTTGATTATGCTATTTTGTACTTGAACAAACCAATACTTCTGGAATATTGGATTTGTGTTAAGGATTAGTTAATTCTAGGTTGAAATGACCAATTAATTAATCAGACCTTGCATGATCATTGGGAATATCAATTAGACTTAGGAATTAAGCTAATTGGATTCTTTTGCTCATGATGAAATGTCTGAAAATGGATTCTAAGGCAATGTTAATGCAACCTAGATGAGTGATTACTAGAGAAATTCTGGGCATTTAATCTTTTGGTTAGTAGCTAGTAGCCTTGCAATGAGGTATAGCTTATTTTTGGTAATCCAGCAATCTAAATTAACAGTAAACCAAGTTAGAGGATTATCTTCATTCCATAATGAAATGTACAAGGGAACCTTAAGCTGAGTACGCTTTCATTTCATTGAATTAAACCTTTTTTTTATAACTAAGCTCTGTTTTTACATTTTATCCTTAATTCACATTATCAATCGATTATGCCTAGATAATTTTCCTTGAAATTCAGTTAGTATTCAATGTTCAATCCCTGTGGAGACGATATCTTTTATACTATAACTCGACTTAACCCGTGCACTTGCGGGATCACGTCACCTATCATTACTCTTCCCCTAAGAACCTGACTCCTCCTCAACCTCTGCCTATCCTAATGGCAGGAGGCTCTGGTGAAGAAAATTCTGGAGTATATGATCACCAGCTTGAGGAAGAAGAAATGGAAACTAAACATGCCTCCACTAAAGATATTTTCCCAGATAAAATCCAAGGTTTTACCCTTGATGATGTTCCTTCCACACAGTGAAGAGATAAATTTTTAGAATTCCATTCCTAAATGATTATTGTTCAATTAGATAAAAAATGTTCCCATACCCAATTGTTTCGTGCTTTTGCATCCAGATTGCAAGGCTGAATGCGGGACTATTGGATGAACCTTGGTGAATATCGATAGATGATTTATTTTAATTCCAATAATATTGATGAGTTTCTTGCTCAATTACATCAAGAGTTCTTAGGAGCTGCACCTAACTTTGAAGCCCAGGCAAGGAAAGAATTCATGTAGATGAAATGTGTATCTTTCAACTGAAAACATCTGCAACAGCATTTTGACTTGGTACAAAAAAAATACTACCAGATCCATGGCATTGATGAAGTTAGCCTCAAATATGTTTTCCTACAATCTTTTCCTGAACCTTTAGGGAAATAGGCTAAAGTAGTGCTTAAAAATCAATGCCTCAACATGTCAAATGCTTCTTTAGGTAGCTTAGACCAAGCTATAATTGCAGCACTCGATTAACTTTGTGAACAACGCATCTTCTTCAAACAATTCAACCACTTGAAATTAGGACCAACCTGTGGTCGATCTGATCTTATCATCGGTTGTGACTCCTTTAAGCAAAAGAAAGGAAAATTCAAACAAGATAAGTAAAAAGGATCCAAAGCTCGCTTCTTTCGTAAGAAAAAATACAGAGGGAAAAAACCTGATGATCGATGTTTTATTTGTAAGAAAAAGGGTCATTTTGCTAAACAATGCCCTCGTCGGACATCTCAGTAGGCTCTCATTGATCAATATTGTAGTGATAATGATGACCTTGAATCCTTTTATGAAGAAGAAGAAGAGCTTATAGTAAACACTATCTTTTGCATCAGAGATGATGAAAATCTAGAAGATGACTTGGAAGATGAACCTTTAAATGAACAAAGTAGCTCTTGCCAGATGATGCAAGTTTAGAATGATACTAGTGGAGATTTTGTAATCCCACTAGTTAAAGCATCTATTCTCATAGATAAGTTTGACTAACTAACCAAGGTGATTGCCTTCTTTGACATAGGAGCAGCCTGTTCTATGATCAATCCTGATATACTGCTTCCATCTTATTGGACAAAAACTATTCGAGAATTCAGAACAGCCAATGGAGAAATCATGACAATCACCAGAATCTCTAAAATTGTTCGCCTGAAACTTTTTCCAGGCTACGAGGTCAAACATAAGTTTTATGGAATGGCTAGCCCAGGTCTTGATGTCTTAGTTGGATTTCACCTAATTAGTAAATTGTTGAATCGTAAGATGAAGATTGAATCTAATGGTCTCCGTTGAGAGAACCACTTCTGGCATTGGACTCCTATTCCGAGCCTTTATTAATGCACAGATGACTTTTCCAATTTCATCTAAGAAGTCATAAAAAGATCTTGTGCTTTAGAAGTGTTCTTCTCCGTTATGGTTCAATATAGATTTCTTCATCACTCTTCCTTTCAAAAAGAATGAAGATATAAATCAAACTAAAGCCACTCATTTTGGAATGCATCCAGACCATCAAGTGTTAGTTGAGAAGGAGCTATCTCAATTAAAACAACAAAGAATAATTGAAGAAACCACATCCCTGTGGGCATGCCAAGCTTTTTATGGTAACAAAAGATCTGAGCAAATTTGAGGAAAGATGAGGCTGGTTATTGATTACAAGCCTTTCAATTTATTTCTTGCTGATATTAAATTTCCTCTTCCAAGAAGGGAGGTTTTATTACAAAAACTTCCTGCAACAAAGATCTTTTCAAAATTTAATCTTAAAGCTGGCTTTTGGCAACTTGGAATTCATCCGGAAGAAAGATACAAAATAGCATTCTGCATCCCCAACTTCCACTATCAATGGACAGTAATGCCATTCAGATTAAAGAATGCTCCTTCAGAATTCCAAAAGGCCATGACAAGAATTTTGACCCTATCCTCCAAAATGCCCTTATCTATATTGATGATATCCTACTATTCGTAGAAAACCCTGATGAACACCTTGCCTTTCTTTAACAATTCAATAATCTTGTCAAAAAATATGGATTTATGCTTTCTCAAAAAAAGATGGTCATAGCCAAGTCCTCCATTGATTTTCTTGGGTTAATTATTCAAAATGGCCAAATATGTCTCCAGCCCCATATCGCCATAAAAATCCAAGAGTTTCCTGCTGGACCATATACTATTAAACAGCTCCAGCAATTTTTGGGCCTTGTTAACTACATGAAGGATTTTATCCAAAATGTAGCCCAATACAGATTAATGTTAGCCTAATTGCTTCAAAAAACTCCCCCATCATGGTCTAACCTACACACTGATGCAGTTAATAGCCTAAAACAATTATTGGCTAATCTACCTTTTCTTCAGATACTTACCACTAATTGTAGACGAATCTTTCAGACAAATGCTAGCCATTATTATTGGGGAGTTGTTCTGCTTGATGAAAGTAAAAATCGCGTAATATGCGGATATCAAAGTGGAAAATTCTCAAAAGCTGAAACCCATTATCATTCCACCTTTAAAGAAATTCTAGTATTCAAAAAGGCTATTGAAAAATTTCAGTTTCATTTAATAGGACGCTATTTCCTGATAGAAATGGACATGTCAGCCTTTCTTGCCATGTTGAATCATAAAAAGAAACTGGAGCCACAACCTCAACTAATCAGATGGAAAAATTAGTTTGAACAATGGAAATTTAATGTTAAACATATCAAAGGAAAAAGAAATTTTCTTGTTGATTTCCTTTCCAGACCTACAGAATTCAAACTAGAACCCTTGCACCAGGTTCTGCCAATTTTTATGATTTCTGGAGAATCCTTAAATCCACCTCCACCATACCTTAATCTTTTTCTACACCTTAAAGAAGAAATTCTCCACCTCTGGTTTAAATTTCAGGTCATCCCTTACAGTGCCATTTGTATTAGAAATCATAGACAATCCAGCTCCTACATACTTAATCTTGATTATCCGTATTTTACTATTTTTAATTTAACTTATCCTCTAGGCTAACCTCATAAGTCTATCTATACACTAATGAAGATGATGATCAGGACATCCACTATAGGGGTTACTATAACAAAAATGCTGCCTTAGCATTACTTAATCTTGGTCTTATTAGAGCCCTAACCAGATCCTCATACTTTTTGATATGGCTATCTCTATTTAAACCTCTGCAACAATGGGTTGATTATTTTCTCCAAGTCCCTGAACAATATGTTTTAATTACATTCCATTCTCACTAGTATCTCATAAAAAATGTTTAGGCTGCTGGAAATCGCGCATCATACATGCACAACGGAATAAAAATTTTGCACGATTTCCACCAAGGATCCATGCGAATTTAGAATGCCATAGATTAGGGATTAGGGTTTATACCTTTCGGCCAAAATTCTTCTGTCCGCTGCACAGCAAATCCGATCTGTTCTCCAAATCACGAACCGAAAGAAACTAGAAGATTAGATCACCAGTACAGCGTTTATGTGGCTGCACCTCTGTGGTATCCACACAAACCCGTGAATCACCGATAAATGTCCACTACACACACCGGTTGGAATTGATCTCCTTACACCTCGTAGTGCTAGCTACGCCTCTTCAGGTGTTTTTGGTCAAGGAGAGGTGCTACGGTTTTCTATGCCTTTTGGGGTGCGTGAATAATAATAGTAATTTATTATTACCCAACAAGCCTATTTAAATAGGTGCATAGAAAAACCTAACCTATTTGGGCTTTATTCCATGTACAATTATAGGCTTATTATTGGGCTTTATAATTATAACATGAATTCCCAAATATTAAGCCTAAATAATTTGGTCCATTAATTCCAAATTCACTTGGCTCTAAGTGTACGACCCTACAGGCTCTCATTACGTTGGCAATGACCATTAATCATATTAATGATCATAAACAATGATTGGTGTCTAGCAACACATCATTGTTACCCAAGTAATGAGAAAGTCGGTGATTTGACTAAACCTTTACACGTGATCATCACTTATGTCCTTTTGTCCTATACATCTAGATTGAGCACGAGACATGGACCGTGTCATTCTCGTATAGCCCAACCTTAAGGTTTCTTGATTCCTAAGTAAGCTGACTGAAACAAATGTAATTGACATCTCATGTCAATTTATCTGAGCATGGCCATGCATTTTCTCAGCTTTACTTAATCAAGGGGCCCATAGATGTTACTCCTATTATATAGGAGGGACAAATCCCATCTTGATCACACAAACCCCTCCGCATGATATGTGACATATCCAATATCTACCCTTGCATTCACTTAACCATTAGTGACATAGAATAGTATCAAAATATGAAACTCACATGTAAGGAACCTTGGTGATCTCAGGTCAAAGGACCATATTAATAATGATCACTAAAAACCACTTATGACACTCATATAACGATCCATGTAGTGTTCTTAATATGGGTCGGTCCAGTATACAAGTTCTCTAACTTGTACTCATGTGTAAACTTAATATCCTATATAAGTCTTCACACATGCTAGTCTTAACATATCAAAGTAACCTAATCCACAATGATATATGACTAGGGACATTTAAGAATACAATTATTCTAAGGTTATTATTATAACTGAATATATTACGCAGACAATATATATAAATATAATAATTGGAATTGCCATTAAAATAACATTCTCACTAGTATCTCATAAAAAATGTTTAGGCATCCCGTACCATCACCCATTTCCATGAAGAATTCCATCACTAACATAGACCTTGTCATCTTTATCATATTCTGGCCTACCCTTTCATGTCTTATGATTTGTGGATTACCATACATGCCATTTTATGCTAAGCAAATGGAGTTTATCCAAACAGTTTTCCATCAGATGTTTGGCAAATTGTCAATTGGTAGGATTGGCATAATGATATCTTTCGACAATACTGCAAAGATCTTTATGACTAAGCTTATCTCCCATGGCAATAGAACTAAGGCACCGACTCAGACAGTGAACTAAAATTCCTCTGCTGAGAATGAAATTTTGAAAAGAGCTGTTTTGAAGAACCAGCTAGCCCATAAACATCCAAATTTGCTTTCTGCTTTGTAACTTTTGCTTTTACTTTGTAACTGTTCACTTTTATCTTTGTCGAGGAATCTGCTTTGTAACTTTCAACTATTCACTTTTGCCTTTGTCAGGGAATCTGCTTTGTAACTTTTACTTTCGACTGTTTACTTTTGTCTTTGTTGAGGAATCTGCTTTGTACTATATTTGTTTGTATTGTCAGAACCTTTTTATAAATAGAAAAGAAAATTTGAGGGATCCCTCAAAGTTTAGAGAAGTTCAAAAATCTTCTTCTTTCTTTCGGTGTTATTGTTGGTGTGTGTCCTAGGAACCAATCATATAGATGATTGAAGTAATACACAATGTATTATGTTTTATTTTAGGTAATTTAATTATTATATTTTATTTTTATAATTTTATTATTATTCTATGCGATTTATAACTTAATATAATAATTATCCTTAGATTAGCTTTGCTATTCCTAAAATACCCTTAGCCAAGTATTATTACGAAAGGGATAGTAATAATACATCGAGACTAGCATGTATAGTGACTGATGATTACGAATCATGGATATGTGATATCAATTCAATACATGAGTACATTATTAGTGAACAATGTACTGGACTGACCCACTATGAGAATATTGAATGGATAGACGTGTCATAAGTTACTCTCATCTGATCACAAATACACATAAACCTTTGACCCGAAGTCACTACGATTTTCTACATGAGGAATTACTCACTTTAATATTATCCTATGTCACCTTTAATCAAGATGACGAATAGGGCATTGATTGGGTGTGTCATAAATCATGCAGAAGGAAGTGAGTGATGTAGATGAGATTTTGTTACTCTTGTATAAAAGAGAAATATCCTTGGGCCCCTTGATTGAGTGAGACTTAGAAATGCATGGCCATGCTCAATTGGATTAATATCTGATATTAATCATTTATTTTAAGTCTACTCAGTATTAAGAAATATAAATTGAACATCAACGAGGATGACACATTCGATACCTCTAGTTCAATTTGGATATTATTACAAAAGGGTTATGATGCAAAACGTTAATTATGTATTAGGTGGATGTCAAATCATAGACATTCTTACTACTTGAGTAGCAGTGATGTATTGCTAGATACCGCTCACTGTTTATGACTCAATAATGAGTCATTATCAACGTAGTAAGAACCTACAGGGTCATACAAAAGGAATAGGAATAAGACAATACTTAATTGAACTTTAATTATATTAATATCCAATTAATTGAACTTATTTTCGTGCATATATATTATTATTAAGAATAATAATGTGTTATTCACGTAATATATATATATATATATATATATATATATAATATTATGTGATATTATTTGATATTAAAGTAATATCAAATAATTATGTTATCAGATATTAGATAAATATATTATAAGATAATATTATTTTGATATTTGATAACTATATGCAATTATCTAATATTAGATATTTATATTATGAGATAATATTATCTAATATTAGATAATTAATAGATAAGTCCTATCTCTCCTCATTATCTCTAGGATAAGGATAAGATGAGTTGTTAAGTGTAATTAGGATTTTGGAAGCATTATCTTAGTAGGATTAGGATTGTGACTTGCTTAAGTTCTATAAAAAGGGGCTTGAGGGCAGCACATGAGAGACACGCTCATAAGCCTCCTAAAATCCTAAATCACTCAGAAAACATCGAATCCTAATTCCTAGAGAGAGAAACGCATCCTAGCAGATTCGTGGAGGGCGAGAGGTCGTTGTTCACTCCGTGTGAATACCATAGAGACGCTATACCTTCCGGCCAACGTTTGATTCATCCACTCTCAAGTTTTGATCAGTAGAAACATGAGTGCCCAATAGGTAAAACCCTAATAATTGATTTATGCTTTTTGCATAGATTCTAGGTAGAATTCGGATCAAAATTTTGAAATTTCGCTGCATGTAATAATCCGAATTCTCAATAGTTATATATTTAGATTTTAGCACTACAAAAAAAATGCAATTTTACTTGCAATTTTTTAATAGCGGTTCTAGTAACCTCCATAAAAAGCAAAAATTACCTGAGGTTATTGGAACCCTCAGTAATTTCCCATAGTTTAATTTGAAACTGTCATTATCTTTAGGGATTGTCAACTTTCCTAAAAATTGGGCTTCTGCATCCTTACTTTCTCTCTTTCAAACTTTCTCTTTTTTTCTATCCTTCTAGATCCATCATCGTAGAGCCCTTCCTCCTTTTCTCGTTCTCTCTATCTCCTCGATGTAAATCCCCTATCTTCCTCCTTTCATTTCCTTCCATTAGAGATGCACTGCCACCGCTGCCACTCGCGTGATCCCCTCTGCTACTAGAGCCTCCTCTATCTCACTCTCACTCTCTTCCTCTTCCTTGTCCCGCTCTTTCTTCTCGTTCCCTTCTATTTTTGGTTCTAGTTCCTCGGTCGGGTGCCTGCGTTATGCTCCTTGCATTTCTCACCTATTCCTCAATCATATTTCCTTTCGTTCTAATCTCTAGTTAGATATAGGATTTTAGAAAGGTTATATCTATTTTTGCTCCTGTTAAATTTAAATGAATGATAAAAGTATGTTATTTTCATATGGTGTGGTTTGTTGTTTTCGTCACTGAAATTTCAAACAAAGTCTTGATTTAGAGGTATTGCTATTATTGTTATGTCCTTACTATTTATAAGTGTTTTTCATTACTATTATTGAAACTCAAGTTAGTTATTATGTTTTATTTTCAGAAATAATGGATAAGACTTGGATTGACATGCCTCAAAATACTATTCAATATATGAAAGGACTAAATAAGTTCTTAGACTTTACATTTGATAAGCAGAGTGTTGAGGGTAGGATAATATGCCCATGTCCAAAATACAAGTTTAACAAATGGCAAACCAGGGATGTAGTGTATGATCATTTGATTATTAAACCTTTTCCAAAAGGACATAATATTTCGGTTAGACACGGGGAGGCAAGTCGTGCGGCAAGGGGATTAATTGAGAAAGGGGATCTTGGAGAGAGCATTTTAGAGTTTAGTTTCATGCATTTTAAGTTTTTCTTGCATGTCTCCTCAATGGAAGGCTAGGTAGTCCTCCTTTATGGATGGTTTAGGGTGCCACCAATATGGATGGTTTTACCTCCTACATGGATGGCTAGTATTTTGATTTTCATGCATTTGTAGTTGTACTTTTATGTTTTAATCATGAATGTTAAGATATTTTCATTTTATTTTAAGTTTGTTTCTAATTTCATTATGTTCTAAATCTTTATCTTCCTAGGGTGATGACGTAGTTTGATGATAATGAATTGAATTCTAATCTATTGAAACTAATTTCAATTTTCTTTTCCTAAATTGAGTTTTAATTATTATCCTTAATGCTATCATTTGATTGGCCACCTTTTGAATGAATTCAATATATATGTTGAGACCGGAAGGAGATACATATGTATGGACCCTATAATTAAAACCATAAGCTGCATATGAAATAGGAATATATTCATATGGTTTGTGTAGTCTTAATGAGTTTCATAAATCTTAATGCATGATTAGTTGTTTTAATTCACATAGGAATATAGTGAATTAGCAATTAATGATAGAATTACTTGACCTTGGAAGAGGCTAGTAATTAATTTAGGGAAACTTGACTATCAATTAAGGGAGTTAAAATTGGATTAGAGTAGATAGATGATTCAATCCGAAATTATTAAGTGAAGTTTGATCCCTAGGGCTTTTATTTATATTTATTTTTACTCCAATTGCATTCATATTTATTTTAAATATTTTTTGCATAAATCTCTACTTAGTTACTTCATTCCGACTAATTGATTTGTCAAATAATGTTAGGATTACTAATTTTGGTATTTAGTGAAACAATCCTTAAGGGAACGATACTTACTCATCACTTTATTACTTGTTTACGATAGTATATACTTGTACTAATTCATAAACCATTTCACACAAAACAGTATACTGGCCTTAAAACTTTTGATTCATATAGCAATTAAGTGTTTAATATGCATGCAGTTCTAATGTGGATTATTAGTGATTTTCCTAGTCTTGGAACCTTATCTGGATGGAACACACATACTAGATTGGCATGTCCTACTTGTAATTTTGATTCAACTCTTAATCGCCTTCGTCATAGTCGAAAGTGGTGCTTTATGGGTCACCATCGTTTTCTGAATACGGGACATAAATTTAGACTGGCTCGAGGTTGATTTGATGAAAAGATAGAAAACAGGAATCCACCTGTAGCAATAACAAGTGCAGATGTCTTATTGCAAGTTGAGCATGTTAATGTTGTATTTGGAAAAGAACCAGAAGTTGAAGGGCGGGCAAAAAGATCACGTGGAGGCAATGGAATTGAGGTAAACCCTTCTCAATGGTGAAAGAAGAGTATATTTTTTCAACTTCTTGATTGGGTGAACAATTTATTGCGCCATAATCTTGATGTCATGCATATTGAGAAAAATGTGTGTGATAATATGATATTTACATTGTTGAATGAAACTGGAAGATCAAAATACAATTTAAATGCACGGAGAGACTTACAAGAATTGGGCATCAGATCTGATCTTTGGCCTGATGAAAATGGTAGATATCTTCCTGCTTTATTCACATTGACAAATATGAATAAAGATATCTTTCAAAGGACTTTGAAGAAAATCACTGTTCCAGATGGCTACTCAAGTAACATTGTAGACGCATTGATGTTAGGCAACGTAAGCTTGGATGATTGAAAAGTCATGACTCATATATTTTGATGGAGTAGCTTCTACCTTTAGCAATGAGAAAGACACTCCCTCAGCAAGTGTCTATAGTTTTAATTGATCTAAGTTCATTTTTTAGACAATTGTGTAATAAAGTATTAAATGTCAATGAACTTGACTAACTACACAGTAGAGTTGTTCTCACATTATGTCATATAGAGATGTTATTTCCACCATCGTTTTTTACAGTCATGGTTCATTTGATTGTGCACTTAGTTGAAAAAGCCAGGCTTGGAGGACCCGTCCAATATCAATGGATGTACCCTATGGAAAGGTACCTTGGAAGATTAAAGTCTTATGTGCGTAATAGGGCTCAGCCTGAAGGTTCAATAGCTGAGGGCTACATGGCTGAAGAGATTTTAACTTTTTTGCTCTAGGTATCTAGATGGGATTGAGACTTTGTTCAATCGAACGGGTCGTGTTGATGATCAACCCTATGTTATGCCATTAGGTGTAAGCACTCTATTTCCATCAATTGGAAAACCGGTTGGTGGTTTTAATTACTTCACTCTATCTACAAAGGAAAAGTTACAGGCGCATCATCATGTATTAACTAATTGTAAAGAAGTTGACCCATTTCTTCAGTAAGTTGTCTTAATTTATAATTTATAATAATAGGTCTTCACTTTATGCTACAATTATATAATTACTTTATATACTCTATGTAGGGAATTTAGAGACATTTTGCGTAGACAATTAAGGAGTCGCACACGGTCATTCTCTGAGATAGACAAGAGAGTTCATAGGGAGTTTGTTGAATGGTTTTCTCATCGTGTTAGTGTATTTACACCCTTAAAAGGTAGTTGATTTTCTAGTTTACTCACTAATCTATTTTCTTTTTCTTTTACATAAGAAATTATTCAAACGGCTCTTAATCAGATGATTTAAGGTTCTTAGCTTTGGGTCCAATTGATAGTACAAAGCACTACAGTGCATACAATGTTAATGGGTTTAAGTTTCGTATCTTGGAACGAGACCAAACACTAAAAACACAAAATAGTGGAGTATTTGGTACATTTGGGACAAGGAGTTATGCTAGTGATAATCAAATGCAGTTTGGTGGTGTACCTTATTACGGGAAACTAGTAGACATCATTAAACTAAACTGCAATGGTCGATTCTCAGTTACTTTGTTCAAATGTAAGTGGGCTAGCACAACTAATCATAGAGGAATTATAACTGATGATCTAGGATTTACGTCTGTAAATTTTGCTCGCTTGATACACATCGGTGACCATGAAGATGGTGAGCCATACATCTAAGCTTCAGAGGCTCAAATGGTTTATTATGTAGAAGATGACCTAGATAAAAATTAGTGCATTTCAGTGCATCTAAAGCCACGAGACTTATACAACATGGGTGAAGATGATGAGGACATTTTTCAAGAATGTGAGGCATATCAAGAGCAAAACCTAGAAATTTTATTTCCAGATGGGGAAGGGAATATACCATTAGCAAGGTGTTATTTTTAATTGTCTTTTTATCTACTAAATGTGTTTTAATTCTTTTTATATTATCTATTGAATTGGTGATTTGACTGATATTGATTTATTGCTTGCCAGGAACCTTGAAGATGAAGAGATTTTCCAAGAAGAAGAGTAATTCAACAGCACCACTAGGGACCCAGGGTGGCTCTTTCAGGCAAGTTCCACCTGCGCCTCAGCCTGGCACTCATCCTCCACCTGCACCTTAGCTTGGTACTCATCCTTCACCTGTACTTGAAAATAAAATTGTATTAATTTTATCTATATTATCTGTACAATAAATGATTTGACTATTATTGATTTTATTACTTTCCAGGAACCCTGCAGATAAGGCAATCTTTCAATAAGAAGGTTAACTCAGCATCGCTAGAGACCCAAGGTCACTCATTTAGGCGTGTTTCATCCACCCTCAGCTCTGGCAGTACTTTGCCCTAACATGTGCATGCACCTCAACCTAGTACTATACCTCCTGTACCTGGACCTTCACCTCAACCTGGTACTCAACCTCCACATGCTTCTACATCTTAGCCCAGTTATCAGCCTCCATCTTTACCTACACCTACACCTACACTTACACCTCAGCCTCGCATTCAACCTCCACCTGCAACTCAACCTAATACTCAGTCTCCAGTAGAATCAGACTACGATATTGAAGAGGAAGAAGGTGAGGAAATTGAGTCATTAGTACACTCTTCACAGCCTGAAACGCGTAAAAGAGCCTGGTTTGTTAACATAGTTGGTAAGCATATTACAAGATTATAATGCATTTTCCTTTGATACTCTTATGTCCATATGCGAACAATTCTTTCACAGATGAGAATGGCATAAGAAGGACAAAATAACTCACTGTCAATGATGTTTGGGACCTTCCTCGTACTCAGAATGTTGTTCTGGATTGGAATAGTGAAGGCCAACTGATTGGAGATGGCGGAGGATTGTTGAATAGGTTCTTAGGTCTTATTGCAAGAGATTACAGCTATTTCCTATAAGTTATCCTAGTTGGAAGAAACTTCCTAAAGATTACAAGGAAGATGCATTCAAGGACAATATTCATGTAAGAGTTATATGCTTTAGATTTATACCTTAATTTCTCTTCTATTATGCATGCTTCTTAATTTTCATCTTCTAATTTGAAGCCTAAGTTTGAAGTTAATGCTGATCTTCATAAAAGTTATATATACAAATCGCTGAACTCAAAATGGAGAGAGTATAGGCAAGAGTTGTGGCAAAAAAGGGATGATGGCACACATAGTAGAGATCAATTGATTGCCATGGTCCCAAAAGGAGTAAATAGAGACCATTGGGCTACTTTTGTTGACTACTGATTAAATTCAAAAACTAAGGTAAAACTAATTCTTTTCATCCTAAATATTTTTGTAGCTGGAGTTATGAATTCTTTCTTTGTCAATGATTAGGAAAATGCTCAAAAAAATAAAGATAACAGAAAGAAGCAAATAATCTCCCATACTAATGGATCCAAGAGTCTTGCACACAAAAGGGCAGAGATGGTAACCTTAAACTATCAATAATAAAGTTGTACATTTATTTTCATAAATTTTACACTCTTGTTGGACATTGTAGGAACTAGAGTGTGGTCGCAAAGTTAGTTGGGGGGAAGTTTGGACAGTGTCATGGGCTGGCAACTTAACTTGCTAAACCGTGCGGCGCTTGCTATCAATAATTTGAAAGCAAGCCAGCCAAAGATTAGACCCACGACACCCAAGTAGGCTAACATACCGAGCGGCAACAAGATTAAAAGGCACAGCGGAAGATAAACAACCAAGGCAACCAAAACACACATAAATAGGGCAACGATAGCACAACACATAGCACAAAGCATATTAAAGGCAACCACAAAGCACTCAAGTGCAAAATATGCAATGCGGGCAAATGCGGCCAAAACCAGCTAAAACTCGGGACATCGTAATTTAGAAGAGGAGCTACTTCTTCCATTCATATAATCCTCCGTACAGTATTGGAAATGTGCAAGGGAGGTACAAGCCGCACATTCCATCCCCTAGACTAGTGCAAGGTTCCCACCATGGTCACCTTACACTCCCCCCTAAAGAGCTTTATAAGCCAAACTCAAAATTGCCTAAGATGACATACTTTTTCCGAGTTGTCATAAGGGCTTTTCGGCTAGCTCCGGGTGGAAAAATGTTACAAAAATCCACCGATAGAAAGCTAAAAATGCAAGGATCACAGCCAAGTGCTTTCCTACTCGCACTGGACAAGTTACCTTGGTAAAAGTACATGTAAAGTGCAAATACATAGAAAAATAGAAAAAATAGTACACAAGTTGGAATGACCCCAAATTTGGGCTACAAGGTCTCCATCCTATGCTTGAATTATCTGCCAAGTTACAACTTAAACGGAGCTTGTTTGCTTGGTGAACTAGCATGCAAGGCCGACTTGTGACATTCTCCCCCACTCAGTTGGTCGACGTCCTCGGAGACTCTGTTGCTTGAAAGGCTTGAATATGCTGCTTGAACTTTGACAAATCTGCCTCCTTCTCCCAACTGATCTCTTCATCTCCCAAACCCCTCCATCTCACTAAGAATTCCTTTCTGGGTCGCCTTCTCACTGTCACCACACGCTCGGCTAGAATTTCTTCCACACACTTCAGTCTTCTGCTAGTGGGGTTTACTTCCGGCCTGGTGGGTTGGTTACGAGCTGGATCATCAGCATCAGGATAATAAGGCTTCAAGTTGCTGGCATGGATGACTGGGTGGATTTTCAGCCATTTGGGTGGAGCAATCTTATAGGCTACCTTCCCAACTTTTGCTATAATCGGTATTAGGCCTTCATACTTGCGAAGCAACCGACTATCTCTGGCCCTTACACTTTTTAGTTCAGGAAGTAACTTGACAAGTACAAGATCTCCGACCTTAAATTCCAACTCTCGACGCCCCTTATCTGCCCACTTCTTCATTCTCTTAGAAGCTTTATCTAAGTAAGCACGGGCAATTTCAATGTTTAGTTTCCAATCCTTAGTGAAATGGTGTGCACTAGAATTCACCCCTTTGTACACTCCAGACACCGTGTGGGGCAAGAGTGGCTGCTGACCTATAACAATCTCAAACGGACTTTTGTTGGTCGCAGAACTCTTTTGAGCGTTGAAGCAAAACTATGCATTGTCCAAAAGTTATGGCCAATTCTTCTGATTAGCACTAGTGAAGTGCCTTAGATACTCTTCTAACAGGCCATTGAATCTCTCGGTCTGGCTATCACTTTGAGGATGGTAGCTAGACAAGAAATTAAGTTGTGACCCGAGAATGTTGAACAATTCTGACCAGAAGGTCCCAGTAAATCGGCTATCTCGGTCACTTACTAAGTTCTGGGGTACTCCCCAGTATTTCACCACAAATTTAAAGAACAATCGGGCTGTCTCTTCTGCCGAGCAATACTTTGGAGCCGGTATGAATGTTCCATACTTTGAAAAGCGATCTACTACCACTAGGATAGTGGATAGATCCCCTACTTTAGGAAGACTGGAAATGAAATCCAGCGACAACTCTCCCAAGGTCGGCTGGGTATTTGTAATGGCTCCAAAAGTCCCGCGGTCTTCTCTTTGACACCCTTATCTTGCTGGCAGATGAGACAGGTTTTAGTATGATTGACCACATCATCTCGCATTTGTGGCCAATAATAACCCTGCTTTAGCAAGGCATGAGTTCTTTGCCATCCCGGATGACCCACCCACAAAGTATCATGGCACTCCTTTAGAAGTACCTTCCTCATATTGCCAGCTTTGGGAACAAAGAGTCTCCTTCCTTTTGCCCATAATAGATCATCTTCTACCCAAATTTGACGAGTTTTGTCCTCCCTGGCAAGGTTCATAATTGTTTGGGCCACCGGGTCCTTGGGAAGATTCTCCTGTATGAGCTCCCACATGGTAGACATAATTTGGCTTCTTGCCGTGCAAGCCATTAACGTCATTGCGGCAAGTATAGCCTTTCGACTGAGGGCATCTGCCACTTGATTACACCGGCCCGCCCTATGCTCAAATTCAAAATCGAATTCCGCTAGAAATTCTTGTCAATGGCCTTGCTTTGGGGTTAACTTTGGTTGGGTGAAAAAATGGCTAACTGCCAAGTTATCAGTCTTTACCACAAATTTTGACCCAAGCAAGTAATGCCTCCATACCCTTAAGCAATGAATAATCGCCAGCATTTCCTTCTCCTGTGCCATATATCTCCGTTCAGCTTCTGACAGCTTATGGCTCTCATAGGCAACAAGATGGCCCTCTTGGAGTAAAACTCCACCCAATGCGAAGTCCGAAGCGTCTGTCTAAACCTCGAAAGGCTTGGCTATATCTAGTAAGGCGAGCACAGGATCCCCAGTCATAGCCTATTTTAACTCTTCAAATGCAGCTTGGCATTTTTCATCCCATATCCAAGCAACATTTTTATTAAGAAGGTCCGTTAAAGGTGCCGTCAGTTTTAAGTATCCCATTACAAACCGACGGTAGTAGTTTGCGAGCCCCAAAAATGATCTCAGTTCAGTCACCTTTGTAGGGGCTTCCCACTCTTGGATAGCTCTGACCTTCTCCAAGTCCATTCAAATCCCTCCGCATTCGATGATATGCCTAAGAAACTTAATACGTTCCTGAGCAAAAGAGCTTTTTTCTCTCTTCACATACAATTGGTGTTGTCTTAGTCTCTCAAACACTAATCGCAAGTGTTCAATATGTTCTTCTAGTGTGGGACTATATACCACAATGTCATCCAGGTAGACCACTACGAACTTGTCAAGAAAGTCATGGAACACCTGGTTCATGAGAGTGCAGAATGTAGCTGGGGCATTGGTTAACCCGAAAGGCATCACTAGGAATTCAAAAGCCCCATAATGCGTAACACAAGTTGTCTTCGCTACATCCTCCTCTGCTACTCTTACTTGGCAGTAACCCGATCTAAGGTCCAACTTGGTAAAGTATCTAGCACCACTCAACTGATCAAAAAGATCTTGAACCAAAGGGATCAGGTACTTGTTCTGCACAGTGACTTTATTTAAAGCCCGATAGTCCACACACAATCGAAGGCTCCCATCTTGTTTCTTTTGAAATAACACCGGTGCTCCAAACGGTGCCTTTGAGGGTTGGATGAAACCTGTATCCAACAGTTCTTTCAATTGCTTCCGCAATTCAGCCAGTTCCGGAGGGGCCATTCTATACAAACTTTTAGCAGGGGGTTTCGCACTATGTAGCAACTCGATTTGGTGGTCAACTTCCCATCGAGGAGGGAAGCGTGGGGGCAACACATCGGGCATAACATCTTTATAGGCTTCTAACATACACTGAATTCCATCGGGTGTTGCTTCTCCCTTCCCATCCCCCACAATTGTGTCAACGAATGAAGGCTTTCTTCATTTCAGGCCTTTCTTGAACTGCATAGCCGATAAGAGTTTCGTCTCTTCCGGTTGCTTTTTTTGGACAGGCACCACGCATGGATTATCCCCCATGAACAAAAGGTAGCTTGTTGCAGGGACCGGCGTGACCTGGTGGCCCAAGAGGAACTTCATCCCCAATACTACATCAAAGTCATCCATCTTAGCAACCACAAAATCTGCTTTTCCTTGCCAAGAGCTAAGCTTTACAGTTGCTTGTCTCGCCACTCCCATGGTGGTCGAGGCCTTGGAATTAACAGCTTTCATGCGGCCTGAGTCCTTCTCTAACTTCAGACCGAGCCTTTTGGCTTCCACTTTAGAGATGAAATTGTGAGTGGCACCAGTATCGACCATCACACTAGAGGCGGCCTTTCCTGCTATTTGCCCCTTTACGTACATGAGGCCATGGTTTGGGCTACTTTTCCCTTTTCCAACTTGTTTCTTCAAGGTACCGAGGATCCGCAATGCACCCATTCTCGGAGCTATATCCTATTCGCTTTCGCAATCATCCTCTTCTTCATCTTGGACTTTAGGAGAGACTTGCATAGCGTTGAGGCCAGCTTTTTGCAGGCAATCAGCCATTTTGTGCGAACCTTTACATAGAAAACAAGCCAAAGGTCTCTTCCCACCCGTGTTAGCCATATTCCGGGATGAAGCCGAATTCGGGCTATGGGGACTTCTCTTGTTGTCTCCTCCCCCACTTTTACTCTTGCCAGACTTGTTTGACTGTCCTCCGCTTCCCGTAGAAGAAGGCCCACTATTTGTTTAGAACTTCTTATTAGGGTTTTCAGCGTGGTAGTCAGTTAAGCGTTCGGTGGCCGCCATTGCGGTAGGCAAGTCCTGAACCCGCTGTCTCTGGAGTTCAGTTCTGGCCCAGGGTTTAAGACCTTCAAGAAAGAAGAACATTTTATCCTTCTCGGACATATCCCGGATATCCAACATTAGGGCAGAAAATCTTTTTACATATTCCCGAATGGCACCCGTCTGTTTTAGGTCCTGAAGTTGCCGCCGAGCCATGTACTTGACGTTTTCAGGGAAGAATTGGGACTTCAGCTCTCTTTTCAAGTCTTCCCATGTGTTAATGATGCATCTTCCTGCTAGAATATCCTCATATTTGGTCCGCCACCAAAGCTTTGCATCACCCGTTAAGTACATGATTGCGGTTGTAACTTTCGCCTTCTCCGAATCCAGCCTTATGGCTCAGAAATATTGTTCCATATCAAAGAGAAAGTTTTCTAACTCTTTGGCATCTCGTGCACCCGCAAAATAACGGGGTTCGGGCACCCTCATACGTCCATATTCTGGTGCTCCATGGTTGGGGCCTTGGTTACCCAATGCTCTTGTGAGAACTCTAAGCTGGGCCTTCACATCAGCTAGCTCAGCTCTCAGTTCTCTAACCGAGTCACCCAAGTTACCTTCCGCAGCGGCACTTGGAGTTTCCTAATCAATGCCCAAATAAGATTCAACTACCGCAACTCGAATGGCTACACCTTCCCATTCCCTAGCCCGTTCAATAAGCTCAGGAATGTCGTGACCTTGCATCTCTTCAACAACTTTGTACAAGTCTTCCATCTACCCCATTCGACTTTTGAGTTCATTAATGCGCACCGTGTTCGTCATGGTTGCTGTTGCTTTTTAAATTTCCCAACAATTTCGAGCGATCTCCAAAACGGGTCGAACCACACTCTGATACTAAATGTCACAGGCTGGCAACTTCAATTGCTAAACCGTGCGGCGCTTGCTATCAATAACCTGAAAGCAAGCCAGCCAAAGATTAGACCCACGACACCCAAGTGGGCTAACATACCGAGCGGCAACAAGATTAAAAGGCACAGCGGAAGATAAACAACCAAGACAACCAAAACACGCATAAATAGGGGCAACGATAGCACAACACATAGCACAAAGCATATTAAAGGCAACCACGAAGCACTCAAGTGCAAAATATGCAATGCGGGCAAATGCGGCCAAAACCAGCTAAAACTCGGGACATCGTAATTTAGAAGAGGGGCTACTTCTTCCATTCATATAATCCTCCATACAGTATTGGAAATATGCAAGGGAGGTACAAGCCACACATTCCATCCCCTAGACTAGTGCAAGGTTCCCACCATGGTCACCTTACACTCCCCCCTAAAGAGCTTTATAAGCCAAACCCAAAATTGCCTAAGATGATATATTTTTTTCGAGTTGTCATAAGGGCTTTTCGGCTAGCTCTGGGTGGAAAAATGTTACAAAAATACACCGATAGAAAGCTAAAAATGCAAGGATCACAGCCAAGTGCTTTCCTACTCGCATTGGACAAGTTACCTTGGTCAAAAATATATGTAAAGTGCAAATACATAGAAAAATAGCAAAAATAGTACACAAGTTGGAATGACCCCAAATTTGGGCTACAAGGTCTCCATCCTATGCTTGAATTATCTGCCAAGTTACAACTTAAACGGAGCTTGTTTGCTTGGTGAACTGGCGTGCAAGGCCGACTTGTGACAACAGCCACACATAAACATGCCAGTGGAGAATTTGTGAACGAGTAAGCTAGAGAAATTAGTGTAAGTTCAATCATACTTAGTTCTACTATAGACTTGGAAATATGTTAGTGCTCTATAGATTTCGATCATACTTAGTTCACAGCAATATTGAGGGTATAGTATATGACGCATTATCACAGTTGCTGTCACAGGAAGATATTATTTGTGTATATGAAGATATGATATTACAGCCTAAAATGGTTTAATTGAAAATGAATCTTTTTCCAATACAAGGGTTAAACGGATATAACGTATGTATGTATATGAGGAGGACACGTCACAAGGGATTAAAACATGTTTGTATAATTACCAGTCATAAATATATCGCATGTTAAGATCTATTACAATAACTAAGGGTCCTAGGTGATCTAATGTGGGTAGTTTATGCCAAGCTATATTTTCATTTTATTGTCTATTTTCATTTTTTTTAGGCATAGATAGTTTAATACTAGATTTTGTAGTTGAGAATATAAAGTGTGTGACTTGAACCCACTCATCAATCTAGTTGCCACCTTTATCGCACCCATTGGATCATTAGTACTTGTGTGAGCTGTGTTATGTACTTACTTTTACTCTGTTAAATATGGGCTCTTCTAATTCCTTTATTTACTCCATTTGCAAATATTGTTATATTAATTCAGTATTTGAATTAAGAAACTAGCAGCTAGTTGATGACATAATTAGGGGGATTGAAGGCTCGTTCAGGATATCACGTGAGGGGTGTTGATTTGGAAGCAAAAGGTTGGGATTTAAGGATCAGTTAGTGGCTATTAGAATACTGTGAACAGAACTCGCAATATTAGGATTCTGCATTTGATGGTACACGAATGTTGAAAATGTGATATGATATCTGTGGCCTCTTATCTTCCTAATGCTTTATGCTTCTGTGAAGCTTTATCAGATGAGGAACCAGATATTAATTAAAATGGATGAATGAACTGTAAACTTTTAACATCTGGATAAGGAATATTAAGGAATATAATGCCCGCCCACTGCTTTAATTTTATCTTTCTCTGATCACTGTAACCAGCCTTCAAATTTTGTTGAATTTGCACTGCTTTTACTAACTGTCTTTTCTAGAAGCTGGCAAGCGTAAGCATATTTCCAGCAGGGAAATTAAGCATTGAGGGATGCACTTGTTTATATGTTTTTATAGATTTATCGCTAGTCCCGAATGTCCAAGGATCAGGCGCATGGAAGACTTGTAGTAACATGAAAATTTGGAACTAACTAAACATTAAATATTAGGTTGTCATCTATTTTCTGGAGCCTCATTTTGGTGGCTTAAAGCCATACTGGTCTGCTGTTGTATATAAAGTAGTACGTAAAAGCTCCTTCCTTTAAAGTATGTTACCTGATGTTTAAACTATAAATTATGAGTGTCATTTACTTGAAACAAGTCTTTAATCATAAATCTCAAGATTCTGGGAAGGCCTTTGTCGTATAATCTCCCATGTTAAAATCTGATAACAGATGGGCATGGTTGCTGTTGTGCATCTTTATGTTTTCCCTGTTGTTGATATTTTATACAGATCTGATTTATTGCTTATATTCTTATACAAGTTTTTATTGCTCCTTTAAAACTTATTGTACAATAATATGAATACAACAGGAATATTTTTTTGCATGAATGCTCGTTCTTATGATTTTTCTTATGGACATGAAAGCCCTCTAAAGAAGTGATATTTTGCTTTTGTGGTTTTTGTAGGAAAAAATTCAAGCATTCAAATTGAGTTCTCCTAACCTTTCACAAGTTATTTCAACTCAAGATTCCTTGGCCCGAGTTCTAGGAAGTCAAGAACATTGTGGCCGTGTTCGAGGGTTGGGACTGGGTCCTTGTCCATCCCAAGTGTTTGGATATCCCACCCGTTCATATAATGGGATGTCCTCGTCTTCTCCTTCCTACAGGGAGTTACAAAATTAGGTTACGTAATTGAAATTACAAGTGGAGGAACAAAACAAAAAATTTGATGCAATGATAGGTTTTTTTATGGAAAACGTTCAAGTTCCACTGCCCCTAAACTTAGCTATGTTTCAAACGTCACCGGTAATATTTTATAAGTTGAATTACTTTTTTAATATTTTATAATGTATTTTTCATGTTTTTAAATATTTCTTACATTACATTTTAGGTGTCTGATCAAGGAAGTGCGCAACCAACTAATGTGACTGATGATTCTCCAACAGATTGTTAACAGGAAGAGTAGTTCATTCAGAGATGAGGAGCAAACTTGATTGAAGAACTATTTACTATGCATGTTTTGTTTAGTATTGAACCATTAGAAGTATGTTTGTAGTCATTGTAGACATACTACTTAATTACTATCTAGTACACTTGTAATATTGTTGGATGTCTTTAACCAACTGGTTTGTTTAATTTACATGATGAGGCTTTTGAATGTATTGTGCTTATGATTTGATGCAATTGTGTTAATTGTCTGATTTTGTGTTTCTTTTGAATGCTTAAGGAAATTGAAGTGTCTTAAACAAATATTTATTATTAATGTGCAGGTGAAAAAATTAGGTATAATTACATTATTATTGTAAAAAAAGAGCATTAATTTTAGTTTAAAGTGTAGTCAATATGAAAAAATAATTAGCCAGGGGTTGTTTAAAACCTCAGATAAACGACCATTAGCATGGGTTTATATAAACCGCAAGTAATTAACGGGGGTTCACTAACCGTCGGGAATTAGCGGGGGTTCACCAACCAATGGGAAT
The DNA here is from genome assembly GCA_020226215.1 of Sindora glabra. Lineage (NCBI taxonomy): Eukaryota > Viridiplantae > Streptophyta > Magnoliopsida > Fabales > Fabaceae > Sindora > Sindora glabra. The sequence continues at coordinate 39,520,785 of CM035227.1, read as the reverse complement.
TAGCGGGGATTCAGTAACCGTCAAGAATTAGCAGGAGTTCATGAACTATGGACAATTAGTGGGGGTTCAAGAACCGCGAGGAAATGCTGCAATTACCTATGGTCACCCAGAATCACGGGCAATGCATTTACGATGCATGGATTACCCATGGAAGAGCCAACCGCGGATAATGCTTTTAACGGGGGTTTGAACCCCCATTAAAACCAAAAATAACCGCGGGTAAAACTATTTTTCCTTGTAGTGATAGATGTTAGTTTATTTATAAGAATTGGTGTCAAAAGTAAAACATGCCATTTTCTTAAACAAAATAAAAAATTGACATCTAAAGTTTCTTCATATTTTCAAAAATAATTTTAGTCTCATGGCTTTAAACATTGATTATTTTAGAAACTAATATCTAATATAAAATACATTAATTTTTTTTCAAAATCAACATTTAAAATTTCCTCATATTTTCAAAAATGTCTTTAGTCCTATGATTTTAGATGCCAATTATTTTAAGAACTGAAGCCTAAAGTTTACATTTCCCTATTGGAAATTTGTTATATCTTTAGATGACAACAATTTTTAAAATTGATGTCTTAAGATTTTTTCATTTTCCCGTTAGCTTGACGATTGTCATATTTTTAGATGTCAGTGTAGTACAAACCAATGGGCTAACTTTTTATATTTTCTAAACCAAAATTGTACAATAACTTTAGATGATGGTACTTTCATAATTGACATCTTAAGTTTTGATTGTTATTCCTTTAGGTATAAGTGATTTTGGAAATTGACATCTAAAATTTTCACAGAAAAAAAACATTGGTTGTTTGTAAAATCTAATATAAAAGTTCTCACACTTTCTCAAATGTCACCACTCTATAACATGTCAATCTTATACTTTTAACCATCTATGAGGCAATGTCAATTTTGCATTTCTATATTAATGATCACGTGTGTATATATATATAACATTTTAATGAATATCATAACAAATTGTGTGCAATTGTTATAAAGAGTACATTTCTATCAACAAAATATTATATTCTAATTTACCAAAATATTAATAGATAACACAAGTAAATTTAAAATTTAAATTTAAATTCAGTCCATAAATTTATTGAAAAAACTTAGTCCATAGAATTATGCATAAAAATATAAATTTTATGTATTTTTATTGGCATAAATATTTAAATAATTTTAAATGATATATTAATTTAATAAAATATATACCAATGATTTATTGTGAGTGTGAAATAGCGAAATCTAACTATTTAATCAACACGGATGATCTAAATTAAAACTCCCATGCCATTTTTAATTGGCCAAATGATATTTTAAATGATAATTAATTTTGATTAGGAAATATAATGTCATAATTTATTATTTTGTTCTCACAATACGTCACTTCTCTCACTTAAATACGAAACATAAATATATACCAATAATAGATTTCATTAAATTATGTAGATTAGTTTCATTTTTTATCAAAATTTTTTAATATGATTAATTTTAGTAAATGAGATTCTAACTCAATTTGAGTCTTGATCCTTGTTAAACAAAATTATTTTTTAAAGAAAATATTATACATATAAGGGTGGTTCTTAGGGCATGTCCACATATTGCTTGAACCTAGGTTTGCTCATGTTAAAATTTGTAATTATTTACACAAAATTTTCTAATTATTTTCACTAAATGTAAATTTTTTGAAAAATCCAAAATTTAGAAAATAATTGGTGCAACTAGTTATGTATTTTTTATATATAAAATTTATACACAATTATAATTTTTTATAAATAAAAAACTAGTAATTATATAACTTAACATCAAACCTTAAAAAAATTCACAACTTGTCAAGAGTGTGTTGCAACTCAACCCTATCCCTAGTTTGACACACCACATAATGACGATTGGTTAGTATAATATAATATTATAGAATAATGTAGTATATTATACTATGATTGGTTAGTATAATATAATATTATAGAATAATGTAGTATATTATACTATGATTAGCTTATTATTGTATACGATGAAGTTTTAATTAAAATAATCTTACATATCAAAAATAAAAAAAAATTGTCTTAAATAAAATTGAAGTACACTAAAAAGCCATTTAATAATAATATCTTTTAAAAACTATGGTAATATATATAAATTAAAAATATACATAGTGGTAATAAAATAATATAACATGTTTCACCAATACATATACACAAATGCACATATATAAATGTACACATTGATATATATATATGTGGAAGTATGTATAACAAATTGGTAAAAAATTATAATAAATTAATTTAAGAATATAAAATTCAATAAGTACTTTATATAAAATAGTAAAAAATACTAAAAAAAATAATATACATTATCCATAAGTATCATAAACATAATCTAATATTGTCAAATAAAAATTTAAGAAATATTAAATGAAAAATATAAGTGGTAACTTAAAAGATTTCTTTTTTAAGTTTAATTATACGAAAAAGATATGCGAGAGATACATAAGAGAGAAAATATTTAAAATAATTTTAATTTTAATAATTTAGGATTTATTTCAGCACAATGCTATTGTTGCTTGTTCTTTCTCCCTTTGAATGAATAACTTTATATGAAATGTGACATATAAAATAAAAGTTTGAATAAATTATATAATTCTTTTAAAAATTTGAGATATAGCATACAAGTTTTGATTGAACAATTTATTCTATAATATCAAGTCTCATACCGTGTGTTAAATGAGACCTAAATTTAATCAACTGATCTACTTTGCTCCCTTTCATCAAGGACCAGAAAAAGGGAGATACCATAGTGATATAATAAATTGGGTTCTCTTGCTGCCACTACAATATAATGGGAAAATTTTCTGGAGCCACTTAGTATAAAAAGACATTCATAATGAATTTTAGTAATTTTAGAAGTAACAGCTCTAGTAAATGTGAATGTTAGAAAATAAGGAAAGGAGAAATACAATGAAAAAGTAAATGTGAATCGTAGAAGATGGAAGGAAAAAGAAAATAAAAGTAAAAAGAGAAATACTAAGACTCATTATTCTACTCGCATAAGGTAATTGTTTTTCTAAAGAAGTTAGGAAGATTAGTACATTCATGTTAAAAATTTTATTGTGGACTTGTTAATTCAATACCCAATAATAAAGTAATGGGTGACTTTCTACGATGAATTGATTCATTAATGTTATTAATATAAATAATGATTGCTACTTCTAAATTCTAAAATTGACTCTGAACGCTCTCTATCGATATTAGAAAACCTCTCCAATTAAATTTTCATCTTCAATTAATAGCAGAAGTGATTCTTTACTGAAATTCATGATTAAAATCAATCGTTAATAGTTCGCGATATGAGTGAATCTTGATTTCACATTCATCTTATAATGAATTTATCACATAATAATAAATTATTTTTTCACGTTTCATATTACTTTTCAAATGATTTATTTGGGGTTATAATTTTTATAAAATTTTGATTTTAACAATTCAAACCACGTTTTCTGTTTTGTAAAGGGGCGGGGGCTCCAATCAAAATAAATAATGCGGGCAATCAATGGACATATATGTATTTCAAAAAAAAAAAAATGAAATGAAAAGAATTGGTACCAACCTTCATAGTGCACCTGGCCACTGATTGTTGATAACGTTCTGAAGATATAAGCTTTTTGATATGGTATCTCATAATAACATTTACAAAAATCACTTTAAATTTTAAATCACATTATTTTATTCACTATCATTGCAAAAGCAATGTAAACATACCGGAGAACTAACCGAAAAAGTCATCAAATATTGATTTGATCGGTTAGAAAAACTTAAATAAAATAAATTAATTAATTCAATAAAATCCAAATTATAATTTGTTCATGATTGAATCAGTTCAAGTAACCAATCATACAAAATTTTTAAAATATTAAATAAAAAAATCTGTGGTAGCTGAAATTCGAGCGAAATTTTACAGCAACTAATATTATATTAAACTCCATTTATTGAAATAGAAAACATTTTTTAAATATTAAAATAAAAATATTTTATTTATTAAATTTTAAATATGAACAGTCTAAAAAAATTTTATTTTAGAAAATTTGTTTTTTCTATTATCATAATTTTAAATATTATTTTTTATCATTAATTATATCATTTCCTTATTATTATTATTATATAAAATATTTTTATGAAAAAAATTTTCGAACGAAACAACGGGTTTATAGCTAAAGGAAGATAATTTTGAAATACAAATACAACCGTCTGATATGAAGCACCATACCCAAAGCTGCCCGCAAAATATTGTAGGATTGGTGAATTGTGATTAAAATGAACATAGTGTCAGTTTTTTTTTTTTTAAAATAAAAGAATCCATTTAAAAATATTTTCAAAATCTATTTTTAAAAATTATAATTTTAAATATCTAATTTAAAAATAAAAAATAAAAATATTTTTTAAATATTTTCTAAATTTACTTTCTTGTTTTGAATGTTAATTTTATAATTTAAAAATAATTTTTAAAAATTAAAAAATATTTTTTGAGAATAAATTTTAAAAATATAAAAATAAAAATATATCAAAATACACCCTTAATTGTTCAAAGATTAGAAATGTGACCTTGATGTCTTAAATCTAATAGAAAATTTTTGCTTGTTGTGTTATATTTAATAATTAGAGTTAAAGCAACCACAATGCGTAATTGCATATGTCACCACAAATAATTGAAGTTAAAGTAACCAAAGTACTTGTAACAAAGCCCGAGAATGACCTCTAATAACATCTATCAATCAAGATTTAGCATGGGGTCCATGATAAGCAAAAGTTTATTTGATTACATATAAAAAGTTTATCGGAAAGTTGTAATCCTTTCTTATTTTAATGCAGGATATTGCAATTTTATAAAAGAATTAAATATGACATTACGAAACATTAAAAAATAACAAATGTCTATTTATCACCACAAAAAAATTTAGACTTTTATAATACGCAAGTTATTTAAACTTTTATAATAAAAATGATTATAAAAATCTATAATATTCGTATTAAAATAATTAATTTAATAAAATTATTTATATGTATAGATACTTTTTGAGCAAAATACATATAACCTCATCAAATATAGTCTTGTACCAAATAATCCCTTAAAAATTTTAAACCTTTGAAATAACTCCTAAACTTTTTCAAATTAAGAAAAATATTAGTTTTGGATGGAAACAGATGAATAATTTAGCGGTAGTCTATATTTGTTGATTTTTTTTTTTTGAATAATTTGTGACAGCTCTAGAATCACGTAGCGGTGATTTAAAATTGTGGTTATATTTATTGATTTTTTTAAAGAAATTGGAGGCAATAAATATTCATTATGTAACTTAGAATCTATATCTATATCTATCTATATATATTATATTAGGTGTGGAATTATTTAACAACCACCTTTTCTTCAACTTCTTATTCATGCCCGCGTTGTCAAAACTCACAATAATATGATTATTTGCAAGAGCAGTGACTTCCACTTGCTCCCTCATATAGCCGGAATTAGTTACAGATTTCTTAAAGTATAAATTTATATCATTGCTCAAACAACCGGAGTATTATTTACATTTTTTTCTCCTTGTCTCGCTTTATGTGATGCTAATTCCCTTCATTAATTTTTTTTATATTTCATTTTCATTTCAGTTTTATATTACTTTGCACTTCCAAATTATTTTTTTTCCTTTTATTTGTTTCATTACATAATATTTTTTATGCACTTCAATTGTTTACATATTAATCATTTCACTATTAAAAAATTTATTTTATTTCAACTTTATATTACTTTGCACCTACAATTTTTTTTTGCATTTTATCTATTTTATTACATAATATTTTTTATTCACTTCGATTGTTTACATATTAATTAGTACTCTATTAAAAGAAACTTTACTTTATTTCACATATCATCTCTTTAACAATCTCTTACCCTACCACTTTTTAAAAGATTTGCTAAATGCCCTATTTAATAATTTTTTTGAATTGCATTCTCTCTTTTTTTAAATGATATCTCTTCCTAATCATATTATATATTATGTTCAAATTTTTTACTTTGTAATCATATAAAATACCTTATTTATATATAATTTTTACCTTTTACTTCCATTATATTAAAAAGTATTTTCAATGTCATTTTTTAATAAATTTTTGCTGAATTGCATTCTCTTTTTTATAAATGGCCTCTCTTTTTTTTTATCATATTAAATATTTTATCCAATTTTTTCTTTGAAATCATATAAAATACTTTATTTATATTTCTCTCATCACACAAATTACAAGTATTCCAATATTAGTTATAATTATCACTAACCATTAATTTTGTAATTATCTTTTATTTTATGAAAAAAATTTACTTTATTTTTACAATTTTCTATAATCACGTAAATTATTTATTTTAATACTTGATTAAGCATTTAAAATTTCTAAAATTATCAGTTTAATTAATTAATCTAGATTAGAATTCACTACTCAATAGTTACTCTATCTTGTTTATTTATAGTGTGCTATTAAATTTTATAGATTTATTCAACTTAATCATTTGTCTTTTTTCTATGGATAGACTTTAAGTAAAGTTTTTTAAGTATTTATTGTAAAGTTTTTCATTCAATTACAATAAGTGTATTAATTTCTCTACTAAATATTAACATCTTTAATTTGATAATTACAATAATTAGTAATATTAGAAATATAATAAAATAATTAATATACATATCATAATTTGAATAGAAAACTTTATGACAAACACCTATAAGTTTTGCCCTTTTCTCTAATTGTATTTTATACTTTAAATTAAGTTGTAATTAAATATCTTATTCAAATATTTTTTTTAATTATATTTAATATTTAATTTAATTTTTCTCACTAATCACATAAGATATCTTATTTAAATTCACCTTCTCCTAATCACACAAAGCAAAAGTATTCATAATTATTGTGAGATATTAATTTTATGAACATTTAAAAAATTTTCCCATAATATTTTTAATATTATATTTCATATAATTCTCTAAAATCCTTTAAATAATTTATTTTTACCAATATTCTATTAGCATTTAACAGAGGGGCCGTTTGGTTAATTGTAATTAAGAAAGAGATAGGGAATTACAGAGTTTTATTCCTTTCATTTTTGTTTGATTCATAAGAAATTCATTCCCTTTCCTCATTTTTCATTAATGAGATTACTCCAAATAAGAGAATGATGATTCCCCCTAAATCCTTAGGAAATCTTATTCCCTCATTATGAGTTTTAAATTTATCAACTTCAATATGATGATGATGATGATGATGATAATAATAATAATAATAATAATTCATTTCTATAAAATGATATTATAAGTAAAAATAAAAAATAATTATTAAATAACAATTTATAATAAAATATAAAATATAATAAAATCAATTAAATAAAAATAAATAATTATATAATAATTATTATAATAAATATAATAAATTTTTAATAATATAAAAATAATAATATTAATAAAATATTTATAATTTAATCATAATAATAAAATAATAAATATTCATAATAAAATAATAACTATTATTTTTACAAAAAATAATAAATAAATAATATAGTAATAATTGAAATAATAATAATAAAAATAAAATATTATTAATTAAAATTAAATAATTATGAAATTAATAATATTAATAAATATATAATATTTAATAACATAAAAATAGTTAGTAATATTAATAAAATAATAATTAAATAAATAATAATTTCATTTTTAATAATAATTATAATATAATTAAATAATATTGAAATAATAAATAAATAATTGCTATATAAAAATAATATTATTAATATTTATTTCACAAATAAATAATATTATTAAATATTAAATAAATAATAAATATTATAATATTATTTAATTATATTTATAATATTATAATATATTTAATTATTATTATTATTTTTAATATTATAATATTTTTAAGTTACTAATAATTAATAATATTAATAAAACAATAATAAATTTTAAAAATAATAATTAAATAATTAATAATTAATGTTATCATAATAATATTAATTATTATTAAAATATTAATAATAGTTGAAATAATATTAATAAAATATGAATAATTAATATTAAATAATTATAAAAATTATAATATTAATAAATAAAATAAAAATAATAAGATAATAATTATAATAATTATTTTAATAATACTTATAAGTAAATTATTTTTAGTGCAATAATTATTAATAAAGTAAATTAAAAATACTTAATTCCCTTTGTTGTTCGAACTAAATAGATTGAGTTATCAGGAGTTATTCCTTTCCTTTCTCCCTAATTTTCTTTTCTAATTTCATTCCCTTTCCCTAATTTGAACCAAACAGATTAAATAATCAAGAGATATTTCTTTCTTTTTCTCTTAATTCCCTTTTCTGATTCCATTTCATTTCCTCAATTTGAATCAAATGACTCCTAAGTATTTTTGAATTTTCAAGTCAATTGAAAGTATTCAATTAAGAGTAATGGAGCAAATCATTTATTTTATGAAATATTAATTATCCTATTTTTATTTTGATTATAGTCTAAAATAATTTTTTATCTTTGCACAATTTATGATATGATTTAAATTGGTTAGGGAGTTTTATCATAACTTTAATTTATATATTAAAATTTTACTTATATAATTTGTTAAGAATAAGTAAAATATTTTGTTATTAAAATTTTATTTATAAAAATATATTTTTATATTAAGAATAATATTTTTATTTATCTAATTTTCGGACTCATGATCACAAAGCATGTTGAATCTCGGTTGGCATTCAATCCTGTTTGTGATTCACACTAAGTTGGCGTTTGAAGTGTTCTGCATTTTGACTTTAATCTAATTTCAGAATCAGTTGGTGTTTCATCAAATCGGGTATGTGCTACTAACTATTCGGATTTTTAATTTTCTTGCAAAAATCCCATGCATTATATACATGCCTGGTTTGTCTGGTTTTTTAAGTTTTCTGCCTTTTGATTTTTCCTGTTTTTGATTTCATTTGACAATTCCCTGTTTCGTCCAACTCATCTGAAGGCATCGATTAACAATTCCCTGTTTCCTCTTCAAGCTTCTCCCGATCGCATTAAGCTTTAAGTGAACGACGTAGGGAAATAAAGGAACATATTTAAATGCGCAACGCAGGACCTGTATTGACTTCTCTGTGCATATTTGCTAATTTAAACATTCGCTTACATATTTCATCCCTTAAACCTAATGATACTTCATTCCTTAGTATTTGCTAGAAGAAACTACAACTTTTTAAAATTCCTATGTAAACTGAATTAGTGCATATATAGTTTTGGTCTGTAGCAACATGTTTATAAACGAATAGCAATATTATTGATTGCATATACGCATTATCTAGATTTGGATAAGCAAGAAAGTTAGTTTGTTACCCAATGTGGATTAGACAACATCAGAACAGGTATGAGCACTTGCCATGGACAAGGTCAGGGGTGCAATAGCAGTTGGCTAGAAGAGTGTGTTAATTAAGAGAGAAATTTATATTGCCATGTTCTCAACTGAGTCAGGCAATCACTATATATATTATAATACAGGGTACATATAGCAGAATATAATAGATGTGGAACCTATTTACTAACACTCCCCCTCAAGCTGGGCTATAGATGTCAATCATGCCCAGCTTGTTACAAATTTCATCAACCCGTTTTCCCGGAAGAGCTTTAGTAAATAAATCAGCTAATTGTTCTCCTGTTCTAATATGTCTAAGACTAATAATTCCTTCTTATAACTTCTGTCGAATAAAATGACAGTCAACTTCTACATGTTTAGTTCGTTCATGAAAAACTGGATTTGAGGCAATGTGAGTAGCAGCTCGATTGTCACACCACAATTGCATAATCCCATGAGTCTTGATGCCAAGTTGCTGAAGAAGATAATTAATCCATACAAGTTCAAATGTAGCATGAGCCATAGCACAGTATTCAGATTCTGCACTGGAGCGAGATACAACTGCTTGCTTCTTACTTTTCCATGACACAAGATTTCCTCCAACAAATACACAATACCCAGAAGTTGATCTCCGATCTATAGGACATCCGGCCCAGTCTGCATCAAAAAAAGCCTCCACTCTGCAATGACCATGATTTTTATATAAGACTCCTCGACCAGGTGCTTTCTTCAAGTACTTCAAAATGTGTGTAAGAGCATCCCAGTGAGAAGTCCTTGGGGAGTTCATAAACTGACTAACCACACTTACTGGAAAGGCAATATCAGGCCTAGTTATTGTAAGATAGTTTAATTTTCCCACCAATCTCCTGTACTGTTCAGGATTTTCAAGTAATTCCCCATCTTGTGGATTAAGCTTAATATTTGGAATCATAGGGTTCTCACATGGTTTAGCTCCAATCATTCCTGTTTCATTCAAGAGATCAAGCACATATTTCCTTTGAGATAAGAAAATCCCTTTTCGCCCTCGAGCAATTTCAATGCCTAAAAAATACCGAAGCGCTCCCAAGTCCTTAGTCTGGAAGTTAGCCTGAAGAAAGGCTTTCAATTGTGAGATCCCCAACTTATCACTCCCTGTAATCACAATATCATCAACATATACGGCCAAAAGAATACATCCTGAACTAGACTGTCTATAAAACACAGAGTGGTCATGATCACATTTCTTCATTCCGAATTCTATCACTACTTCACTGAATCTCCCAAACCAAGCTCGAGGAGATTGTTTCAACCCATATAATGATTTTTTTAAACGTAATACCTTGCCACACTCCCCCTGAGCAATAAATCCAGGTGGTTGTTCCATGTACACTTCCTCATTCAAATCACCATGTAAAAAGGCATTTTTAACATCTAATTGATGAAGAGACCAATCATGAGTAGCAGCAAGAGAGATGAGTAAACGAACAGAGGTAATCTTGGCCACAGGGGAAAAAGTCTCTGAATAATCAACACCATAGGTCTGAGCATAACCTTTAGCAACTAGACGTGCTTTTAAACGAGCAATAGAACCATTTGGATTCACTTTGACGGTAAAGACCCATTTGCAACCAATGGATTGTTTACCATCAGGTAAAGGCACAAGATCCCATGTCTGATTAGCTTCAAGAGCTGACATTTCTTCCTCCATAGCAGCACGCCACCCATTATGAGAAAGAGCTTCAAAATAGGACTTAGGAACAGTAATAGAATCTAAAGAAGCAATGAAGGCTCGAGAAGAAGCAGGTAAAGAAGAATAAGAGACATAGGTGGAGATGGAATAAGGGTGGTGAGGGTTACCTTTCTGAGTGCAAGTACGGATACCTTTTCGGTGAGCAATCGGAAGATCCAAATCAGAAGACATAAGGGGAGGATCTGCTGAGGAAGAAGCCGGTAGAGGAGATGAAGCCGACGGACCGTGGGAAAGCGAGTCTGGATCAGATGGCTGTTGCATGACCGGTGGAGGAGCTGGTGGTGGTACCTGCACTCTACGAGAATAAACAAACTGAATTGGAGGTCGAACCAAATTTTGTGGTGGATGAACTTGTGAGTCTAGTGAAGGAGGAGGGACAAGGAAGTATTCATCAATATGATCTGGTGCTGGCAAGGGGGAGGAAGAGGGAGACGACCTAAAGAATGGGGTAGACTCAAAAAATGAAACATCAGAAGAAATAATATAACGATTTAACTCAGGAGAAAAACATCGATACCCTTTTTGAGTACGAGAATAGCCAAGAAAAACACACTTCAAAGACCGAGGATCCAATTTTGATACCTGAGGACGGTGATCATGAACAAAACAGGTGCACCCAAAAATACGGGGGGAAATAGGAAAAAAAGGCTTAGAAGGAAACAAAATAGAAAAAGGTACCTGACCACCAAGAATAGAAGAAGGCATGCGATTGATGAGAAAACAGGCTGTAGAAACTGCATCTGCCTAAAAAATTTTAGGAACTTTCATTTCAAATAAAAGTGCCCGAGAAACTTCCAATAAATGTCAATTTTTTCGTTTAGCTACTCCATTTTGTTGTGGAGTAACAACACAGGAAGACTGATGAATTATACCATGCTGAGACAAATAAGTTGAAAACTGTGAAGAGAAATACTCTTTAGCATTATCACTGCGAAAATTACGAATAGTTGTTTGGAATTGATTTGTAACCTCAGCATGAAAAGTACAAAAAACTTTAAATAACTCTGAACAATTCTTTATTAAATAGAGCCAAGTCATTCTCGAATAATCATCCACAAAAGTCACAAAATAACGAAAACTAGACTTTGAAATAACTGGGCAAGGCCCCCAAATATCTGAATGTACTAACTCAAAGGGGGATGAAACCCGCTTATTAACTCTAGAAACATAAGATTGGCGATGTTGTTTAGCAAATTGACAAGACTCACAATCTAAATGAGACACAGATGCTAAGCTAGGACATAATTTTCGTAAAGAGAGCAACGAGGGATGGCCAAGGCGACAATGTAATTGATGTAGAGTGGGGGTAGCAGCAGCAGCAATTGGTTGAGAAACTTTGTCATCTAGCATGTATAATCCCCCAGATTCATATCCCCTACCAAAAATCTTCTTCGTCAACAGATCCTGAAATACACAATAACCAGGAAAGAAGAAAACACCACAATTATAAGCACGGGTAATTTGGCTAACTGAAAGTAAATTAAATGGAAAATTTGGGAGGCACAAAACATTGGATAAAGAGATATCAGAGGTGAGATTGACCATGCCACTTCTAACAACAGAAGCAGTAGACCCATTAGCTAAGGTAACATGTGAAGGATGAGAATTAGTAAAGGAAGATAGTATACCTGTTTGACCCGTCATATGATCAGTAGCCCCAGAGTCAATGACCCATCTAGAATTAGAATGGGATAGACATGCAGTAGGATTACCTATGTGAACTATGGTGGCAGTAGGTTGGTTGGGTGGCGGCTGTACAGAGGCCTTTAATTGCAAGTACTCAGCATATTCGCTATCAGATAATATTTTTCCACCAACTAGTAATAATTCTGAAAAATTAGATCTAAATTCTCTCCTTGAATTTCTAGAACCATTGGGACCCCCAGAATCGTTCATGAAATCAGAACAAGTATCTATATCCAGCAAGCACAGCAAAAAAAAACCTGAAGAAAATTATCCAGAAAATAGAAAATGCCACCTGAAGATACGAAATTGCAAAACCAACCTTATAGAATCCTTCAGAGTCCTTCGAAACAGTGCCAGACGGAAGATCGCCGCTTGAAGATGCTCCACGCGCCTCAACGCGCCGCCGCTTGCCTCTGCGCGTGGGCTTCACACGCCTCCGTACACATGCGCGTGTGGTGCCACGCGCCGCCTAGTCAGGATCGTCTCGGCCCGATCTGTTGTCCGGTGTACCCAGACCTTCCGTACCGGTGCCGGTTCTGCTTCCACGGCCTTGAACAGTGCTGTTCTGGTCTCTACTTCCGTACGCCGCCATACGCCGCCACCAAACAGCAACCCTGAGGTCTGGGCTTCCACCAACAAGCGGCTTAGAGTGCCGCTGGTCCCACCGTGACCTTAGTCACGCATAAAAGAATAAAAAAGAAAAGAAAAGGAGGAAGAAGAGAGAGAGAGAGAGAGTTGGGTTGTTGATTGAGATAGGAGAAGGATTATTAGAAGGCTCTAGATACCATGTTAATTAAGATAGAAATTGTATTGTCATGTTCTCAACTGAGTCAGGCAGTCACTATATATATTATAATACAGGGTACATATAGCAGAATATAATAGATGTAGAACCTATTTACTAACAGAGTGGAAGTGAAGTATGTGATAAATGAGAATGCAAATAGCACAGCAGGGCCTACCACCCTTCCCATTTGAGCTATAGCACTCCTAATCCAATCACTGCCGTTATTGTATAAGCACTTGCAGTCACCTACGTCCCTTCCGACCACAACACAAATAAAACCAAACCTTGTCAGTACAAGCACCTAGCCATTTCAAAAACCAAAATGATGTTAGTTTTATGTTAAACAATTCATCATAAGTCAAGTGTTATCACCGAATGATTAGTTAATTCTATAGAGAGAATCTAGTAGAGACAAAAGTTATATATACCAGTTCTTTTTTCTTGTCCATCGTCGCCTAAGTTTTTAGAAACATCACCAAAACCTTCGGGAGTTTCTATGTACATGTTGTTCTTCTGAAACTGATGATGATGTTAGGTAGCCATCTCTCTTCTTTCTCTTTGCGAAAGTGCTACATGTTAAGAGAGTGTAGCCAATGAAGCAAGGTAGGCATTTATGGGTATCTCTGTCTGTCCCGCCTTGCATCTTGTAGTGGAAGAGTTTGGATAGCAAAGATATTTGAAATAGAGAAAAAAGCAAAGAGCGATGATGATTTGAGAGAAAAAAATGTAAAAGAGTTAAATAAAGAAGTCAAATGGGGCAGAATTGTTGGAGGGACACATGTAATTTAATGGTAGGAAAGGAAAATTAACACAAAAAAACTGCTGGAGGGAACTGAAGTTCTCAAGAAATAATTATATTAATAAAAAAATTGAAACACTTATATATAATGGTATCAAATTACTCTAAAGGTTAGTTCTCTATTTCCTGAGTATTTGGCAGAGTCAAGGTTGATTAAGCCTCTTTTGTCTGTAGTGAAAACTGATTACCAACACCATAAAATACAGTACCTTTGTTGCGTACCACAACCTACAAATGGTTAGAATTTCTGATTAATCCTGCATCATTTACAATAGCATTCACCTTTATCTTTATTTTTTCTTGTCATATTTATTTTTTCAGGGTGTTTAGGGAAGTTTGCTAATTATAAATTGAATTTTTTATGCTCTAACTGATTAAGTTTGAAAATAGTTACATAGTAATTTTTTCAACAGTGGTTAGTGTTGGTTGTTAGGAAGCGAAAATTTGCATGTGTATGTCACTGTCATCTGTGGAGACTACAAATATGATAGAAATTTGTATCCTTACCAATGTCAGTACTAAATTTCTTTGTCCTTTGTTTGCTGTCACTCTGCAATCTGATCAGCTTCCCTTCTATGGTGTCATCTGAGTCCGCAATTTGTCCAATCAAAGGGTAGTCAAAGACTCAAAAATCAAAGCAGTTGGAGTATGTAACTAGTGAAAGCCTCAAGCAACATGTGAAATGTTTTAGCAAAGCAAGAATGTTTTTAATTGTGTTACTATTATCACTTATCTCCCTTCGCTTTCAAGTTAGCAATGTCCTAAAAATTTACATAAAAGTTACTTATACTTATGCTTGTGTGTATACAGCTTCACGAGACAGTATGTTTTCTGTTTGATGTGTTGGAATGCCCTATGCGTGATAATGTCTCTATTTCCATTATTTATATCAAACATTAACGAATATTAACACAAAAAAAACATTGGATGAGTTAGTCTCAATATTGACGAATGTTTCATGCTTTTGAATGGATGTTAATTACTAATTAGTGTTTTTGATTGGTTTAAAATTAAGGGTTGTGCCCTTTAGCATTGGTTGAGCTTTTAGTATTGGTCTACTAAACTATTAAAGTTAGTGGAATACTGAGTTTGGTATGGACTGATGTCACTTATATCTCACCTGTTTTTCAAATCTTAAGGTTTGGTGTGGACTAATATCACTTAATGTTTGATCGATTTGGCATGTTGTTCAAATCTTGCAAAGATGAATCTTCCAAGAATCCATATTAAGGTTTTGTATGCACTGACGTCACTTATTTTCAAGAAAGATTTTTTTAACTTACATATTTAAGAAGTTTTTCAAACTTCTATATTCCCTTATAGAGCATAGAGAAGTAGCAGATAGCAGAACAAAGCCGCCATCTCAGCACCATTCAAGTAAGTTTTTTTTACCTTATATATCACCGATTTTTTAGTCACTTATGAGGTTGATTGTTAGTTGCTGTTTGAAGTTATTATTGCTTATAGAAGAATGTTAATTGTAATTGTTGCAATGGTTATAAATCAAGCTAAAGCAAATGAAACTTGAAGTATCTATTCCTGTTAAAACTATTACCACTATAACCTAAACCTATGCTCTATCTGGATTGCTTATGTAGCTTCCTTCTCTAATTTGATTTATAGGTATACTTGGGAGTGGCCTTAGGAAATGAATTATTGTTAGTTTTGAATAGGAATGTAGTGCCTGTTCAAATAATTTTGGATGCTTCATCTGTTATTCATATTATTTTGTTATTTATAAATATTAACATATAATAAAATAATAATAATTATACAATCATAATAAAAAATAATAAAAAAGTAAAAATAAAACTAATAAAAATAAAAATATTATTAATTAATTTTAATAATATTAATAAAATGATAAAAATAAAAAAAATAAAAAAATTTAATAAAAATGATAAAAGTAAAAATAATAAAAAATAAAATAATAATAAAAATAATAATTACTTTAAGTTAATATTTATAAATATTAACATGTAATAAAAATAATTAATATTAATAATCTTAATAAAATAATAATAAATAAAAAGTAAATAATAAAAGTAATAATGGAAATATTATTAATAAAATATTATTAAAAATATTTAACAAATATGAAAATAATAATATTATAACATAAAATAAATAATAAATAATGAAAATTTTATAATATTGATAATAATATTAGTGAAATAATAATAAATACTAGTAATAAACAAAAATAATAGTAATTATAATAATAGAAAAATAATAATTGTAACAAATATTTTAATAAAAATTAAAAGTAAATTATTTTTCAATGTAATATTTGTTACCAAAGTAAGGAAAATTTGATTCCTTTTCTTATTTGAACAAGACATAATGGGTAAACATAGGGCATTCATTTTCTTTTCTTCTATTTCCTTTTCTTGATTCCCTTCCCTTTCCTCTAGTTGAATTAAATAGTTGTCAGTTGCTAGTACTATAAATTACGTATAATTTTTTATTCTGTTGCTCTAACTAATTAGTTATGGACAAGTCTTAGATTAGTTGGGAAAAAAATACAACTAAGTGCAAGTAAAGATTGAACGGATTTCTTAATTTTGCATTTGAGGAGCAATTTGTTAAAGGCAAAATCATTTGTCCTTGCCATCGTTGTAAGTATAAAAAGTGGTTAACTCAGGATAAAGCATATGACCATTTGACATAGAAGCAATTTCCATCTAAATACACTAAGTGGATTTGGCATGATGAAGATAACATATTGGCCACATCTTCTAATGTCATATATAGTTGAAACTTCACAAAGCTTGTAGAAACATTTAGAAATCCTATAATAGACATGATAAATGATGCATTTTGGGTTTGATAGTGTCCAAGATGATGAGCAAGCTAACACATCTCATGAAAATATCATCAATGATGTTAAGGTGCCTAGTTAAAGGATGGATGCATATATTGGTGATTTTTTTGAATTGTTCAATGATGGAAATAAAGAACTCCATGATTGGTGCATGATGTTCTCTAAGTTATTTTTTTATCAATCTGTAACACAGATGGATAAAGCCATGACAATGATTTTAGAATTACTAAAAGATGCCTTCTCATAAGCTAGGCTCCCTAATACTTTTGATGATGCTAAGAAAACAATCCAAAAACTTAAGCTTGATTACATCAAAATACATGCTTGTCTGAATGATCACTATATTGGGGTAATGATGAAAATAGGGAGACATGTAAAAGATGTTATGAATTTGGATGGAGGAAAAAAGTTATTGGTAAGAGAAGGCAATAGCCAGCAAAAGTTTTGCACTACTTTCCACTAAAGCAAAGGTTGCAGAGGTTATTTATGCCTACAAAGATAGCAAATTTGATGAGGTGACATGCAACTAGGAATATTGCAGAAAGCTTATTAAGACACCTAAGAGATTCTAATGTATAGAAGAAATTTGATGCAATACATCCAAATTTTCCTCTAATGCTTGCAATGTTTGCCTCAATCTTGCAAGCAATGGTTTCAACCTTTTTGAAAACATGAGTACTAATCATAATACTTGGCTGATAATTCTAATAATGTATAACTTACCTCCCTAGGTATGTTGAAGCCTACTTCATTCATTCTTTCAATGGTTAATTCAAGTAAGAAATAATCGCGAAACAATATAGATGTATACTTGTAACCTCTTATTAAAGAGTTATAAGACTTGTGGGAGGATGGCATAGACATATTTGATGTTGAGATGCATGAAACATTCAAAATAAGAGCAACTCTAACGTGAACAATTAACAATTTTTCCAGGCTTACTATCTTATATGGGTGGAATACACATATTTGGTTAGCTTGTCCACACTACGACTATAATGTAACTTCCTTGCATTTGCCTCATAGCAAAAAATGTTGTTTTTGAAGGGCATTATCGATTTCTTGAACTATAACATAGATTTTGATTAATGCAACTTCACTTCAATGGGTACCAGGAGTTTAGGAATCCTCCAGTAGTATTGTCAAGTACAAAAATCAAGGCACAGGTGGAAAACATTAATGTGATATTTAGAAAGCCATTAGAAAGGGATGCTAAAAGGAAACGACTTCATAGGAATAACGCTGAAGATGAAACCTAACAATGGAAAAAGAATTCCATTTTCTTCTAACTTTTGTATTGGGAGACTAATATGATATGTCATAATCTTAATGTCATGCATAGAAAAAAAAATATGCGACAATCTTATTTGCACTATTTTAAATGATAGTGTGAGTATCAAAGACCATTTTAATGCAAGGAAAGATCTTCGAGTAATAGGAATAAGGGAATATCTCTGGCTTGATGCTAATGGAAAAATCCCACTATATTTGTTCATAATGACAAATCAAATAAAAAATACACTCTTTAAATGGTTAAAGAATATTAAGATGCTTGATGGTTACTCTAACAACATTTCAAGGTGTATTGACTTAAAATAATATAAGTTATTCAGGTTAAAAAGTCATAATTGCCATATACTTTTAGAGAATTTAATGCCTATTGCAGTACATAATGTGTTGTTGGACAAAGTAACTGCAGTAGTGGTTGAGTTGAGCTCTTTTTTTAAACAAATATACAGTAGAGTTGTGAACCTTCTAGAACTCAACAAGTTAAAAAGTTAAATTATTCTTATACTTTGTCACTTGGAGATATTGTTCCCCCTATCATTCTTTTTCATCATGATTCACTTGTGTGTCCATCTTATTGATAAACTTCATTTAGAAGACCTAGTACAATATCGGTGGATGTACCTAATAAAGAGATATATGATAATTTTTTTCCAAATCTTGAAATCATATTCAATTTTGTATTCCTTTCTTCCAATAATGTATTCTTTTGTACAAATACTTGGGTCATATGAAGTCTTACATACGTAATAGGGCTCAGCATGAAGCTTCTATTGTTAAAGGATATTTATCAAAAAAGTGCCTTATGTTCAATCCAAGATATTTGGATTGGACAGAAATAAGGTTCAATCATTTACCATGTGTAAATGATTGACCAAGTGACATTGATAATGAAAAGGTTTTAACAATATTTCCTAAGATAGGAAGATCAGTATGTAGTCGTTCAGAATTCAAGCTAACACCTATAGAAAAGTTACAAGCACACTAATATATTCTATTCAATTGCAAGAAGGTTGATCCATATATTGAGTAAGTAAAAATAGTGTTATGTTATTGTATATAAACATTGATAATCAATTTAATTTAATTTTTTTTATATTGCTTGTAGTGAATTTAGAGATTACATTAAGAGGAAAAATAGGAGTTAGACATGATCTTTTGCTAACTTGCAAAGGATTGTTAATAAATAATTTTTTGATTAGTTTTCTTGGTAGGTAAGTATATTAAAATAGTTGAAACTTTTTTCATAATAGGTATATGAATAATTTAATTTCTATATTATAGGTTTCCAGAATGATGTGATAAAGGTAGTCTTGAATAAGTTGAAACGATTAGCCCAAGGACCTTTTGATCGTGCTAAGAGGTTTCTAGCATTTAACATTAATGGATATAAATTCTATATTATAGATAGAGAACATAGAATGAAAACCCTAAATTCAGGAATTTTTATGATATCTAGAATCCAATGTGTTTCAGGTTGCCAAGATGTAAATGGGGAAGATGCTAAGATTCTTTATTATGGGAAGTTGATTGATATTGTTGAGCTTAATTACTATAGAAATTTTGTCACCCTTTTCAAATGTATATAGATTAACACAACTAATCATAGAAGGTTTATAAAAGATGTGTGGGTTTTTAAGGCTATTAATTTTAATAGATTGATTCACATAGGTGATTCAGAAGAGCATGAGCCTTTCATTTTTGTATCTCAAGCGTAATTGGTATATTATATAGATGACCTAATATATCTAGAATGGAATGTTATTACCTAAAGCTAAGAGACTTGTATGACATGGGCGATGATGTGGATGGAGAAATATGTGACCATAAGTTGTTCATCTCACAAGAGATAAGTTAATTTTTTAAAGGTAATGGTGAAAGTATCCAATTGGCAAGAGAAGATTAGGAAAATGATCATCCACCCTCGAAATAATGTTCATATGAATGTTAAGGAACATGCAAATATGTGAGATTAGAGAGAAAGGGAGGAAATATTTTTTTGTCATTTGCAACGATAAATTTTTTAATGGTTACTTCATTAATATAATTGATTTGTCTAGTTATGAATTTCATGACTTTTTTAAAATGTGATTTATATTTTTTTCAACGTATGATTAATGGTATTTTTACTATATTTAATGCTTTAAGAATATGATTTTTGATGATATGTCTATATGGGTTGTTTTTATACAATTGTAGTTTATAATTTGTAAAAATGCCCAAGGAAAAATGTCTTAAAGTGCTGGGAGCATTGACTTCCTAATCTAATTCTAATTCCCATCGCTTTACACACTTTACCTATACTACACATACACTTCCCACCCCCATGCTCAAATTACATAGTGTACATATTCATTATTGACTCATTCTCCCTTGTATACTAGCCTTGTTAAGCCTTCCCTACCTTTACCACTTATTAGACCCATCATTCCTTCTCTGCCTCCACAACACACTAAATTTAATATGTCTCCTTCAACTTAATTGCTCATTAGACCTATCATGCCTCACCTACTTCCACCATATGTAGAACCCATTAAACATCTCCATCCTCCTATTGAATCTATTAGGCTTACCCTTCCTATCTTATCTCCCCTGCCTACTAGCCCTATTAGGCTGACTCTTGAGGATGACCATCCTCATCTTGATGATGTAGAAGGTGAGGACCCAAACTTAGACCAAACACATGAGTTAAGAACATCTAACTATCAAATTCGAGTAGATATACTAAATTTTCTATTGTACGGCCAACAATAATGGATATTATTGGTGGACTAAATTCAATTTCAAGTCATGCTATGGAATTATATATATTTTTATAAATTAAATTATTTTTATATGTTACTCTATATTGGATCTTTTTATAATTTATCTTTCAAGGCAAATTATCATTTAAAGCCTGGGAAATGGCTATAAATTCATTATTTATTTATGTGAGAGTATAATTTGAAATGGTAAAACAATTATAACATGGATAGATGAAATAACATATTAGTACTTAACTTTAGTATAATTTGCTTGAATAAACTTAGGAATTCCTTTGCATGGTCTGTATAGTTGCTTCCGAATTATGAAATGTTAGTTTAAGTGATTGAATTATTTCCTAATTTATCATTTACTTTCTATGAAATCTCTAATCATTATTTCAAAAAGTAGATATTATTTTACTATATCTTGTAGTTGCAAAATTAAGACTGAATTGAGATGGCATTGTTTTATTTGTTTTGTTAGTGCATTCAGCCTTCATGTTCATAATGTTTATATGATTGTCCATGTACTTCACGAAAATTGATAATTGGTATGAAGTAGCTGACAGCTTATGCTTTATAAGCTTTTCACATTATTTTATTTCTTCTAGAAATGGCCTAGTGCCGCAAGCAATATTTTTATAATATATAGGAACTAAAAATGATGTGAATTGTACTCATAGAGATGTGTTTTCTTGGATTATTTTATTAGGGATAAATATTTTAGAGAGTGACTAGCAAGTTGGCATTCATTAATGTTTGCTTTACAAGGTGAACTATGATTTCATTTTATTTCATACCTATATACATAAAAACTTTGTTAATTGGAACTTTATTGCTTCTTTGCTAAGTAGATATATATGTATATATGCTTATGTTTAGATTTAGGTGTAAGTTTGATAAGAAATGAATAATACTTTAAGCAGAAGGCTTGCAAATTTGTATAATTTGTTGAATATTGAAATTAAAGTACAAAGAATAAGAGATTACATTGAATATGTGTGGAAGTCATCTTCATAATAATAGGTTTTACCATATTATGGTTAAAAGACTATACTAAAAATGGTATTATGTTGGAATAATATCATAAAGTTGAATATATGCTTAAATTTATAGAAAAGGAACTAAAGGAGCAATAACATCATAGGGGAAGCTAAAAAACCTAGCCTACATATGACTATGATACTTGAATATAGCCTCGAACATTACTCTCAAGGGGCTGACATCTGAGTGTCATAATAAACTATTTTGAAAAATTTTGTTTTAGGAATCTTATATCTAAATATGGTAATTGATTATAGCTCAAAAGTTATTCTCTAGTAGTCAATAATTGAATTCCATACTCAATTATTAATAAATCAATTTATTTTTATATGGGTATATTTAAGTATTATATTCGAATACAGACTCCATTTTGAGGCTCTTGTATTGTGATGGTTAAATGAGAAATATGATACATATATCATCAATACTTATATATCAAGCATATCAATGTAATCTTCTAAGTTTAATGATGAAGCCTTCAATAAAATGAAATACCATGGAGACACAAATAGTGAAAAGGATGAACTAAATATGGATCAATAAGTGATGTGCTATTTTTTTATTAGAAACATAATGTTTCAAATATTATTTCATGAATGAAATTATGTAGTATAATTGCTTGGTAACCTTTATTTATTTGTTTGAATCCTTGAAGGAAGCTCACAGAACTTAATCTTGTTATGTTAGATTAAATTCACTTGTTTCTATGGTGTTTAACATATTATTTTTAGTATTATACTTGTATATAATTACCCTTACCTGTTGATAGTAATGAACTAGAATATTGTGATGTCTAATTTTGCAAGATTTTGTAAGTAAAGGTTAATGCTTTAATTGTTATAGAATATTTGTTAACACTACCTTAGTCATATAATCCAATATGTATATATATGTGTATATCTCCATATCCCATAGTTGTTTAGTTTTTATCTATCTAGTACTTTAATTAAAGCTACATGTAACTAATCAAATAAGAGACTTACAATTGAACGGATATCAAAATTTAAAATAGAGTAGTGAATAGAAATTGGTAAGGAAATAATAACACTAACAATTATACACTATTAAGATGACACCTATATAGAATACAAAATCTCTATCATCTATATAGGCACTTTAATAATTTTTTGTAAAAATAGAAATAAAAAATTGCTATATAGATGATAAAGTTATCTGTATAGCATTTGGCAGGAAACTTTTTTTCTATGGATTTTATAGATGACAATGTTGTTTGTTTAACTTTTTGTAATTTTCAAAGCAAAAAAGCTATATAAACGACATGTTGTTTGTATAATTTTTTTAAAAATTATACAAAACCTATACAGATAACATTGTCCTTTATATAGCTTTTTTTGTTTGTAGGTTATATAGATGACATTGTCTAATGTCATTTGTATAGCTTATTTTTTCAATTGTAAAAGGTTATACAAATGACATATGTCATCTGCATAACCTGAAATGTTTCAAAAAAATAAAAAGCTATATACACAAGACATCATATAGCTTTTTATTTTGTCATTTGTATATATTTTTTTTATCTTTTTTAAATAATAAAAAGCTATACAAATGACACATGAAAACTATACATATGTGTTGTCATTTGTATAGCTTTTTATATATATATATATTGAAATAATAAAAAGTTATACAAATGACACATATTGTCTATATAACTTTTTGAAAATTTTTAAAAAGGTTATACGAATGATATGTATTGTCTACTTAGCTAGAAAAACTTTTGAAAATTTAAAATGATGTGCCTTTATCTCTATCTAATCTAATGACATGGTTGGGCCTACATAAATAAACAAAAATTCATTGTTTGTGTAGCTCAAGGCCTATAAATTCCCATTGGCACCCAAGTAGAAGCACTTCGCACACTATTTCCTCTTCCTTGCCTATCTAGAACTTAAGTAAGTTTCTTTTTCTTTTTCTTCTTTTTTTTTACATTTTTATGCTTTAATTTTTATTTATTTTTATATTTATTTCATTAAATGATTTGTTTATATTGCTTCATTAGTTATTGATATTTTAAATTATTATTTCACTATTCCATTGAGGTAGGCTAAAAAACTCATACATTTTTTAATGGCACATTGATATAAAATATAAAGATGAATTTTTTCTTCTTTAAAAAATGTGATAAAATTATTATTTTGTTTATTTTGACATATTTATTGCTCTAGCCATTTGATGTATAGATGCTTTCAATTTTTAGAATTTTAAAAAAAATAAAATAGCCTCTATATAGACAATAAAGTCATTTGTTTAAAGGTTTCAATTTTTATTTTTTAAAAAAAAATTAAAATAATCTCTAGACAAATGACTTTTTTAAAATAATCTCTAGACAAATGACCAAGTCATGTGTATAGGTTTGAACCTATGCAAAAGATAATGTTGTTCGTATAAGGGGCCTATATTTAACTAATTTTGCCCCTTACACAAATGACTTTGTCATCTGTATAGGTCTAACATATTTAGACAACATTGAAAGCCATTTGCATAGATAGCAATATATATGAATTTATACAAGTGGCTTATTACCAAGGATAATGTCCTTTAAAACGCATACATAGATGATTGAATAACTCTATATAAATAATTTTTATCATTTGTATAGCTCTTTTTTTGTAGTATAAGTATATAGAGGAGAAAATCTTAGAATTATCATCATATATAATGTTTGTATGGGGGAAACTGCCTATTAGTTGTAGATAGATAACTTAAGCTTTTGTATATACGATTTTAGTCATTAAATTAAGTTCAAGTAATGCATATTATAGAGCCTTTGGTTATGGGTTGCATATATACTTGAAATGGACTAGATTCTAGATATATGGATATGTATGGTTGGGAAATATAATAAAATATTATTATTACCATCTGAACAGTCAAGGTTTGCAATTAAGTTGAAAACCTAATACATAATCGCTTATAATAATTGATTACGGCTTAGGGAATTTTCCAAAAAGACTATAATCAATTACTATAACTAATTATTGTTTGAATGTTTAATTTTAAAAGAGTATAATCGATTATAATATTCAATTATAACATGTGAGTTAAATATCATGGATTAATAGTCAATTATTATAATCAACTATTTCTAAACTAGTAGCCTCCAGAGGGAAGTTGTTAATCATTGTAATCGGTTATGTCAATCTAATTGCTTTTGGATGAAATTCTCTGAATCTTATATGCACATATTTCCTTTTTTTGTTCTTAGTTTTGAATATATGATAGAACACTAGGATGATATAGATTCCATAAACTATAATTGTACAAAATTGATTATCCCTACCATATGCTTTATCTTATATTTATGACAAAAATTATTTGATATATTGTTATTGAATTGTGAATTGTATCACGAATCAACTGGTTAAAATTTTGAATTGTGAATTGAACCAAATTGTGAATTGGTAAGATTCACAAAATATATAAAAATAGTGTATATTATCCTATGTATAACAAAATATAAGCATTGTGTAATGTCCTGAATTTTTAATTCTATTATTTGAATCTCTAAATTCTGAGGCTGTAGAAATGAAGAGCATGATTGAATTAGTCTGGTGGGTGAATTTTAAGTCGAAGGAACTTAAGCGTAAGGTAAACGAAATTTTGAAGGAAAAAGGGATAGTAGGGAAAGAATTAATTTCCCTAAATAGTATGAATGATCAGAGGAGATTAGAAAACCCTAAAAAGGAAAGTTGTTTAAGTCTGACAGTGTAAGGAATTTTAAACAGACAGAAACCCTATGGACTAAATTGCAATAGTGCAAAATCGAGTGTGGTTTAAAATGTAAATAATTAAGGCTGTGGGATTTAATATGAATAACCAAGATTTTGGGGTGCAACATGTGATTTTAAATAGTGTGACCAATAGATTTATGACAAGTGTCATTGTTAGAAAATTAAGGGCAAGAATAGCCTTACTTTTGGTGAAAAAAGGACTAAAATACCCTTGGAAATCTCAAAAATGACCAAAATACCCTTAAAGCTTCATGAAAACTCTACTACCTTCTCCATTCTCCAAAAAGCTGTAGAAAATCCTCCATGAAAGCAAGCTGGACATGTGAGAGAGAGAAGGAAGAGAGAGAAAGTTTCTTTTGAGTTTTTCATCCCAAAATACCAAGATTCAAGCTAAGGTGTAGAAGGAAAAATTGCTCCTCTCATCAAGCTCTATCTATTGATGTCCCTAGATTGAAGAAAAGCCCAAGTTTGATTAAGTTTGGGGAGCTCCAAGTGAGGATTCTCAAGTTGCACCAAGAGGTAAAAATGATCTCCTCTAAGAGCTCTTTGATGTACTCTTCTTAGTTTCTTGAAATCTTGAGGTTGATGTAGCCAAAGGTGATTGAACATGGAGTTTAGGATGATTTGAACATGTTTGATGGTGTTTTAGATGTTGTAGTGTTAATTTATGGCTTTGGTTTGGTGTAAAAACAACAAGAAAACCATGATTACACACCTGGGTTTTAGAGGTATAATGGTGCATGTGTAGTATGGGCA
This sequence comes from Sindora glabra, assembly GCA_020226215.1. Classification (NCBI taxonomy): domain Eukaryota; kingdom Viridiplantae; phylum Streptophyta; class Magnoliopsida; order Fabales; family Fabaceae; genus Sindora; species Sindora glabra. Next base: position 39,493,949 of record CM035227.1, on the reverse strand, counting down.
TGATATGTTTAGAACTTGGCTAAGTTGGTGAAGTTAGAATAAGTTTTATGAATGATGAAGCCCATGGAAGATGAAACTTTGAAGTTATGAAAGAGTTTGTGTGTATTTTTCATTTTTAGAAGCCAAAACTATGGATATGAAATAGAAGGAAGGAAGGAGTTTTAGCTGTTTAATGTGTTTTCGGAGGATCAGCAAGGTACACGGGATAGAACACGGCCCGTGTTGTACCCCGTGTTCCTCGTCGAAGCTGATCAGTGTGTTACACGGGGTGCAACACTCCCCGTGTTTAATTCAGGACTGAAGGGCAGTAAGGTACACGGGGTAAAACACGGCCCGTGTTTACCCCCGTGTACTTCTCTGTGAATAATCCAGTGAAGCTCGAAGCCATCCAGTGAGAAACACGGCCCTGAACACGGGATATGGGACCCCCGTGTACTTTTCCAAGTGAACTTTTTGGCTTAATTTCTTCAGGATTTGCATGGTTTTACCTTTGGATCCTTTTCTAATGTTCATATGTGTCATTTTAAAGCTTGAAAGCAAAGTGTAGAGTATCTAAGTATGCATTTATTAAGGTGGAAGAAAGTAAAGAATACATGAGGAATAGGGAAAGTGATAATGTTCTAATATAAGCTATGATGTGTATTTGTATAGACTAAAGAGTGACAACTTGCAAAGGCAAGAGGAAGTATAAAGGAGTTTTTAAGTGAGAGCAAAGGGAACATCACGTTGGAAGCTTGTGAAAGGTAGCTAGTTTTATCCTTAAACTTTGTTTTCTATTTACATGATTTTATGAATTTTATGCCATTGTATGGAATGTGTATGAATTTTGTTGTGCGCACAACCCGGGAAGACAGTGTGATACTGTGTTAAGCCTATGGCTCAAGTTCCCCGGGGATGACAAGTGTGCGGTACCTATGGCCCGATACCTCGGGAAGACAGCATGATGCTGTATGTTAGGCCTTTGGCCCGAGTACCCCGGGAAGACAGCGTGATGTTGTATATAGGCCTAGGTACGATTATTTGTGATGGCCATCTAGATATTGAGATAAGTCCTTGAATGAGCTTGATGATTGCTGTATGTTGTGCATGTTTCTTACAATGGCATGGTATTGAACATGATGATAAATGATTACTTGATTTTGAAACGTTTGATTTATTTGCTTAAGGATCTGGAATGGCTTGATATATTGTTATAGCAATAGCTAGCTACTGGGAAACTTTGTTTCTTATGTTTTCTGTATTGTTACTAACCATTCCAGGTGATGCTTCCAAAGGCTCTCATGACAAAGGTCAATGATGTTTTGAGGTTGTAAATGTAATGAAAACAAGAATATGTCTATATAGTTAGTGATATTGTACATAATGGATGTACGAATTGTAAATTGAACTCTTTTGTATAATTATATGACTTTTAATCATGTTGTATGAAATACGCAAGCTTGAGATATCCCGAGTAATTTGGAATAGAAGGCAAAGTAGTATGCGTTAATTACCTAATTAATAAGGGTTAAGGTGTTGATAAGTAAGGGAGTTACACATTGATAATGAAAAATCATAGATTCAAGTCAAGAAACATAATACTTGTCTAATATCATAAGTTCAAAAGTTAAAATTATAAATATGAAGTTTGAAAAGAGTTAAGTCAAGTCATATAGATTCAAAACAAACTTAATATATCAACAAATAACATAATAGTAGAGCTTTAATCTTTTTCTTCTTCATCACCTTCCTCTTTAATTTCATTGTTATCAATATCATCATCTATGTCTTCTTCATCAAGATCAACATCTTCAATGTTGTCTTCATTGTTATGATCTAGTCTCATACTTTCTTCCTCAATTTCCTCTTCCATTACTTTAACATCACAAGCATCCTCTTCCTCCTCTTCAACTAACAATAGATTTTCCCTTTTCTTTTTTATTTGCAATAGCATTTAAGTTCCTTGGTCATGTAAATAAGAAATAAAATCTTCCATTAGTCCATTGATTCTTTCTTAAATGTTAACTAATAAAAATAAAAGTAGTTATTAGTTAGACAAAACACTACCTCTTTTTTTTCTATTACTAGGAGCTCTTTCATCAAGGTTGAAGCTTTCATGAACATCCATCCAAGAATTGTCTTCTAGCAAGTAAAGATTCTATTTTTTAGCAATCCACTCATCATCTGATTCCATATCTAAGAAACAAATATGATCATAAGTGTCTCCCCTTTCCTTTCTTATTTTTCATCTCATTTCAGGTTAAAGATTATATTTGACATATATAAGTGCATTCAATTTTTGTTATGCTAAACGATTTCTTTTCTTCGAATGCACTTGGTAAAAAATGCTCTAATTTCTTTCACATCCCATAGCACTACAAGTGAGACTCAAGACTCTTATAGCTAAAGTTTGTAATTCCTTGCATTCTCCACCAAAGAGCTATAAAAAAGTTAAAAATAAATTATATGTGAATTAGAAAATATACAAATCATAAACTAAAAATTAACTTTGACTATATAATTAAAATCCATTACCCGATTGCTTCCTATCTTGAGTTGCAATTGCCATATTGATTCTAAAGAGTCCTTGAGCTCTAGTGAATTTTTGAATTTATTCATTAATTAAAAGCCTTTCTCTTATTTGGGAAACATCCTCTCAAGTGTGGCATATAAATCTAACCTTACTTCACTATCTACATTGAAGCTAGGATCATAATGATACCTAACAAGATAAGAAACAAGTTAAATAAAAATTTTTAAAAAAGAATCAAAGGTTATTAAATCTAAATCTTTGATATAACTTAATTAGGATTAAGAAAGTAATCCACTAAATGAAGAGGTTTATGAAGTTGTAAGTTCTAACGAGTATCAATAATCTTCCACACTTTTGTATACATTTCCTCTCTATTGTCAAGATTTATAGCTATTTGTTCTTTGGCTTTATCCATTGCCTCATAAATGTATGGCATAGCTGGTTTTGAGTTACCATTTACAAGTCTCAATGCACTAACAAGTGGAGTTACACACTTCAAGCAATATTGGATAGAATTCTAAAACCTCTTATCTCTCAAGATAATCTCTACTATATTTTTACCTTCTTATCTTGTTGCATATGAACTAGTAGCCTATAATCTTGATGCAAACCTAGATGTAAGATCACATTTTCTATCCATAATGCATTTCAAAGTAAGGTAGGTTGTTGCAAATCTTGTAACTGTTGGCCTAGCCAACTCCTTACCCTTAGAATACTTTTTATACAAATTAAGTAGTCAAGCATGCTTATAAATGAAAATGGTGATTTGCTTAGCTTTAGAAATGGCATTATGAAAATTTGGAAGCTTATCAATATCTTCAAGAATTAAATCAATGAGCTACACATGCGGACTAAAATAATTTTGTTCTCTTCTTTTCCAACTTGTGACTAGCAATTACAAGAGTTGAGGCACTATCTATCACTACTTGCACCACATTTTCTTCCCCAATCTCTTCCACAACACCATCTAGTAACTCAAACATTTTTGTGGCATCTTTAATTACATCATTACTGTCAATGGACTTTAGGAAAATAGTTCCACTTGGACTATTGATAAGAAAGTTAGTAAGTGACCTCCCTTTCCTATCAATCCATCCATTACACATCAAAGTGTAACCATTCTTTTTTCATTCAATTTTGTATTTTTGTAAGCTTGCTTTAACATTTTCAACTTCTTTCTTCAAGTAAGACTCCTTTACCTCATGATAAGTAGGGGGCTTTAAGCCTTTCCCATAATCACTAACAAATTTCGAAATTTTCTTAAATGGACTTCTTACCAGACTAAATGGCAAAGCATTACCATATATGCATCTACAAATATCTCCAATCACTGCCTCTCTATCTTTTAACAATTCATTCATTGTTTTTTGTTTAGAATGAGAAGACCCTCCTTTTCCCTTGTTAACAAACAAATCTATTTTTTGCCTTTTTACAACATCCCTATCTTGTGTGTGCATTACTACATCTTCAAAGATTTCTTCACCTCCAATGTTCTTTTTTTTCAATTAAATTTTTTCTAAATCTTCCAAAATTTTAACAAAGATTTCTCTTACATCATCTAGGACATTTATACATGGAGCAACATCTTTGTTTGAACTTGCAAGATGATGCTTAATCTTGAACACTCCTCCCCAAAATTCTCTCACAATATTTGCATTTTATTTTCATTCTATTTTCCCTTTCCACTTTCATACAATGGTCCCATATCACATCTTTTTTTCACATGCTTTTCAAAACTCATTTTTGTATTTTTCATATTCTAAAAACTAACCAAATAAGAATATTATTTTTCTAATACAATAAAGGTTGAACCTGAAAAGTTTTGATTTTTTTTACCTCTGAAGTTTGAAAAATTCCACTTAAAGATGTCAAATCTTCATATTTTCTTGTCTTTTTCTACAATTTTTTTTATCTTGAAAAGAGGATTAGGAATTTAGGGACCACTTATTAAAATAATAGAGGGGGTGAGGTTATGGGGTCACAGTCATGATTGTTGAAGCTTAAAGGTGAAATAGAATTTTAAAAGGGGTTACGACACTATGTAAAGATGGGTTATGACATTGTAAAGAAGGGATAAATAAAGTTTTTTAAAGATGGATAGGGTGAGGGTTTATCAATTTATGGCCTTCACATGATTCTGAAAAAGGTTTTTGACTTTTTTTCTAAAAAATTGAAAAAAAAATTAAAACTGGGCTTACTTTTGAGTTAGGTTGTGTAGAACTTGGGTTGGGTTTTGTTTGCGACCTAATTTGTTGGATTGCTCCAGCTTTTCTACTTTGCATCAGCTATCATTTGCTAGAAAACAGACATGTGACCGATTCAGTAGTTTGATTCGATTCCTAAACATGATTTGTGCAATTCATGCACGATTCATTACCAAATCATATCGATTCAAAAGCATCAGTGATTCATTTGAAGATTCACATCGTCTTCTTTCTGCATCAAATCGAATCATGTGACTTGAATTGTGAATTGTACAATTCCGACTACACTGTTTGATGTTAAAAAACATGTAGTTCTTGTGTAGATATATTTAACTTGAGAATGAATTTGTTGACAACTCCTGATGATGAGATCCGGGATTGGAGTGTGATATGCATTGGCATAGGAATGAAGTTTTGTTTGTTTTCAAGGGTATGGTGCTCCACACATTATTTCAAGATTGGAAGCTCATGAAATCATGTTTTCAAATTAAGTTGGCATATTTCTAAGGGAGAAGTTGGATTATTCTAACATTCTTAATTATATTTTTTATACATTCTTAATTATATATAAATTTATATATATGCCTATAATGATGAAAAGAAATAAATAAATAGAATTTGAATATTGAGTTATGAGAAAAGCAAGAGTTAATACGCTAAATTCTATATCTATATTTCCTTAACCCTATAATTTACTTGCTTTTATCCATTTATTTCTCTATTAGAAAATGTATGAAAATATTAAGAGTAAGTGGTAAACGTTCATAATTATAAAATGGTGATTTGAATGAATTCTTGATTAAAATTGATAAGTAGATAGAATTTAGTTTAGGAAATAGCAAGTATGTAGGAGTCGATGTTATTAAGTAGGCCGGTAGGAAGTTAGAAATTAATAATTAGGATTATTAATAAACGGTGTTTAGAATATGTATTTAGTTTCAATGGTGAAAATCGATACAAAATTTCATCATTGTCAATAGAAGGTAGATAATTGTCAAAACAGGGTAAGATATTTTAATCACATTACGGGAGGATCCAAGATGCTGAGGAATTAGTTTATTAGTAACGTTCTTTGATCCACTATGAAAAAGTATATTCCAATCTTACAAGGTTTCTAATTTAACCTTTCTATTAATGCATCATATCTAAAATCCGGGAACGAATTCTTTTAAAGGGGGAGGACGCGTATCATTTGAGTCGATAATTTAAAATTTTGTGTTATTTTATTTATTTTATTTAAATTTTATAATTTTAAAAAATTTGAAACTTTTGTTTTAAAACAATTGTGCTATTTAAGGTTTTTTAGTTTAATCAATTTTTGAGTAATTAAACTAACTATTTGTATATACGATTGTTTGAATATTACCTACTATAATTTATAATAAAATTCAAGAATTTTAATATATTTATTGGTAATATTAAACAGTGATGAGTACATTCATTTATGAAACACTTGCGTTAACCCTAATAAAAGATCACTTATAATTTAAGAAACTTTAGCATGTTCATTTTTAAGTTTCTCGAATTATCAAGTTGCTATGGGAATTATTGAGAAAAGATGGTTTGGGTGGTTGTGTGTGTGAGAGGCACACAGACAAAAAATGCAGCGTGTGTGTGTGTGAGAGAGAGAGAGAGAGAGAGAGAGGCACACAGACAAAAAATGCACCATCCAACTGTTTCCCCCAACCTCGATCTCCTCCTTTTCTCCTCTCTCTTCAAGCTGGCGTTTTCGGCTGTCAGAGCTCTGCCCAGCGCCACAATGTTGCTCCTTCTTCTCCTTCATGCTGCTACAAGCTGCAATTGCGAATGGAGCTGTAAAGCATGCTTGCCTTGGGTGAAGACAGAACCCCCTGCACTGCTGGATTACTAGTATTTTCCTGTGTCCTCACCACCGGTCAAGTTATTGATAGCCATCTTAAGAAAAGGTAAGTTATCCTAAAACAAAACCTATAATATTTTGGCCTATTTTAAGCTAAAATCAAGAATCCCCAAATATGATTATCAATAGGATTTCTTACTTCAATATTAGAAATATTCAAAAATAGCATTCTAGATTGTAAGGATAATATAATTAGAACTTAAAGTAGGAGCTTTGGGGAAAATTTAGTTAGGATTGTTATACTAACAAGTTTTATTCTCAAATTTGGTGAGTAGATGGGAAGGACTACTAAATGTTGGAATTTCAGAGCATTCGTAGGGAGAAATAATATTACAAGGTGAAGATATAGGTATGTGTGTGTGTGTCATATCTGAACTTATTACTGTATATAATCTTATATTATTATCTGTTATTCATATAAACTCAAGTTTTCTTATATAAATGCATGTTTAATGTTGAGATTATTAACTCTGATATACTATGTGTGATAATCTCTAACTCCAAACAATGGTTGACGCTGAACTTATTATTATATTTAATCTCATATTATTCTTTAAATTTCAACAAGCTTTGATTAAAGAACTCAAGAAATACCTTATTCATTTATCTTCAAGTAAGTAGTTAACTTAATTAAATCTTAGATTTTTATGGTTTCATGAAATTAAAATGAGAATTTTTACTTCTAGTTTGTCCTAATCTTATATAGGTGCATATTACCATAATTTTAGTCTTCTCCTCACTCTTTCATTAGGATTAGATAAGTAAATATCATACTTAAATCCTTTATTGCAAGTTAAATCCATGAATTTTATTAGGTTTTAAATAGAAATTAGATGTATGATGATAATTATTTGATAATCGATGTTCGTTATGGAATTGTTGCTTGCATTTGAGTTAAATTAAAGCTTGAAATCTAGTATTTTTGTTTTTATTTGTTATGTAATGATGTGTGGATGTTTAGAGATGAGATATGTGAGGGTTGCTAGAAAATTCAAGCTTTTTTGGAAAATTCTAGACTTGTACTCAAGTACAATACTTGAGTATCACTTTAGAGAATGCATTCAAAGGCTTGTAGTTGAAGGCCCTTTCACTTCTACTTAGAAGTACTTAGGTACTGTACTTAAGTAATGCTTTAGAAAAAAGCTTGTACTCAAGTACTGTACTTGGATACTTGAATATTATCATGTTATTTTATATGGTTGCATGCAAATTCAATTCATGATGCATATATAAATTGAAGATTATTATCTTAGATTGTATTGGATAATGAACTTCTTATTGACCCAATTATATAAATAGAAATATGAATGAAAGGTTATTTAATTATATGATATAAATAAATATGATTGATGATTTGGAATGAGTATTGTAATGAAATGTGATTGGAACGAGGAATATATGAATATCAAAATGTGATATTAATGCTAGATCCAGAAAACCATTTGTGATGAGATAAGGTAGACCTTAGAAAAACAAGAATGAAGTTTATGAATAAATAATGATGACTCAAGAGACACAAGGTGGGTTATCTGATTGTTTGTTTAATTGATAATTTTATGAATACCTTTGAAATGAATGTAGTATGGTTAAGGACAATTATTTATTTATATATTGTTAGAGAAAAAATATTTGTGAGGCCATATCCTTAATCCGAGGAAGGTAATATCTATTTATAATAAAAAAGTAGGGTTACAAGAGATAGGCACAAACCCATATATCTTAGCATACAAGAAACTAATAGGCTCACTAACACTCCTCCTTAAACTGGAGCATAGATATTAAATATGCCTAACTTGTTACAAATATCATCAACCTGTTTTACTATAAGAGTATTAGTAAACAAATCAGTAAGTTATTTCCCATTTCTTATATGTTTAAGATCGATAATACCTTTTTAAAGTTTTTTCCTAATGAAGTGATAATCAACTTCTATATGCTTACTTCGTTCATGGAACATAGGATTCATTACAATGTGAGTGATTGCTTGATTATCATACCAGAATTGTATAGCTTCAGATGAAGTAATTCCAAGTTGACTAAGAAGATAAGATAACCATATAAGTTTAGCAGTAACATGAATTATGACTCGATACTTAGACTTTGCACTAGATCGAGATATCGCTATTTGTTTCTTACTCTTCCAAGATATAAAATTTCCACCAACAAACACACAATAGCCTAAAGTAGATTTTTTGTCCATAGGACACCCTGCCTAATCAGCATTAGAAAAGCTTTCAATTCTACAATGATCACGATCTTGATATAATATTTCACGTCTAGGTGCCTTTTTTAGATATTTTAAAATCTGCACAATTGCATCATAATGAAAAGTTCTTGGAGAATTCATGAATTGACTTACTACACTCACTGAAAAAGCAATGTTAGGTCTTGTGATAGTAAGATAGTTCAAATTGCTAACTAACTTTCTATAGCATTTTGGATTTTCTAGTAACTTTCCTTCTTCTAATCTAAGCTTAACATTTGGGATTATAGGGGTGTCATATGGTTTTGAACCAAGCAAACCAGTTTTTTTTAAAAGGTTAAGAACATATTTCCTCTATGAAATAAAAATTCCCTTTTTGCTTTAGATAATCTCAACATTGCGGAAATACCGAAGTAGTCCCAAATCTTTAGTCTAAAACTTAGACTAAAGAAAGTTCTTTAATTCTAAAATTCCCACCTTATAACTACTAGCAATTACAATATCATTAACATAAATGGCAGGAAGTATGCACCTAGATTTAGAATGTTTGTAGAACATAGAATGGTCATAATCACTCTTCTTCCTGCCAAATTCTATTATAACATCACTAAATTTGCCAAACCATACGTGAGGAGATTGCTTTAAACTATATAAAGATTTCCTTAATTAACATACTTTTCCTCTCTCCCCTTGTGCAACATAACTAGGAAGTTGTTCTATATAGACTTCTTCATGTAAATCTCCCTGAAGAAAAACATTTTTAACATCAAGTTGGTGGAGAGGGTAATGCTGAGAGGAAACCAGAGAAACAAATAGGTGAATAGATGTTGTAATGTCTTGAATTTTTAATTCTATCGTTTGAATCTCTAAATTCTGAGGCTGTAGAAACGAAGAGCACGTTTGAATTAGCTCAGTAGGTAAATCTTAAGTTGAAAGGAATTAAGTGTAAGTGTAACCGAAATTTTAAAAGAAAAGGGGTAATAAGAAAAGAATTAATTTCCCTAAATAGTATAGATGATCAGAGGAGGATAGAAAACCCTAGAAATGGAAGTTGTCTAAGTTTAACAATGTAAGAAATTTTAAACAGACAAAAACCCTACGGACTAAATTGCAAGAGTACAAAATCAGGTGTGGGTTAAAGTGTGAATAATCAGAAATTTGGGATCTAATATGAATAATCAAGAATTTAAGCTGTAGTATGTAATTTTATTTAGTGTGACCAATAGACACATGACAAGTGTCATTATTAGAAAAAATGGCAAGAATAGCCTTACTAATTGGTGAAAAAGAACTAAAATACCCTTGGAAATTTCAAAAAATGACCAAAATACCCTTAAGGCTTCATGAAAGCTCTTCTTCCTTCTCCTTTCTTCTCCAAGCCGTAGACCACCTCCATGAAAGCGCAAAAAACGTGCAAGAGAAAGAAAGAAGAGAGAGAAAATTTCTTTTAGCTTTTTTATCCAAAAATAGTGAGAATTAGGCTTAAGTGTAGAAGAGAAAGTTGCTCCTCTCATCAAGCTCTATCTATTGGTGTATTTAGATTGAAGAAACCTCAAGTTTGATCAAGTTTGGTGAGATCTAGGTGAGGATTTTCAAGTTGCACCAAGAGGTAAAAATGTTCTCCTCTAAAAGTTCTTTAATGTACTCTTTTTAATTTCTTAAAATTTTGATGTTGGTGTGGTCAAAGGTGGTTAACCATGGAGTTTTGGATGATTTGAACATGTCTAATGATGTTTTGGATGTTGTTATGTTAATCTATGACTTTGGTTTGGTGTAAAAACAACAAGAAACCATTATGTACACACTAGGGTTTTAGAGGCATAATGGTGCATGTATGGATTTGGCATGATTTGTTTGAAATTTAGCTAAATTGATGAAATTAGAATGATTCTTATGAATTATAAAGCCTATGGAAGATGAAATTTTGAATTATGAAAGTGTGTGTGAAACTTCCCTTTTGAGAAGCCAAAATCGTGAATATGGAAAAGAAGGAGGGAAGGAGATTTAGCCATTTAAATTGTGTTTTTGAAAGATTAGAATAATGTATTACAATGAAATTTAGGAGATATTAGAATGTATATTAAAATTTGGGTACTTCCTTCATAGTTTAGTGTATGTGGAGGAAGTGAAGAATACATGAAGTTTAAGAAAAATGTTCATATTCTAATAAGAATTATGATGTGTATTTATGTAAACTAAGAAGTGACGAGTTAGGAAGGCAAGAGGAATTGTAAAGAAGTTTTTTAAGTGAGGGTAAAGGAAACATCACTATTGGAAGCTTTTAAAAGGTAATTAGCTTTATCCTTAAGCTCTGTTTTTCATTTATGTATTTTCTGTATTTTATGTCATTGTATAGATTGTGTATAAAATTGCTGTGTGCGGTACCTATGGCCCGAGTTCCCTGGGAAGACAGCGAAATGCTGTTTGTGAAACCTTTGGCCCGAGTATCCTGGGAAGACAGTGAAATTGTTATATATTAGACCTAGGTAAGACTATCTGTGATGGCCATCTTGATATCTTTATGAGTCCTTGAATGGGCTTGATGATTGCTATGTGTGATGCACGTTTCTTACAATGATATGGAATGAGATGATAAATGATTAATTGAATTTGAAATGTATATTTTATTTGCTTAAGGATCTGGAATGGCTTGATATATTTTTAGGGTAATAGCTAGCTACTGGGAAACTTTATTTCTTATATTTCTATATTGTTACTAACCATTCCAAGTGATGCTTCTAAAGGCTCTCTTGACAAAAGAAAATAATATTTTGAAGTTGTATTAAAAATGTTTATATAATTTGTGATGTTAGTATGTGATGGATATATGTTTTGTAAGTTGAACTTTTTGTATAACTATATGACCCTTGCCTATATTATATGAAATATATGAATTTGATGTATTGTGAGTTGGTTGGGAGTAGAAGGCAATTTAGTATGCAATATGTGTGAAATTAGAAACGACCAAATGAATAGTAAATGACCAAATGAACAGTAAATTCGTAGGCAGTAAGAGGAGTATGTTTACAGGGACTTTTGGTTAAGTTTTGATGCTCTAAAAATTATGATAAAATTCAGGAGTGAACTTAATTTATTTACTATCCTCTGTGCCAAAATTCAGCTTAAAATAAGCTCTTATGCTATGTGAATTTATTACACGTTTTGGACTTCTCTGTTACCGTCATAGTGCAGAGCACTAATTGTATCTCAGAGATCAGAAGGAGTAAATGGATGATTTTTGATCTGAAAATTTTACGGCAAGTATATAACATGTTAATCAAGTCCCATATCAAATTTGAGCTTATTTGGAGTTGATTTACCCCCTGAAATAAGGGTTTACTTTTACAATTGTGAATTCTGGACAGCACTGGGACAAAAACACTCTTCTGTGAGTTTTGAAATGCCTAATAATGTCTAAATTATGTCAAATTTTTACAGGATGTAATTAACACGTGAAAGGTTCATAGGATCCATTTCATGATTTTTGGAGTTCTGAAAAGTAGTTTTTCATATTTTTGAAATTGGTCCAGTAATTTTGGAAATCAGCAGAAAATTTCTGAAACTCAAAATCTGTAATATTCTATTGCGCAGAATCATAAATTGACTTCAAAAAGACCTAATTTTGTAACAATTACCTATTTAATGAGGATTAAGGTGTTAATAAGTAAGGGAGTTACATTTTGGTATCAGAGCATGTTTTAGGGCCTTGTTGTATATGTGTGAATATTTGTTTTATTAATTGTAATTGGTTGTTGCATGAATGGAAGTATGTTTATATTGAAATTTCAGATAAGTATGGCTAGTAGAGGTAGAAAAAGAAAAGATGCAGGTGAAGGAGGAAATGATGAGATGGCTCATGCCATGACTGTTATAGCTCAAGTGTTACAAAGGCTTGAGCAAAAGATTGATCAAGGGGATCAACAGCATCAACCCCAAGAGATTAGACCCATTCAAACTGAGGAAGAGGTACAGGCTAATAAATTAGCCAAGTTGGTGAATCAATTCAGAAAAATAAACCCTCCTACCTTTAATGGGAAAGTTGGTCCTAGCGGAGCAGAAAACTGGATTAGAGAGATACAGAAGATCTTTGGCCTAGTGCCTTGCAACTCTGAACAGAGGGTGCAGTTAGCTACTTTTCAGCTACGTGAAGAGGCTGAGTATTGGTGAGAAAGTACTAGACAGATTATGTTGAATAGAGAACAGCCTTTGAATTGGGAAAATTTTACTGCTGTCTTTTATGAACAATATTTGCCTGAAATTATTTGGGACCAAAAGGAGTGTGAATTTTTAGATTTGCAGCAAACTGATGATATGGATACAAAAGAGTTCTTAACCAAATTTGAGGAAATGTCCAAATTCTCTAGATACTTGAGGGATCATTACAATGAAGCATGGAAGTGCATGAGATTAGAGAGAGCTATTAAACCTGAGATAGCCATTTCTATCATGGGCCAAAGAATTAGAAGTTATCCAGAATTGGTGAGCACCATTAGAGCCATTGATGCTGCTTTGAAAAAGAAGAAATCCCTGGAAGGTGATGCATCTAAGAAAAGACCTGGTGGCGAATTTCAAAAGGATAAGAATTGGAACAATAAAAGATCACAAACTTTTAATCCACCCTCCAGGAGTCAGTCCCTTGAATTTAGACCTCCAATTCAATCTTTTCCTTAATCTTCTGTCAGTAATAGGCCATGCAACCAATGTGGTAAATTTCATGGTAATGAACCCTGTCCTGTGAGAGTATGTTATGTCTGTAAGAAACCAGGACATATAGCTAGAAATTGCAGATTTAGGAAAGAAGAATCTTCTTCAGGATCTCGCCCGGCTGTGTCATCTAGGCCTAATTAGCCAAAATCAAGTGGTGGTCAAGGAAGACCCCCAGCCCAAGGCCGAGTATTTGCTTTATCCAAGGAGGAGGCCAGAAAATCACCTGAACTCATCCAAGATACAATAATATTATGTGGTTCTTTAGTAAATGCTATGTTTGATTCAGGTGCTACTCATTCCTTTATTTCTTACAAATGTGTAGGATGTTTGAATCTGATTCTTGAGACATTGACATATCATATGGTTGTGATTACCCCCACAGGAAACAGAATTGTGACCTCAGATGCATGTTTGAATTGTGTGATACAATATAAGAGTACATGTAGTGTTCTTGATTTGATATGCTTGCCATTGCATGATATTGATGTAATTATTGGTATGAATTGGTTATCTGCCAATCGTCTTGTGCTCGATTGTTTTAATAAAACTGTATCTATATGTGCTAATATGCCTGTCGATACGGATGTATCTTGTTCTATGTTATCTGTGGAAAATATGTACCTAAACTATACCCATGCGGAGAGTAATTTGGAAAGTGATGCTAAAGGGTTTATGATTTTCTTTGCTGCACAAGCTGAGTGTAATGATGATATAGGGAAAATACCTATAGTTAGAGAGTATGCTGGTGTGTTCCCTAAGGATTTTTGTCGACTACCCCCTGATAGAGAAGTGGAGTTTGCAATTGACCTAATACCAGGTTCAACCCCAATTTCCAAGACTCCATACAAAATGGCTCCAGCAAAATTAGTATAACTCAAGAAGCAGATAGAAGAGTTATTAGAAAAAGGATTCATTCGACCTAGTGTGTCTCTATGGGGTGCACCAGTTTTGTTTGTTAAGAAAAAGGATGGGAGTTTAAGGGTGTGTATTGACTACAAGCAACTAAACAAGGTAACAATTAAAAATAAATATCCTTTGCCTAGAACAGATGATTTGTTAGACCAATTGGTGGGTGCTACTGTTTTCTCAAAAATTGATTTAAAATTTGGATACCACCAATTGAAAGTTAAAAATAAGGATGTACCGAAAACTGCATTTAGAACTAGATATGGTCATTATGAGTTTCTTGTTATGCCTTTTGGAAATGCACCAGCTATTTTTATGGATTACATGAACAGAATTTTTAGACCATATCTAGATCAATTTGTAGTTGTATTTATAGATGACATACTCATTTATTCTAGGACACTAAAAGAATATGAAACTTATTTACATATAGTCTTGCAAACTTTGAGAGAAAAGCGACTATATGCAAAGTTGAGTAAATGTGAATTTTGGTTGCCTGAAGTCCAATTTTTAGGGCACGTAGTGTCTAAAGATGGAGTATCTGTTGATCCATATAAAGTGGAAGCAGTACTGAAATGGGAAAGGCCCAGAATGATGACAGAAGTAAGGAGTTTTCTTGGCCTGGCAGGGTACTACAGGCGATTTATCTAGGGTTTCTCTCAGTTAACCTTGCCATTGACCAGATTAACAAGAAAGGAACAACCGTTTGTATGGACAGACAAATGTGAGCAAAGTTTTCAAGAGCTTAAAAACAGATTAACTTCTGCCCCAGTGTTGGTAATTCCTGATTCTAGTAAGCTATTTACGATTTATAGTGATGCCTCTAGAAAAGGATTAGGATGTGTATTGATGCAGGAAGGTAAAGTAGTTGCTTATGCATCCAAATAGTTGAGACCTCATGAAGAAAACTATCCTACACATGATTTAGAGTTAGCAGCTGTTGTATTTACATTAAAGATTTGGAGGCATTATTTGTATGGTACATAGTTTGAGGTGTTTACAGACCATAAAAGCCTCAAATATCTTTTTGATCAGAAAAAGTTAAATATGAGACAGAGAAGATGGCTAGAATTTTTTAAGGATTATGACTTTACTCTTAAATACCATCCAGGAAAAGCAAATGTGGTGGCAGATGCACTTAGTAGAAAGTCCATACACATGGCGTCAATGATGATGGAAGAGTATAAATTGATTGAAGGAATTAGAGACTTAAATCTCAATGTATTTGAAAAATCTGGGGCGTTGATGGTTAGTGAAGTCAGAATTGTTAGTAACTTGGAAGAGAGGATTAGGAAAGGTTTAGAAAAAGATGATCTGGCTAAAAGGAGGATGGAACAATTAAGGCAAGAAGAAGCCAAGGATTTTAGCATGTCTGGAGATGGATTACTCAAATTCAAAAATAGAGTTTATATACCTGATGATGATGGTCTGAGGGATGAAATTATGGAAGAGGCACATAAAAGTAGATATACCATTCATCCTGGGGTTACTAAGATGTATCAAGATTTAAAGAAAAATTTCTGGTGGCCGGGAATAAAATCTGATGTCACCCAATTGGTATCAAAGTGTTTGACATGCCAAAGAGTCAAGATAGAACATTAAAGACCAGCTGGATTATTACATCCTCTGGATATTCCTGAATGGAAGTGGGACAGTATAGCTATGGATTTTATTACAGGACTTCCAAGAACATCCTCTGGGAATGATAGCATCTGGGTGATTGTAGATAGGCTTACAAAATCTGCTCATTTCTTGGCTATTAAGATTATGTATTCTTTGGATAAGTTAGCTAGGATCTATATTAATGAAATTGTTAGACTGCATGGTGTACCTAACAGTATTTTATCTGATAGAGATCCTAGATTCACTTCTAGATTTTGGAGAGCTTTGCAGGAAGCAATGGGCACGAAGCTAAGGTTTAGTACAGCGTACCACCCACAAACAGATGGACAAACAGAAAGAACCATACAGACGTTAGAAGATATGTTAAGATCCTGTGTGCTAGAAATGAAAGGAAATTAGGATTCATATCTCCCATTAGCTAAATTTGCTTATAATAATAGTTTTCATTCTAACATACAGATGACACCATATGAAGTGCTATATGGTAGGAAGTGCAGATCTCCATTATGTTGGGTAGAATTGAATGAAAGAACTATCTTGGGGCCAGAACTAGTGGACCAAACCACTCAGCAGATAAAGCTTATTAGGGAAAGATTATTAGCAGCATAAAGTCGTTAAAAGAGTTATGCAGATAAAAGAAGGCGACTCCTAGAATTTGAGGTGGATGATCATGTCTTTCTCAGAGTAACTCCAGTTACGGGTATAGGCAAATCACTCAGAATTAAGAAACTTCATCCCAAGTATGTTAGTCCATTTCAGATCACTGAGAGAGTAGGACCATTAGCGTACAGAATTGCCTTGCCTCCTAAATTGTCACAATTGCATGATGTGTTTCATATTTCTCAGTTGAAAAAGTATCATCCTGATCCCACACATGTCATAAATTATGAAGGAGTGAGAATACAAGAGAACTTATCATTTACTTTAGACCCAGAAAGAATCTTGGATGTATAGGTGAAGCAAATAAGGAATAAAAACATTCCTTTAGTGAAAATATTATGGAGAAACATGACAAAGGAGGAGGCAACCTGGGAAACTGAGGAAGATATGAGGAACTGGTATCCACATCTCTTTACTTAAGGTATGTATCTTAAATTTTGAGGACAAAATTCTTTTAAGGGGGTAGAGTTGTAATGTCTTGAATTTTTAATTCTATCATTTGAATCTCTAAATTATGAGGCTATAGAAACGAAGAGCACATTTGAATTAGCTTGGTGGGTAAATCTTAAGTTGAAAGGAATTAAGTGTAAGTGTAACCGAAATTTTAAAGGAAAAGGGGTAACAGGAAAGGAATTAATTTTTCTAAACAGTATAGATGATCAGAGGAGGATAGAAAACCCTAGAAATGGAAGTTGTCTAAGTCTGACAATGTAAGGAATTTTAAACAGACAAAAACCCTACGGACTAAATTGCAAAAGTACAAAATCTGGTGTGGGTTAAAGTGTGAATAATAAAAAATTTGGGATCTAATATGAATAATCAAGAATTTGAGGTGTAGTATGTAATTTTATTTAGTGTGACCAATAGACACATGACAAGTGTCATTATTAAAAAAAATGGCAAGAATAGCCTTACTAATTGGTGAAAAAGAACTAAAATACCCTTGGAAATTTCAAAAAATGACCAGAATACCCTTGAGGCTTCATGAAAGCTCTTCTTCTTTCTCCTTTCTTCTCCAAGCCGTAGACCACCTCCATGAAAGCGCCAAAAACATGCAAGAGAAAGAAAGAAGAGAGAAAATTTCTTTTGGCTTTTTTATCCAAAAATAGTGAGAATTAAGCTTAGGTGTAGAAGAGAAAGTTGCTCCTCTCATCAAGCTCTATCTATTGGTGTATTTAGATTGAAGAAACCTCAAGTTTAGTGAGCTCTAGGTGAGGATTTTCAAGTTGCACCAAGAGGTAAAAATGTTCTCCTCTAAAAGTTCTTTAATGTACTCTTTTTAGTTTCTTGAAATTTTGATGTTAGTGTGGTCAAAGGTGGTTAACCATGAAGTTTTGGATGATTTGAACATGTCTAATGGTGTTTTGGATGTTGTTATGTTGATCTATGGCTTTGGTTTGGTGTAAAAACAACAAGAAACCATGACGTACACACTAGGATTTTAGAGGCATAATGGTGCATGTATGGATTTGGCATGATTTGTTTTGAATTTGGCTAAATTGATGAAATTAGAATGATTCTTATGAATTATAAAGCCTATGGAAGATGAAATTTTGAATTATGAAAGTATGTGTGAAACTTCCCTTTTGAGAAGCTAAAACCGTGAATATGGAAAAGAAGGAGGGAAGGAGATTTAGCCATTTAAATTATGTTTTTGGGAGATTAAAATAATATATTACAATGAAATTTAGGAGATATTGGAATGTACATTAAAATTTGGGTACTTCCTTCATGGTTTAGTGTATGTGGAGGAAATGAAGAATACATGAAGTTTAAGGAAAATGATGATGTTCTAATAAGAATTATGATGTGTATTTATGTAGACTAAAAAGTGACGAGTTAGGAAGGCAAGAGGAATTGTAAAGAAGTTTTTTAAGTGAGGGTAAAGGAAACATCACTATTGGAAGCTTTTAAAAGGTAACTAGCTTTATCCTTAAGCTTTGTTTTTCATTTATGTATTTTCTGTATTTTATGCCATTGTATAGATTGTATATAAAATTGCTGTGTACGGTACCTATGGCCCGAGTTCTCTCGGAAGATAGTGAAATGCTGTATGTGCAGCCTTTAGCCCGAGTACCCCGGGAAGACAGTGAAATTGCTGTATATGAGGCCTAGGTACAACTATCTGTGATGGCCATCTTGATATCTTTATGAGTCCTTGAATGGGCTTGATGATTGCTATGTGTGATGCACATTTCTTACAATAGTATGGAATGAGATGATAAATGATTAATTGAATTTGAAATGTATATTTTATTTGCTTAAGGATCTGGAATGGCTTGATATATTTTTATGGTAATAGCTAGCTATTGGAAAACTTTGTTTCTTATGTTTCTGTATTGTTACTAACCATTCCAGGTGATGCTTCTAAAGGCCCTCTTGACAAAGGAGAATAATGTTTTGAAGTTGTATTAAAAATGTTTATATAGTTTGTGATGTTAGTATGTGATGGATATATGTTTTGTAAGTTGAACTTTTTGTATAACTATATGACCCTTGCCTATATTATATGAAATATATGAATTTGATGTATTGTGAGTTAGTTGGGAGTAGAAGGCAATTTAGTATGCAATATGTGTGAAATTGGAAATGACCAAATAAATAGTAAATGACCAAATGAACAGTAAATTCGTAGGCAGTAAGAGGAGTATGTTTTTGGTTAAGTTATGATGCTCTAAAAATTATGATAAAATTTAGTAGTGAACTTCATTTATTTACCATCCTCTCTGCCAAAATTCAGCTTAAAATAAGCTCTTATACTATGTGAATTTATTACACGTTTTGGACTGCTCTGTTACCGTCACAGTGCAGAGCACTAATTGTATCTCAGAGATCAGAAGAAGTAAATAGACGAGTTTTGATCTGAAAATTTTACAGAAAGTATATAACATGTTAGTCAAGTCCCATATCAAATTTGAGCTTATTCGGAGTTGATTTACCCCCTTAAATAAGGATTTACTTTTACAGTTGTGAATTCTGGACAGCACTGGGACAGAAACACTCTTCTGTGAGTTTTGAAATGCCTAATGTTGTCTAAATTATGTCCAAATTTTATAGGATGTAGTTAACACGTGAAAGGTTCATATGATCCAATTTCATGATTTTTGGAGTTATGAAAAGTAGTTGGTCCAGTAATTCTGGAAATCAGTAGAAAATTTTTGAAACTCAAAATTTGTAATATTCTATTGCGCAGAATCATAAATTGACTTCAAAAAGACCTAATTTTATAACAATTACCTGTTTAATGAGGATTAAGGTGTTATTAAGTAAGGGAGTTACAGATGTTATCTTAGCAACAGGAGAAAAAATATTAGAGTAATCAATGCCATAAATTTGGGTATATCACTTAGCCACCAATCGAACTTTCAATCGAGCATTAGAACCATTTGGGTTGACTTTGACTATGTATACCCACTTACACCTAATAGGTTGTTTATTACTTGGTAAGGGCACAAGTTCCTATGTATTGTTATCCCTAAGAGTTTCCATCTCTTCATTCATAGCAACATGCCACCTATTATGAGAAAAAGCCTCTGAAACAATTTTGGGAACAATTATAAGATCTAGGGAAGTAATAAAAGATTGGGAAGACACATGTAAAGCAGAATATGACACAAACTTAGAGATGGGATAAGATACAGAGAGGTTACCTTTTTGGGTGCAAATATGAGTATCCTTGCTGTAGGCAATAGGAATATCAAGATCTGAGAATGGAGGGGGTGGATCTTCTAAGGAAGAAGTCATTGGAGGAGAAGAAGTTGATGGTTATGCAACAATTGGTGTGACACTTAATGATGATAGTAGGATTGTAGGGATTTATTTTTTATGAGAATAAACAAATTTAATAAGAGGGGGGCCTAGTGTTGGGGAATGAAGTCTTAAGAAGTAATAGTATATGAAAAAAAAAATCATCAATAGAGTTAGACTCAAGTAATGGACTAGTAATCGTGGTAGAATAAAAAAAAAGAACAAACTTAAAGAAGGTAATATCAAATGTCATAAAATAATGTCCCAAATCAAGAGAATAACAATAGTAACTTTTTTAAGTACGAGAAAACCCAAGAAAAATACATTTTAAAGATTAAAGGTCTAATTTAGAAACTTGTGATCAATAATCATGAACAAAATAAGTGCAACCAAAGATGCATGAGATAAGATAAAAAAATGGTTAAGAAGGTAATAAAAGAGAATATGGATTCCCATCATTAAGAACTGAAGAAGACATTTTATTGATTAAAAGACATGCTGTAGAAATAGCTTCTGCCTAAAATACCTTAGTGACTTTCATCTAAAATAGAAGTGCGCGTGAAACCTCAATAAATGATGATTTTTTCATTCGGCTATCCCATTTTGTTGTAGGGTAACAGCACAAGAAGATTGATGTATAATACCATACTTGGATAAATATAAAGAGAATTAGGTAGAAAAGTATTCTTTAGCATTATTACTATGCAAATTTTTTATAGAAGTATGAAAGTGATTCATAATTTCAGCATGAAAGGCATGAAAAATATCAAACAACTTAGATTAATTTTTCATTAAGTAAAGTCAAGTAGTTCTTGAATAATCATCAACAAATGTAACAAAATAACAATAACCAAGTTTTGACACAACTAGATAAGGACCCCAAATATCATAATGAACTAACTCAAAAGGTGATGCAACTTGTTTATTGACTCGAGGAACATAAGTATGATGATGCTGTTTAGCAAATTGACAAAACTCACAATTAAAATTTGAAACAGAACTTAAATGAGGACATACTTTCTTTAAGGATGAGAGTGAGGGATGTCCTAATTAGAAATGTAACTAGTATAGAGTAATGGTGGCAGTTGCAGCAATGGGCGAAGGAGCAAGTTGAGGGAAATCACCATCAAGCACATACAGTCCACCAGATTCTTGTCCTTTACTAAAAATTTTCTTCATTGAAAGATTATGAAAAATATAATAACTAGGAAAGAAGAAAATACTACAGTTATAAGTACATGTAATTTAGGTAACTGATAGTAAGTTGAATGGGAATTTAGGAAGACACAAGACATTAGTTAAAGAAATATCAGAGGTAACATTGATTGTATCACTCGCAACAATAGAAGCAGTGAGCCCATTAGTTAAAGTGACAAAAGAGGATAAGGATGTAAAAGAAGAAAAGATACATGTGTCACCCGACATATGATTAGTGGCCTTAGAATCAATTATCCACCTAAATTTAGAATTTGAAAGACATACAGTAGGATTACCTGTCTAAATCAGAGTAGTAGATTGAATGGAGGGTGAAGCTGTGGAAGCTGAAGCTAAATCAAGCGATTATACTCATCCTTAGTGAAGGTTACATGCTCATATTCTAATACAGAAGTGCTAGAAGTAATATGTTTAAAATCTGACCTGTTTTCACTCAAACTAAACTCAAATTTACTGGTTTCCACCATCACAACAAATAGAGAAACTTAAAACCATATTAGAATTATAAAAGGAGAGAAAATTGCAATAGAATAGAGTTTGAATCACAAACTTAGCCAACAGAAGGGTGCAAAAACTACTGGGGAACTCGCCAAAGAAGAATCACCGCCATATAATGCCTCATACACTAGTGGATCGTGCTGCCATGGAGATTATGCGTTCCAGAAATCGTTGTGCATGTGATGCATGCACTGGTTAACCATTATCAGATACCATCGATCTATAGTCTTATGAACTCAGATCATGAAAACTTGTTAGAAATCACTACCAATCACAAAAAATAGTCCATTTCATGCTTTAAGCCAAACTAGACAATAGCTCCTTTATACTGTAATTCTGCATTCATGATCTGATGCCTTTAAAAAATGCAATAGTAAATTGTTGCTAATATTACTATGACTTAGTTACGCATAGAGAAAAAAAGGAAAAGAGAAAAGAGATGAGGAAGAAGAGGTTTGAGTTATTTAGTTTTGATTTTTTTTCTTTGTTTGATTTGGGTTGAAAGAAGATACTTAGATGGCTCTAGATACCATGTTAGAGAGAAGAAATTTGTAAGGTTATATCTTCAATCTGAGGAAGGTAATGTCTATTTATAATAAAAATATAAGATTACAAGAGATATGTCCAAACCTATATATCTTAGCATATAAGAAACTAATATGCTTTAAGTAAGTTATTCACTTACCAAAACTTTGTCTCACTTTGTTTAATTTAAATGTTTTATAGTTGAACCTATGAATGCTTCTTAACCACCACTTATAGCTCCTCAATAGGAGATTTCCTTAGTATTATAGGAAGCAACCTTAAGAATAGATTCTTATGAATTAGGAAAAGGTAGATATAATTAGTATTTTTGTATAACTGTCTAAATAGATCATATTGTATTTATTTTGATTATATAAATATTTATAATTATATGAAACTAGTTAAATTGGTCCTAAATTACTTATTAGTTATCATTTAATGATGCCATATTATATTAAGAAGGCTTGTGGTGACTAAAAAATGGAATCCATGTCAGTCATGACTAGGCAGGTCATAACAAAAACTTAACTACAAGAAAGAATATGGCTACACAAGGAATTGAGGCCCTTGGAAAGAAAAATAAAATAAAGTAAGATAATGCTATACTAGGTAAGAATTTCACTTTTCTTATCTTGTATCATAGATTCCCTTGTTGTGCACCACCTTGGGTTAGTTACGTTTTGTGACTTATGGCTTATCTCTTAGAAGAACATGTTTCTTAGTAAGGGTATGTGTAGGTCCTAACATTTCTACACCAACTCACACTTTGGGAAGGGAAGGCATGCATCCATGCTAGAAAGTGGGTCTATGCAAGCTTATGTAGATAACCTTTTGTGATTTCACATTCCTGGAGTACTATAGTGAACTTCGCTCCTTGAAACCTTCCTTAATCAATGGCTTATCTCTTAGAAGGATATGTTTCTTAGTGGGGGTATGTTTTAGTGTGGGATGATAGAAATCAGAAAGGAAAGTGGTTAAGTCATTTAAATGGTACAAGGATAAATTGATAATTATGATGATTCACTAGGAGTAATTCTAGAAATTTCCTTCTTATATTTTTTTCCGCACATTTTGTTTCAAATCTAACTTTACATATTATTATAATTAATTAAGTTACACTTGTTTTTACCATTAAGTTCCATTTTCTATAATTCTTTACCTACCTTCAACCTTTCCATAACTTCCTTATTTATTAGTATATTTACCAACTTACCATTTTAGAAACTTAAAATAGGATTTTATAAGTTTAAGAGCATAATAGTTCTTCCCCCATTTAAATAAGAATTAATATTGGAAAGAATAAGATTGTTTAACTATTAAACTTATGAAAGAGATATGAGTACTTCTTTCTAATTTTGACTTTGGGTTCCTACATAACTTCTTCAATCTCATGCTTTTCCTAATGGATTTTCATAGAAAGAATTGTTTTGGATCTTAACTTGCAAATTTCATGATCCATGACTTTTACTAGGCATTCTTCAAATGATAATTTTGGACCTAACATAAGTGATTCATATTGAATATGAGAAGATCAAGAAGATACTTCTATAGCATTAAGATATAAGATACCAGATGGATAGAACACAATCCACTTGGCAAATTAAGATGGTATGCAATATAACCAACACACTGGACAATAAGAAAGGGATCAATATAGCATGGAGCTAGTTTCCTTTTTTTGTCAAATCTCATCACTCCCTTCATAAAAGAAACTTTAAAAACACAAGATCTCCCATATGAAATTCTAATTCTTTTTCTCTCTTATTTGTATATGATTTTTGACAATCTTGAGCAGTTTTCAATTGTTCCTAGATAATAATCACTTTTTTAACTACATTAAAAATGAGATGGGTTCAAGTACTTTAGCTTATCTTCATTCAAATCTGTCACGACCCGATGTGTTTTAGTCGTGACCAGCGTAAAGATATCCAATCAGCAATCCACACTGATAAGATATCCTTACTAGCCTCCAAAGACAACACAATATCGCATGTACTTTTAAAAATAATATTAAGGTGTGCTGAAAGAAAGTTGGTAACAAAGAGTTAAAATACCAAAATAATATACATATAACAGAACAAAAATATTTACAAAGATAAGTCCATTATAACTTTAAATACATTAAACCTAGTCATTCGACTCACTAACCCGATTAGGGCCTTCCTTCTCCGGATTAGATTCTGGAGGAGAACTGGAACTAGATGTTATAGGCCCTAACGGTGTTACATTACTCCCGGAATCGTCATCTGGGGTGACCAAAACTAGTGGGAAGAAAATCTCAAGGACATTTGGCTCCCTATCCATGGGCCAATAGTCCATGTAATACAAAATATTTATTTCATTAGGAGTGACCCGGATCTCTATTTGCAACTCTATTCCATACGTTCCAAGGGGTGTTGTGGCATATCCTCTGTAAGTATTACCGCGCGTCCACGGATCCATGGTCTTTATCTAAAAAGATAGTTTAAAGAAAATACAGAATGAGTATAAATATACTTAGTGAGTAATAACCTGTTATTGCCCTTTTTTGATTTTTCCCATTTAAGGTTGTTTTTCTAATTAAAAGCCCAAATTTAGATATTACGTTATTTGAGGAATGACATTAGTTGGTATGTAATGTCACCTTATATCTTCGGTCCAACCTTATCCCCCGCCACCCTAGGCCCGAGGCCACCAACCTTTTCCCTCCACTACTTACCCCTCCTCTCCTTCTATGCGAAGGATGTTTTTCTCCCTCCCACATTTTTGTAAGTAGAATAAACAATTGTGAGACGCCACATGCATCAACCACAATTTTCCTCGAGGAATGTGTCAAAATACCAACAATGCCATAAGTGTTTTATGCTTCATTTATCCTTCTATGCTCATTCTTATATCAAACCCTAAAGGATATTCATGTATACAAATTAAATAATTCATATGTCATACACACAAATTAAACAATTTATGTCACACACAAAATATTTTGTATGTAGACCCTATCTAGGCAGCATAAGGGCAGGAATTATTTGAAGGACTAAATAAAATTTAATATTTCTAATATTTTAACTCATACCACATCACAAATAGAGTGATTCATACAAATTTTTCTAGAATTTTCCTCAACCATTTGATAATCCTAAAAATTTCGTGAACAAGACAGGGCATATTCGGATTTTGTCCTGAACAGCTCCTTTTCACCATTTTATTGGGTGACCAATTCATCTCTAATTGCCTGAAATTTTTACACAATATTAAAAACACCTTAATTGGTTTCCCTAAATTTTTTCACAATTTTCCATGATCATTTTAGGCCCTAAGAAATTCAAAAATAGAAGCCAACGTGAAAGTGTCCTGTTTCTGGACAGCACTGATGACCTGATTTAGGAAATTCTTCTAAAATACCTAAAAGTTTCTAAAAATCCTCAAAATTTCCAGAATTCAACCTCACATCATAAGAGACCTTAAGATATGAAGAATCAAATTTTTTAATTATAAATCACCTAGGTTCCACGTGACTATTCACCAGTCAGAATTTCAACAGCATTTTTCACCCTTCTTGATACCATTTCCAACATAATATTAACAATTTCTTTGCAACAGCCAAAACCACTTCCATTCTCATTATTCATGATCCAAATACTCACTTCCAACAATATCATCACATGTTCAAATCATGTTGAACTAATTATCTCAACAACTAACACAAATCATGTCCAAGAAATCATATTCCTCATGACCATCCAGCATTAGGAATTCATAAAGTGTATAACAAGCTATTACTCACCTTAAATCCTTACTTCTTTCTTCCTCCTTCCAAATCTGAATTCTAAGGGAGAGGGAGATGAATTCAAGAAAATAAAAATCAGATTTTAGAGTCAAGAGGAAGAAGAATTTCACAAGAGTTTAGGGGTATCAAAATCTACCTATTTAACTTGCCAATTTCCCTTGAATCTACTTTGTCTAACTTCCCTTGTTACTTCTCTTATGTGGTCACATTTTTTGCTGGAGAGGAGCAGCAAATTGGCTCCTGCTAAGCCTCTTTTGTTTTATATAAAAATTACTTAAAGAATTTCTAAAAAAAATCTCACAATTTTCATCAATTTCAACATTAAATTTGCCTTGGATTTTAGGAGGATTTTGGGGACACTTGGTGAGCTACATAGCACGTCCAAGTAGCTGAGTTTCAGACCAGAAAATCATATTTTATCCAATAAAAATGAGACACAAATTAAAAAATTTTAAATATTACACTTTTGCCCCAAATTTTGTCATTTTCTTTCATTTTGGTCCTTAGCTTCCCTTGGAAGTTTAGGCTGGTGTTGGATCACGAATTTAGGCCTTAATTTTTCACATTTGGGTCTGAAAAACACTTGGGCCAACCCAACCTATACAAAAAATAAAAAATAAAAAGGCCAAAAAGATAAAAGGATTTATTACAATTTGGCCCCGAATTACTTATTTTCTTTACATTTTCATCCCTAGGCTTCTAAATATCTTAAAAATTTTATTTTTACTTCTCATAACCATTTTTTAGCTTTGAAAATCATTTTTGATCATCCATTAATTTTTTGAATTAATTTACTATAATTTCGACTCATTTTCTCACTTTTTCACTTTACCGGGTACAGAAATTTAATGAATTTCTAAGTGAAATCTTTAAAAATTCATTTTTAAGTTTCTAAGTAAATTTTCACTCATTAAAATATCAATAAAAATTTATTTCTTATTATTATTATTTTAATTATTATATATATATATATATTTTACTATTGTACTAATTTAGGGTCATTACAAAATCATCCTACCAAAGATCTACTATGTGTACCTTATAAAGCTTTGTATGAAGTCATGTTAACGAAATATTGGTAACTATTATTATATGCAAATTCAATCAAAGGTAGATGTTTCTCCCAACTGCTCTTAAATTCAAGTGTACACACACAACTAATCCTTTAAGGATCAGAATTGTCCTTTTAGATTAACCATTTATTTAAGGGTGGGAAAGTTGTACTAAAATGTAACTAAGTACCAAAACTATGTTGGAAAGATTTCCAAAAATGAGTTTTGTATTAAGTGTGATAAAAAATGATAACAAGTAGAATTCCATGCAAAGGAATTATTTGATCAAGATGTAATTAAGTATATTGGGCTGTGGAATAACCAATCTTGATAGGAAGGAAGTGAGTTGACTTTGTCAATCTATCAATTATAACCTTGATTGAATTAGGTCCTTTTTGGGTCTTTGGTAAGCTAACAAGGAGGTCAACGTTGACACTTTCACACTTCCATTACGAAATTAAAAGTTAGTTTAACATGGAAGGCTCTTATTGCTAACTTTTAACTTGTTAATAGGTGAGACATTTCAACACAAATTTTAGCATATAATGTTTCATTCTTCTCCACTAGAAGTTTTGTTGTAGATCTTGATACATTTTAATTACACCTGGATGCATTGTATAGGAAGAACTGTGGACTTGATAAAGTAGTTCATTCTATTCACGAGTTTAGAACCCATAATCATTGTTAGAATCTAATCACACCTTACTCATCAACTATTAAGTCAAAATCTTGATCAATTATTACCTCTTCTTTCAGTAAGAGGTACTAAGGATGCCACTTCTGTGATTCCTTGATTCTTTCTATTAACACATTGATTTGCCACATGAGCAAGAAGTACTATTTGATTATCAACTTGAACATTGGCTATGGTTCTTGATAAAGCCATTACTTTTTATTTTCTTCTATGATAATGGATAGGGTAATCATAATCCTTCACTAACTCTATCCACTTGCATTATCTCAAATTTAAATCTTTAAGGCCAAAGATGTATTATAAGCATTTGTGATTGGTGTATACTTTGCAAGATTTACCATATAGGTAATAACACTAAATTTTTAAAGCGAAAACAATTATAGCTATGTCAATGTCATGTGTCAGATAATTTAACTTATATTCCTTCAACTATCATGATGCATATATGATCACTTTCCTATTTTGCATCAAGATATAACCTAACCTAGTTCTAGAAGCATTGTAATATATCAAAAAACTACTAGATTCGAAGGAGAGTGCTAAAATTAGAGTAGTGGTCAAATAGGTTTTCAATTGTTGGAAGCTATTTTCACAATTATATGACTATCCAAACTTCACTCATTTCTATGTAAGTTTCGCTAATGGGGAAGTTATTTTAGAAAAGCTTTTGATGAATCGATGATAATATCATATCATTCTAAGAAAATTACAAATTTCAAAAATAATGGAAGGTCGAAGGAAAGTTTGAATTTCTTCTATTTTTTAGGGGTCAACTTGAATGCCATCCTAAAAGATCACACTAGAAAGCTAAAATTAACACTTTGAGAATTTCACAAAAAGTTAAAGTTCACAAAGATTATATAGGAAAATTTGGAGATATTGAGTATGTTTTGGTTCATTCTTGGAATAAATAAAGATATTATCATTGAAAATAATTATGAACTTATCAAGGAATCATTTGAAATTTTGATTTATAAGGTTAATAAAGGCTGCAAGAGCATTGAAATGAGATAACGAGAAACTCAGTGACCATACTAACTTTTGAAAACTATTTTAGGAATGTTTTCTTTTTAAATTTTCAACTGATGGTGGCCAAAATGTAAATTGATCTTGGAAAAATATTTAGCATCTTATAATTGGTCAAATAAATCATTAATTCAAGGAAAATGGTATTTATTTTTAATAGTAACTCTGTTTGGTTGCCAATAATCAATACAAAGTCATAACATTCCATTTTTTTTCACAAACAAAACAAGAGGACCTCAAAGAGATGAGTTACGTTAAATGAAACTCTTATTAATTAATTCTCATCATTTGTTTTTTAATTACTTCAACTTAGTATTAGCGTTATTTGATAGAGAGGAATAGAAATAAGATCAATATTAGGAATAATGTCAATAATAAATTTGATTTCATGGTCTAAAGTAGATAGGAATACATCAAGGAACTCATAAACAATCGAAACTTTTCTGATATCAGGAGGATGATGATTGAGATCTTAAATAATAGCAAGTTAGATGGAACATCCATTATGAATAAGTTTTTAAGCTATAAGGCTAGAGATAATTCTAATGATACGATATTCTTTTCTCCTTGAAAGGTAACAAAAGGATTTCTGTCTATAACAAAAGAGATTGTTTTGTTAAAATAATCTATCAGAGCTTGATATTTTGATAACCAATCCATATCTAAGATAATGTCATAACTTACCATTTCCAAGAGAATTAGATCTATAAGCATAATTTGACCATGAATGACCATGGATGTGCACAAGATAACTTCCTCCGAACTAAGTAGTTACTAAAATCT
Source organism: Sindora glabra (assembly GCA_020226215.1). Lineage (NCBI taxonomy): Eukaryota > Viridiplantae > Streptophyta > Magnoliopsida > Fabales > Fabaceae > Sindora > Sindora glabra. The sequence continues at coordinate 39,463,946 of CM035227.1, read as the reverse complement.
AATTTATTAGTGTTGACATAATTAATGAATTTGATAGTTTTCTAAAAGACTTGTTCAATAATGTAGCAAATTTCATAGAAACAAAAATTGTGTAGCTCTAGGATCTATTAAAACATAAGTAGATAGTTTTTAATAAAAAAAAGTACTTGTAGTGATAGCATTAGAGGCTTGTGCCTTCTAATGGGTCAAAGTGTATACTTTCTTTTGGTTTTCTACTTGATTCTTTCCTTTAAGGTTTCCATTACTGCTTGAGCTTTGTAATACTTGAGGCTAGTGAAAAGCTAGTTAATTCATAAATAAATTCAGATGAGGCATTGGGTAATTTACACTAAAGCTTAGAAGATTATCTAGGCAATCCTTTTACTTGCAACTACACTAACCACATTGGAAATAGTGTATATTCATCATATTGCATGGGCTAGGGTATTGGTTGCCACACTAATTACATCTAGACATTTCCCTGTGAAAATTGCTTCAGTTTTGAATCATTTCCTACAAAGTTGGTAAGAATACTTGAAAAAGAGGAAGGTGACAAAAATAATTGGCCTTTCCCTTTAGAAGTTGCATTAAAAGGCTTTCTAGGATAGAATAATGGAGCTAATTTATTTCTTTCATTTTAGGAAAAGTGATGTGGAGGCATTCTTCTAACATTTAATGAGTAACTAAGTTATTCAGACCTATCGCATTTTCTACCAAATTGTGTTTTCCTTTCATCTCTAACTTTGAGCCTATACTCAACTTCTATCACTTGATCAATAACATCTTAAGGGGTAATGTCTTTTAAGACATGCATGACATTGTAGAAATAATTATGGAGGTTGTAGGAAAATTTATGAACTTTTTCTCTCTCATTAGGAATGATATGTCCTATATAGTGAGATAAAAGAAAGAAATGAGCCACGTATTCATTTACGGACATGAAGCCCTACCTTAAGTCTTTAAACTCATAGATTTTATATTCTTTGACATTAGAAGGTAGGAAGTAATTAGGAAACATTTACTGGAAATCAGACCATGTTAAAGGTGATAAAGAAGGATCTCAATCTTTTATTATGCTGGCAAACTAGAAATGAACAACATCTTCAAGCTTATACCTAATAAGTTTTATAATCATATAATCATAATGAGTCATCATTTTGCAATAATGCTTAATTTGAACAAGAAATTAATGGGGATCAATATTAGAGACATATTTAGAGAAATGAAAAGGCTTTAGTTTGTTAAAGTCATAAAAAACTAAGAGTTTATTAGCAAGGATAATTTTAGGTAAAGTTATTTTTGGTTGTCATGACTAAAGGCTTGATCCTCTTAACCCTGATATAGTTCCTACTTTTTCTCCGAATGAAGAATTTACGCTATATTAATCAAGAGTTATTAATAGAAAGCAATAGCCTATAGAGGTATATTTTATTCATTATTATCTTTATGAGCGCCATTATAAGCCTGTGATCCTCTAAATGATCCATTATCCCTTGGATCACTGCCTTTGCAACTATTTGAATTTGCCATAGCCTCTATCTAGAAGAGATTCAAACATTTAGTTAATCTAACATTCCTATACATGATTATTTTAATAATTATTCCTATGGAAAGCTTAACCACCATCACTTTACAAACTTTAGGGTCTGCTGAAATGGTATTGGTGTTATATGTTCTTGAACGTGCATGTACCACTAATATAGTTTCAACCAACTCCTAATAAAGTAGCCATACTCAAATCCAATTAATCCTACCCTAGCCCATTTCCCACTTAATTTTTAGAATCACGCTCTGATACTAATTTTGTCACGACTTGCCTAACTATGATCGAAATGGTTCTTATTATCGGTTACCATCAACCTAACTAGCTAAATTTTGATATCATCACATAAAAAAAATTATTTGTTTGTAGTAAAAAAAGTAATTAATAAATTATTGTTCTGTTTATAACTATCAAAATAATATTTATAGTGGGGGTTAGATTCATAAATATTCTTTATTTATAGATTTCCCTAAAAGGCCCATCTACAACTATTTTATTTCCATTTTCTAATTTTGGTTGCACATTACTAATTTGCCTTGGGTTAGTTGATAGTAATTGTGGAGCTTTATTCTAATCACCTAAAACAATATTGAAAAAAAAAAACTTCACCTTGTGTCTCCCAACATCAATCCTACCTTATCTCAATCTTGTCCCTCTAGATTTCATTTCCTTTGTATAGCAATCATGTGCAAGATTCCTAAATTTTAGTGTATTTAATTTATCATTACCAAATCTTAGCTTAATCATATTGAAGACTATAGTTATTCAGCTATTTGATGCAATCATGATTTTATATATTGTAGCATGATCTTACACATACAAATGAAGTAAACAATTACAATATAATCATAATTAAGTAAAATTTTAGGTTGTACATGTGTTAATTATGCTTCCATTCTTCATTTAATATTTATACACTATAGTTTTAGCATAATTCCCCCAAGTACTTGAATACAACAAGGTTTACAACATAGGGCACTCTAAGACTCAAGTACAATACTTGGTACGGGCTATTGTGTAGGTAGTATTCGAATACCATACTTGAATACTTTAAGATAGTAAGAAATAAGCCTTATGCACTCGAGTATAGTACTTAACTACTACCTTTTTGTACCACTAGCATGGCAATACTTGAGTACTAAACTCGAGTACCACTTAGGATTTTACTAGAAATTGTTTAGGAAAATGTAGAAACCTAGCAACTACTATAGTTCTTCAACATGCAACACACTAATGTTTATCAATATCACACTAAGCATTATATTCATCATTTTTCCCATTCAAAAGCATCACAAAATCATTAGATAACTTTAGTTTGGCTTACTCATCAATATAATCAAAATTTGCCATTTCTAAATTCAATTCGACAAAATTTAAAAGCTTAAAAGTAAGTAGATTACTAACTTACCTTAATTCAAGAAGATAATGCACATGAACCTAGCTTGAACAAAATTTTGATATCCTATTGCATTAAGAACCTTGTTACCATCTAAACCCTAAACATCCTACTAATTTTAATTAGCTCAAAACTACTTAGTATAATTTGTATTCAACATTATGACTTTTAATGTTTATCAATTTTTATATTGAATCATGGTTAGTTAATTACTATTTTTCACATGGGAATAGAATGTTGAAAGATTAAATTAAAGGTTTCTAATTTAATCCTTCAATTCAATTCAACTCAATTCTATTTTCAAATTGATTTTGATTTAGCTTTATAGGTTATAGCGGTTGCTTAATTCTGTTATCTTAATTGACTAAATTATAGATGACTCTCTAGCATAGAATTAATGAATTATTATAAGGGTTCTAAATAATTCAAGGTTAAAAAATTAATTAAAATTGTCAATTATATTTTATCTATAGTTAATCCAGGCAAGGACTTTCAAATCTTTAGATCAATTGTTTTGCTATAATGATTTCATGCCTTTTGTGTTATTTCTATATTCTATTTTTGTTAATGCATTCTATTTAAAATTTAAATGAAAACCCCTCCTTTTAGTTCTATTTGCATTTAATTGATTTTGCTTTATATTCTATATACCATATTGCATATTTGCATTCTATTCTATTTTGCACTTTGTTTGTAATCATAGTAAATCATTATGAAATGATATATCAAGTGGATCACTAGGGGTTTGACTTAGTTGTTAGATATATTACAAAATTTTTATCAACTAGTAATATTTAATTTTGAATATGTTGCAATGTACATGTCAAAATTTTGGCATTATTGTTAAGGATCCATTTGAATTCATCTTTTTTCATCTTTTACTAGCTATATATTGCATAATAGTTCAAACATTCTAGTAAATTTTTTACCTTTGTTAGTGTTTTCTTGCATTTTATGGTATCTATCATTTTTTTGCATTTACTTGCACCCTATTGTATTCTTTAGATGTTGCATATTTCTTCACTTCAGTTCATCATTTTTCATTATATATTATCTTATTTACACTTAACTAGAGTTTTTTTGCTTATTTAAATAAGCAACACACATACTGCCTACCCACCTTTTGATGTGCAAGATTTTTTTCTATATTATTTCCTCCTATATTTTTTGCCTCTTACTACATTACATGTGTTTAATTTTATAAAATTGGTTTTGTTATGTAATTTATAGTTAGTTTTACAAATATTTGAAATTATTCAGTTAATATTGGATTTTAACACTATTTTAAATTTTTAGTTATATCTTGAGTTTTGGATATTAGATTAGAATAATATTTATATCGTTTGAAAGCTTAAAGGATGCTTTATAACTTTCATGTTTTTGTCAAAGCCTAATTCATAAATTTGGAAAGTCTAATTTAACTAAAAAGTTGAAGCCTTATTTTTATCCAAGCTAAGCTAGTTTCAATTTTTAGGCACTATTTATAGCTTCGAAGGTCAAATTAAGGTGAAATTAGTTTTGAACCTTCTTAAAACTAGGCTTATAACTTTTAGATTTTGAGTTTAGTGAAACCACATAGTTTCTATGGTTTTACATTAGGTAGAAGTTAGATTGACGAGATTTCACTACAATAATTCTTATAGTTTATTATGTTGTAAATTATGTTTTAGGCTTTTAAAATTGGAAAGGTCCAATTTTTTATAATCTTAAGAGGCATATAATTCAGGTTCATTAGATTTTAGAGGGTAGGAAGTCAAAGATAGGGTTTTCATGCCTCTAAAAACAAGAAAACACTTTTATAGAATTCTAAACAATAACTTCCTTCTCTAAAAGTTTCTTGTCTTTCAACCGTAGAAGGTTGAGTTTTTGATTAATTCAAGGAATTTAAGACTCATATCTATTTGGATTATGAGATTTTAAGCTGTAATATTAATCTTTTCTAATTGGTTTTCCTCTTTCCCTCATTCTTTGTGTTGATTGATTGAAACATATGGGTTGAATGCTTATTTGGTATAATTTGTGTTTAACCTTTTAGTTTCTAATGTTTATCTATTTTTATATTGAATTGTAGTTAGTTAGTCATGATTTTTCAGGAGGGAGCAGAGAGTGAGAGATTAAATAAGAGGTTTTCTAGTTTAAACCTTCTATTTAGCTAATTTTTATTTTTAAATCAATTTTAATTTGACTTTATGATTATAGTGGTTGCTCAATTCTACTAATCTTAGTTGATCAAATTTTAGATGGTTATATAGTATAGGATTCATAAATTATTGTCAAGGTTTCAGATAATTCAAGGTTGAAAAATTAATTGAAATTATTAATTAAATTGTGATATGTGATTAATCCATATAAGAGCTCTCAAATCCTTGAAACAATTATGTTTTTGCATTCATTTTCTTTCTATATTACTACTGCATTGTTTTTGTTAGTTCTATTAAAATTTCAATTGAAACCCTCCAATTTGGTTCTATTTGCATTCATTCTATCTTGTTTTATTTTTTTGCATATATTCTTGCATCATTCTTGCATTATGTTCTATTTTACTTCTGTTTGTATTTTGTTTTGCATTTTATCCATATTTTTTTTGTACTTTGTTTATAATCATAGTTAATAAATCATTGTAAAAGGATATATCAAGTGGATAATTAAGGGTCCGACTTTGTTATTTCCTTATTTTGCAAAATTTTTATCAACTAGTAATATTTAATTTTGTTTTGTTGTGACATGCATCACCCCTTGAATTGGTGCCAAAGTGATTAGCTCTGATTGGATTGAAAATTTTTGTACTAGTAGAAATTTTTTTTTATCAAGGTTCATGATAACTTGCTAATCATAAGCCCCCTACTTTTTGGCTAAATTCCATTATTTGGAACACTTTTTAAAAATTTTTAAAGATTTTTTATTATATTTTTAGGTTTTGCATGGTTGTAACTTTTATTTTTGTGGTTGTCTTATAATTTTTAAAAATATATAAATAATTAATTAGATCTATTTTGAGTGATTTTTAATAATGTATTAGTATTTTGGTGTTTTTGAATTTCTATAGTTCTATCTAGTAGTGTAGTGTAATGCATGACAAGGAGAATTATTGGTAAATTGTTAGAGTTTGATCTTGAAATAAACAGATGATGTGAAAAATATTTACTATATCATTTCCTCATATTTCATATCTTTTAGTATGTTACATTTGCTTAATTTCACAAAATTGCCCTTGTTTTATGATTTGGGATTTTCTTTACAATGTTTTAAATTTATTCGATTAATGCTAATTTTTTATACTATTTTAGTTTCTTACCTATATCTTAGGCTTCAAATATTTGATTAGGATTATCTTTATACTATTGGAAAGCTTAAAGAAATTTATACAACTTTGATGTTTTAGTCAAAGTCCAGTTTAAATTTCTTGAAAATCATATTTAGCTAAGAAGTTGAAGTACTATTTTTGTCCCAATTGAGCTAGCATTTGTTTTTAGGGCATATTTAGAGCTATAGAGATCTAAATAATGTGAAATCATTATCCAAATCTTTAAAAGACCTAACTCTACAATTTTATATTTATGGTTTATTGAAATTACATTATTTTAGTGGTCTTATATTGGGTGAAAGTCAAACATAAAAGATTTCGCTACTGTAACACTTAGAGTTAATTATTTTATAAAAATAGGTTCTAAGCTTCTAAAAATTAGGAAGATCCCATTCTTGTATCCCTAAGAGACATAGCATTTAGGTTTAATAGGATTTTAGAGTTATAAATTTAGATTAAAGGCAAGAACACAAGGAGACTTTTAGACTTTACATAGAATTCAACAGATAGTTCTTCTTCTTCTTCTTCTAGTTTTCTTGTTCTTCATCAATGAATGGCTAAACTTTTGGAGTTAATTCAAGGATTTTGAAGCTCTTCTCTATTGGATTATGAGATCTAATTTATAATATTGATTTCTTCTAATTAATTGTCTCTTTTCTTAATTCTTTGTGCTAATTTCTTGAAATTGCATGTATTAAATGTTGATTTGATATGATTGGTGTTTGTCCTTGCGATTTTTGATCTTTTGTTTTGATGTTGAATTATGGTTGATTAATCACATTTTTTCATATAGGGGCAGAAGGTTAACAGATTAATTTAGAGGTTTCTAATTTAATTTATCAATTCGACTAAATTCTATCTTTAAATCAATTTTGATCTAGCTTCTTTAGGATTATAGCAGTCACTCAATTTGACTAATCTTAACTGATCAAATCTTAGAAAGTTATCTAGCACATAGTTCACAAATTATTGTTAGGGTTTTAGATAATTTAAGGTTAAAAAATGAATTAGAAAAGTCAAGTACCAAGTGATCTGTAATTAATCTGAACTATAGATTTCAAATCCATGAATTAATTACTTTATTATATTTATTTTCTATCTTACTATTTTACTTTGTGTTTCATTTTGATTAATATAATTTTTTCAATTTCAAACCACAAATTGCCCTAATTTTTTTTTTGTATTTTATATAATTCTATATTCTGTATTCTATCAGCATGTTATTTTCATTCTATTGCATCCTGTTCTAGTTTGTTTTTGCATTTTATTTTCATATATATTTCTTAGAAAAGGATAATATCAAGAGGATTATAGGAGTATCACTTGGTTTGTCTCATTATATTGCATTATTTTTAGCAAATTAGTAATAATTTAATTTTAATGTGTAGCGACGTGCATGTCAGTAAAACTTTTCATTTTCTTTATGGACTAGAAATACATGTAATTATAACATCCTTACCCCTTATTGTGATACTCTAGACAATTCTAATAACTTGGCTAATAATAGGACTTTAAAGGAATTAGTTGCCTTTAATGTTACTTACTAACCTTTAAGCATCCAATATCTTGAACTTGATATCGACTTTGAGTTCAAATCTAGGTTAATACATTTGCTTCCAAGATTTCATGGTCTTACAAATAAGGACCTTTATAAACATTTGAAAGAGTTCCATATGATGTGCTCAACTATGAAACCTCATGGCATTCTAGAAGAACACATCAAATTGAGGGCATTTCCTTTTTTACTAGCTAATATAGCAAAGGATTGGACATATTATTTTGAACTAAGTTCTGTTACAAGCTAGAATGGCATAAAGAGGTTTTTCCTTAAGAAGTTCTTCCTTGCTTCATGAGTTGCTACTATTAGAAAAAACATATATGGCATAAGGTAGCTGAATGGCGAGACATTGTATAAGTATTAAGAGAGAATTGAGAAGCTATGTTCAAGTTGCTCACATCACTAAATTAATAGATAACTTCTAGTTCAATATTTCTATGAAGGATTTTTTCTTATTGATAGGAGTATGATTGATGTTGCAAGTGGTGGTGTATTAGTAAACAAAACTCCTAGAGTAGCTATAGATTTAATAACTAACATGGTAGCAAACTTCCAATAATTTGGCATTAGAATTATAATTACTATTAGAAGTGTGCATGAAATGAGTCTCTCCAATTCAAATTAACAAAGAATAGAGCATAGATTAGATGAATTAATCTCTTTAGTAAGATAACTGGCAGTGGAACAACAGTAAGTCTAAGCTCTTTTTCCTGCTAGACTTTGTAAAATATACTTTTATCCAACTGATCCTACTAATTCTTGCCTATCTTGTAAGATGATAAATATCAACCTCCTCAAGCCCATTTTAGAAAAATATTTTTGTACTAATACCAGTAATAACAACCTAATCAATACCGATATGGTACTAATTTTAGCTAAGTTTAGTATCCTCCTGTTTATAACAACATTTCACCTACTTTTTCTCCTAAACAAATTCAAACTTTAACTATTTCCTAACCATCTTTTGAAGATTTGGTCAAGTAAATGGTTACAAATAACTTGTAATTTTAGAAAAGAATAAAAGCCACAATTACCAATTTACAAACTCAAATTAGCCAATTATCTTCTACCATAAGTGAGCTCAAAACATAAGGTTCTGGATAACCTTTTTCTAGTAATATAAGAGGCAAACAAGTTATGAATGCAACAATGTTTAGGAATGGCAAGCAAGTTGATATGCCTTCATCTTCCTAATCAAAAGCAAGCCTTCAACTAGAAGAGGCCGAGAAACAACAACTAGGAAAAAAGGGAAAATACATGATAAAAGTGAGGTAAATTCTATCCCTAAACCCTCACCTCCCACTAATCCTTCTATTTCCCTTCCTTTTCCAAAAAAAGTTATTTCATCGAAGAAAATTATGGATGAAAAATTAATTTTTTATTCTTTTAGAAAAGTAAAAGTTATCATATCTTAGCTAGATTTGATAAAATAGATTCCAAGGTGTGCTAACTTTCTAAAAAATTTATGTACCAATATGAAAAAATTAAAGGATGATGAGAAAATAGCTACAAGGGTGAATGTGCCTACCATCATTCAAAGAAAATTACCAAGAAAATTCAAAGATCCAAGCATATTCACTATTTCATATGTTATATGGAAAACTAGAATTGAGCATGTTATGCTAGATTTAAGAGTTTCAATTAATGTTATGCCTTTTTCTATTTTTAATACTTTAAATTTGGGACCTTTGGATGTTATTAAAGATGTTTTATTATAGGTTGATGGATTCATTTTTCCAACAAATTTTTACATCCTAAAGATGGAAAATAAGATATTTAAGATTCTTTCCCAAATCCTTCTTGGTTAAGCTTTTCTCAAAATAACAAAAATTATTATTAATGTTTGGAATAGAACATTGACAATAGAATTTGATGGTGTAATAGCCAAATTTGACATTTTTGAGGCAATACATGAACATTTTGTCTTATTTTCATACTTTTAAGCCTTTAGTGCATGATGTTCCTCTCCCTTTGAAATTTTTTATGCTACTATTTTTTATTCTAGTTTTGACATTGCTAGTTTTGATTTTGTTGATTTTAATATATTTGTTCATGTTACTTATAATGATATACTTGTTAAATTTCTTGAATTTGCAAATTTATGGATTGTGTGAAAGACTATGAATATCCTTTTTATGATAATGATATTGAGTGTGCATATGCATGGAGATTTCAACATTTATAGGTGATGAGAATCCTATTATTTCAAAATGTGAAAAAATTAATGATCATAGAGAAATGCAATTTACAAAAATGGTTCCTACCACTAACTTAATACCTTTTGTTAATTTTAACAAATTGAAATGTTTAAAGGAACAATAGTGCTTTCTTACTAATCATTTTGGTTATATTTACTAATTATGTTAAATTTATTATACAAGATGATTTTGAACATTCAAGAAAAGGTGATTTGAAGATAGCATTTGGAGAAATTATGTTAGATGATCCTAATTTTCAAAGGACCTTTTTGATAGATGATATAAAGGTTAGCAATTTGGAAATAATAGAGGTAGTCAGCCATCACATGAATCCTCATTGAAGAAATTAAAGCAATATCTAGTTAAAGACATTGAACAAAGATGCTTTTTGAGAGACAACCTAAGCATTTTAGATTTGCTTTCTCTCACTTTTCTCCTGTAATTTAATTACCTTTTATTTTTCTTAATAATGATGTGTTTTATATTGAGGATAATGTAAAATTTAAGTATAAAAGAAGACTTGTAGGATTTATTTTGTGTTTTCTATCATCATTTTATACTTTTTTAATGCCTTTGAATTAAATAAATAGAAAATATAAATTTAAATAAAAAAGTGTATTTTTCACTTGACTTTAAGTCTTTTTGAGTCAATTTAGTTTTTTTCTATTGATGAAAATTTTGCATTTATCATAAGTAAGATTTAATTGAAGTTAGATATGATTTATAATATTACTGAACGAATGATTTTGCTTTTTGAAATTGATTAGTGTAGTAATAGATTTTGAATTGATAGATTGAATTTTGATAGTGTAACTTTCTTTATGAGATTTTAAGCCTTGTGTTGAGCATTTATGATATTCTCTTTCTTTCTTGTGTGTGATGTTCTTCTATGATTAGTTTATCTAAAATTTACTTTAATTCTTTTTTAGATTATATTTACACATGCATGTACAAAAATGATAAAAGCATTTGTTCTTTGTTTAAACTAAAGGTTTCTAATTTAAACTTTCAATTCAATAGAATTCTATTTTCAAATCAATTTTGGTTTAATTTCTATTAATTTTAATTGATCAAATTATAGATGTTTATTTGATATAGAATTCATAAATTATTGCAGAGGTTTCAAATAATTTAATATTGAAAAATTAATTAGAATTATCAATTATATTTGATTTGTGATTAATCCACATAAGTACTTTGAAATCATTGATCAACTGTTTCTCTATATTGATTTTCTAGTTTTCTATGTTATTTATATATTCTATTTTGTTAATGCATTCTATTTAAATTTTGAATTAAAACCCCCCCTTTTCATTCTATTTGCATTTAATTGATTTTGTCTTATATTTTACATACCATATTGCATATTTGCATTCTATTTGTAATCATAATTAGTAAATTATTGTAAAAGGATATATCAAGTGGATCATTAGGAATTTGACTTGATTATTATTGTATATTACAAAATTTTTATTAATAAGTAATATCTAATTTTGAATATATTATGACACATGTGTCACTTCTTTTATTGTTTTCCTTCAATTTTCTACTCCATTTTTACTTTAATTTTGTTGCATTGTAGATGTGCATGCAAAACAAACACCATATAAATTTTGCTTGGCATATTGAATTTTCTAATTTTCAACTTTCATACATTTTTATTTCGACAACTTTGGTGCCATTAATTGAAGAGAGAAAGAAAGAAATGTTATAAAGGTAAAGAAATGGGCAAACTATATTATATAATGAAGAGAAATTAAAATATTTTGTAAATTTTGCAAATGTGTGATTGAAAACTCCTTCACATTGGCGTTTGAAATTCATCCACATGCAATTTTATAATGAAATATGCAAATATGACATTGGGATTTTACGATCAACAAAACCCACTTCATTTCTAAATATATAATTGTAATCAATTATAATAAAAGATATATCTTGTGTTTATAAATATATGCGCACTTTCAAACTTATGAAATCCTCTTACTTCTATCTGCTATCATTTATCATTTTAATTAATAATATAAAATTAATGTACATTTGTAACTAATTATTATAGTCAATTGGAGTCAAATATTGTACTAAAAAAATAATAACTGATTGAAAAACAAATAGACTAGGTAAAATATGTTTTTCCTTTTCTATTATTGAGAGCTTAAAAAACTACACCAAAAACCATTCAAGTAGGTGTATAGAAAAATTGAAAGAGCACAACTAAAAAAATAAATTATAATAACGCAAAGTTATTATAAATATATTTGCAATTTTAAAGGCATAAATTTCTTAATGACGAGTCAAATATGGTAATCAATCGTAATTATATAAATTTGTTATATATTTATGTCTATAAATATATTTGAAGCTTCAGAGGCATGAATTCCTCTAAATTTTTTGCTAATATTTATTATTTTAAGTAAGTTTAATTACAAAGAAGTCAATTATAATAATGTAAATTTATTGTTGTACATATATGTTAGTAAATATGTTAACAACTTTAAAGGCATTAATTTCTCTTATTTTTCCTTATTATCATTAATTTTTATTAAAGTTTAAATAAACATCAAATATGATAATATAGATATAGTGATCCCTTACAATAATATGGTAATTATTTGTAATAATATAAACTTGTTACACATCTACGTCTATAAATATATTCACATCTTCAAGGTCATAGATTCTTCTTAAGTTTCTCCTATCATTTATCATTTTAATTGAGCTTAATTAGAAAAAAGTCAATTATAATAATATAAGTACTATATATATGTGGATGTTTATAAATATATTCTAAGCCTCAAGGTTATGAATTTTTATTACTTTTCTTTATTGCCATTGTATATCTTTATTAAAGATTAAATATTTGTCAAATATTGTAAATAATTATAATAATATAAAATTATTATAATTAAATATTTATTTTAATCTCTTATAGACAAAAGTTTCATTTCATACAAATAGCAAATAAGTTAGTTGATAACTAATAAATTAGTTAGTAATTAATAAATTAATTAATAGTTAATAATTTATAATTGATAGTTGATAACTGATAAGTTAACTGAAGCATTTCACAAAATTAGTAGTTGAACTATCTGAAATTATAAAATGATATAAAAGGACATATTAATAAAAATAAATATATAATTGAAATGATTTATATTTATCTAAAAATTAAAATATATTAATGCAATTAAGAAGTTTAAAATAAAGATACGATATTTAATATTTAATTAATTATATTTTATAAAATTATAATTACTTAAAATATAATTAATTATATTTTATGATATTATTTATATATATTTCTATATATTTATAATTTAAAATTAAAAATAATTATTTTAAAATTAAATTAATTATATTTTATTAAAAAATATTTATATTCATATTACAAAGGGTATGAGTTGTAAATTAATAAAAAAATAAAGATAAATTTGAAAAAAATTAAAAAGGTAGTAACTTATAACTTATAAGTTATAAGTTACTCTAAATAGTTTATTAAATTAGGTTTATTTGTTTAATAAGTTAGTGTGAGAAATTAAATCAGAGTTTATTTTTTTAATTAGTGCAAGAAACACTTTTAAAGACTAATTTATAACTTATTGATCAGATCAATAAGTTATAAGTTAGTTTATTTATTGAGCGAAATAGAGCTAAAGTTTGTTTCAATTTAGGCCTCAATAAAAATTTAGTCTTAATTTAGTCTTTTAAAGTTGTAATTATCCACTTCCTTAATTTTTTTTTATTAATGGTTGTAATATTTCACTTTACCTCTTGATCCTATGCGTAGAATAATATAATTATCCTACAAAATATTAGAGATAATTTATAAGTTTTTAATCTCTATGTTAATAATAGATAGTTTAGTAAAATATATAAAAACAATATTAAGGCCCATTGAATAGATAAAGATGATTTCATATAAATTTTTTTAACTAAATATATTAATATCGCTTATACACAGGGCATTCTTGATAGATGTAATTGGCTATAAGTCTCAATAAGTTTATAAAAAATGAAATACTTTTCTTTTTATTTTATGATATTTTTCTTATCTCATAAACATATGATTTGGCCTGAATAGCAAAATAGAGGGGGAAATTCTTACTTGCCCATTAGGCACAAAATTTGTGTACCCACTACTATCAATAAAAATTGAGATATACTCGATAATGGTAAGTAAGGAAATTATTGTATTGAATATTTTAATAATAATGAAGTTACAAATTCTTAGTGATAATGGGCACAAATTGAATGCCCCATTGGCAACCAAGAGTTTTTTTATGACAATAAGTTTGAGTCCGTTCACCATTAAAAGAAAATTAATTACATTAACGGAATTTCAAGTTTTTAAATTATTAAACACTCTTCAATTATATGCACAATTTTCATTACCCTAAATAGGGTGTAAAATTTGTATTATGTTATTAGTAATAACTTTTGATGAAACAATATTTATAAACAGTATCAAAAAAATATAAGCATGGGTAAAACGTATAGTATTGCTAAAAATGGAAACAAAATATTAAATATGATTTTCATATTTATTACTTTATAATTAATTAAGGACTAATAATTATATTTTTAACCGATCATTGTACTCGGGTTTAAATACTTTTCAACAATGATTATTAATTAGTACATAACATTAAATATTTATCAATTTCTTACGTTATTTTGTTAAATGTTTTTCTGTTTCAATTATAATTATTGTCAAACATTAACTTTATAAATATTTATTTATGCTAATGTTGACCATTAATATAATTATTGCCAACAATTAATTTTATAATTATAGTTATTTTTTGTTATTATTATTTCTCAATTTTTTATCTATTTAAATACTGATTAGAATAGTTAGTATTTTGCAAGGAGTTTTATATTTTTTTAAATTTTTTCGTGTTTAATAATTTAATGAAGTTGACTCTACATTTCTTATTGAGAAATTACATTCATTATTAGTTATCTAACTTAATTGTAGCATGATTTCATGGGGTGTATATTTTATTTCTTATTTTTATATGTGCTGAAATTTTTAATGGCAACTTATGTACCATGTATGTTTTAGAACAACTAAAAATTATATTATATTATTAATAATCATATATCTCATAAAATAATATTTTTTAAAAATAAAATTAACAAATAACATAAAACTGTGGAATTCACGGAAAAAAATTCTAGCAGTCAATTAAAGCAAATTTTATTAATAATATAAAATTTATTTAATTAATTAAAGATGCCGTTCTGTCCTTAATCTATTTGGAAGGTCATTATCAACCAACAAATAATAAAACTTTCTCATTGAAACTATTATTGTCCCATGTTTCAAACTTGTGCTCATGAGTCCACACGAAGGTAGAATTTATATCTGGAAAGTACACTTTTAGGCATGGAAATTACCTGTCAATACAAAAAAAAGGGATATATAGACAACAAAAAGTCATCTATATAGACTAATTTATCGTTTGTATAGGTATTATAGACGACATTGTTGTCTGCATTGAGTCGTCTGTATAGAATTGTGCCAATTGCAACCTATACAGATGACATTTTTTTTATTGTCTATATAGATAAAGGCTATACAAATCACAAATGTTATCTATATAGGCCAGATTATCGTCTGTATAGCTTAAACCTATACAAATGACATTTGTGGTCTGTATAGCCTAGACTTATACAGACGACATTTGTGGTCTGTACAAGTCTACTCTATACAGATGACATTGTCGTCTATATAGCCTTTAAAATTTTTAAAAAATAAAATTTTTAATATATCAAAATTTGTGTCTATAATTTAAAAAATGATAATCACCAAAAAAATTTAAATCTAATTAAAATATTTAAATTTATATATGTAAAATAAAAATATAATAATTATTTCAAAATATATATGTTTTTAGATATATAAATATTTATATATATGTAAATAAATATATATCTCTCTCTATATATATAAATATAAATACAATTATCCAAAATTTTTATATGATTTTATATAATGAAAGTTTATGTTATTATTTAATAGTTATATAATATTATATAGTAAAAATTAATAGTTTATATATTTTGTTATATCAACATTATTACAAAAATTTTGTGTGTAAATTTTTCTAACATACATGATTAAAATTGCAAAGCAACAATTAGAAATTTTAATCAACAATACAATAATATAACAAAATATACAATAAAATAAATATAAGAACTAATAAATAATTATAAAATGATGACAAAAAAATAAAAAGAAAAAAGAGGACATACTTGAACACCATGGAAGAGCTCCACCAAGAAACACCTCCATTTATGCGTAGGAGAAATGAGAAAAATGGCTTCTAAATGGAAATTTATAAGCAAACTCTATACAGACGACAAAAGTTGTCTATATAGGTATCTTCGGTCATCTATATTACTTTTCAAATTTTAACGTGCTAATTTTTGGCCAATTCTGAAAATTTAAACTCTATACAGACAATAAAGGTCTATACAGACAACAATTGTCATCTGTATAGGTCAAGGCTATACAGACCACACATGTAGTCTATATAGAATTAGGCTATACAGATGACATTATGGTTTGTATATCCCACAGTGTCGTCTTTATAGGTTGAGGCTATAAAAACCACATATGTGGTCTGTATAGAGTTGGGCTATACAAACCACATGTGTGGTCTGTATAGGTAGAGACTTATACAGATGACATTATAGTCTATATAGATCTGGGTTATACAGACCACAATGTTGTCTGTATAGATCTATTTTGGTGGACCTATAGCCCTTGTCTATACAGATAACATGTCTATACAAACGACAAATGTCATCTGTATAGGTTTTTAAAATTTTTTTTAAAAAAATAAAATTTTTGGAGGCCTATACAAACGATTGAGAAAAAAAAACTTTCCATCTTTATTTATATAGTCTTTCTTATTTTCTTATGTTCATATTTTTTTGTTCATCATCACTCTTCTTGTATTACTTGCTTTTGGTTTGATCTTACCATCAAAACAAAAGAGTATATTAAATCTTAGGGGATTGTTTTGGCAAATTTTGTATGAAAAGATGGAATGACCCTTAATGACAGTGAATTTACATGCTTCATGTTACCAATTTATACAAGATATGTGTCATGAGGTAGATAATTTTATTTAAGACTGAAAGGTATGACTTGTGGTAATTAGATCTTATAATGATACTTTGATGAGTTAAGATTAAAACATAAAATCATATGATTATTTTAAGTAATCATGTGACTTTTAATTATATTGTAATCATTACTATCAATGAAAGATCTTATGATTATAACTCACTCCTCTCATATCTCATATAAACAATTACTCTCACTTAATATGCCCTAGACATACTGCAAAATAATTATTAATATATATAATATTTTGATAAATATCATAAAATACAACACAATTATATGCAATTGTTATATTAGAATGTATTTTTATAAAAAAATATATATTCTAAGTTATCAATATATTAATACATCACGTAAGTAAACTCAAAAATTAAATTAAAACTCAGTCCATAAAATTATGCATAACAAATATAAATTGATATATCTTTATTACCTTAAATATTGAAATAATTTTAAGTGATATATTAATGTAGTAAAATATCCATGATTTATGATTTATTGTGAAAGTGAAAGAGCTAAATTTTAACTATTTAATTGAATGTTGATTATTTAAATTAAAACACTTATATGATATTGAATTCGTTAAATGACATCTTAAATGATAATAATTAATATTGATTCTTTAGAAGAAATATAATGGTCATTATTTTTTTTTTTTATATTCTGACAATACATCATTTATCTAACTTAAATACAAAACATAAATTGAAAAAAGAAATAATGTAAACATATAATAGCTTTCATTATATTATATAAGTTAGTGTTATATTTTTTTTATCAAATTTTCTTAATGGGATTAATTTTAATTAATGAGGTTCTAACTAAATTTAAGTGGGACATTGATCCTTGTTAAACAAAATTATTTTTTAGAAAAATATTATATACATATATAAGGAGAAATGTTAAGAAAATATCCTTTCCCCAAATACACATGCATTAGACAATTAAATTAATCAAAGTAGTACAATAACATATAAATAGATTTAATATGGAAAAAACTACTAATGAAAAGAGATCTTCTATGTCATCAAAGATATATATAATGAGTGTGAAGGTTCTTAATTATAATCCTACAATTTTTAAGCTCACTATCCTTATGTATCTTCCAACCTTTATAAGAGTTCTCACATAATCTAATAAGTACTTATATTTTATTTCTATTATATTTCAAGTCATTGACCAATATAAATCTTACAAAAAAATATTGCAAAAAAAAAATTCATCATTAATTAGGGAAATTCTATTATTAAAATATTTAGTGATAGAAATAGTGATGGAAAGTAAGGCAATAGCAAACTATGAGTTTGTAATTCAACTAGTGATGGAATTTTTGTATTTGTCACTAATTTTGTGGACCACGATGAATAATTAAGAAACATTTGAAGGAATTAGCACCACCTTTGTCCATTGTTAAGCCTTATATTACCAATAGACTATCCATTGCTAATTTTAGATTTAATGATGAATTCATCCATTGTTAATTCCATGGCTAAAACTAGCAATCTTTGCAAAATTAGCAGTGTTCTATCTATTTCACTAGGAGGGTGAATAGAAAACATGTTATATTGAACTTTTTTTTAAATCAAATATGCATTTTTATTGATATTGGAGTTGAAATTTATAAAATAAAATTGAATGATAATATTTTATTTCAATTTTATTTTTATAACATAAAAGAAATAAAAAAACAATAGGATCCAATATTTAAAAAAATCAAAGAAATCCTATATAAGTACAAAAATAAAAATATACTAAATCCTAGAAACTATGGATAAAACTAGTGGTGGTCCCCTTATTACTATAGAAATGACATCAAATATGCATAACAACATTAATTTTATTTACAAGAAAATCAATGTATTTAATTGCAGTATATTATTCAATTATTGAAATACAAAGTCAGTTTTTTGATGAAGTAACTAGAGTTAATGATCAATTTTTCATAACTTAAATTTCATTTAAGACATCATTTTTTTAAATAATCGATATTTAATGCATAACATGATGATGAGTTTATAAAATAACCAACATTACTTATTGGTTTTTAAAAAAAATTGAAGAATTCTCTTAAACCTCATTGCCCCAAAAATAGTATTTGAACATAATTATAGAATCTATCAACTTATATGACAATACAAATGGTAACAATAGTATTGAAGCCCTATCTTAATGTCTTTATAATTAAAATTAATATCACAAATATAATAGATTAAAAAAATATGAAGAGTGATACATTTATTTTAGTCTAAATAGTATAAGATATATAACATGTAAATGTTGCAAAAATTAAAAATAATACCTTTAAATGTAAAGAAGGAACTTACATTGTCTTCTAACATTATGACTATTAATAGAAATACTTGTAAATCCTAGAGTGGCAAAACAAGGAGATGTTAGAATTAATGTCATATGTGAAATATTAATAAAATATGCTTTTTTGGAGAGAAATTTATTACTTAACTTGTGCTATTAAACTTTGGTGGAATTATGTGTTGTTCGATTTACCCATGTCATCCTAACCCTTTGTATAGAAATACTCATTAATTTACTTTTCTAAGAAAAAAATTAACTACCTTTTCTTCGAAAAATCCACATCAACCAAAGTTCTAATTAATAAAATCAAGAATAAAGAATCCAAATAAATCAACACAATATAAAACAAATAAATGCTCATAATAAGGTTTAAAGGAGAAATAAGGTGTTTGAACAAAACTTAATGTTAAGAAGAAGATGCTAGAAAGAGTGAAAAATAATTGAACTCAAATAAAAGTGATCTTTATATTGGAGAGAAACTATAGTAGAATTTGTAATATTTCTATAATTTGATTGTTCACTTCGTAAGGCATTCTCTGCTATATATACACAATTTGACACCTTAGACAAGTTTGGAATTTTGACTCTCACCTTTACTTTCATAAGTTTTAAGTGTTGGTGTGTCCTAGAACCAATCATATAGATGATTGAAGTTATACACAATGAATTATGTTTTATTTTAGGCAATTTAATTATTATATTTTATTTTTATAATTTTATTATTATGCCTAATTTATAACTTAATATAATAATTATCCTTGGAATAGCTTCGCTATTCCTAAAATGCCCCTAATCAAGTATTATTATTAAAAAGGATAGTAATAATACATCGAGACTAGCATGTATAGTAACTGATGATTACGAATCACAAATATGTGATATCAAGTCAATACATGAGTACATTGCTAGTGAATAATGTACTGGACTGACCCACTATAAGAATATTGTATAGATAGACGTGTCATAAGTTATTCTCATATGATCACAAATACACATAAACCTTTAACCTGAAGTCACTACGGTTCCCTACATGAGGAATTACTTAATTTAATATTGTCCTATGTCATCTTTAATCAAGATGACAAGTAGGGCATTGATTGGCTGTGTTATAAATCATGTAGAGAGAAGTAAGTGATGTAGATGGAATTTTGTTACTCTTGTATAAAAGAGAAATATCCTTGGACCCCTTGATTGAGTGAAACTTAAAAATGCATGGCCATGCTCAATTGAATTAATATGTGATATTAATAATTTATTTTAAGTCTACTCAGTATAAAAAATATATAAATTGAACATTGACGAGGATGACACATTCCATGCCTCCAGTTCAATTTGGATATTATTACAAAAGGGTTATAATGCAAAACGTAGATCATGTATTAGGTGGATGTCAAATCACAGACATTCTTACTACTTGAATGGCAGTGATGTATTGTTAGATACCGCTTATTATCTATGGCTCAATAATGAGTCATTGTCAACGCAGTAAGAACCTACAGGGTCACACAAAAGGAGTATGAATAAGACAATAATTAATTAGACTTTAATTATATTAATATTCAATTAATTAGATTTATTTTCATGCATATATATATTATTAAGAATAATAAATTCACGTAATATATATATATATATATATTATATGATATTATTTGATATTAAAGTAATATCAAATAATTACGTTATCAGATATTAGATAAATATATTATGAGATAATATTATCTAATGTTAGATAATTAATAGATAAGTCATATCTCTAGGATAAGGATAAAGTGAGTTGTTAAGTGTGATTAGGATTTTGAAAGTATTATCCTAGTAGGACTAGGATTGTGGCTTGCCTAAGTTCTATAAAAGGGGGCTTGAGGGCAGTATATTAGAGACACGCTTATAGACTTCTTAAAACCTAAAATCTCTCAGAAAAAATCAAAATTCTAGTTCCTAGAGAAAGAAACGCATCCTAGTAGATTCGTGGAGGGCGGGAGGTCGTTGTTCACTTTGTGTGGATACCGTAGAGACGCTGTACCTTTCGGCCGATGTTTGATTCATCCGCTCTCAAGTTTTGATCAGTAAAAACACGAGTGCCCAATAGGTAAAATCCTAATCATTGATTTAAGCTTTTTGCATGGATCCTAGGTAGAATTTGGATCAAAATTTTGAAATTTCGCTACATGTAATAATCCGAATTCCTAATAGTGGTATCAGAGCTAGGTTGCAAAAATATAGTTCTGATTATGTGTTTTACCGTCTTTGATGAATATTTATATGATAAATACACGTCAAATCTATTTCAATTTAAATTAGAAGTTACACGTTTTGATGAATGTTTATGTGATAAATTAATATCAAATCAGTTTCTTTTTAAACTAGATATATATGAGATATATGCAAACTCGTGCATGATTTTGATTTCATAGATATATATATGATATATATGATCTGAATTTCGAATCTGATTATCAATTGATGAGATTAATTGTATGAATATGATCATGCATTTTTTTTTCTTCATATTCAAATCTATTTATGCGTAATTCTGAGTTTTCAAATGATAAACACTTGAATCTGTTCTAAACATGTGATGTTCTCTATGTTTAAAGCATATAACCTAGTCAGCACAGAATTAATATGATTAATTCTGAATCTGTAAAGACTTGTTTAAATTTGTTTAATATGATTAAGTTGAATCTGGTCTATGAGGTATATGTATGCTTTAATTTATTTGAACATGGCTGGATCTGTTTTGATATGATTAAAAATTATTCAAAGTGTTCAGACGTAAATCCTATTTTGAAACTATGAATTGAATGTCAATTATATAATCGAATTGTTTGACTTAGGGTGTGTCAACTGTTGGCAAAATGAATTGAAATTTGATTGTTAGATGAATTTAATTTTTGGCCCGGGGGACTCTGCCCTCCACACCCCCTGGCAAGGGGCTCTGCCCCTTTGACCCCCGCCTACTAATCGGCTAGCGAGACCGTCGTGCTAACTTTGTGTAGCGTTCAAAAATAATTTTTGTTCTTAAGGTGCTATTTTAAAACATGATTTTATGATGACAATGTTATCAAATATATATGTCAATTATCTTGCTTATCTTGGTTACATATATTTCTTAGCAATTATTACATATGATGCATAAATATGTTGCATAGTATGGCCCTTGGAGTTTTTATGGATGGATTTTAAAATACGACCTGTGTGTCGTGTCTTCTTCTATTTTTCTAATGTATATTCTTTTCTCATCTCAATTCCCCCCGAATGTAACTCGGGGTTTCTGTTGTAAATTTGTAATTGCAATAGAGTATTCTTTGCTTGGAACAAGGAGAAGCTAAGGAGCTATGGGACAAGAAGAAGCTAAGGAGTTAGTTAGGAATGTCATTAGAAAATAGAATTTTGGGCCATACTATGTGACATTTTGATTTCTTTATTATGTGATGATATTGATGAGCTTGCATTTATTATGTGATAGAATGTGTTCCTACTATGTGATAGTTCTATTCATTGCATGATATACGATATATGGTAGTCTATTTTATTCATTTGCTTTATATGATATATGAGATATGCTAGATATATTGCATGAATAAATAGGCTAGTTATGGTGAGATCTAATAATAATTAAGTTAAAATCCCTCATCTAAAATACTAAGTCAGTAATAATTAATGATGCATTCCAATGTTTGGCACTCATCAAGGCCTCGATCGACATAAGGTAGGTTTGCCAAAGCAAGGTACCTCGTTTATCTTGGTGAGATGTGACTGGATAATAGTGATATCCGAATGTCAAATATTGGATCCAACTTAACTAGGATATCTCAATAGGATTGAGACCTAGAGGCATAGAGTTGGGCTTTAGTTCATAAGATGGACTAGAATAAGTGTTGTTCACCTAACTATCTAAGAGTTATATATGATACAATTGGCAAGTGTTGCTTACCTGAATAACTAAGTTTTAAGTGATTAGTTAAAGCTAACTTAAGGCTTGGTGAAATATGGATCTTAGCCCACTAGAAAGCTTAGACAATATAACTTTCTGAATTAATAGTGAGGGCTATTAATTTGAATGAAATAGTGGGAGGTACATTTAATAAAAGACCTTATTAAATATTTTAAATTTAATACTTACTTTGCATATTTCTGTCGTAGATAACCAATGGCTAATACATCAAATAACTTATCACTGCGATCGGTCCTTGAGAAGGACAAACTGAATGGGACAAACTTCCTGGACTGGTATAGGAATTTAAGGATAGTCCTCAAACATGAGTGCAAAATGTATGTCCTAGAGGAACCTGTTCCTTAAGAACCTGAAGCTACTGCCCCTCAAGCTCAAAAGGAAGCTTATAAGAAACATCATAATGATGCATTAGATGTCGGTTGTCTCATGTTGGTTACCATGGACTCTGAGCTCCAGAAGCAACATGAGAACATGGAAGCTTATGACATGCTTAAGCATCTTAAGAAGCTTTATGAAGGCCAAGCTCGGCATGAGAGGTTTGAAGTGACAAAAGCCTTGTTTTAGTGCAAACTGGTAGAAGAAAACCCTCTTGGGCCTCATGTACTCAAAATGATTGGGTATGTTAAGAACCTTGAGAGATTGGGTGCTCTGCTAGGTCAAGAGTTGGCCACTGACTTAATTCTGCAATCATTACCATAGAGTTATGGTCAATTTATCATGAATTACAACATAAATGAAATTGACAAACCACTGCCAGAATTGTTAAGCATGTTAAGAACTACTAAACAAAATTTGCAAAAAACTAAGCCTAATACCATAATGATGGTTCAAAAGGGCAAAGGAAAAGGAAAAGGCAAAGCCAAAAATAAGAAGGATTCCAAATCCAAAGGCAAGCCTAAGTCTAAATCCTCTACACTGAAACCAAAAGAGGGTGTGGCTAAGGAAGGGACATGCTTCCATTGCGGTTAAACCGGACATTGGAAAAGAAATTGTAAGGTCTATCTGGAAGATCTGAAAAAGAAGAAGGGAAGTGAGATTTCCACTTCAGGTATCTATGTTATAGAAATTAATGTTTTAACTTCTACATCTTGGGTATTAGATACCAGATGCGGTTCTCACATAAATGTGCAGGAACTACAAAGGAGTAGGACTCTAACTTAAGGCGAAGTTTACCTACAAGTTGGCAATGGAGTAAAAGTTGTTGCGCTAGCTGTAAGGACATATTATCTATCTTTACCTTTTGGTTTAGTAATAGAATTAGAGGATTGTTATTTTGTGCCTACTATCAGCAGGAATATTATTTCTGTTTCTTGTTTGGACAAGAAAGGTTTTTCATTTATAATAAAGAATAAAAGTTGTTTAGTTTAATTAAATGAAATGTTTTACTGCAGTGCACAAATGTTCAATGAGCTCTATATTCTTGATCTTGAAATGCCTATCTATAACATAAACACTAAGCGATTTAAATCAAATGATTTAAATCCAACCTATCTCTGGCATTGTCGTTTGGGCCATATAAATGAGAAGCACATATCCAAGCTCCATAAAGATGGATTCTTGGATTCATTTGATTTTGAATCATATGAAATATGCGAATCTTGTTTGCTAGGAAAAATGACTAAAACACCATTCACTAGACACAGTGAAAGGGCTAATGATCTATTAAGTCTCATACATACTGATGTATGTGGGCCTATTAGTTCACTTGCTAGAGGAGGTTTCCAGTACTTCATTACATTTACTGATGATTTTAGTAGATATGGATATGTGTATCTTATGAAACACAAATCAGAATCCTTTGAAAAGTTTAAGGAATTCAAGAATGAAGTGCAAAACTAACTTGGTAAAAGTATTAAAATACTTCAATCAGATCGAGGTGGAGAATACTTAAGCCAAGAATTTGATGACTATCTAAAGGAGTGTGGTATAGTATCACAACTCACTCCACCTGGAACGCCACAATGGAATGGTGTTTCAGAAAGGAGGAATCGTACCTTATTAGACATGGTACGATCTATGATAAGTCATATAGATCTTCCAATTTCCTTTTGGGGGCATTTTCTAGAGACAGCTGCTTTTACGCTCAATTGTGTTCCCTCTAAAACGGTTCAAAAGACTCCATATGAGATATGGACTGGGAAACGTCCCAGCTTATCTTTTATGAAGATTTGTGGTTGCGAGGCCTATGTAAAACGTCAATTTTCTGATAAGTTGGGACCCAAATCGGACAAGTGCTACTTTGTAGGGTATCCTAAGGAAACTAAGGGATACTATTTCTATAATCCTAGTGAAGGCAAAGTGTTTGTCGCATGAATTGGTGTTTTTCTGGAAAGAGAATTTATCTCTAAGAAAAACTATGGGAGGAAAGTAGAAATCGAAGAAGTGCGAGACTCACAAAGTAACACTAAACCTATAATAGAGCCTGAAAAAAGATCACAAGATGTTATGGGTCAAGAACTAGCTCAAGTAACACAAGACCCACGTAAGTTTGGTAGGATATGCCATGAGCCTGAGAGATATGGATTTCTTGTAACTCAAAATGGCGATGTTTTGCTTATGGATCAAGATGAGCCTACAAATTACCAAGAAGCTATAAAAGGGCCAGACTCTAAGAAGTGGCTTGAGGCCTGAAATCTTATATGGATTCCATGTATATTAACCAAGTATGAACTTTGGTTGATCCACCTGAAGGGCTAAAACCCATTGGGTGCAAATGGGTTTTCAAGAAGAAAACCGACATGGATGGTAACGTACAAACCTTTAAGGGACGATTAGTCGCAAAAGGTTATAGGCAAGTTCATGGTATAGACTATGATGACACTTATTCCCCAGTTGCTATGCTTAAATCCATTCGAATTTTGCTTGCTATTGCAGCTTTTTATGATTATGAAATCTGGCAGATGGATGTCAAAACTGCTTTTCTTAATGGAAAGCTCCTCGAGGATGTGTACATGACACAGCCCGAGGGTTTTATCATTCCTGAAATTGCTGGAAAGGTATGTAAGCTACAATGATCCATTTATGGATTAAAGCAAGCTTCACGAAGTTGGAATCTTTATTTTCATGAGGCAATCAAAGAATTTAGTTTCATAAAAAATGAAGATGAATCTTGTGTTTACAAAAGGGTTAGTGGGAGCACAATTATTTTTCTTGTATTGTATGTGGATGACATACTACTCATCGAAAATGATATCCCTACACTACAAATAGTAAAGACTTAGTTAGGGAATTATTTCTCGATGAAAGACTTAGGTGAAGCTACCTATATAGTAGGTATTAAGATCTATAGAAATAGATCGAGAAAATTGCTTGGCCTAAGTCGGAGTACATACATAGATAAAGTGTTAAAATGGTTTAACATGCAAGAATCTAAAAGAGAATTTTTGCTTATGTCGTATGACATAAATTTGTCCAAAGCTTTGTGTCCTTCGACACAAGATGAGAAGGACCGCATGAATAAGATATCATATGCATCAGCAATTGGATCTATCATGTATGCCATGATATGTACTTGTCCTGATGTCTCGTATGCTTTAAGCATGACGAGTAGGTACCAGTCAAATCCAGGTGAACCTCACTGGACTGCTGTTAAGAATATCCTTAAGTACTTAAGAAGGACTAAGGATTCATTCTTAATATATGGAGGAGAGGAAGAACTTGTTGTAAAAGGTTACACTGATGCCAGTTTCTAATCCAACAAGGATGACTTTAGATCACAGTCAGGTTATGTATTTAGCCTAAATGGTGGTGTTGTGTGCTGGAAGAGTTCAAAGTAGGAAATAGTGACTGACTCTACTACAGAGGCTGAGTATATTGCAGCATCTGATGCGTCAAAAGAGGCTGTTTAGATCAAAAAGTTCATTACTGAACTTAGCGTTATTCCTAGCATTGCAAACCCAGTGGAACTCTATTGTGACAACAATGGAGCCATTGCACAAGCCAAGGAACCCAGATTTCACCAGCGATCCAAACATATACTTAGGTGATTCCATCTTATTCGAGAAATCATCGATAGAGGAGATGTGAAGACATGCAAAGTACCAACTGATGATAATATCGCCGACCCATTAACAAAGCCTTTAGTGCAGAAAAAGCATGATAGTCATACTATGTCACTTGGTATTAGATACATGAGTGATTAGCTCTAGTCCAAATGGGAGATTGTTGGTGTGTGTCCTAGAACCAATCATATAGATGATTGAAATTATACATAATGTATTATGTTTTATTTTAGGCAATTTAATTATTATATTTTATTTTTATTATGCGCAATTTATAACTTAATATAATAATTATCATTGGAATAGCTTTGCTATTCCTAAAATGCCCCTCGTCAAGTATTATTATGAAAAGGATAGTAATAATACATCGAGACTAACATGTATAGTGACTGATGATTACGAATCATGGATATATGATATCAAATCAATACATGAGTACATTGCGAGTGAATAATGTACTGGACTGACCCACTATGAGAATATTGCATGGATAAACGTGTCATAAGTTATTCTCATATGATCACAAATACACATAAACCTTTAACCTGAAGTCACTACGGTTCCCTACATGAGGAATTACTCACTTTAATATTGTCCTATGTCATCTTTAATCAAGATGACAAGTAGGGCATTGATTGGGTGTATCATAAATCATGCAGAGGGAAGTGAGTGATGTAGATAGAATTTTGTTACTCTTGTATAAAAGAGAAATATCCTTGGGCCCCTTGATTGAATGAGACTTAGAAATGCATGGCCATGCTCAATTGAATTAATATGTGATATTAATTATTTATTTTAAGTCTACTCAGTATAAAAAATATATAAATTGAACATTGACGAGGATGGTACATTCCATGCCTCCAGTTCAATTTGGATATTATTACAAAAGGGTTATGATGCAAAGCATAGATCATGTATTAGGTGGATGTCGAATTACAGACATTCTTACTACTTGAGTGACAGTGATGTATTGCTAGATATAGCTTACTGTCTATGGCTCAATAATGAGTCATTGTCAACGTAGTAAGAACTTACAGAGTAACACAACAGGAGTAGGAATAAGACAATAATTAATTAGACTTTAATTATATTAATATCCAATTAATTGAACTTATTTTCGTGCATATATATATTATTAAGAATAATAAATTCACGTAATATATATATATATATTATGTGATATTATTTGATATTAAAGTAATATCAAATAATTACGTTATCAGATATTAAATAAATATATTATGAGATAATATTATTTTGATATTTGATAACTATATGCAATTATCTAATATTAAGATATTTATATTATGAGATAATATTATCTAATGTTAGATAATTAATAGATAAGTCATATCTTTAGGATAAGGATAAAATGAGTTGTTAAGTGTGATTAGGATTTTGGAAGTATTATCCTAGTAGAACTAGGATTGTGGCTTGCCTAAGTTCTATAAAAGGAGGCTTGAGGGCAGCATATTAGAGACACGCTCATAGACTTCTTAAAACCCAAAATCACTCAGAAAACATCAAAATCCTAGTTCCTAGAGAGAGAAACGCATCCTAGCAGATTCGTGGAGGGCGAGAGGTCATTGTTCATTCTGTGTAGATACCATAGAGATGCTGTACCTTTCGGCCGGCGTTTGATTCATCTGCTCTCAAGTTTTGATCAGTAGAAACACAAGTGCCCAATAGGTAAAACCCTAATAATTGATTTATGCTTTTTGCATGGATCATAAGCAGAATTCGGATCAAAATTTTGAAATTCCGCTGCATGTAATAATCTGAATTCCTAACATTAAGAAGATTAAATGGTGTTGTTTAAGTATTCCATATTACTTATAAACTAAAACTTACGTATTAAGCTTTATGATAGATCTACTCATTAACATTGGTTGTATGATAAAATTGATGTGAAATTCTGCCTTATTTCAAATCGAAATGGCCAAATGCAACAATCATATATATAAGAATAAAACTAATTCAATTATGCACATCATATGCATTAGAATTTACAATTTATATATACATCACACACACACACACATATTAAACCAGTATTCAAAATATAACTTACTTTAAGTAAATTAGTAGTATTGAAAACAATATTTTTATTATACAATTAAATTACAACAAATTAAATGTAAATAAAATAAATGAGAAAGAATACAATCTATTATAAAAATATATCCTTCTATTTTATTAATTTCCATATCACTACATGAATATATACAATGAAAAAAAATTGTTATTTGTAATGAACAATAAACTTTTCATTTACAATAAACATATACAACATCGTTACATAAATTGAAAGGAAAATTGGTTATCCTTTGTTCATAATTTTCTTTTATTGCTTGATACCTTTTGAGGTTTTATCTATCAATCCTAAAGTGGTTAATTGCTTTATTTGCTATAAGACTTAAAATGTTCTTAGTTTTCAATACAAGAATGGCCATATTGCTTACTCTATATACATCAAAGTTTGACAGAGCACATAGAGCAAGCAGTATGTCAATTCTCACAATGAAACATAAGGAATGTCAAGGACTTATAGTAAATGAAGCAATTAAGCAAAAGTATTGGATGGAATATGAGGACAACACATGCTATTAATATTGTATAATTAGAAATACTTCAAATCTTATTAAATATTAAGACAACTTCTAAGAATGAGATAAAAAGTATAGATCATAATATTCAATATTGAGAATGAATTAGAATCTCTTGAAGTTTATTTCAAGGATTTGTGTTTGCACTTCAGCCCTGAATATAATCATTCTACAAAGAATTTGGAAGGATTCTTGGTTGAAGTCCTTTTAAATGCTTTGTATAATTCCTATGTTTATAGTTAAAGTATGATACAAGTTCTTGTAAAAAACTTTGAACAATTTTATAACCTTCTAAAAGCATTGATTTTTGAAATCTATCAATATAGAATGCTTCTGAGATGAAGGGTGTAGAGTGTAGTATTAAAATTACTTGGGTTATTGAGAAAATCTAGGAATATCTTAGGCTTCCTTTTAAGGTATGGGTACAAGTCGTTGCAAGAAGCTCTAAAAGTACCTTGGACTTTTCAAATAGCCATGGTAATGCCAAATACCAAGATTTACACCTCCTAATTTAGAAGCCCTCTTTTTTATGGAAAGAGATCTATCTTGAAAGATTACCAGTTTGTTAGCAAAGAGAGCTCCATTTACAAGTTAAGAGCAAAATAATTAGATATTGTTTATTAATTTAAAATAGATGTCATAAGTTTAACTATATGTTTGATTGCAATGACATAAATTAGTTAAGTACTAAAATGATGTATAAATTATTGACGAACTATCATGACAATTGAAATGACTTACATGATGATCATCATAAAAAAAACTAACATTGTAATTTCCTACTGATGAACTATCACAATGATTGATATACACATTACATGATGGACACAATAAAAAAACAACATTGCAAGTTCCTTCATAAATTTAGTTTATGTAATCATCTTGAGTTCCATGCATTTATACTTTTTCATAAATGCAATTCATATGTTTTCAATTTCATTCATTTAAACTTCTTCATAAATGACATTCATTTAGATATCTTTTGTTTAGAAAATGCTTAGAATTTATTATGCATTGGTAAATATTTGTTACATGTTAACTAGCAATATGTGTACTTTTATATGTCAATTATGATAAAAAAATTATCGTGTTATCATATTAAATCATGTTGGCTTTTATAAACAATTGACATTATTTAGCATTATTTTTTCAATATACAACTTTTTTATGTTGAAGTGCTTCACTAGATTTTACAATATCGAGTGAAATATGAGGATAACACACCCATCAATATTACATATCAAGAAATACTTTGAATTTTAAAACAAAATAACTGTGTTAGATAAAGGATATCATTTTGCCACCTAAACTATTTGATGGAAAAATAATTATCTATTTAAAAATAAAAAGATATCCAAATAGAGAAAGTTGCAAACATAAGAAAAGAAATATATAAGAAAGGAGACAATGATAAATTATGAAATTGTTGTTTTATTTATTCCTATAAGCTTCTTAACATCATTATGTTGACAAAATACAATTTCATAGTAATATATAACTTTTAAAAAGAAAAAAAAGATTATGTACTATTCTATTCTTATTGCCATTTTTTATATCAACCCTTAGAGTCATTAACTAAAAACCACTCTTCAATGTATATTAAATTTAGATATTGGTAATTTGTAGATCTAAGTGATACACTTGCCTCTATTACTAATATTATCCTTTGTTTGAGGAGGAGGACAATAGCTTTCCTACCATCTCATTTGACACATTCAAATGACAATGGATAGAACAATAATAATCAAATTCTATAATGTTTCTAATTATGCTAAATAAAATGCTAGGGGAACAATTTTCCTCCTCCTTAAACAAATGCTAGAGTAAAATAATGGAGGTTGAGGCATCATAAAGATGTTTCGAATAGAAAGTAGAGCAAAATTTATAAGCAATACATGATATTACATGGTATATCTTTTACATATTAGTTATTTGAAAAACTAATGTTGTAAGTGATAACCTGATATATCACATAGTGCATTTTAAATGAGTAAACTATTAAAATACAAATAATCTTTACAATTTCTAATAATAATGTAAAGACAAACATTAATTGGCTTAAGGTAACCTATAAACATCAATTTTCACATACAACCAATGTCTAAAATACTTATAATTTTCCAATAACATCTTAATTACTATCAGTAGTTGAATATTGACATTCCTTTTAGACATTTGTTTCATGTGACACTAACAATTAAAATACAAATTTTGTTTGCATTTTCCAATAAATAGAAATATTACATTCATTTAAACATTGAATGTAAATAAATATCATTATCTTAAGTTTTATTGGATAGAAATTTCATCTCTTATTAGAAAATAAGTCTTTGTAATGTCTACTTATTATGTTATACAACATAGTAAGTCACACTTATTTACAAAAATGTCGCCACTTCACATTACTATAGATTTACCTTTTAAAGTTGGCATATTAACATCAATTAAAATAAAAACTTGATGTATACAATGGCATGGTGATAATTTTTGTAAGTAAATACAACCTATTATGTTAGTTCATAGTTCAAATAAAAAACCAACATAAAAAAATAGTCATTTTTTCTTCCCACGAGATTTTAGACATCAAGTTATAAAATAATTAATGTCTAAAGTCATATGAGTATTGCCATTTTTTGAAGATATATGGACACTTTAGACATCAATTTATTAAAAGATCGTCATCTTTTCTTCTCACGTGACTTTAGATATTGGTTCATAAAATAACTAATGTCTAAAGTTATAATAGTGCCATTTTTGAAAATACAAGGACACTTTATATGTTGATTTTTTGAAAAATAGTTGTCTTTCTTTTTCGTAAAACTTTAGATGTTAGTTTCTATAATAACTAACATCCAAAGTTATGTGAGCAATGCTATTTTTAAAAATAAAAGGCAACTCTAGACATCAATTCTTTAAAAAATCATTATCTTTTCTTCCCACGAGATTTTAGAAGTTAATTCTTAAAATAATCAATGTTT
The DNA here is from genome assembly GCA_020226215.1 of Sindora glabra. Lineage (NCBI taxonomy): Eukaryota > Viridiplantae > Streptophyta > Magnoliopsida > Fabales > Fabaceae > Sindora > Sindora glabra. The sequence goes on along the minus strand of CM035227.1, from coordinate 39,430,971 downwards.
AAAGTTATACCAGTAGTACCATTTTTGAAAATATGAGGACACTTTCAATGATTGTTCTTTAAAAAAAATTATCATATTTTCTTTTCATGAGACTTTAGACGTTAATTCATAAAATAAGTAATATATGAGGTTATGTGAATGGTTCCATTTTGAGCTATAAAATAAACTAAATCCTTTTTTTCTACATTATCATTATTACTCTCTTTTTATTTGTTTCCAAACTCCTAAGCTCAATCTTCATCACTATCTAGCTCTTTCTATAAAACACTTGAACTCACTCCATCCATCACCATATGTTAATGAGCTACCAATGCTCTTTTAACTAACATCAAATATAAAGCGAGCTCTAAACATAAGAGATGTCTTTCTTACTTCTATTTCCCAAATCTATGTATCTTCCATTTCTCTAAGTTTTTAGCATAGTTTTTGAAGGGATTTTTTCTTAAGTTTTCTTTATATAAATTATATGGCTATTTTTAAGTTTTAGATGTTTATTTTATATTTGATAAAATGTTACAACAAAGATTGAAGACGGCAAACAATGATGAAAAATTCTTATTGCATAAATTTTTTAAAAGATTTTTATTTGTATTTTCTTTATATAACTTCTTAGGTTATGTTTAATTTTTAAATGTTTATTATGTGTATGACAAAATGTTGCAAGGAAGTTTGAAACTTGCTAACAATGACAAAAGATGGAGAAAAAGTAAAAACAGTCCATGAAAATGGTCATTTTTTGCAATTCCAAGAGGAGCAAAATCCCATTAGGTTTTTACAAATAGATAGATCTTAAAAAATTACATGAAACTAATATAAAATTTTCTCAAAAATGGACAACCAAGCACAAAATTATAGTCTTTCAATGTATTAATTCAAAATACATATTTTTAATGGGATGTTAGGTTTATTCAATTTTTACCATTAATATTTTAGTAGGACATGAAGAAGCGACATTAAAATAATTATTATGCAAACATTTCATGTTAGTTTTTTTTATTAAAATCTGTAAAATGTAATAAATTAAAATATTTTTTTAAAAAAATATACATTGGTTTCTTATAATAATTATGTTAGTTATACACCGATGTTATTACCTATGTTGCACAACAAATCAAAATTAACATTGAATATGATGGATATTTAACATTGTTTGTATATAAATTAGGTAAGAACTAATGTCAAACCCCTAAAACAATCTATATTAAAGGAATAATCTATAGTAATGCCATTATTGACATCGATTTTCTCTATAATTGATATTGATATATCAATGTTAAAGGCTAATTCTGTAGTAGTGTCTTGGTTGGTGGAGGTAGAAGTGCCATACCACCTTACTAGGTCAGATTTGCTAGTATGTGTCTATCCTCTTCAATTTGACCAAGCACATTTAGGCACATTTTGAAGTCACTACTGCATCATTGTAATAATCAATCATATTATCGCAAGTTGCTCCTTCTATTGCTTGGCAATGCTCTGTAGCTTCTTTAACTCAAGTTGCAAGTTTGATTTAACAATGGAAAATGAAGGCCTAGTAACCTTGTGTGCTTCTAATCAAATGTTATAAATGTAACCCTTTTTGTTTCAACTACTAGCTACCTCTCCAAGATCAAGATCTTGTCAACCTATATAGGTAATCCCTTACCACCATTAGCAAATGCCTAGGAAAACCACAACTTCACCATCTTGGAGTACTTTTCCTTTAAAATTTGAAAATGGAACAATTTTTAAGGATAAAATCTACAATGTCATGCATATAACAAACAACAATTAAATCTTACCTAGGTTTTCTTAGCTATCTTCTCTACAAATGCTTGGTAATCCCTTAAAGTACGATGAGTATGAGTGTAGAGGAACACCTTCAAATTAGTAAGCATTTGGCCTAATTCCTTCACCTAAAATATGATAAGAAATAAAATAAAGTTAAGGTATGTAATGAATGATTAAGCTAAAACTAACATTTTAAGGCTTTTTCTAGTGGTAGATGCTCTATTCCTTTTGTTGACCTTTTATTTTCTCTTCAACTCAATATCTTTAACCTACTTCCTTTTTATGTCCTAAAAAATGTTCCTAGACATCCACTTGAGCTTTTTTGGCAGGCCCTTCCCCACTCAGTCCATCATGCCTTATAATTGGTTATAGTCTTGTGAGGAAAATTCTATTTTATCATGTATGCATCCTTAGGATGTCATTTGTACACATCTTTCAGATATTGAATAAATCAACTTAAATGCTAATAATGAAAGTATAAAATTATAAATATGAATACATGATGATTAGAATATAAAATATAAATACAAATTCAAGTACATATTACACTAAAAAGTATAAAAAATATTGTTCACTACCCGAGACATTAGTCTTTTTATCCTTATAAGATGCTAATGTAAGTGAGGGCTAGCTCAATTATTTCCCTAATAGGACTATAGGTAAACAAGCAATCAAACTACAATTAAATGCAATCAAATACACCAATGTAAATTTGATGCAATGTTAAACATTCATACAAATCAAGAAAATTTAATAAGAATTATTACAAATAAATATTTGAATGCAAACTAATATGTGCCAATCATTTTCTAGATGCACCCAAATTTAGCCATCAACTAGGTCCTTACCTTAGGGATTTGGTAAAGGATTTTTTAGATATAGAGTCGAGTATTGTGCAACCTACTAATTAGCATTCTAGGCAAAAAGATTGGAAGAGGTATGATGATTGGTCAGAGGTGAGAAAGCTTGGGACTCTGCCTAAGTAACTATAAGGATATTTGTAGCTTGATCATGGGTATGAATGGGCACACATTGCTTAAATCGCATCCCTTGAAAATACAACTACCATCTCTGCTAGGAGTTAATTTATAGGATCTACGTGAACAAGTGGACATAGTACCTTATAACATTGACCAAATGAAACAACTCATTAATAAAGACTAACTAACACAAAAACAAACAAAAGCTTATGATAAAGAAATAGAAAAGATGAATAAGACTAGAGATAAAGAAACCAATAATAAAAATAAAAAATCAAATATTTAATACAATTTAACCACCTAACTATAAAGCATTTTATACTCTTCACTTTTCACTCTTAATAGTAATTTTACTAAAACTTATCCTTCAAGCAACATTTAACCAAACTATACAACATCTAAGCAAACTAAAGCCAAACAAGGGATGATGTCATATAATTATGAGCAAGCATTTAAATGAGAGGATTAAACACTCTTAATTTATCTTATAGGCTACCTAAATTATCTAAATTAAGTCTGCTTGCATTCGAAGGCAAATCTTATAAGAGAGGTGGCTTTCCAAACAGTTCTCCAAATGTAATAACTTTTGAAAGGAATGCACATTGTGTATTTATTAGATAGGATCTTATCATTTAATTCATATTACAAAAAAGCTACAAAATTAAATGGTTTCCTTCATAGTGAATGTTATAAATGAAATCAAAATTTGAAATCCCCTAATTTATGGATGAGTTAAATCTAACTTAAAAAGTTTGAAATTATCCCACTTAACCCATTCGTGTCAAATTAAAGTAATAAGCATTGCCAGTTAGCATATCAATTAAGTATGAGTATGGTATCACACTAATAATAGTTATTATAATGGTATGCCTATTAAATTAGGTTACTTATGTTAGATGAAAACCCATTTAAGTCACAAAGATGCACTCAACAATACATGAAAAGAAAATGTTTAGAGGCTAATTTTTTAATTGTTCTTGCATCTTGTTCTTTCTCTAATATTAGTATTATAAGTATGCAATATGATAATTCTAACAACATGATGTAGGGTTCTAATATGAGATTGTATTACAAGTGCTTCATATGAATTGGATAAAATTGTTTTTAGTATTGAAATCCAAATTTAGTTACATAGGAAAAAGATTAATATTAAACCTCTAGTCTATAAACTATAATAGCTAATATAATGATTCAAATCAATAATTTACACAATAGTAGAAGATAATCAAATTAGAAGATATCATTGCCTAATTGATTATTAAAAATATAATATACCATTGCCCAAAAGATAATCTATAATAGTTAAATTTAGTGATTGAATATTCAAACTTGAAGAAAATATAAATATTACTAAAATAGACCACCTTAAAACATAAATTTAAAAAAGCCCTAACCTTTTTCATCCTACACCTTAAAACTAATAGAAGAAATGGAAAAGGGAATTTAGCTATGCAAAATACTACCAATCAGAGAAAACTTATCGATTTTAATAGAGTGCGATTAGAGGTAAAGCTTATGATGGTGACAATAGGTAGTGAGCTATGGTGGAGATGCATGTAAAATAGAGAGGAATAGTTATGGCAAATGGTTGAGATGACAAAGTAAAGGAGTAGAGTGAAATGGGAAAATGGGGGTCTGGCATTGGACTCTAGTATAAGATCTAGTTTAGTGATGGAATTAGAGACAGATTAATCCATTACTAACACATTTTAATAAAATGGTGTGCACTTTAATTAATGACAAATTTAGCAACAAATGCTAAGACTTTTATTAATAATTCTACAACTAATTGATAAAAAATTTCATTGCATTGCTAATTAAATTCTTAAATTTTCATATATGAGTTTGTCAATTAGCCTATCAATAATTCAAATTTTAAAAATTTTTAATTCCATTGCTAATTTTTTAGTAAAATTTGGTGACAAATATGATTTTAAGCTGGAAAAATCTAGAAATCTAAAAACTTAGCGATGGAATGACCGATGTATGTTAAAGTATTTGTTGCTAACATCATAACATAAATTTAACTCCTTTAGTCTCATTTACCAATGGTAATTTCATTACTAAATACAAATTTTCTTGTAGTATATTTACCATCTAAAAATACTTGTTTGGTTAGGAATCTCAATTTAACTCTAATATAAAAACTTAATTTGAATAGAAAGATAACTTATAATAAAAAAATAATCACAAATTAATATCAAATTGAATTTAGACATAACAAGAGATTCTTAGTGCATGCCCATGTTGGCTTGAACGTACATAGATCCACCTACATTTAAAGTTGAAGTTATTTATATAAAATTTTGTGATTTTTTTAGAAAAGCCTAAAATTTTTGAAATTTTTTTATTACAAGTAGTTATGTATTAATTAGATATAAAATTTATACAAAATTATAATTTTTATAAATAAAAAATTATCAGTTATAAAAATTTTATGTTACTTAAACCTTAAATTATTGTGGATATAAATTTTTTTTAGTGATCCCCTATTTTGAATGCTAGGAGTCTGTTGGCTGTGTGGTTTCCACCGAATTATGAGTTAATTAAAATTAATGTGAGTATTACTTAGTCTAATGGTAAATCTTCTTTGGTTGTATTGGCCAACAATTGTGAAGGTAAAGTTAATGGTATGTGGTATGATAACTTTGAGATCTCAACAATCCTAAATGTGAAGCTTCTCATTATTCATAAAAGTATTCTAGTTGCTTATAACTTTCAGAACTATGAAGTAATTATGGAAAACAATTTCAAAACTATTATAGATGCATTATTGGGGAATATTAATTGTTCTTGGAAGAGTCAAGCTATTTTTTCTATCAGTTGCTAATACTTTGAATAATGCAACCAAAGTTTCTATAAGTTAGTTGTTACGTGTGAAAATGGTTTGTCAATAAGTGCAAGTGTACACTGTCGTAAACAAGTAATAAAGTGATAAGTATTGTTCCCTTGAGAATTGTTTCACTAAGTACTAAAATTCATAATCATAACACTATTTGGCAAAACGATTAGTCAGAATGAAGTAACAAAGTAGAGAATTATGCATAAAATAATTAAAATAAATATGAATGCAATTGGAGTAACGATAAATATGAATAAAAGACCTAGGGATCAGACTTCACTTAATAATTTTGGATTGAATCATCTATCTACACTAATCCAATTTTAACTCCTTTAATTGATAGTTGAGGTTCCCTAAATTAATTACTAGCCTCTTCTAAGGTCAAGTAATTTTATAATTAATTGCTAATTCACTATATTCCTATGTGAATTAAAACAACTAATCATGCATTAGGATTTATGGAACTTATTAAGACTATATAAATCATATGAATATATTTCTATTTTATATGCAATTTACGATTTTAATTATAGGTTCCATACACATGTATCTCCTTCCGGTCTCAACATGCATATTGAGTTCATTCAAAAGGTGGCCAATCAATTAAAAGCATTAAGAGCAATAATTAAAACTTAATCTAGGAGAATAAAATTGAAATTAGTTTCAATAGATTATAATTCAATCCGTTATTATTAAGTCACGTCATCACCCTAGGAAGATGAAATTAGAACATAATGAAATTAAAAACAAACACAAAATAAAATAAGAACATCATCACATTCATGATACAAACCTAAAAATACAATTATAAATGCATGAAAATAGAAATATTATCCATCCATGTAGGAGGTAAAACCTTCCATATAGGATGATAACCTAGCCTTCCATGTAGGAGGCATACAAGAAGAACTAAAAATGCAAGAACTAAACTACTATCTAAGATGCATGAATGCTTCCCCTCTAAATGAAGTCTACTCATTGCTATTTATAGATGAGTGTTGGCAAAGATTTCATTTGCCTAACCTTCAATTTTGACCATTAGCTAACTATCAATCTTGACCATTAGCTATTAACCTTAATTCTTGCAGCCACCAGTCTTCTGGATTGTAGCTAACTTTTGGCAATTAGAATGGTTGATTCACATTTTTCAGTCAACATGAGAGTTGTAAAGCTAAATTTTAGATTTAAAACGCACTAAAGAACTCCCACATTTGACATCTGTAGCTCTAGTTATGATCAAAATAATGAGCAAAGGTCATATTCGGCCAAAACCACTATTTCAACTTCTAAGCAACAATTGAGATCCTTAAAGGCTGAACTGGGTTTTTCTTCAGATATGAAAGTTGTAGGATTTTTTCTTAGCTTTTAATCCATATAAAGAATGAAAATCTGATGTCCATAACTTCAGATATGGCTTAAAACTTGAAATAGGGTTGAAATCTAGCATTATCCAAAAAATCTAATTTCTTTTCAAAATCACAATTCATCCACAAAATGCAATAAAACTTATTAAATTAAGCTTAGATAACATCCAAAAGTGCATCATATAAGGGAAACTAAATATGTAAATATTTTATGTATCATTAGTGCCCTAAATTGGATAATAGAATGGCTCACAAAGCAACCCATTAGGTAGCTAGAGTTATCAAAGGCAGGTCAAGAGTTTATCTTGGGTTCCTCTCCACATTTAGAATGTTGTTCTCATTTATTTTTCTTGTTTGATTACTTATTAAGTTCCATTTAAATTAGCAAAAAATAAAAAATAAAAAATAAAAAATCGCAACTATTTTTTAAGAATGTGTTGAAGTCAAGCCCTAAATCTAAAAGTGAACAGATTGAGATCTACTTTCCTCCCTTTCAACACGGACAATAAAAAATAAGAAAGGATGACACTATAATGATATAATAAATTAGGTTCTCTTCCCGCCACTGTAATATAACAGGAAACTTTTCTGGTGCCTCTTAATATGAAAAGACATGCATGATAAATTCATTTTAGTGATGTTAGAAGTCATTGGTGTAGCAAGTGTGAATGGTAGAAGATTGAGGGAAGAAGAAAATAAAGAAAGGTGAAATACCATGAAAAAGTAAATGTGAATGGCATAAGATTAAAGGGAAAAGAAAATAAAGGGAAAAAGAAAGATACTAGAAGTTAGACCTTAAGAGATCATACTTATCAATCTAACTGGTAAAATCACGTATTAGTAATTGTTTTTTTAATTGGGAGGGTTGGTAGATTCAAACCATATATCTTGTTTTGTAAAGGATCGTGACCTCTAGTCAAAATAAATGATGAGGGAAATCAATGAACATATAAGTATTTTAAAGGGAAAAAAATGGTTGGTGCAGTACCTACCTCTACAGTGCACCTGGTTTGGTCTAAAGGATGTAAGCGAGTAGATATTCCAGTTCGAATTCAACAATAACGAAAGAAATAAGTTCATTGATATATTGACATTAGGGGTGGTCAAATAAATAAATGTTCACAAGTCCATTTAATCTATGTACGTTTTAGTCAATTCAAATTCATTCTTTATTTTTAATGATTTAAATAGATGAATAAAATATATATCCTTTGACAAAAGAGTCATTTATGACCCATTCATAAATATATATTAGCACATACTATCCAACTATCTTAGGTTTTTTATTCATTAATTAAAATAAATATTTAACAAATGATAATTAAAAATTGACCCATACTTGTATTGTAATATAAATATTTTACTATTTATTTTTATTTTCTCTACTCTCATCAATCTTGTATTACAGTATTGAAGGAATTTATACAGTATTAATATGCAGCGGATACATACTTAGTTTCCTTGATCAATCTGATGCTGTACATCAGTTGGATGTTTTCTGTACTGCACAAACACATACTCATGAACACTGATTCACGTACCCACACGAAAATCAAGAATCACTAGTTGGAACTCCGGATTGTGTTTTTACAATAGATGCACCACCACACACACTTAGAGAATTAATTATATTATGTGAGTTATCTGACAAAAAATTTTAGCAACTTTTTGATATGAGACTTTATTCTATTTATAGAAGTTTTCTATCAGATCATGTCCTTTTATACTGAAAGGTTATATTTCGTCTTGAAATAATACAATCCGAAATACTGAAAGGTTATATTTCTTCTTGAAATAATGCAACCTAAAAGGTCAAGGATGATAACCTTTCATGTGGGCCCCATTATGGGTGTCCCACATTCATCATCTCGACAGTGGAACCACCATTCCTTAATAGCCATGATCGATTTCAAGTTGTTCCTAGCCAATAGTATATCATCTACTTAAAGGGATAATATCACTAAATTACCTTCATACCGCTTAATGTAAACACAATGGTCTTCCTCAATCATTTTGAAGTCGAATGAAGTTATTGCTTGGTGAAACCTCATATACCATTGTCTGGATGATTGTTTTAGTCCATAAATAGACTGTTGAAGTTTACAAACCTTCTTTTCATCTCCCTTTTGGATGAAATCTACTAGTTATTCCATGTAGATTTCTTCATCCGGTTCTCCATTCAAAAAGGTAGTTTTTACATCCATTTGATGTAATTCTAAATTTAGGTTTGCTACTATGGCTAGGAGCAATCCAATTGAATTAAAACGTACAATAGGAGAGAATGTATTCTCATAATCTATTCCTTCTTGTTGTGTATACCCCTTTGCAACTAATCGAGCCTTGTATTTTTCTATTGAACTATCTGATTTCCTTTTGATTTTGAGAACCTACTTATTCCCTATTGCCTTTCGGCCAAATGGTAGATTAACCAGTTTCTAAACTTGGTTGGTTTTCATTGAGTCCATCTCTTCCTCCATTGCTTTCTTCCAATGTTCCTTAACAGGATAAGTTAGAGCCTCTTGAATAGTTCTTGGCTCTTCGTCGTCTTAAAGAGTAATTATAAGAGCTGATCCCTCAATAAAAAAATGTCTTTTAGGTATATTTCCTCTTTTACTTTTCTGTAATGGGGCATTCTGTATTGCATCATATTTCAATACAGGGTTCTCATTCATCCTTTTCGAACTTTCACTTGGATTGATAGGCATTTCTTGAGAGCTCCCACTCAGATAAGATGGATAATTCTCATTATTATCCACTTGATCTTGTGTCTCATAAAATGATATAGTATGATCAATTTCTCCTTTACTAGGAAATTCATTCTCCAAAAATGTGGCATCCCTCGATTTAAGTTCTGTTATAGTACCATCCTCATTTTCACTAATGAAGACATAACCCTTAGACTATTCCGAGTATCTGATAAAGATATATTTCTTCCCTTGTGGAACTAATTTTCCATATTTATGAGAAGTATCATGGACATACACAATAGACCCCCATGGTCTGAGAATACGTAAAATTAAGTTTACGTTTTGTCCATAGTTCATAGGGTGTAGATGTAACTGATTTTGAGGGTACCCGATTAAGAATAAAAGTGACTGTTAATAAAGCATCTCCCCAATATGAAAAAGGTAGATTTGCCTGTGCCATCATTGACCTAACAATATCTAAAAGTGTTCATTTCCTTCTTTCAACTACTCCATTTTGTTATAGAGTGTAGGGAATTGTCAATTGTCTCATTATCCCCTTCTCTTCATAGAGCTCTTTCAATTGTTCTAATAAATATTCACGTCTACGGTTAGTTCTAAGTACTTTTGCTTTTCTATCCATTTGATTTTCTACTTCATTTAAGCATCGTCTGAAACATTCTAATGCTTCTGACTTATGTGAAATCAAATAGATATAATCATAACTAGTGAGTAATCATCAATGAAAGTGATGAAATACTAAGCTCCATGTCTTGCCTGCATACTTAAAGGACCACATATGTTGGAGTGAATTAGTTATAATGGAGTTTCAACCCTAGTTCCTATTCCAAATGGTTTTCTAGTTGCTTTACCAACTAGACAATGTTCACATAAGGACATTTCTAACTTTGAATTTATACCTAGCAATCCATCTTTTGCTACCTTAATCATCCTATTTTAATGTATATGTCCTAGTCTAGCATGCCAAACATTCATATCAACATTTGAATTTGAAGTAGAAGCGGTAAAGCAATCGTAAGTAATACTATCAACAATGTCTAAAATGACAAGGTCATCGGAAATAAAACCAGAACCATAAAATATATTATCCATAAAAATGTTAGAAATATTGTCATGAAAATTAATAGAAAAACCAAACTTTAGAAGGGAACAAACAAACACTAAGTTCCACTGAATATCAGGTACAAAAAGTACATCATGTAGGATTAAGGTTCGTCCTCCATGCAAATCCAATTTGCATGTTCCAATTCCTTTGACCTCAATCCTTGCATTGTTGCCAACGTAATGCCAACTCCTTTGACTTGGCATCCGACGATACTCAATGTAGGATCCTCGATCCTTACTCATATGGTTTATGGCACCTGAATCCAAAATCCACAAAGGATGAGATTTTGTTAGAAAAATAGTATTGGAAACAACTAAAAAATTTTCAATTTTAGTGTCCAGAGATACCTTATTTTGATCGTTTTGCTGAGTGCAATCTTGAGCAAAATGACCCTTCTTTTGACATGCAAAGCATTTGATCTTCTTAAGATCAATATTCTTCCTACCACACTTTCCCTTCTTTTTCTTGAAGGTCTTTTTGCTATTGACATTTAGTCCGGACTTGTTTTTCTAGAACTTCCTGCCCTTCTTTGATTTGGGCTTGGAGTGAGAGGGATCAGCTCTCTTTGCTATATTTACTTGTCCAGAGGATCTGTAAGCTTTTAGATGTTCATCTTCCAGTTCCAAATGTCTCGCCACATCATCAAATGTGACAATGCCTTCATTATGGGTTAAGTTCACCTTCATGTGTTCCCAACTGGCGGGTAGTGATCTAATTACTGCTTGCACTTGCTGCTCATCAGAAAATGCGTGGCCCGTAGACTTGAGCTCATGTATCATATTTGACATTTCTCTTAAATGTTGTTTCATCGGCATGTTCGGCCGAAGTTTATATATGTCAAATTTAATTGTGAATCTTCTTAATTTGGTAGCTGAAGTACCACCAAATTTCTCTTTCAAGGCAATCCACATGCCCTGAACAGTCGGGTAACCCTCATATTCACACATGAGGTCATCTCCCATTGCACTCAGAAGTGTAATATATGCGATGCTATTTTTCATTTTCCAGACATTAAATGCTTCAGCATCTCTTTTGTGCTGAGTAGAATTCTCGGGTTCCGGTTCTATCATCATATGATTTAAGGCTTCTAAAGCATCTTGTTCTTCTAGTGTGTATGATATTTTCCAATGCCATATGTACCAATTGTCCCCGTTTAACTTGTCACCTTTGTTTAAGTTGGCAATAATGGTTTTGCTAGCCATTCTATTGGATTTGAACATTTCTTAATAAGTATACAATGTCATTTTATTTGCATAGTTCTTACATAGAACAACAATGACACTACTTAGTTCATGGTCGGGAGTTTACGTTTGTTTACCCCTATCGCATGGTTTTTCTAAATACTATCATTATTTCCTATCAAGATATCCCTAATGCAAATGTTATTACTCTTAGATGGACGTAATCTAAGAGTTCCTACTTAAATATAACATTTAATAAGATAGATATGTAATAGTGCATAAATGTAAGCATATATTTAATAACTAAAACAAATAACAAGTTCAATAAACAATCCATGAAAAAATAAAGAAAAAAAATACACAATTGTTCCCTAATTCGTATCTAACATCTCCATTTCATCAAAGGTACTAAATAGTTGTTTCGGTGGGTTCTTGTGATAAGTAGGTTCATGTTCAAATTTGTTCATCGCTCTCATCGGACCCTTCAAGTGGGATCCTTTTTCCATGATGCTGTGTCCGAAGCGTCTCACACTCCTTATGTTTAGGAATTGAGATAATAGGATGGATTGTCTCCAATTTGTTTTAAATTAACGGACCTCTTGTAATCTTAGGATTTCCATACACTTTTCAAGTTCCATTCTCTTGATGATCCTTAGGTTATAGTCTTTGCATTTCCATAGTTTCTTTTTAATTGCTTTCCAAAAATTATTGTTTGGTACTTGGTTCAATAGTGTATTGATCCAATCTATATTGGGAAACACCTTCCCCCTTCGGCTGAGATCTAATTTTAATTTTTTAACATTGTTCAAAAATGATGTCATGGGCAGGTCAGTCTTTTTGCATCTTTCAAATAGGGAATGTACTATGTCTTTTAGGTCTTTTGTGGTCTCCACCCAATCTAACTCTCTGCCATAATAGTCCCCTAAGCTCTTTGAAAAATCATAGGGGTAATCCTCTTCCAAGAACCACTGTTCCATGGCTGTATGCCAAAAATAGAGGAAATAACAGTCAAATTTAAGCCAATTTTTGCATAGAAATACTAAAAATTTTTCCAAAATGCACAAATTGCATACCAATGTGTAAATCATGAATTTAGGGAAATTTTGAAATAAAAATGGGTCAAAAATACTCTTGCACATGCCCCCACGCATCGCCAGAAGTTTCTGTTTAAAATTTTTTTTTTTAAAATAATCTCCCCCACGCGCCACTTTGCATGGCGATTCCGGCCACCGATCATGGTTGCCGATGGAGAACTCATCCTCCCTAGTTCATTGGTGCATGACATGTGGCTATAGGGTGTGGGGGTGGGCCCCACGTGCCTCCCCCTAAGAGTGAGAAGTTTTTTTTTTTTGAAAAAATTCTACTTAGTAAAAATGACATGTCGTTTTAACACTATCGTTTGGCAGTTCTAGGCTAAAACGACTTGTCGTTTGCAGGTTGGCCAAAATGACACATCATTTTGGCCGTTTTCAACCTCCAACCGGGTCGTAGTGGGTTGACTCGACTTGGTTCACGACCCAGATGACCCATTTTCATATTTTGGCCATAACTTTTGATCCAAAAGTCCATTTTGGGTGATTTAAAAGCTAAAATTTTTAGAATTTTATGCTCTATAATTCTAGGATAATTTTAAGGCCTAAAAATTTAATTTTCCAAATGACCCAAAAGAAGAAGAAAAAATGAGTTTTATGATGTCTTGGTGGTTTTGTTCTCTTCCTTATTAGTATTTTATGCATATTTAGGATAGTCTTATGGTCCAGAAAATATGCTAAATGTTCTGTGTGTAATTCCATGTAATTCTTACAGTAAAACACATTTTATATCCATATGCATTTGTTACAGAACAAATATATATATATATATATATATATATATATATATATATATATATATATATATATATATATATATATATATATATATATATATATATATATATATATATATATATATATATATATATATATATATATACACATATAACCAGTAAGGAAAAATTACAATATTGGAATAATAATAAAAATTTGTCATGTATGTATTCAGTATCATCAAGAACAGATGAGAAATTAAGCATGTTGTCCAGTGTTGAAACATGCTATTCAGTTTATGTGAAAAGTTCCTAATGTACATTCATAGGTCTTCCAAAAAATAAATGCACAACATATGTACATTACAAGTTTCTCATGCATACATGTATTGAATCAGTGTTTCTCATCCAGTATTGGTCATATTTTGCAAACATCAAGAATCATATAGACATTCAGAACAACCAGGCTCTAATACCAATGAAGGAATTTATACAGTATTAACACGCAATGGATACATACTTGGTTTCCTTGATCGATCTGATGTTGTATATCACTTGGATGTTTTCTGTACTGCACAAACACGTACTCATGAACACTGATTCACATACCCACATAAAAATCAAGAATCACCAGTTGGAACTCTGGATTGCGTTTCCATAACAAATGCACCACCACACACACTTAGAGAATTAATTATATTATGTGAGTTATCTGACAAAAAATTTCAACAACTTTCTAATATGAGACTTTATTCTATTTATAGAAATATTCTATCAGATCATGTCCTTTCATATTGAAAGGTTATATTTCTTCTTGAAATAATGCAACCTGAAAGGTCAAGGATGATAACCTTTCATGTGGGCCCCATTATATGTGTCCCACATTCATCAAGTATAAAGTTAAGGGTTTGTGTATTTAAATGTAAAATATATATCTTAATAATTTTTTTCTTTAGATATTGAAACAAAGTTTGAGAATATTAAATATGAAATGTTATTTCAAAATATATCCCACCTAAGCAAGGATAATACCTAGGAAAAAGTATCCTTTCTAAATAAGGATGAATGTAGGCCATCTAGCCTATAGGTCTTATTGGCCTAACCTATTTTTTAACCCACCCTAATTTATTTGTAAAATAAAACAGGCTTTACTTTAATTTTTGATTCGTTTTACAAAAAGAAGTAAGGAGATATTAATCAAAGCCTCCTAAATAAGTTACAATAATCTTGTTACATTTGTCCAAATAATTATTATGTATGCAATCTATTTTAAGCAAAGTTTAAATCAACCTAACTTATATTTAGTCTTACTTTAAAAAAAATAAAATTAAAAAATTACTTGTGTCATTAAGTGAAAAAAATAAAAAAGTAAATTACAATTAACAATTTAAATTTACAAATTTTAGTAATCAAAATTATATTTTAATACTAGTAATAATTTTTACAAAAAGCATTTTAGATTTCAAACCACATTTTCTTATTCAATATTACAGCAGAAGCTATATCTTAAAAAATCATATCGGAGAATGAATCGAAAAATTCATCAAATCTTGATTTGATTGATAAGAAAAAATTAAATGACATAAATCAGTTAGTTTAGTAAAAATTCAAATTATGATTTGTTGACGATTGATTCAATTCTACTGATTAATCAAATTAAAATTTTAAAACGTTATATAAAAATAAATTAAACTATCAATATAATATTTTTACTTGTCATTTAAGAATGAATAATGGGAGTTAAAGTAACCAGAATGCATAATGGCATATGTAAGAAAGCACTAGGAGGCACGATTATCTTTCAATTATATGATAAAAAAAGCTAACCACTAAGTAGCAAGTGATGAGTCGTCATGGACCTGTGATTGTCAGACTCAGACGACAACGACATGTTAATAAACTCATTATCGTAGACTTATTAGTTGGTAACAACCATAACCCAACACGGAAAAGATATATTGACGGCCACCGAAGACCAAGTTTTAGTTGTTAACAATCATAGACCTATTAGTTGCGTGTGTGCAAAGTGCATTCCTATTTCTTTCCGCACTCTTTAGGAAAAGCATGCTTTGTTTGAGGGAGAAAGAGAGAGTGCTGCTCTTTAGAAAACATTATCTCATTGACTTGGCTCGCGTGTAAGGAAACTTTATGCTCTGTCTTTCTTTCATGTTTCTGTCCGTCTGAAAATGTAATCATACTCCCATTTTGGAACCTAACTACCGTGAGATTGAGTATTTTTATGCGAGACATGAGAGGAATGAATTCATGATCAAGTTTAAAACATAATTAAATATCATGTGATTATTTGAAAAGGTCACAGGATAATTTTTAAAAAAATCACATAACTTTATGTTTTAATATTAACTCTTTACTATTAAATTTAGTAGTTACAATTTATTCCTCTCGCTATATATATATATATATATCAAAACTCTTTCTTTTATTTTTTTAATATATGGAAATATTTGATATAGCATAGCATCACTAGATAAAAATTGTATCATATCACAATGTCTTCACAAAATTGCACAAGGCAACTCAAATTTTCTACATGTTATTGTCTTGTTAATGATTTTAGTTAGACTTGTGAAGGTGATGTGAGAGTCCAATGTGAATTCACCATTCCTTTCGTTTTTATCCTTTACTTAGTGTGTGTGCTCAGTGTCACATGCCAATAATTCTCTAGTCAAAACTATGCAGCACATACTTGTCATTATTGGTGAACATGCCAACCTTACCATTAACCCATCAGGACTCTTGGAATAGATACAAAACTTACAAGTCCACAAGTTAATATCAAATGTCCTTGAAGCACCTGCACATGCTGAATTGCAAGATCTCCTCGCACCTAGAGCCTCTAGGTTTAAGGGGCTAAAAGGGACAAATTGAATAAGGAGAAGAACACTCCATTTTCTTGATTTATGCTTCATTTCATAGTTTTGAATGTATAAGGGATGACTACAAGTCAAAACATTCGAGTCCTTAGCTTAGTGTCTAGGTACAAGTACCGCATCAACCTTTTCGACATTTTACACCTTTTAAAGAGCATTTTGAGTAAAAGCCCTTTGATAGGAGTAGACATACTTTTTTTGAGTTGTTATAAGCTCTTTTCTCAAATTTCTAGGTGTCTAATTTGCATGAAAACACACCTCATGAAGATAAAAATATGAGGATTATAAGTATAAACTTTTCAAACTTCTCTATTTCTCAAACCATGCCAAAATTACCAAAATACCTTTAAAATATGGAAAATCAAGAAAAATAGTACATGAGCTAAATCCAAGCATGTTTGGCCGTTACATTATCATAACTATTAACTTGTAACATTCTTTCTAACTTCAAATATTAATGCCCTTATTGATGCCTTAATTTGGCATAACTCTATGAAGAATCTACCTATTCTCTCAAAACTTTATGTTAGTCTCCAACCTACTTCTCTGAGTTACTACCTTGATTGTTCATACCTATCTCTTTGAGCATTTATGAAAGTTCTCCTATCTCAAATTTGAGTTGTTGTCTCTGCAATACTAGTATCCTTTTGGCCAAATGCATCCTTCATAAATTTATTAAAATGTTACCTCTATAGACTTTTTTCAAAGTATCCCAATCTTAAACTTGTTAACTATGTAACTCATTCGATAGGTAGTTGCCTCTATAACTGTATGCTCACTATCCCTATAGCTTGCATGGATGTCACCTCTATAGCAAAAGTATGTGCCAATACTATAGCTTGTGTACAATGCTTAGCACTCTAAACCATCTACTAATAAATATCTTGCACCTAATGTCGCATTCCACTAGTTCAAGAGCCAAGACTTACACTTGGTCTACGCATAACCTCTGTAAGCTTGCTCACAAATTTGTTTGCATTGCTTTCTATTTGTTTATATCACTTCATGAAACCACTTTCACATCTGATTGGATCCTTTGATCTCCTTTGAATCAATACCCTCTAGCACCTCATTGGCTACCACAGCTCACAGTTGGAGTTATGCACTCTAGCGTCGTGGTCTTCATGACCTTTCTTGTATACATCCTTCGATGACTTCTTCAAGCACATCCTTTGATGGCTCCTCCACTTTAACATCTTGAAGGGGGTTGAGCAAAAAGCATCCTTCACTCTAGCTTGATATTCACTTTTCTTGTGCTTAAGCAAATGTGAACTCATGATTATTATCACACAATCTCTCAACCTTGTGACTATGTAATGCTAATCTATTACCTTTCCTTCGAGTCATTATTGCCACTTCATAAAACAACTGTGTAGTTGTTACGTGTAAAATGATTTATCAATTAGCGCAAGTGCACACTGTCATAAACAAGTAATAAAGTGATAAGTAAGTATCGTTCCCTTGAGGATTGTTTCACTAAGTACTAAAATTCATAATCTTAACACTAATTGGCAAATCGATTAGTTAGAAAATGAAGTAATTAAATAAAGATCTATGCAAAAAATATTTAAAATAAATATGAATGCAATTGGAGTAAAGATAAATATGAATAAAAACCCTAGGGATCAGACTTCACTTAATAATTTCGGATTGAATCATCTATCTACACTAATCCAATTTTAACTCCCTTAATTGATAGTCGAGTTTTCCTAAATTAATTACTAGCCTCTTCCAAGGTCAAGTAATTCTATAAGTAATTGCTAATTCACTATATTCCTATGTGAATTAAAATAACTAATCATGCATTAGGATTTATGAAGCTCATTAAGACTACATAAATCATATGAATATATTCCTATTTCATATGCAGTTTATAGTTTTAATTATAGGTTCCATACACATGTATCTCCTTCCGGTCTCAACATACATATTGAGTTCATTCAAAAGGTGGCCAATCAATTGAAAGCATTAAGAGCAATAATTAAAACTTAATCTAGGAAAGAAAAATCGAAATTAGTTTCAATAGATTAGAATTCAATCTATTATTATCAAGTTACATCATCACCCTAGGAAGATGAAGAATTAGAACATAACGAAATTAAAAACAAACTCAAAATAAAATAAAAACATCAACATATTCATGATAAAAATATAAGGATACAATTACAAATGCATGAAAATAAAAATACTATCCATCCATATAGGAGGTAAAACCTTCCATGTAGGATGATAACTTAGCCTTCCATGTAGGAGGCATACAAGAAGAACTAAAAATGCATGAACTAAACTACTCTCTAAGATGAATGCATGAATCAATGCTTGCTACAAATGATCTCTACTTCTACCTATTTATAGGTGAATGAATCAGCTGCAAGTCATAAATCTTGACCATTAGCTACCAATCACATTCTTTAGCTACCATTCATGGTCTTTAACTACCCTTCTTGATTTTCGCAGTAACAATTCTTCTGACTTGTTGGTAATTTTTCACCACCATAATGGTAGATTTACATCTTCCTGTCAATATAGGAGTTATAGAGCTAGATATTAACTTTCAAATTCCACAAAGGACTCCTAATTTTGACATTTTTATCTCAAGTTATGATCAGATTAGTAACCAAAGGTCAGATTCTGCCAAAACTACTATTTCATCTTCCAAGCATAATTTGAGATCCTTAGATCCCGAACTGGGCTTTTCTTTAAACATGAAAATTGTAGGGATTTTTCTTAGCTTTTTAACCATATAAAGAATAACCCAATCCAACATCTAGAACTCCAGATATAGCCTAAAACCTGAAACAGGATCAAAATACAGCATTATCTAAAAGATTTGATTTTATTTCAAATTCAAGACCCATTCGCAAAATGCAACTAAATTTATTAAATTAAACAAGATAACATCCAAAAATGCATCATACAAGGGAAAATAAATATGTAAATATTTTACGTATCAAATTCTCCCACACTTAGCTTTTGGACGTCCTCGGACAAACACAAAACAGAAGAAAACTAATACTAATACTAATACTAATCTTCCCATGAGATAAAAAGTACAAAAACATAAGAAAGATAATTAAAGTACAAAGATATCATAGCATTCATGAATCAACAAATCTTGACATATAAAACCAAAAAGGGATTGCAACTTCATTTGAGAAGGATTGAACCAGAATGATATAATCACTGCAACTCATCCTCTCTCAAGTGTTTATGGGCAAGTGTTCACTCAAATTCATCCTATCAATGATTGCACTACCATAAGCTTGCATAAATTCTCAATCTCCACTACCTGATTTACATGCACACTTCAAATCAAAAGGTCGTATTAAGGGTTGTAATGAGGTCAAGGTAAAGGAAAGATAAAACAGGGATATGAAAAGCTGAAGCAAGGAAAAAAATTAATAGAGCAATTAAAACATGGGTAATCTCTAAATAATTTTATCTTAACATAACAGCCCAAGATTCAAATTCAAGTACACATCAATTTCTCTATTTTTCTTCTTCTCTTTTTTTTATTTTTTATTTTTTTATTTATTATTATTTTTGAACCATTTTTTTTCTTTTTTTTTTGAAAGAAAACCCTCGCAACTTTGAAGTTAATAATACATATTCCCCCACACTTTGTCAAAAACCCATTTTTCAAAGATTCAAATACTCTACTAATCCCTAGGGTTAAGTAAAGATAATTGATATTTCATTAAATGACATATTAATGGGTTAAAACAAAGAAATGGTTAATTAGGCTCAAAGGAGGTTATCAATGGTAAAATTGCAAGGTTGGCTATTTAGTTCTAATTGAAAAGAAAAAAAATGCCTTTATCATATCTGAGTATGCATGTAAATTATAATCTCAACCAAATTTTATACAAGTTCTAGAGTGATAACTTAACAGGTGAATATCACACACAAGAAATATAATACTGATTCAACAGGTAGGCTCAAAATCTCACGGTTAAAGGTTTCCAACTCAATCCATCCAACTCAGAATCCATTGCCAAACCTATCAATTCTAAGAAGTAAGAAAGTTGTTCAATCATGCTATAAAATCTTTAAAATTATTGAAAAGAACCTAATAAGCAGGAAATTATTATTATTTTTTATTTTTTTTATTTTTTATTTTTTTAGGATGCGTATCAAGAGCAAAAAATAACTCTTTACTCAGCCGTCCATTTTTTTTTATATATATAATAAATCTCATGGTTTTACTACCAAAATATCCTAAAAAGTAATTTTTTTTTTAATTCCCCTACACTTAATGTAGACATTATCCCCAATGTCTTCAATAGATTAGCAAAAAAGGTTTATTAAAAGGAAATGCATAAGCAACTCACATATAAAAGAAATTTTGGGAGTAAAACCATAAGAGTAAAGAAAGTTACAACCGGAGAATGGTGTCTGGCTCATATTTTTTATTGCTAGTTGGAGATTGCCAATCTATCTTTTTCACTAATAGATTTGGTTTAGGTGTATAGCCTTGTAGTTGGTCAATCAGCTGATCAGCAGTTGAGGCAGACATTATGGCACGACGAGTCGCTTGGGGTATGAATCCCTGTTCCACAACTTGATCTAAAAAAGATAGTAAACCATCATAAAAACTATTAACATTTAATAAACGTACTGACTTCTGATGAAAGTTCAAGTTAATCCAATATGCAATGTTGGAAATTTCATCTAATGCTTCTAAACCACCAGGTAAAGCAATAAAGGCTTCAGCATTGTAAAGCATGCATCCTATACGTTCAGGCAAGTTTGAAACCTTTAATATTTTACCGATGGCATATTTCTTATCATCTAAACTATTCACAAGGATACTCAGTATTTTGCCTCCTCTAATGTTGGCAGAAATTGTTACACTTCCTTTTAAGCTATGAAGCCCTCCTCCATATACACAGGCAATCTTTCTAGCAGCTAATGCATGACCAAGTTCAATTGTTGCTATCAGAAATTCTGCATTCTTTCCAGCATAAGATTCACTAAAAATACAGATAGATTTAAATCTACATTTTGATGGTTTCTCAACCTCTTCCTCTTTTTTACTCTTTCCTTCAGACATTTTGTAAAGTATGATTGTTGAAATGCATCTTTATAATACAAAAGCAGAAACAAAGAAATCACACAAATCAGACAATATTAAAAGAAGATAAAAAAAATACTGTGCAAAATTGACAAGTGTAATAATGGCGTGAACAAAATAGAATACCAAATGTAAAGAAAGTCAAAAAGTGGCTGAAAAGGTAAACCAAAAAGAAGAGAAATGTACAGAAAGTCAAAAAGCAGCTGTAAAGATAAAAAGATAAAGGAAAAGTAAAGCAGACAAACATTAATATGTATAGTAGTTGTGATTGTGGCTCACATCTTCCTTTGATTTTTCATCTAGTAACGGCTTAAACGGCTTCTATGAGCCGAGAATTTGCTTCCCATCCAATTTTCTTATAAACTAGCAAACAAGGTCTTTTACAGTCAGATCCCCAAGACTGTAGCGTTCCTTTTCTGAATTGAATAATTTCATTAAATCAAGAAGAACAGCATGAACATCTCCACTAGGATGCGTCTCAAGAGTCCGAATGATATCATCCAATGACTCTTTACTCAGTCCATCCTTTATGAATCGGATTTTGTCCTCTCGATTTACTGAAATCATTCCTTTATTCTTATAGAGCTTATTACAATTCCACCTTGCACACTTATGGCAGACTCTCATTCTTTTAGCTCTTCTCTTTTTAGAGTAAGAACTTCTTCCCATACCTGGCATACGTCTAACAAATGATTCATTAAACTCACCTGCTAAACGTACCTTAGCTTCAATAATCCAACGTATATCCTCAGGAAGACCCAAATGCTTAAATGCCTTCATTCTTTCAAATCGACAGTTGTAGATTTTTCTGAGCACATCTTTAGGAAGAGTAGGGAATTTACTTTTAAGCTTTACAAGGGATTCCTCCATGATGAGAATGATGAAAGCTGAAATTCTAAGTGAAAAATGATGTGCGATGTGTGCTTAAATAAGTCAAAAGAAAAGAAATGAGAAAAAAAAGAAGTCTTGGGTTGCCTCCCAAGTAGCTGCCCTTCTTTAACATCTTTAGCTAGATAAAGTCCTAACCTATTGTTTTATTTCCTCTTTTTTTCTATTTTTTTTAATACTTACCAGTTGGCTCCTCGAGCGTGATGATAGTCTTGATGGTGTTAAATGCACTGTCATTGTATTCTTTTAATCTTTGCCCGTTCACTTTGAATTTCCTGTCACCATCTTGAATCTCTATAGTTCCATATGGCTAAACTTGAACCACAGTAAAAGGCCTTGACCACCTTGATCTTAATTTTCTTGGAAAGAGTTTTGGCCTTGAGTTGTAGAGAAGTACTTTTTACCCTGGTGTGAACTCCTTCCTTATAATTCTCCTATCATGCCACATTTTTGTCTTCTCCTTGTAGAGCTTAGCATTTTCATAAGCATGTTAGCGAAATTCTTCAAGTTCATTTAGTTGCATTAGCCTTCTTTCACTAGCTATCTTCAAATCAAAATTTAATGCCTTTACTGCCCAGTATGCCTTGTACTCCAATTCAACTGGAAGATGACATGCCTTGCCATATACCAATTGGTAAAGAGATGTACCAATTGGGGTCTTGAATGCTGTTTTGTAAGCCCATAATACATTATCCAGCTTCTTTGCCCAATCTTTCCTGTTGGAATTTACTACTTTCTCTAGAATACATTTCAACTCTCTATTTGATATCTCTATTTGCCCACTGGTTTGTGGATGATAAGGAGTTGCCACCTTGTGGGTTACTCCATATTTAGTGAGCACAGATTGAAGTTATTGATTGCAGAAATGCTTGCCTCCATCACTTATGATTGCTCTAAGTACTCCAAACCTTGTGAATATATTCTTTCTCAGGAACTTCACAACCACTCCAGAATCATTTGTAGGAGATGCTGCTACCTCTACCTATTTGGATACATAATCCACAGCCACTAGAATGAATTGGTTGCTAAATGAAGATGGGAAAGGACCCATGAAGTCAGTGCCCCATACATTAAATAATTCTACCTCGAGAATGTTAGTCAATGGGGTTTCATATCTCTGAGAGATGTTTCCTGTTCTCTAACATTTATCACATGCGGCTACATAGGCTTGAGAGTCTTTGAATAGGGTAGGCCAATATAATCTAGATTGAAGAACCTTAGCAGCAGTTCGATTTGCTCCAAAATGACTGCTATATGGGGATGAATGACAATGGGAAAGGATACTAGTCTATCTGAGCAATGTTTATACACGAATGGATCTTCCCAGAAGTAATACTTCATATTGGCTAAGAATTTCTTCTTTTGTTGTCCAGAGAGCTTATATGGCATCATCCCACTTGTTAGATAATTCACAAAGTCAGCATACCATGGAGTTGATAATGATTTTACATTAAACAGTTGCTCATCTGGAAAGGACTCTTGGATTGGCAATTCTAGTTCAAGCTTGGGAAGTTCAAGTTGAGAAAGGTGATCTGCAATGATGTTCTCGGTCCCTTTCTTATCTCTGATCTCCAAATCAAATTCTTGTAACAGAAGTACACATCTGATTAGTCTAGGCTTTGTATCCTTCTTCTCTATCAAGTATTTTATTGTTGAATGGTCTGTCCAGACTATGACTTTTGAGCCAATTAAGTAGGCTCTGAACTTGTCAAAGGCAAACACAACAACAAGGAGCTCTTTTTCGGTTAAAGCATAATTTATTTAGGCTTCATTGAGTGTTTGGCTAGCATAATAGATTGCATGAAAAATCTTATTTTTTCTCTAGCCCAAGACTGCTCCAACTGCATAATCATTTGCATCACACATTATTTCGAACGAAAAATTCTAATCTGGGGCGATAATGATTGGTGCTGAGATCAAAGCTTTCTTCAAGGTTTGGAATGCTGACATGCAATTCTCATCGAACACAAATGGAATGTCCTTCTCCAATAGTTTGCATAGCGATTTTGTGATCCTTGAGAAATTCTTAATGAATCACCTGTAAAAACCAGCATGGCCTAGAAAACTCCTGATGCCTTTGATTGTCGCAGGTGGAGATAATTTTTCAATAGTTTCAATTTTTGCTCGATTAACTTCGATCCTATGAATTGAAACTTTGTGTCCCAGCACGATACCTTCTTTCACCATGAAGTGGCATTTTTCCCAATTCAATACAAGGTTGGTCTCCACACAGTGTTGTAGCACCTTTTCCAAATTAGCTAGACAGAGATCAAAAGATTCCCTAAACACTGAGAAATCATCCATGAATACTTCAATAAAATTTTTCACCATATCTGAAAAGATTGCCATCATTGTCCGTTGGAAGGTTGTAGGAGCATTGCACAATCCAAAGGGCATTTTTCTGAAGGCGAATGTTTCATATGGGCAAGTAAAAGTTATTTTCTCTTGATCTTTAGGAGCAATCAAAATTTGGTTGTAACCAGTGTATCCATCAAGGAAGCAGTAATAAGCTTGTCTTGCCAATTTATCTAGCATTTGATCTAGGAATGGCAAAGGAAAATGATCTTTTCTGGTAGCTTTGTTGAGCTTCCGATAGTCAATTCAAACTCTCCATCCAGTCACTGTTCTCTGCGGGATTAGCTCATTATTTTCATTTGGAACCACTGTCATGCCTCTCTTTTTTGGTACGACTTATACAGGGCTCACCCACAGACTATTAGAAATTAGGTAGATAATGCCAGCATCTAACCATTTGAGCACTTCTTTACGAACTACCTCCTTCATATTTGGATTAAGCCTTCTTTGATGTTCTACATCGGGCTTGGTATCTTCTTCTAGCAGTATTTTTTGCATACAGATTGAAGGGCTTATTCCCTTAATATCTGCAATCGACCATCCCAGTGCAGACTTGTGCTGTCTTAACACCCTCAGCAACTTTTCTTCTTCTTCAGCGGTTAAATCAGATAAGATAATAACTGTCAAGGCTGAATCTTCTTCTAGAAAAGCATACTTTAGATGAGTGGGTAGTGTTTTTAGCTCTAATTTTAGTGGCTTTTCAATTGAAGGAATCGACTTTGGTGGTTTTTCTCCTAAATCTTCGAATGGCCTTTTTATGAAAATTGGTAAATTGGCTTTGAGATAGCTAACTTGTTCTAGAATTTTGGGATCAGTAGTATGAGATGTGTCCATCATGCTGACTGCTAAAGGTTGATTGGAGCAAATTTTATCTACTACTTCTCTGGTGCAACTGCTCACTGAATGAACCTTAAGATAGGTATCACCCTTATTAGGAAGAGATAGGGCTTTAAAAATGTTGAAGGACACTTGCTCATCTTGAATTTGTAAAGTTAGCTTTCCCTTCTATACATCAATTAGAGCTCGTCCAGTTGCAAGAAATGGTCTCCCAAGAATAATAGGAATTTTTTGATCTTCTTCCATGTCAAGCACTATGAAATCCACTGGGAAGATGAATTTATCAACTTTTACTAGCATATCTTCAAGGATTCCACGTGGATGCTTTATTGAACGATCTTCTAGCTGCAGTGACACGGTAGTTGGTTTCACTTCTCCCAATCCTAGCTTCTTGTAGACAGATAATGGCATCAAATTCACACTTGCACCAAGATCACATAAGGCTTTTTCGAATTCACACTCTCCAATGGTACAGGGTATGCGAAAACTCCCAGGGTCTTTAAACTTTAGCGGTAGTTTCTTTTGGAGAATTGCACTGCACTCTTCAGTTAAGGCTACTGTTTTGAAATCCTCCAATTTGCGTTTCTTTGATAAAATCTCCTTCATAAATTTTGCATAACTGGGCATTTAGGCTAAAGCTTCAGCAAATGGGATGTTGATATGCAACTTCTTAAACACCTCCAGAAACTTGCTAAATTGCTTGTCTAGCTTAGCTTTCACCAATCTTTGAGAAAATGGAACTGGGGGAACATATGGTGGAGGATTATCTAGAAAAGTCATTCTTCCTGGAATCACCTCATCTTCTTTTTGAGCTTCTTCATTTTTCTTCCTTGATTCTGGCTCATTTAACTGCTTCCCACTTCTTAATGAGACAGCCTTTATGTGCTCTCTAGGATTTCTTTCAATGTCACTGGGTAAAGTGTCTAGTTGTCTGGAATTCAGCATACTTGCAATTTAGCCCATTTACACCTCTAGATTTTTTAATGAAGTTACTTGACTTTGCATGGTTGCTTCTTGATTCTTAAGTGCAGCTTCTATTCTAACCATGAATTAGGAAGTATTCATGGTTAATTGAGCCAATGTTTCTTCTAAATTTACCTTTGGTTGTGGTGGTGATTGCTGAATTTGTTGTTAATAATTCCCTTGAGGTTTGAACACATTCTGATTATTTCTCCACCCTAAATTAGGGTGGTTTCTCCATCCTGGATTGTATGTGTTTGAGAAAGGATCATTTTGATGATTGAGATTCCCCATATAGTTGGCTTGTTCAGGTTGAAAAGGAATGAATGGATTGCCTTCTTGGCATTGTGTGCTCATGTGAGGATCTCCACATAAATCACAAGCATCTGCAGGAGTTCTGATTGCATTTGCTTGAGCTGTTAATGAACTCACTTGCTTAGATATAGAGGCAACTTGAGAAGACAAAATGGTTAGAATGTCTAGCTCATGGATTCCAAGTGCTTTCTTTGAAGTGTTACGTTCAAAAGGCCACTGGTAAGCATTTGCTGCCATTTCTTCCAACAGCTCTATAGTAGCTTCTATGCTTTTTCCCATTAATGATCCACCAGTTGCAGCATCTACAAGTGTTCTGGTAGCATTAGACAATCTATTGTAGAAAGTTTATAGTTGCAGCCAATCTGGTAGCCCATGATGAGGACATCTTCTTAGCAGCTCCTTGTATCTTTTCCATGCTTTATAAAGGCATTCCATGTCATGCTGGATGAATGAAGCAATCTCATTCCTCATTTTTGCAGTTTTTGCTAGAGGAAAGAATTTTGCTAGGAATTTTTGTGCCAATATATTCCATGTAGTGATGCTCCTTACTGGTAAAGAGTGTAACTAGCTTTTAGCCTTATCCCTAAGTGAGAAAGGGAAGAGTCACAACCTTATGGCATAATCAGAAACGCCATTGTGCTTGAATGTATCACAAATTTCCATAAAGTTGGCTATATGTGCATTCGGATCTTCTACTGGAGAACCTCTAAACTGATTTGCTTGAATCATTTGAATTATGGCTAGCTTGATCTCAAAGTTGTTGGCTGGTATAGGCGGTCTCCTGATCCCAGAAATGTTATCCATGACTATTGGTGTGGCATAGTCATGGAGTGCTTTGGTGTTTGGTTCTTCTCTCAAATCTGCCATTGCTTCACTTTGATCTACAGTTGACCGCTTCTGTATCTTTCGATTCCTTCAACAAGTTTTCTCGATCTCAAAATCAAATAGTAGCGGCTCAGTAACTTTCAATCTGGTCATACAATAGGACAAACCTGAAAAAAGAAAAGAAACACCAAAGAAAAAATGTGAAATAAAAACCAAATTAGGATTAAGATTACTTGGTATTGATATTAATGATAACAATCCCCGGCAACGGCACCAAAAACTTGTTACGTGTAAAATGGTTTATCAATTAGTGCAAGTGCACACTGTCGTAAACAAGTAATAAAGTGATAAGTATCGTTCCCTCGAGGATTGTTTCACTAAGTACCAAAATTCTTAATCCTAACACTATTTGACAAATCGATTAGTTGGAAAATGAAGTGATTAAATAAAGATCTATGCAAAAAATATTTAAAATAAATATGAATGCAAATGGAGTAAAGATAAATATGAATAAAAACCCTAGGGATCAGACTTCACTTAATAATTTCGGATTGAATCATCTATCTACACTAATCCAATTTTAACTCCCTTAATTGATAGTCGAGTTTCCCTAAATTAATTACTAGCCTCTTCCAAGGTCAAGTAATTCTATAAGTAATTGCTAATTCACTATATTCCTATGTGAATTAAAATAACTAATCATGCATTAGGATTTATGGAGCTCATTAAGACTACATAAACCATATGAATATATTCCTATTTCATATGCAGTTTATAGTTTTAATTATAGGTTCCATACACATGTATCTCCTTCCGGTCTCAACATACATATTGAGTTCATTCAAAAGGTGGCCAATCAATTGAAAGCATTAAGAGCAATAATTAAAACTCAATCTAGGAAAGAAAAATCGAAATTAGTTTCAATAGATTAGAATTCAATCTATTATTATCAAGTTACATCATCACCCTAGGAAGATGAAGAATTAGAACATAACGAAATTAAAAACAAACTCAAAATAAAATAAAAACATCAACATATTCATGATAAAAATATAAGGATACAATTACAAATGCATGAAAATAAAAATACTATCCATCCATGTAGGAGGTAAAACCTTCCATGTAGGATGATAACTTAGCCTCCATGTAGGAGGCATACAAGAAGAACTAAAAATGCATGAACTAAACTACTCTCTAAGATGAATGCATGAATCAATGCTTGCTACAAATGATCTCTACTTCTACCTATTTATAGGTAAATGAATCAGCTGCAAGTCATAAATCTTGACCATTAGCTACCAATCACATTCTTTAACTACCCTTCTTGATTTTCGCAGTAACAATTCTTCTGACTTGTTGGTAATTTTTCACCACCAAAATGGCAGATTTACATCTTCCTGTCAACATAGGAGTTGTAGAGCCAGATCTTAACTTTCAAATGCCATAAAGAACTCCTAATTTTGACATTTCTATCTCAAGTTATGATCAGATTACTAACCAAAGGTCAGATTTCGCCAAAACTACTGTTTCATCTTCCAAGCAGAATTTGAGATCCTTAGATCCCGAACTGGGCTTTTCTTTAAACATGAGGGATTTTTATTAGATTTCTAACCATATAAAGAACAACCCAATCTAACATTTAGAACTCTAGATATAGCCTAAAACCTGAAACAGGGTCAAAATACAGCATTATCTAAAAGATTTGATTTTATTTCAAATTCAAGACCCATTCACAAAATGCAACTAAATTTATTAAATTAAACAAGATAACATCCAAAAATTCATCATACAAGGGAAAATAAATATGTAAATATTTTACGTATCAGTAGCCTCACCCACTACATCGAAGAATCTTGTGGGAAGATTATGTACTCTTTATTCGACCTATAGATTGTGCACATAGCATTAATTCCTTTGAATCTTTGCTTTACCCTTTGACTATGATCCCCCAAGTAATACGAATGATCCTTCTTGATTGCCTTAACATAATTTTAGACTTTTCTCTTTACAAAAATATGCTTATACCTTTTAGCTACGACCATGCATTTCTACATGACCAAAGGTTTTGTCCTTTGGCTCCATCTATCCCTCAAGAAATGGTCAAGTTTTTTGGTAAGACTAAGGCTTCTCCCACTAAATTGACCATTCATTCACTCATTCCACTGAATGGTGGTTTGCATCCCTTAATGTTATTACTATAAATGAACACATAACCAACATCTTGCACACATAAGCAAGCCTTTTGGCACAAATGCTTACACTCAATATACCAATCCACGGTTACTCGAATGCATTATTTTCTTGCACACTAAATTCTCGAGCCAATCCAATCTTTTGTACTCTCTGTCAAGTCTTTGACAATGACTGCCAAGTTTAAGAATGATTACTTTGCACATCCCTCATATAGCATTGGACAAACCACATCTAAACTAATTATAGCCTACCCGATCTTGGCCCCTTAGCATAAACTAGACTCTTATACCAAAAATGTCATGGGCAATAGCTCTCTAGCTAAATTTGTGTGATATATACTTGCTACTCTTGGCAAATATGGTAATCTTCGCATTAGCCCATGCGACACTCTTGGAATAGATGACAGAACTCATAAGTCCATAAGTCAATATCAAACATCACCAAAGCAACTGTGCAATAAGCCAAAAGGGACAAATTGAATAAGGAGAGGGACATTTCATTCACTTGGTTTATGTCTTATTCCATAGTTTTGAGTATATAGGAGATAGCCATAAACTAATACAAATACAAGCCTTTTGAACTCCTTCAAATTCTCGAATCATGCTAAAATTGCTAAAATACTCCTTAATCTTGGGAAAATCTAGAAAAATAGTATACAAATCGGACTGATCCCAAATTTCAACCACAAGTCCACTCTAACACGCTTGATTTTTTTCATTAAGTCTCGTCCAAATCTGATCATGTTTGCCTTTCAAACTATCACAAATACTAGCTTGTGACACTTAGCTAGCCATTCTTAGATGCTCCTACCAATTAAAATGATTTGTTTCCACACAAGATGTTAAAATTATGATCAAAGAAGACTCAACAAATACCTTTCTATTGAGGACAATTTCATGCAGGCTTTTCTTTATGATAAAAAAAAATCATAATTTTGAAATCTATTTTTTTATAAACTATTTCCACATGATAAATACTTAGAAAGTTGTAATATAATTTTAAAAAAAATTTCAACTTTGTATAAGAAAGTTTAAATTTTTTGTAAAGCTTTTCAAAAGAATATGAAATTTTATATATTACTTATAGGTTCCTTATGCATACTTATTTTTCTCTCCATCCCAAATCAACATTGCCAAAAAAAAAAAAATAGAAATTTTTTTACATTAATTACAAGTCTTGTATACGCATCATTTTTTCTCGTCCTGTATGTATGGATTCTTTCTAATATCTTAGTAAAGGAGTGAAGTTGTAAATGATGAGTTTTCCGATGCTCATGATACAGGTGCATTTTGCAGTCCATTCCATGGATATGAGATGTATAGTTAGACCCTCCACGATCTTTTTAGTCTCTAAAAATAGAAATTATACGATTTGCACATCATTTTTTTTTAAAGATATTTCACTTTGAATACAGCTACGTCCCATTCGTGCCTATTTGTTGCAAGATGTGAAATCCAAAATATAATTAGTTCCTTGATTAGACTGCACTTTTATAGCGTTAAAGAGGGTAGCTCATAATGAACAGCGAGCAAAAAAACCATCATCAAAAGTCCATTGTTGTTATTAAGGTCACCTTATGTCGTTGCCTAGCTATCCTTAATAAAATGGCATATGAAGAATATGTAGAACAGACATCTAATTGCTGCATAACATACGACTACTTTCATTCATAAAGCTGGAATATATACTGAATACAAGAGCATAGACCAGTAGGGTCTGATCAGCAAAATACGCCCGTATAAATTAACCCTACAATACAAGCAACCCAGTTGTTTTTCAGTCAACACAGCTAAAGTTTAGCTCTGAGAATCTCTTGGGAAAATCTCAGTGTATATGCACTCTCACGATGTCATTAAAGCTACCACACTCACACAACACAATTATTAAAAGCCCACATACAATAGATACAACTCAAATGAAAATGATATTTTAATGACTTTGTTGGAGCTGCCCGAGTGTGACTGTGTCGAAGTCAAACTGATCCAATAAAAATGATTTTGGCTTCTCAAGCTCATTAGACACTTGTTCCATGGTCGGACGACATTCTGGCTCTCTATTCAAGCAAGCAAATGCTACCCTTGCAATGGAGATCAGCTCCTTGGCAACTGGCTCTTTGGGACGATGAAGACATTGGTCCAACTTATCCTTCAATAAAGAACTTTGGATTGTTGACGCGAAAGAGCCGTCAATCAAAGAAGAAACAAGATCTCTGAAATCTTTTCCCATGATAATTTCAAAACAGAGGACTCCAAAACTATAAACATCACATTTTTCATTCACTTCCATGGTCAAAGAAAGCTCTGCAACAAAACGAACAAGCTCTGCAACAAAATAAAATTGAAGTGATAATGCAAAAGAAAATATAGAATGAATACTAAAGATATATTACAATTACTTTGAAGTACATGCAAAAGAATCTAACCTGGAGCCATGTATCCCGGGGTGCCTGCCACTGAGGTCTTGTTGGATGAACCAGGGGTCAAAAACTTTGCTATTCCAAAATCAGAGATGTAAGCTTCATATTCCGAGTTCAGCAGAATATTTTTACTTGATATGTCACGATGAACAATTGGAGTTGAACCGCCATGATGCATATAGAATAAAGCACCAGCCACGCCTTTCACAGCATTCACTCTTTTGTTCCAATCAAATGCCTTTGCTTTTGTCTCATTGTCTAGGACCTCATCCAAGCTTCCTGCTTCCAAAAAATCGTAAACTAGGAAAGAATTTCGCCAATGACGGCAGAAGCCTTTTAACTTCACGATGTGGCGATGCTTGATTTCATTCAAGGCTTGAATCTCTCTTTCGAAAGCTCTTAGATCAGCCATTTTCTCATCTGGTCTCGATTCAAGTTTCTTGACAGCAACAATGCTACCATCCGGCAACTTGGCTTTATAAACACTCCCTTGCCCTCCCTTGCCAACTAGATATCTGTCATTAAAATTTTCAGTGGCATCAATGATATTCTCATACGCTAATGTCCCATCATAGCTCCATATGTCAAATACAGCATGCTTTTCCTCTTCTGTGATTTCAGTTTCTGCTTCTTTGGCTCGGCTCATTGTTTTTCTTCTGTTCTGGAAAAATAGACAGGCAAATCCGATCACGAACAGTGCCAATGATGGAGTACCCAAACCGATGCCTAAAGCTAATTGCATGCGGTAATTCTTTGGACGGTGGCGATTGTAAACTGCTGTTGAGCAAGCAGCCAAACCAGAGATGTTGCCACACAAGTCTTTATTCCCTTTAAATGCTTCGATTGTAGCCCTGAGAAAGGCTTGACTCTTCGGAAGGGGACCCTCTAATTGATTGTATGATATATCAACAGATTCCAAACCTGGCAAGCCCTCCTCGAAGGTGGATGGAATGGTACCAGAAAGATTATTATGTGAAAGGTTCAATCGTACCAAATTTTGCAACTCTCCTAGTGTTGGGGGTATTTTCCCCTCCAACAAATTACCAGAAAGATCAAGCTCGTTTAGTTGTTTTAATCTATCCCACTCATCCGGAATGGTTTTATTAAATCTATTTTTTCTCAAATTCAAAAACACTAAATGTACAAGCCTCCCCAGTTCTTGTGGTATTGGGCCACTGAAATTATTTGCTGCTAAATCCAATTTTTCAAGGTGTAGCATGGATCGCACTTCTACGGGAATGTTTCCTGACAGTTGATTGTGGCTCATATTAACATTCAACAATGAGATCAACTCCGATAATTCTTTCGGAATTTTTCCGATGAGATGATTTGAAGAGAGATCAAGTTCTTCTAGCTTGGTTGCCTCACCTAATTCTGGCGGGATGCCACCGGAAAGATTGTTATTGGACATCTTGAAGCTTGTGAGTTTATGACACTTGCCCCAGTTTGATGAGAGATGGCCATAAAATCTGTTGCCACTAAGTGAAATAAAGTCCAAATC
The DNA here is from genome assembly GCA_020226215.1 of Sindora glabra. Classification (NCBI taxonomy): domain Eukaryota; kingdom Viridiplantae; phylum Streptophyta; class Magnoliopsida; order Fabales; family Fabaceae; genus Sindora; species Sindora glabra. The sequence continues at coordinate 39,396,965 of CM035227.1, read as the reverse complement.
GGGATAGATACCAAAATCTTCTGCTATATCCCCTGTGAGGCTGTTTTCTTGTAGATTAATTCTATTAAGGCTGCGGCAGTTCTTTAAGGTTCTTGGTATTGGACCTGTGAAATGGTTATTAACAGCACCGAGGAATTGCAGTGACCCGCCACCACAGATATTTTGTGGCAAATTGCCAACAAAATTATTGGAAGATAATTGTAGGGAGATCAAACTGGTGAGGTTACTGATTTCTGTTGGAAGGCTACCACTGAGTTCGTTTTCTGTCAAAGTTAACTCCGCGAGCGCTGTTAAGTTCCCTACAGGGGAAGGAACAGGTCCAGAAAGGTAATTTGAATAAAGAAGAAGTGTATTCAAATTGACCAAGTTCCCTATGGACATTGGAATTGATCCAGAAAACATGTTAGAACCAAGGTGAAAGATGGCGAGCTTTGTCAAATTTCCAACAGTGGAGGGAATTGGTCCAGAAAACTTATTGTAACTTAAGGCAAGTTCTGCCAAATTGACTAATTTTCCAATGGAAGTTGGGATTTTACCATTAAATTGATTTTGAGAGAGATAGAGTGTAGACAAATTAGTCAAGTTCCACACAGACATCGGGATTAGGCCAGAGAGATCACAAGTGGAAACTATAAGCTCCTGGAGAGAGTAGAGTCTTCCCACTTGGTCGGAAAGGAAACCAGAGACCATGTTGTTATTAAGGTAAAGGATCTTTAACTTAGTCAGGTTTCCAACTGTATCAGGGATAGTACCAGAAAGATTGTTATAAGACAAATCAAGTAGAACAAGATTCCTCAATGTCACTAAATCTTGTGGAATGGAGCCAGTAAAGGAATTCATAGTCATATTTAAATTGACAAGATTGGTGAGGTTGGTGATCTCAGATGGGATTTCTCCATAAAGTTTATTGGAACCAAGAATTAAGTCGGAGAGTTTGGACAGGGTTCCAATTGGGTGGGGAACATATCCATGAATGGAGTTGTTGGATGCATGAAACTTGATGAGGTTGGGGAAGGAGGAGAAGTTAAGTGTGTGAAGCGGACCACTAATTCCAGAGTCATTAAGTTTAATCTCAGTGATGAAATTGGACTCGGAACATGTGATTCCCAACCAAGAATTGCAAGGAGTGTTAGTCTTACCAGTTGTAGCCCAGGAAGAAAGAAAAGCTTGGCTGCGGTCGTCAAGGCTGGCTTTCCACTTAAGAAGGGCATTGGCTTCGCTGTGCTCTGTAGTAGAAGCAGGAGAAGCATTACTATTATTTAAGTATAAACCACCACCAGCAACATGGGTTGAATCGAGAAATAAAATAAGGGCACCGAATGAAATGAAGAGTTTCTGCCAAAATGCAACACGCTGATTGGTGCATTCGAGCTTTTCAAACACTGACAACATGGTTTTGGAATGTATCACAAACTTGCGATGGATTACGGGAATGATATTGGGGCTCTTTATATAGGAGAAAATAGATGAGAGCAGGACGACAAAGTTCTTCCGCCATCAATCACGTTAACCAATAGAAATAGGTATGGTTGCTTCGTCGAGTAATCCTATTAGTTTCTCTTACTTTCCAAATAAAGGGTTCATTTCCTGAGAAAATGTATAAGATGACATGACCCGGTTGTGATTGATAATGAAATAAAGCAGTCGTTATCTTAGGAAAGTAATCCGTATACATTAAGGATAGTAAAATACCCAAATTTTTAATGCATTAAGAAGATTGTTTTGATAGAGTTTGGAGATTGTATAAAATCCTATTCTACAAGGCAAGGCATGTAGTATGTTTTATCTTGAACAAAATGCCGAGAATGAGACAACAGTATCTTGTCTTGCTATATGGAATCTTGATATTATAAAATTATTATATTTTTACCTTGTATACTAATATATATACATGCATTCACATATATATGTATAATTCTCTTAACTACTTTAATAATATAGCTGTTTAAAACATTAAAAATACATCAATATTTTGCTCAAGATGATGAATATAAAAAGTAATAATATTTTGTTGATTATGTATCAGTTTATTTTTAAGTTTTAAGTTGTCTAAATTAATTATATATAACTTTAAACCTATAATATAACATTTTGTTGATTATATATGATTTGCAATATTTAATAATTCCATATAATTATTTGTAACCTTTAATATCAAGATTTGTATTTTTTAAATTTCTTTTATTTTTTATCATTCCCTACAAGTCCTTATAAAGTTTTGTTGTCTTGTAGGATATGCAGATGAGGCAAATTTTGTTCTTGATCATGGAAAATAGGGTAAGATAATATTTTATCTCCAATAATGGAGTATGGAGTTAGAAAAGCTTATTTACTTTTGCTTTACCTCATTATCATCCTAGTATGTATTACATTGTTCTTATTTGATAACATCATCTAAGAGACTCAATTAACTAGTTGATTTTATTCTTGTCCAATGTATGCCCTTGCAATGAAATTAATAATCAAATCTACATCTTTATCCTTGTCTATATTCTAATACACACACACACACACACACACATATAGAATTAGTTAGAAATATATAGATGTCAAAGCATGCTACTACATAAAATTGGATAGTAAAAATAGTTCTACAAGGAAACTCAAAACTCTCTTCATAAAGGAAAGCAAAATGCTTCAACTAATAGAAAAATAGGTGTGAATAAAGTGATAAGAAAATAGTGAAGAAGAAATAAAATAAGAAGGAAACAATGAAAGAGAGATCAAATAAGAAGGAAATAGTTTTGAGGTATGTATTACATTTTCATAAAGGCTTTTATGCCCTCAAGATGCAACTAAACTCAAAACTCTTTGATCTAAAGTAGTAAAAAGAGTTTAGTTGAAAATCCATTTTATAATTGTTAAAAAATACGACTTCTTACAAAGCAACTATTGCACATAATCATATTTTTTTATGGTCACTTCTTAATTGATAATTGTTATAAATATTTATGTCTCTATTGCAAACAATCATCTTTTTATGGTGATTTCTCACTTGTTAACTATTATAAATAATTATTTTTTAAAAAATTTTAATTTCTAAAACAATGAGAAATTTATTTGTTCACCAATTTAAACACAAAAGTCAATGACTTTTTGTATATAAAATTATTATAGAAAATCCATTAATAAATATCCATTCAAGGTTTTCATTTATATGCCTTTTAAAATTGAATTTTCAAAATAATGTAGAATTTGAAAATTCACCAATATTTGTAAACTATTAACATCAATGAGAAGCAATAAGAAATTGGATGGAGATGGTCCTATTCATGATGTTGTTATGCTAGAGGTTGACAGAAAGGATGATACAACTTTTGATAAAACTCATCATCAAAAGTCTTCACCTAAAATTCCCAATGGTCGTCACCTTTGAAACTACAAAAGCCATCTTTTGGATTTCATTCTAAGAGTAAATGAATGTTTTTTCTTTGTCAAGAATATAACACCTAAGCTTGAAGATAGGGGGCTACCTCTGATATAAGAGGTGGTTTTCTTCAACATATCTGATTCCTTGAAAAGCAGGCTTGATGACCCTTGTTCCCAAACTCTTATTGACAAGCTTTCTGTTAGGAAAATTTTTGAATGGTTAATGATGTGATGATATGTAAAAGCACTGTATTGGTGTAAATTATGATTAATGAAGATATAAATCACAAAAATATAGATAATAACATGGTTCATCTTTTAGCTTACTTCACAACTAAAAACAAAAAGTAAATTCCCTATTTTAGAGGAATTACAGAGAATACAAATGGCATGATACTCAAATCCACACCCCAAATATACCAAAAATGCTTAATAATGTATATACTATTCACTTTTAAAAAAATTCACTAAAAAGAGCGAGAGTAAATTGTGAGATCTCAAGCAGTTCTCATAGGGCATTACAAATACAAACTCTCTCACACCTCATATTTTGATCTTTTCAACAAATTGTTTTTGCCATATAATGGATTTATAGGCATTTAAGACTTGCTTGACAAAGAAATTTCTAATTTAAAATAGGAAATAGTAAATCATTGATATGAATCCTAATTTTAATAGAAAAATTATTCACAAAAGAAAATAATCATAATTCGGCAATTATTAAAATTTAGTCAAATCCTAATAATTTTCACCTTGACACAAATTCCATTATTAAAGGTCTTTAGGCTTTAAATCTTAAATCCTTTTCTCAAAAGGCCACAAGCATTTTCAAAACTCCACTTTTAATGGAGTACTAGTACTTTATACTTGCATCAAAATTGCTTCATCTTCTCCCCAAAGGGTTCTCCAAATGAAATAACCTAAATTACAAAGCAAAGTTGCTAATTGCACAAAATCTAGGATTAATAAACTTTGAAACCAAACTTTGCCAAAACTTCTTTAATAAGTTTGAATGTAATAGCATAACTAACCAAATCATTTGAACAAACAAGACCCATTGTTGGTAAACTAGGCTTTGATATCACTTGTTGGAAAAATTATTCAATGGTTACTAATGTAATGATATGCAAAAGTAATGTATTGATATAAATTAAGATTAAAGAAGATGCAAATCAGAAAGACACATATATTTAATATTGTAATGACCCTAGATTAGTACAATAGTAATAATAATAATAATAATAATGAATAAGAAATTTTTAGTAAGATTGTAATAAGTGAAAATTTTCTTAGAAACCTAGGAATAGATTTTAGAATATTTCATGTAGAAATTCATTGAATTTCTGTACCCGGTAAAGTGAAAAAGTGAGAAATGAGTCAAAATTATAGTAAATTAACTCAAAAAAAAAAATTGGATGATCAAAAATAATTTTCAAAGCTCAAAAATGGTTATGGGAAGTAAAAATAAAATTTTTAGGAAGTTTAGAAGCCTAGGGGTGAAAATGCAAAGAAAATAAGTGATTCGGGGCCAAATTGTAATAAACCCTTTTATCTTTTTAGCCTTTTTATTTTTTGTTGTACAGGTTGGGTTGGCCCATGTTATTTTCAAACCCAAATGTGAAAAAAATAAGGCCCAATTTCGTGATCCAACACCAGCCCAAACTTCCAAGGGAAGCCAAGGACCAAAATGAAAGAAACTAGTAGAATTTGGGGCAAAAGTGTAATATTTAAAAAATTTTAATTTGTGTCTCATTTTTATTGGATTAAGCATGATGTGCTGGCCTGAATCTTAGCCACTTGGATGTGCAATGCAGCTCACCAAGTGTCCCCAAATGCAGCCCACCAAGTGTCCCCAAGATCCTCCTAAAATCCATGGCATTTAATGTTGGAAATGAGTGAATTTGTGAGATTTTTCTTAGAAATTCTTTAAGCATTTTTATATAAAGTAAGTGAGGCTTATCTGCAGCACATTTGCTGCTCCTCTCTAGCAAAAAAGGTGATCCCATAGAGAAGTAACAAGGGAAGCTAGACAAAGTGAATTCAAGGGAAATTGGCAAGTTAAATAGGTAGATTTTGATACCCCTAATACTCTTGTGAAATTCTTCTTCCTCTTGACTCTAAAATCTAATTTTTATTTTCTTGAATTCATCTCCCTCTCCTTTAGAAGTCAAATTTGAAAGGAGGAAGAGACAAGTAAGGATTCAAGGTGAGTAATAGCTTATTATGCACTTCATGAATTCCTAATGTTGGATGGTCATGAGCAATGTGATTTTTAGGACATGATTTGTGTTAGTTGTTGAGATAATTGGTTTTGGATGATTTGAACATGTCTAATGGTGTTTTTAGATGTTGTTATGTTGATCTATGGCCTTGGTTTAGTGTAAAAGCAATAAGAAACCATGATGTATACACTAGGACTTTAAAGGCATAATGGTGCATGTGTGGGTTGGCATGATTTTGTTTGGAAGTTAGCTAAATTGATGAAATTAGGATGATTCTTATGAGTTATGAAGCCTAAGGAAGATGAAATTTTGAGTTATAAAAGTGTGTATGAAGCTTCTCTTTTGAGAAGCCAAGGGGAGAAGGAGGTTTAGCCTTGTAAATTTATGTTTTTGAAGGATCAGTAATGTACATGGGGTAGAACATGGCCCATGTTCTACCCCATGTTCTGAACACGGGGTAGAACACGGCCCATGTTCACCCCCATGTACTTTGACAGATGAACAAATGTGTGTATGACATATGAATGATTTAATTTGTCTACATGAATATCCTTTAGAGTTTGATATGAGAATGAGCATAGAAGGATAAATGAAGCATAAAACACTTATGGCATTATTGGTATTTTGACACATTCCTCGAGGAAAAATTGTGGTTGATGCATGTGGCGTCCCACAATTGTTCATTCTACTTACAAAAATGTGGGAGGGAGAAAACATCCTTCGCAGAGAAGGAGAGGAGGGGTAAGTAGTGGAGGGAAAAGGTTGGTGGCCTCGGGCCTAGGGTGGCGGGGGATAAGGTTGGACCGAAGATATAAGGTGACATTGCATGCCAACTAATGCCATTTCTCAAATAACGTAATATCTAAATTTGGGCTTTTTGATTAGATAAGCAACCTTAAATGAGAAAACCAAAAAAGAGGCAATATTAGGTTATTACTCACTGAGTATGTTTATACTCATTCTATATTTTCTTTAAATTGTCTTTTCAGATATTGACCATGGATCCGTGGACGCGCGGTAACACTTACAGAGGACATGCCACAACACCCTTTGGAACGTATGGATTAGAGTTGCAAATAGAGATTCGGGTCACTCCCATTGAGATAAACATTTTGTATCACATGGACTATTGGCCCATGGACAGTGAGCCAAATGTCCTTCATATTTTCTTTCCTTTAGTCCTAGTCCCCCCGGATGGCGATACCGGGAGCAATGAGACACAGTTAGGGCCCTTAACGCCTAGTTCTAGTTCTCCTCCAGAATCTGATCCGGAGGAGGAAGGCCCTAATCGGGTTAGTGAGTCAGATGACTAGGTTTTCTGTATGTAAAGTTATGTTAGACTTATCTCTGTAAATATTTTTGTACTGTTATATGTATATTATTTCAGTATTTTTAACTCTTTATTACCTACTTTCTTTTGGCGCGCCCTAATATTATTTTTAAAAGTATATGTGATATTGTGTTGTCTTTGGAGGCTAGTAAGGATATCTTATCAGTGTGGATTGCTGATTGGATATCTTTACGCCGGTCACGACTAAGTATGTCGGGTCGTGACAAATATGCTTCAACTTTTAGTCTACTCTATATGTGAAAATGAGAAATAAATATACTAATTTAAAGGAATTACATGGAGAATACAAATTGCATAATACTCAAATCCACATCCCAAATATACTTAAAAATGCCTAGCAATATATATACTCATTGCTTTATGAAAATCTCACCAAAAGTGTGAAAGCTAACTGTGGGATCTTAAATAATTTCCATAAGGGATTAGAAAATGCAAATTCTCTCACAGCTCACATATAAGTCTCTTAGCTAAATTATTTTTGTCTAAATACAACATATTTTTAGGCCTTAAAAAACTTGTCTCACAAGAGAATCCTAATTCAAAATAGGAGATAATAAATAATTGATAAGAATCCTAATTTGAATGGATTCATAAAAGAAAATAATTACAATTTGGCAATTATTGGAGTTTGAATCAAATCTTAACACTTTTTAGTAAGAGAGCTAACTTCCAATACATAGTTTACAAAATTAAGACCTCATAGCAACCAAAAGGAAAACTTATGGTGTTAGATATGGGTAGTGATTCCTTTATGTTCCGATTTGAACTTCCTACTGATTATATGAAAGTTTTGAATGGTAGTCCTTAGTTAATCTATGATCACTTTTTTGCCCTACAGAAAATGGAACCATTTTTTTAAGCTTGTAGTGCTAATTAATTGTTCCTCAATAGTTGTTTAAGTTTGATTCCTTAAACTCCTTATTGAGTTATAACACCCTTATATCCTCCCATAATTGATTGCTAAGGTAGACCATATTTTGAAGGTTAATACTTATATTTTTTATGATGATAAATGTTGTTATACTAAAGTTTTTATCCAAATTAATTTTTGGCATTCTCTAATTAAAACAATCATAATTGATTCTTTTAAGCAATTTGTTATCTATCAAGGGCTAAACATGGTTCATTATTGTTATGTTTAGATTTGCCATTAACAAAATATTTAATCTTTCTTAGAGGAAGATTTTCTATTTGAAATTGTTCTTAATTTATTGAAAAAGTGGTAGATCTAATGGATCATTAATGTCCACCTCTCTTGAGTGATGCATTGACCTATATCCTTATCCTAAGTAGCTTTTCTACTTTGAGCCATGCAAATAAAAAGCCTACCATTATCTCATAGGTTAGTAACTCTCTAATTGAAATTATACAATACATGCTTGCCACTCTTGGTAACTATACTAACCTTCCTATTAAATCCATGTAGCACTCTTAAAATAGATGATAGAATTCATAAGTTTACAAGCCACAATTATATATGGCTAAAGCAACCATGCATACCAAGCCACATGATTGCTCAACACATAGAACCTTTGGCCATAACGGGCCAAAAGGAATAAATTTAGATAGCGAAAGGAACACTTCATTCACTTGATACATGCCTCATTTTATAGTTCTGAGCATGTAAGGATCACCATAACTAACCTACTCAAGTTTTTAGCCTAATGTCAAAGTGCCCCATTAGGTTTTCCCAACATTCCACCTGCTTAAAGAGTATTTTGAATAAAAGTCTACCTAGCATAAGTAGATATACATTTTTCAAGTCATCATAACGCAATGCTCTAGGTGTTTGATTTGCACCAGAACACGCTGATACAAAGATAAAAATGTATGGAAAAAAATGCAAGCTTTTAGAACTTCTTTGAATTCTCAAACCATGCTGAAATTACTAAAATGCCTCAAACTTAGGAAAATTAGGAAAAATAGTACACAATTTAGATTGATCCTAAATTTTAGTCACAAGAGCTTTATAATATGCTTGATTTTTTCACAAAGTCTTATCTTTATTCGAGCATGTTTGTATGTTAAATTGTCATAATTGCCAACTTATGACATTCTCTATTACTTCAAATGTTCATGCCCTTATTGATGCCTCAATTTAACATAACTTCATGAAGAATCTATTTATTCTTTTAAACTTTATGTTAGCCTTTAGCTTACTTTTCTAAGTTACTACCTTGACCACTCATACTTGTTGCCTCTATAACATCAGTATTCTTTTGGCAAAATGCATCATCCATAAAACTTCTTAAAAGGCTACCTTTATAAACTCATTTCAAAGTGTCCCAATACCCTCTAGCACCGCTTACCCATTAGCTTTCCTAAATTTATTACTGTTATAGGCCATTTGGTAGGTAGTTGCCTTCGTAAATTTATGCGTACTACCTCTATAACTTGCATGGATTCCACCTTTATAGCAAAAATGTGTGCTAACACTATAACTTGTAAATAATGCTTGGCACTCTAAACTACCTATTAGCAAGTGTCTTACACGTAATGTCCCATTGCATTAGTGCAAAAGTCAAGACTTATGCTTGAACTATGGATAGGCCCCATAACCTTGCTCATAAGTCTGATTGCATTGCTTTCAGTCAGTCTATAACACTTTGCAATACAATTTTCACACTTTATTAGATTATCTAGTCCACTCTAAATTAATACCCATTGGCATCTCATTGATTACTATAACCCACTCTCGAAGTTGATGCACTCTAGCCTTGTGATCCTTATAATCTATCCTACATGCATCCTTTAACAATTTGTTTAAGCACATCCTTTAATGGCTACCTTAGTTGAACATCTTGAAGGGGGTTAAGCATAGAGTATCCTCCACTCTAGCTTAAGCTCCACTTGTCTATGCATCAGCAAATATGAACTCATGGTCATTGCTATAAAGTCACTTGACCTTGCAACCATATAGTGCTAATCTGTTACCATTCCTTCGAGTCATTATTGCCACTCCACAAAGCAGTCATGTAGCCTAATCTAATATATCAAAGAATCTTGTAAAAGATTAGACACTATGTATTAACCCTCTTAATTATGCATATTGCATCGATTTCTTTGAATCTCTACTCTGCCTTTTGGTTATGCTTCCCTAAACAACATGAGTGATCCCTTTGGATTTAAAGTATTTTTTTAAAGTAATCCGCTTGACACATTACTTCACTATGCTATCACTTAGAATGTGTCCATTGATTGTAGTCATGCATTTTTGCATAGCCAAAGGCTTTGCCTTCTAGCTTTACTAATCCTTCAGGAAATGGTTAAATCCTTTAGCAAGAGCAAGACTTCTTTCACTAGATAGACCATTGATTTACTTATCCCTCTAGATAGTGATTTGCATTTCTTTATGCCATTACTATAAATGAGTGCAAAACCGATGTCCCATGCACATAAGCAAGCTAGCCTTCTAGCACAAATGCTTATGCCTAATGCACTAATCCATGGTCACTTGGATGCATTATCTTTTTACATATTAGCTTCTCAAGCTAATCCAATCTCATGTACCTTCTAGCTAAGTCCTTAGCAATGACTCCTTCGAGTTTGAAAATGATAATTTTATACATCCGTTATATAGCATTGAATAAGTCACATTTAAACCAATTATGGCTTACCTAATCTTGGCTATTTAGCACAAACTAAGCTTTAATAGCATCTATCACAAGCTAGTAGCTCTCTAGTTAAAATCATATGGTACATGCTTGCCATTTTTTATGAACATGTCAGTTTTCCTAATAAACTCACATGGTACTCTAGGAATAGATGATAGAACCTATAAGTTCATAAGCCATTATTGCATGTCACTAAAACACCTACTTATACTAAGCCATAAGATTGCCCCATACATTAAGCCATTGGATAAAACAAGCCAAAAAGGATAAATTTGAATAGGGAGAAGGACATTTCACTTGTTTGGTATATGCCTCATTCTATTATTTTTGCTATGTATAGGATGGTCACAAACTAACATACTTGAATCCTTAACTTAGTGTCAAAGCACCCTACTAGGCCTTCCTGGCATTTTGCTCCTATAAAGAGCATTTGAACAAAAGTCCACCCCATATAAGTAAATATACTTTTTCTAAGTCATTTTAAACCCTTTTTGTAATGTTATGGATGTCTAATTTGTGCCAAAATGCACCAACAAGAAGTTAAAAATGTAAAGATCACAAATGCAAGCTTTTAGAACTCCTCCAAGTTCTTGAATTATATTAAAATTATCAAAATATCCCTAAATTGGGGAAAATTAGGAAAAATAGCATACAAATTAGATTGATCCTAAATTTTAGCCATAAGATCTTTACAATATGCTTATTTTTTTTACCAAGTCTCATCTTAAACCAAGTGTGTTTGCTTATCAAACTATTACAGCTACCAACATATGACACATTACTGAGGTTAGTGAGAAAGTAAAAGGTAAGAAAGAGTATAACCCTTGGATTTTAGTTGAGAAAAGGAAAAACAAACTTATTGCAAAAATATACCCTTAGGAAAAGCTAAGAAAAAGGTGGGAATGGCTATTAGAAATTTGATTGCTCTAAATATCCTCCCTCTCTAGAAAAATAAAGTTAAGCCACTTAAGCCCAAAGGAAAAGAAAATATGCCCTCCCACTCTAGGTCTACTAGTGATAAAACCTTAAAAAATTTAGCTTGACTTTGATCCCACAAAGCCCAATAAATTTTAGCTTATATTGGCTTGATAACTTATTTTCCCCCTAAGTTCCTTTAGGTAACCCATGAATCTTAAGTTCCTTGTCCCTAAACTTAACAACCCTTATCCACCACTTTTCTAATGCTTTGGTTATGATTAATACCTTTGCAAGTTGCTTATATCCTAATCAAACAATAACTTTGTTCTTAGTCCCTTGATGGAAAGTGATGTACCTTTAATGGTTAAGCCATTAATAATAAGGAGGTTTTACCTTAATGAAAATTTTATGGAGCTATTTTAGGAAATCTTCCATTAGATATCCAGGAAAATACCATAGGTAAGAATAACCTAACACTAAAGTTAGATTAGAAGGACCTAAAACCTTTCAAGAAATACCATAATGCCATCAGTTAGCTTCCTTTTACCAAGTTTAAGAAAAGAGAATCAATATCTCTTTGGATTGTCCATATAGATGATTTTCCTAATAAGAATGTCTTAGACTTTCTTGAGAAAAGCTAAAAGAAAAAAAAATTCCATCCCACTTAAACGCATTTCAAGAAGAGGTAAAGAAAAGTTGGTACTTAATGATTTAACTTGAGTAAGTGATTTTGGAGCACATGGAAGAGAGGAAATCTTTACTAACAAGGAAATTAGAAATTTACTTTATGTTGACAATGAGAGAAGTAAAATAGATTAATGCTAAAAAATTTATCTAAACGGATGATAAAAGTTATCTATATAGGATTAATCAATCATTTATATGTGTGTTATATACAACTTTGTCATCGGTAATGAGTCATTTGTATAGACTCATATGTATTACCACCTACACAAATAACTTTTAATGTCATCTGAATTAGCTGCACCTATATAGATAATAAAGTCATCTATGTAGAAAATAAAATCTGTCAAACATAAGCCTTCTATACAAACAATGTTATCATCTGTATAAAGATTATTTTAATTTTTAAAAAAAATTTAAAAATTGAAACCTCTATATAGATGAATTTGTCACCTATATAAAGGTTATATCATTTTTTAAAAAAATTTTAAAAATTGAAAACATCTATATAGATGGCATAGTGATTTATATAGAGGTTTTTTGAAAAAAAAATTTAAAAATTAGAACCTTTATATCGACGACAATGTCATCTATATAAAGTTTATTGATTTTAAAAAAAAATTAAAATTTAAAACTCAATACAAAATAAAAATTTTGCCACCTAATATAATAAGGCATTAAAATAAATTCATATTCAAATATTATATCAATATTATCAAATGTTCGAATTAATAAACATATCAAAATATACAAAATAATAATTTTATCAACTTGAATATTATATCAAGTTATACAAAATAATAACTCATATTTATATATTATATAATTACTATAAGATGTTTAAAGCAATAAAATATCAACATACACAAAATAATAATTTTATTACATTTATTAATGAAGCAAACATTCATCTTTCTATTTTATACCAATATACCATTATGAAAAAAAAAGGAATCAATTTTTAACGTACCTCAATGGAATAGTAAAGCAATAATTTGAAATATAAATCATTGATGGAGAAATATAAATTGATCATTTAATAAAATAAATGTAAGAATAAATCAAAATTAAAGCATAAAAATGTAAAAAATAACAAAAAGGAAGAAGAAACTTACTTGAGTTCTCCTAGGAAGGTTAGGAAGAACAAAAAGTAGCGTGTGAAGTGCTTTTACCTAGGCACCAATTGGAATTTATAGGCCTTGAGCTACACATATGACAAATTTTCAATCATCTATGTAGGCTTTATGTTATTGGAATAGATAAAGCCAAAGGCACATCATTTTAAAATTTTCAAAACTTTTTTCTAGCTATTTAGCTTTTTTTTTTAATTTTCAAAAAACTATATAAATGACATATATTATTTGTATAATTTTCTAGATTTTTTTAAAAAATTTATTTAAGTGATACATGTCATTTGTATAATTTTTTATTTTTTATTGGAAACCTTATAGGTTATTCAAATGGCATAAGTCATCTATATAACTTTTTGCAATTTTTCAAAAAAAAAAAATCTATATAAATGACAATGTCATCTATATAGCTTTTTGAAAATTAAAAAAAAAACTATACAAACAACAATGTCATCTATATAATTTTTTATTTTTTCAAAACTTTTCAAGTTATTTAAATGATAAATGCTATCTATATAGCTTATAGACAAAAGGGTTCTATAAAGATGACAATGTTGTATATATAGCTTTTTGAAAATTTTAGAAAAAGCTATACAGACAACATGTGTCATCTATATAACTTCTTTTTTGAAACCTTTTAGGTTATGTAGACGACACGTGTTATCTATATAACTTTTTTACAAATTTCAAAAAAAGCTACACAACTGACATTATTGACTATATAGCCCATAGATAAAAAGTGTCCTGCCAAATGTTATATAAATGATTTTGTTATTAGTATAGCATTTTTTTATTTTTATTTTTGCAAAAAATTATTAAAATGCTTATATAAATAACCAATATTTTATTGTTTGTGTAGGTGCAATCTTAATAATGTATAATTATTGTAATGCAAAGTTAAAATGGTTAATCTTCTAAGCCATAATGAGCCTGGTTTAGGAGGGTAGAGTCCTACTTATCTCTAATCCCAGCAATGTATGTTAGTTACGATATAGGTAGTCCTTGCTTGCTAGTTAGTAATGAAGAACCTTTTCATATTAGTATTTGGAATATCTATAAGGGTACACAACCTAAATTTCAAAAGGATCATTATTGAATTTGTTAGAAAGAATCACATCAAAACCCTTATCCTTAAAAAATTAGACTGGATGGGGACTAAACTATAGCAATGGTAGCTACATTACCTTTCAACAAGATGAAAATGACCAAAACCATAGGGTTTGTGGGTGGTATCTTACTCTTTTGGAATAAGGGTGAAACTAAAGTGAAGAAGTTGAATAATTCAAAGTAAGAAATTCATGCTATGGTTGGGCTAAACCTAACTTCTTCTTTTTTAAAGCTCTTTAGCTATATTTATTGTAGCCCTATATTTACTTGTCAGAAATTTTTATGGAGTTTTCTCATTAATATTGCTAGTGCTTATAATTACCCTTGGTTAGTTGTTAGAGATTTTAATAGATTACTTATCAAAGTGATAAGGTGGGGTTTTTTATAAACTATTGTCACACTAATATGTTTAACATTGTCCTTAGGCAATGTCATTTTATTGGTAAGGGTTTTTCTAACCCAATGTTTAATTGGATAAATGCTAGACCAAACTCTAATCATATCTTGAAGAGATTGGATAGGGTTTTCTATAATCTTGAATGGCACCTTTTATTCCTTAAAGCCTTTGTTACTTATTTTCTTAAATTCAAATCAAACTATTCTCCTATTTTTGTGGATTTGTTATCTACATATTATAAGATTTTTAACAATCTTTTCAAGTTTAAAACTTGTTGGATTTCCCACTAAGGTTTACAATCCATAACGTTTGATGCCTAAAAGCATGGTGACCTTCTGAATAATTCCATAAACAAATTTATAAAAGATGATTCTTAGTGGAAAAAAATCTATTTTTGGCAATATCTTTTAGCATAAAAGTGGGATTTTAGCTAGACTTGGGAGTGTTTGAACGAGGCTCAAACAAAATCCTCGTAAGGCTTCATTTAGTCTTGAGAGAAACTATATGAAGAATATTTTAATACCCTTAATCAAGAAGAAGAAATTTAGACTTTGAATTCTAAAATGGATTGGGTCTATGATGGGGATAAAAACATGAGAACTTACCATCTTGCCACTATTGTTAGGAGAAAACTCAAATAAAATTCTTTCTATTAGAAATGAGGTTAGGTAATAGGTTTCCTTTCTAACTACTATTGAGTTTTAATTAAAAATTCTTCCATTGATAGGTACCATTCTACAAGTGATTATTCTTACCTTGTTGTCACTCCTCCTAAGTGGTGGAAAGTTAAAATTCAAAATCCTATTAATCTCTTATATAACTCTGATGCCAATAAGAAGAAATTTTACTACATTTTCAAGTCCTTTAAACCAAATAAAGCCCTCAATTCCAATAGTTTGCATATAAGATTCTTTCAAAGATTCTAGGGGAGGTTGATAAATCTATGGTTAAGTGTGTGAGAATATTTTAGGTCTAAATCTATACTCGATTGGCTTAACCATACCCTTATTGCTTTTTTTCCTAAAGGAAGACTTAGGGATACTATTAATAGCTTTCACCCTATAAGTTTGTGTAGCTTTCCCCTTAAAGTGGTGTATAAATTTCTAATGTCTAGGCTTAGACCTATGACAGGTGATCTAGTGTCTTCTTTCTAATATGATTTTGTCCTAGGTAGAAAATTTAGAGATATCACTATAAGAGCTAGGGAAATTCTTCATACTTTAGACAAGTTTAAAGCTAAAATAGGGAATATGATAATTAAACATAATTAGGAAAAAGCCTATACTTCTTTGGAATGGGCTTTTCTTAAGAGAGTTTTGGCTTTTTTTTTTTAATTTCCTAAAGCTTGGATTGATATTATAATGTGATCCTAAAGGGAGGAAATCACAAAGAGCTATATAAGATGTTCAAGAATGAGTTTCAAGGGATTTCAAGAAGCTTGGATACATGGGAAAGGAAGATTAAAGGAGTTTAGAGAAACTTAGATCATATTTATTTTGGCTTTAACAGATTACTCTTGAATAATTAAGTAGCATATTTGACTATCAACTTAGAGCTCATCTTTATTTGCTAGTAATCAAATACTATATTTGAACACTCCTCTTTTTAAGCACACTATTTGAATATTGTTTTTGAATACTATATTTGAAGTTTGTCTCTACTTACTAATATTTGAATATTTCATAGGATGATACATTTGATTTTATTTTTTATTTTATTATTAGACTTTTAGGCCTTTTATTTGTTAGTGTATTTTTCTCCATTGATTTAGCATGTTATTTCGCGCATCATACATGCACAGCGGAATAAAATTTTTGCACGATTTCCACCAAGGATCCATGTGAATTTAGAACGCCATAGATTAGGGATTAGGGTTTATACCTTTCAGCAAAATTCTTCTGACCGCTACACCAAGTCCGATCTGCTTCCAAATCACAAACCGGAATGGAAACCAGTAAATCAGATCACCAGTACAACGTTTATGTGGCTGCACCTCTGTGGTATCCACACGAACCCGTGAATCACCGATGAATGTCCGCTACACACACCGGTTGGAATTGATCTCCTTACACCTCGTAGTGCTAGCTACGCCTCTTCAGGGATTTTGGTCAAGGAGAGGTGCTAGGGTTTTCTATACTTTTGCTTGGGGTGCGTGAATAAATAATAGTAATCCTATTATTACCCAATAAGCCTATTTAAATAGGTGCATAGAAAAACCTAACCTATTTGGGCTTTATTCCATGTATAATTATAGGCTTATTATTGGGCCATATAATTATAACATGAATTCTCAAATATTAAGCCCAAACAATTTGGTCCATTAATTCCAAATTCACTAGGCTCTAAGTGTGCGACCTTACAAGCTCTCATTACGTTGGCAATGACCATTAATCATATTAATGATCATAAACAATGATTGGTGTCTAGCAACACATCATTGTTACCCAAGTAATGAGAAAGTCGGTGATTTGACTAAACCTTTACACGTGATTATCACTTATGTCCTTTTGTCCTATACATCTAGATTGAGCACGAGACATGGACCGTGTCATTCCCATATAGCCCAATCTTGAGGTTTCTTGATTCCTAAGTAAGCTGACTGAAACAAATGTAATTGACATCTCATGTTAATTCATTTGAGCATGGCCATGCATTTTCTCAACTTTACTTAATCAAGGGGCCCATAGATGTTACTCCTGTTATATAGGAGGGACAAATCGCATCTTGATCACACAAACCCCTCTGCATGATATGTGACATATCCAATATCTACCTTTGCATTCACTTAACCATTAGTGATATAGAATAGTATCAAAATATGAAACTCACATGTAGGGAACTTTGGTGATCTCAGGTCAAAGGACCATATTAATAATGATCACTAAGAACCACTTATGACACTTATATAACGATCCATGTAGTGTTCTTAATATGGGTCGGTCCAGTATACAAGTTCTCTAACTTGTACTCATGTGTAAACTTAATATCTCATATAAGTCTTCACACATGCTAGTTTTAACATATCAAAGCAACCTAATCCACAATGATATATGACTAGGGACATTTAAGAATACAATTATTCTAAGGTTATTATTATAATTGAATATATTACGCAGATAATATATATAAATATAATAATTGGAATTGTCATTAAAATAACATGATTCAAAATTACAATCACCAATACAATTGGTTTTAGGGCATATACACTAACAGTCTCTACTTACTAATATTTGAATATTTCATAGGATGATACATTTGATTTTATTTTTTATTTTATTATTAGACTTTTGGGCCTTTTATTTGTTAGTGTATTTTTCTCCATTGATTTAGCATGTTATTTTAAATGTTTAATACTTTATTTATTGCTCATTTTCTAGTTAATTAGTATATTAACTTTGGGCCTAAGCTAGTCCATTGGAACCTAATTAGTTGATTGACTTGTTGACTTTTTATCCTCTATAAAGAGGACATTCCTTGTGTATAAGGGATTTGGTAATTTGAGTATTGGCTAATGCTTTTGTCTGAGAGCATTTTCTCTCTTTAATTCTTGATAGAACTTTGAGACTTCTCAAGGGATTATCCTTGTGGTGTTCACCTTTACTTATTAAGGATCTATCCTTTTGGTGTAATTCTTCTACACTCATTAGAAGATTTTTCATTTTTTGTGGCATGACTCTTTATCACTAATCGCTCCCACTCTTCCCCTTCTGTAGTGTGGCGTAACTATCCTCTTTTTCAAATTGATTTGTTGATTTTTGGAACAATATATTATATATTCTCATCACGTGATATTTAGAGCTTCAGTTCCTAATTTTTAAGGCTTCTTTGGTTAGGGGAAAATGGAATTTTCAGAAAATGCTTTCTTAAGAAAGCATATTTCTAGAAAATGAATTGATTTTCCATTATTTGGTGCACAAAGGAAAAACATTTTTTTTATTAGTGTACAAAGAAATATTAATTTCTTTTAATAAATTTTTTAAATATATACAATTTTATGAAAACAATTTTATAATAAACATATGCTCATAAGAAAATATATTTTTATATTTACTTACATTAAATATGAAGGTAAATATTTATATTTTCATCAATAAAAAATGTCACATCTTGAAAAATATTTTTGTAAAAAAAGTTACAACTTTTTATAACAACTTTTTATGAATTTAAAAAAATAAAAATTTTCTATTTTATCAAAATAATATCATAATTACAATATAATATTTTAACAAAAAAAATCAATGGCAATAATTGACTAAAATACAATAAAGTATAAGCAAAGTGGACACAACTGCTACACTAAAGCTAATGTATTTTAACATATCATTGCATCTATTTCTATTAAAATCATACAAATTAAAATGAAATAAATTGCAATTTCCAATAATGTAAGAAATGGATGGCTAAAGAAGCACATGAAACCTTGCAAAATTCTCTTCAAATTGCATTAAACCTACTATCCTTACATTAGAATGCAAAAAAGGCATAGCACTACATTTACTTTTTGTAAATGATTCCAAAATATGTCATTGTTTTTCAAGTTGCATCAAGTAATTAACTAATAGTTAATACATCTCTTCTTATAAAGTACCAAGATAACAATATAACAAAGTTCTCCTAACATAATAGACTTTTGTAAACTCATCTAGTTATTTTCTCTTTGTTGAAAAAAGTTCACAAGCCAAAATTTTTTCAAGTCATTATCTTTTGCTATAAATGCCTTGGGTTGATTGACATTTTCCATCAAGTGATCAAAGGCATTGCCCAATGAAGATGGTACAAAACCTTTAGCTTCCATCTTCACACTTCTTTATAAAGTTTATCCACATTCAATTGATTTTGGTTAAGATTGTTAATAGCCTTTGTCAATTGTCCTAATTGCTTGGATATTTTTTCAACATAATCATCAAGGGAAACTGAAGACCGAGATCTCTTACATTGAGGCTTTGATGTTGGGCATGAGGATGTAGCTTTTCTTGTTGTCCCTTCCTTAAAACTTTCATCTTCTATGTTAATAGAATTGACTTCATTTTCTATAGCATCAGTATTATTTAAAGACTTAGCAAAACTTCTAGTTGCCATATCCCTTCCAACCACTATTAATATCTCATCATACATCTCAAATTTTTTGTCAAGTATTTCTCATGTGTAGAATATGCTTGTATAAAATGTAGTCATCAATATAAATAAAGCTAATTAGTTTTCTTTTTGGAATTAACAATAGCATAAATAAAGTTGTCAATATTAAACTTTCATGTTAAAGCAAACGAAACATTGTGATATAGCTCCATTGAAGAATGAGAAAAAGAACATAGTTCACTTTTCATTCAGTCAAAAAAATAATTCATAAAAATAAAAGATAGGTTCAATCAGCATGAATCTAGTTGAGATGCACCATGTGTACTTATGCAATTTTCTACTAAAATGGTTAAGCCTATGTTCACCATCTGTATTTACTTGAGGTGCATGAATCTTGTCTCTAATCAATATCCACCCCTGCCCTTTCCTAAAACACCTATATAATGACCCATAGAGAGAAATAAAGAGAGGTAAATGACTCCAGCATGCTTTATTGACAAACTTTATTGAGATTATATAAATGGCCCCAATTAAGAGATGGTGTAGAAATTGTGGATTCATCATCATAGAATGGGACAAATACAATATCCAATACAAATGGAAATACAAATATGAAGGTAAATGATTCCAACATACAAAATACAATACTTAAAATTGAGAATTTAGTAATATATCATTTTACAGGGTAGATAAGTTATTTCAATCTAGTCAACTATCACCATTTCTTAACAAATAAACTAAAACATAAATATCTATATTGGTTAAATTATCAGCTTGCCAATTAGATAAAGGTCATCCAACTCTTCATGACAAATCATGTATACAACCGTAATATTATTAAAGCGTTCTCAACCATGTAATCATCACTGTAGCATTAATAATAGTCACTATTTAACTATGATTTTAAGTAATTGAGTCAATTGAATCATTCCATTTAACTCTTATAAATCAACCATTAATCAAAATTGCAAAAAATGATTATATTCTAATAAATGATTGATAATATGCAGAAAAAAAGTTCTAAAAAGTAGAAGTTATGAAAAAAGAGATAAAAAACCATACTAGAATTTCTTCATCATATTCATTTTCTTTAACATTTATCATCTTCAAAGTAGCATCCTAACAAAATCCACTTTTTCCCTTTAATGTAGTGATGGTGTTCCATGACTTCTTCATAGTTTTCAAGCAATTATCAAAATGTTTAATTGTGCATTCAACATTAAACTTCATGTTAATTGCCTTAGCTACTCTTTCATATGAAGAAGCTTTGAAAGTGTTTGATGACGTATTTCCTTGTTTAGCCTCTTTAGCAACAATTTAAAGCACTAAACATTCCATACTTGGATTCCACATGAAGTTCTTTCCCTTTTCTTTCTTTCCTTTCATTTTTCTACTAATAAAAAAACAAAAATATGTATATGATAGGAAGTAAAATCAAAATACATTTAGAAAGAAAAATACTGCCTATTTTGTAGTGTAAATTCTAAAGTAAATATCCAACAAAAGTACTTTGAAATATCCAATAAAAGCGAATATTAGAAATATCCAGCAAAAATCAAAACATTATATATAAGTTTAAACTCTCCTACATCTAAAATTATTCCATATCTTACGTGCAATTTTATGTCATTTTCATGACCATTCATGGCTTTGGTTTCTTTCTTCTCTTTGTGTTAATTGAGGCATTAGGTTATCACTTTCAGGGATATCAGATAAATTTTCATAAAGAATGCCTTCCATGATCAAATCATTTGGATCAACTTCCATAATGAAATTATGGATAACATAACATGCTAAAGCAATATCAACTTGTGTTTGAAAAGACCAAAATAACTCAGCATTTAGAACACAGAAAATGCTTCTTTAAAACACCAATCCTTTCTCAATTGTAGTGCGTAAAGGAGAGTGGTAGAGATTAAATAGTTCTTTTTCATTTTCATGGATACAGCCTCTAAATTCATTCAAGTGGTATCAAACTCCATGATATAAGGAAAGAATTCCTTGTCAAATCCCGTAGCCAGCATCAACAAGATAGTATTTGCCTATATGATAATGATTACAAAAAAAAATTATCATTTATTCTAAGAAAATATTGAACTAGAAAAATTTATAATGTAATACCTTGAGAGATTTTAAGACCATTAGATCTTAAAAGTGCACTACTTAGAACTTGAGAATCATGTGCACTCCCTTCCTAATTAGGTAAAATATAATTGAACTTTAATTCAAATCTAATAGCTATGAGTACATTTTGTGTTATTTTTTCTTTACGGCCACAAAACTTCCCTTGGAGTTCACTTGGTATTGAAGCACGTATATGTGTACCTTTTATTGCCCCGATACAATCCTATAATTATCATTGAATTTGAATAATTTAAGTTTTATTGAAACAAATATATACATATATAAGAAATTATAAGAACCAAGCTTAGTTACCTACTTGAAAGTAAGGATAAAACCTTATATTATCCTTTATTTCTAGAGAGGTTGAATTCTGAGGTAGCTTTATAAAATCCTTATATAACTTTAAAATTGCCTTCAAGACAATTTTAAAGTACCTATGAACAATTTCAGTGGATATATAAAACCTGCCTCAAATCACTCTTAATCTCACATTATGTCCTATGACATGTGAGAATATTAGTAATTGCTCCTTGATAGACATGTTCAAAGTTGGACTTAACAAATTTTTTGTGGTAAGAATCTCATATAAGGTAGAGAAAGCAATGGTACTTATTTGGATTTAACTAATGCAATCCTCTTTAATCTTACATAAGATACTATTTATATAGCTTTCTCTTTCAAAATCCCTATTAATTTGAGGTTTTTTATGTATGTAATCCATAGCTCTAATAGTTTTTATAATCATTATGCTTGTTATTGCTATCACAACACCTATTGCACCAATATTGCAGCATGGGTGTATTCATTACATTCATTATCCATCTACAAAAAAATTAATAGTAAACTCAACCCATATTTCTCTTGTGAAGTTTTTCATAGCAGATTGAACCAATGGTAAAGAAGTAAAACTTCATATATATAAAAGCAAAGAAACCATAAACATCCTTAAAATATGATGAAATGAGTTATTTTAGTGGTACATGTTTTCCTTTAAACAATGATAGATAACAAGTTTTGTTTTAATTAATTGAATAAAATAAACAATTTGTAATTAAAATTAAGTTATGCAAATCACACCTAACAGGCCATTTTTTAATTTTACAAAAGACATTCTTTGAGTAATTTGAAAATTGTGACAAAGGTCTAATGATTGAATAAGAGATTGAAAAGTAGAGATACGTGGAAGGAAAGAGTAAAGGCTAGTTAGGGTGTTGGAACATGATGATGATGAAATGGCAGAACAAAAATCTTAGATTGAAAAGAAACATTACAAAATATCTTATACGCAGATGGCACATTTTAGCCACTTAAGTCAAACCATATTACAGTATTCATATGCCATGCATCAAGAATTTATAAATTTAATAACCAATTTTATTCATATGCACATGATAATTTTATTCAATCTTACCATTCACAAGTTCCTATGCTATGCAGTAAGAATTTATAAATTTAACTTCATCCTAAAAGTTTCATGAATTGCTAAATTGTTTCAGAGACTAATGGCTTCAAATAAAGGTAGATTTCCTATATAATTTTGAGATAGAAGGAAAGATTCTATTGTAATATGGATTTTCTCTTGTCAATGGAAGATCTTGTTTGCTACTATAAGAAAGCAAGTGCCTAAATTCTTGGGAATGCTTTCCAAGTTAAATAGATTCTGATTATTAGTGTACATCTTTTAGCCTATTCTCATTGCAAATTAGTAACAACCAAGCTTGGATAAGTAGAAAGCAAATCTAGTGTTTGGAATGAAAGGAAGGATGCTACAATTTTTGTAGATTTCAAGGTAAGTCTTGAACCATTACTAACTAGAATCCAGGGTTAATGGAATTATCACATTCTTCCTAAGTAAATCATGGGGGATTGATGATGTGGTATTCTTTCTCCTTATACATGATGGACATATCATAGAAGTAGTGAATAAATCAATAAGAAATAGCTAAGAGACTAAAATCAAATGTTTCATATGAAAGCATATTCATATAGGTTACTTGTTCCATTCTACTTTAATAAAGTAGAATTGCAGGAAGAAGGATTATATTTCTAAGTCACTTGATTGATCTAAATTCCCATTCTTGTAGTTAATTTTTTATCATTGCTTTTGACAAAATTTTAGTCTTGCCTATTTTTAAACTCTTTAGCTTCAATTTGACAATCTACATATTTTTCTAGGCTACAATAATATATCTTTTTGGAAACTTGTTTGTAACATATTCATGGATAAAGCTTTAATGCTAACCAGCTCTACATTAAAAGGAGACAATATGATAGATTTCTTTCATCAATTTGTAGGGGTTAAGTGGTTACAAAACAAACTCCTTTGAAAGTTTGAGGATGCCTTGTGACTTTTTATATAAAAAGCTAAAGAAAAGAAATTTCTTCAAACCATGTAATTAAACTCTAAACTAAACTAGGTACCATGTAATTAAACTATTAACTATCAGACACTAACAAAGTGCAATAATTGACGCTCATGGCTGAGTTTTCTATATAAGTTGACATAAAAATCCCACATATTTCTTCAAAAAGTTATATTTCTCATATTTAATATTTAAATCCAGTTAGTTTTGAACAAGAATGATGATAATTTGGCAAAGGTTCTAATTAAAAAATGCCTTAGTGCATTAAAAGTAGTGTAACTTTGATTTTAGGATAATAAGGAATTTGTTTTTAGAAGCTTAACAAGACTAACTACCATTTTAGCTACTCCAGTGCAACATAGGCTACATGGGCACAAATTAGTCAATATTGCCCTGCATTCATTCATCACCACCATTAAATCCAAACTGTAATGACAAAAAAAAACAAAAAAAAGGAGGGGGAAGGAAAAACCATAACTCAAATTAGTATAATCAATCAAGAAATTTATTAACCACAAAGATACTCACACATCCATGCTAAATTTAAAAATGAAATGAACAAAAGCGAACCCAGAAGCAAATACACTCACACTTCCATGTTGAACCTGAAAAACAAAAAGATTAATAGTAGACCTAGAAAATGTAGGAAGAAAGAAGATGAACCCAAAAAAGAAATCTAAGAAAAACTAAGAATAGTAATTAACTCCAAAAAAAAAAAACCACTTCCCCCATTATGGCCACACTCCCCATGGCTTTTTAGTTCCAACTCTTAATCCTTATCATCTAAACCAAATATCAAATAGGTAGTAGGCTAACCAAAATAAATAATGCTATTTTCTACAAACATAAAACATTCTATCTACTATCAGCTCTGCATAAATATAAATTCAACCATAAATAGAATCAAATTTGAATAAGATCGTTAATTCAAAATCAAATTATAAGCAAACATGAATCCTATAATATAAATAAAACCTTGTCCTTTTAAGATGTATCAAAACAATGATAACTATAAGAAATTGAGGAAAGGCTAAAACAAATATGACATATAGATCTTAATGAAATAATGATTTGAGTTTCTTATTCTGAAAAATGCAATTCACTAATGTGACATACAAGGTAGTGATCAAAGGAATAACAACAAGTGCAAAGAAAGATATACTGAATGGAATTACTAGGCCAGTAAATCCAGGAGAGATGTTGGCACTAATAGGGCCCTTAGGTAGTGGAAAAATAACTTTTTTGAATCTACTTAGAGGCAGGCTATGCCAGATAACTGTTGGTGGCTCTATTACTTACAATGATTGTCCATATTCTAAATTCCTAAAAAGCAAGTAAGATTAAAAGATGACCTACTCAGACATCATTTTTTATAAGGAAAATTTTTTTGGTCAAAATGCATTTACTGATTTAATGGAAAATAGGGAGTAAGCCCCTTAAAAACCTAAAATATAAGATCATACCATTGAATTCTTCAACTTATCTAGATATTGCTCTAAAGTATCATCTCTATGAAGAATTTTACCCCTACATCCTAGAGCATTTACTAATCTGACCAACTCTACATTAACCACATCTGCATCTATTCGGTCATTTCCTACCTCCACATTAGGAATCTAGTGAATACAAGCATTAATATATGTTAGTAGAAAGCACTGGAGATGAAGATATCCTAAGATGCTTTGAAGATAACCAGATATTGAAATAGCAGTAGACCATTTTATTACCTATTGAAAAAGCAATAAACCATTTCATTACCTCAAACATGGGTTTCATTAGGATGCTTTCTGGGTTTCAAAATAGACCCTAATAAAGAGAGCTTAAAAATAGACAAATAAAGTAAGGATTCGATCACAAATGCGAAGAGATGAGAAATGAGAATACTTCATTTGAGGTTCAAAACAAGAGCTCGCAATGGCAATGGTAGAATAATAGAGCAACAAGGTACGAGAAGGTAGAAAGGAAGGGCTTTAGGTCACAAGAGATACAGACAGTGTGTGGAAAATGAGTTTTGGTTTTTAATTTGGGAAGTTGCTTTCCAAAAATTAAAATAACTTTTCTGATTAACTGAATTTTAATTTTCTGTTGACCAACTTTCTTGAACATCCAAACATACGAAAATTGGAAAACAAATTCCAAAAATCTGTTTTCTTTCCAAACAAACAGACCCACGGACCCTAAGTTTAATTTTGTTTCTATTCTGTTTTGTCCAAAAGTGTTTTTGTTTTCTATTATTTTTGAATTTGTTGTTCCCTTACCATCGAATGCTTGGTCTCAATGACACACTTGTGTACTTGGAGGAAGTGCAGTACTTTAGGGTGGCAGATTCGACTCCTACCCAATCCCTCGTCCCCTAGTGTAGGATTGCGAGACCCCAAAATGAATAAATAAATAAATACATAAATAAATGAGGAATTTGTTGTTAATTTACATTCTACTTGCTGATGTCTTGAAAATCCATAGTGCTTTAATTCGTGATCAATTTCGTGATTTCCTATTTCAATTTTCAGTGCTATTTGTGCTTCGATAGTTGCTATTTTTTCAATTTGTTATTGCAATTCGTCTTCATCTACATATGCTGTTTCAATTGCTTTTCCATCAACTTGAGATTCAGTTTCCCGTCATTTCGAATTGCTTGAATTGGTCGGTGTTTTGTCCTTGAGTCAAGTCATTTGTTAAAATTCGTGTCTTAATTTGTTTCAATGTGGTTCTATTTAGTGTTCTATTGTTGTTTGTTTTAAAGTTAATGGTCTTATTATTCAATATGTATTGCTTTCTCGTTAATTAAGTATCATCCTTATTTCAGTTAATATTTCATTCAATTCGTCAGCTGGCTGTCCAATTTGCTTTTGTTCTGTGATTTTTTTCTTATTTGGTTGCATTAGATTCATTTTGTTCAAGTACGTCTCACTTGGATTGCTTGAGTTAGTTTGTGTCTTCAAGTTATCATTGCATGGGTGCTGCCTTTTTTTAGTCAAATCAATTTACTATTGAGTGGGCCTTGTCTAATTCAAATGCTGTCCAATTTCTAAAGTATGGCGTCTTAATTTGTGTGTCAATTGTTCAGCTGCTTGATTGAGTCACGTTTTTTTTCTGAATCAGTGTCCATTTCATTTTCAAGAATGTCAAACTCATCCGAGTATTGCAAAATAAAGTGTCGATTACACTAGTCGATTAGTGTCAAACAAAGAGCATCACATTTTGATGTAGTCGAATACACTACCCAACTTTTGTCAAATAAGTGCAATCCGAAGTTTGAGTAGTCAAATATAATAATCCATTATTGCAAGGCAGAGGATATATAAAATTGTCATAATTGATTGTTGTATTCAATTATCTCTCATAGGGATATTTGATTATAGTAATTCAATACTCCTTCTTTATTAATACAAAAGTGTTATAATATCATTTTGGAAGTATAATTCAAATGTGAAGTTAAAAAAAATGAAACAAAAGTGAAAAAGAAGAGTGATCCAAAAGAAAAAGCAAAATAACAAGTGGAAAAAAGTATAAGTGAATTAAGAAAAAGTATTATTAAAAAATGTTACAAAAAAAATAAAAAAATTCAAAAAGAAGAAATTTGATTTTTGAAAAGCCAAATTGTTCATTATTTTCCTTCCTTCATCTACATTCAATCTTAGTTTTTATTTTGAGTCTTCTCTTTGTATCCTTTCATATACATCTTGGTTACAAATCCTTAAGTCTTTGAGTCTTTATTTTGGTCATAAAGTCATAATCTTGAGTCATTATGTAATGTCCCGAATTTTCAATTCTATTATTTGAATCTTTAATTTCTGAGGCTGTAGAAACGAAGAGCATGATTGAATTAGCCTGGTGGGTGAATCTCAAGTTGAAAGGAATTAAGTGTAAGGGTAAATGAAATTTTGAAGGAAAAAGGATAGTAGGGAAAAGAATTTATTTTCATAAGCAGTATGAATGATCAGAGGAGGTTAGAAAACCCTAAAAAGGGAAGTTGTCTAAGTCTGACAGTGTAAGGAATTTTAAACAGACAGAAACCCTATGGACTAAATTGCAAAAGTGCAGAATCGGGTGTGGTTAAAGTGAAAATAATCAAGAATTTGGGATTTAATAAGAATAACCAAGATTTTGGGGTGCAATATGTGATTTTAATTAGTGTGACCAATGGATTTATGACAAGTGTCATTATTAGAAAATATTGGCAAGAATAGCCTTCCTAATTGGTGAAAAAGGACTAAAATACCCTTGGAAATTTCAAAAAGGACCAAAATGTCCCTAGAAGCTTCATGAAAACCCCACTTTCTTCTCCATTTTTCCAAAAGCTGCAGCAACTCCATGAAAGCAAGCTTGAACGTGTGAGAGAGAGAGAAGGAAGAGAGAGAAAGTTTCTCTTAGCTTTTTCACCCAAAAATACGTAGATTCAAGCTAAGGTGTAGAAGGGAAATTTGTTCTTCTCCTCAAGCTCTATCCATTGATGTGCTTAGATTGAGGAAAAGCTCAGGTTTGATTAAGTTTGGGGAGCTCCAAGTGAGGATTTTCAAGTTGCACCAAGAGGTAAAAATGTCCTCCTCTAAGAGCTCTTTAATGTACTCTTCTTAGTTTCTTGAAATCTTGAGGTTGGTGTGGTTAAAGGTGATTGAACATGGAGTTTAGGATGATTTGAATATGTTTAATGGTGTTTTAGATGTTGTTATGTTAAGCTATGGCTTTGGTTTGGTGTAAAAACAGCAAGAAACATGATGAACGCATTTGGGTTTTAAAGGTATAATGGTGCATGTGTAGAGTTGGCATGATATGTTTGGAACTTGGCTAAAATGATGAAGTTAGAATAATTTCTATGAAGCTTAAAGCCTATAAAAGATGAAACTTTGAATTGTGAAAGTGTTTATGTGCATTTTTCCTTTTGAGAAGCTAAAACTATAGATATGAAAAAGAGGGAAGGAAGGAGTTTTAGCTGTTTAATGTGTTTTCGGAGGATCAGCAAGGTACACGGGGTAGAACACGGCCCGTGTTGTACCCCGTGTTCCTCGTCGAAGCTGATCAGCGTGCTACACGGGGTGCAACACTCCCCTTGTTTACCTCAGGACTGAAGGGCAGTAAGGTACACGGGGTAGAACACGGCCAGTGTTCACCCCCTGTGTTCTTTGTCGAGTAACCCAGTGAAGCCCCGAAGTGATCCAGTAAGAAACACGGCCCTGAACACGGGGTATGGGACCCCCGTGTTCTTTGTTAAGTAAACTTTTTGGCTTTAATTCTTCATGTTTTGCATGGCTTTACCCCTGGATCCTTTTCTAATGTTCATATATGTCATTTCAAGGCTTGAAAGCAAAGTATAGAGCATCTAAGTATGCATTTAATTAAGTGGAGAAAGTAGAGAATACATGAGGATTAGGGAAAGTGATGATGTTCTAATAAGAAACTATGATGTGTATTTGTATAGACTGAGGAGTGCTAACTTGGAAAGGCAAGAGGAAGTGTGAAGAAGTTTTTAAGTGAGAGCAAAGGGAACATCACATTGGAAGCTTGTAAAAGGTAGCTAGCTTTATCCTTAAGTCTCATTTTCTATTTACATGATGTTTTCTGTATTTTATGCCATTATATGGAATGTGTATGAAATTGCTGTGTGCACAACCCGAGAAGACAGTAAAATACTGTGTTAGGCCTATGGCTCGAGTTCCCCGGGGATGACAAGTGTGCGGTACCTATGGCCCGATACCTCGGGAAGACAGCGTGATGCTGTATGTTAGGCCTTTGGCCCGAGTACCCCGGGAAGACAGCGTGATGCTGTATATAGGCCTAGGTACGATTATCTGTGATGGCTATCTAGATATTGATTGAGATAAGTCCTTGAATGGGCTTGATGATTGCTGTGTGCAGTGCATATTTCTTACAATGGTATGATATTGAATTTGATGACGATGAGTAATTGATTTCGAAATGTATGATTTATTTGCTTAAGGATCTGGAATGGCTTGAAATGTTTTATGACAATAGCTAGCTACTGGGAAACTTTGTTTCTCATGTTTTTCTGTTTTGTTACTAACCATTCCAGGTGATGCTTCCAAAGGCTATCATGATAAGGGACAATAATGTTTTGAAGTTGTATATCAAAAGTGATTGTATAATTGGTAATTTTGTAAGTGATGGATGAATATTTTGTAAATTGAACTTTTGTATAATTATATTACTCTTGTTCATGTTGTATGAAATACAGAAATTTGAGATATCTCGTATTAGCTTGAGGTAGATGGCGAATGAGTGCATAATAATTATCTAGTAAATAAGGAATAAGGTGTTAACAAGTAAGGGAGTTACACATTGATTTAAATTTTTTTATCTCTTTTCTTTAATTATTTAATTTTGAATCTTTGAATCCAAGCTAGTTCCTTTCCCTTAAAGTTTTCCCTATTAAGTCTTAGCTAGTTTTGTTCCTTGAATTTTCATTTGTTAAGTCTCTAATTGTCTTGTTTGATTTTTCAATTGTGAAAATCTTGATTTGTGATATTGATTATCACAGTTGATGAATCTTCTTGGTTAAATCTCCCTTAGTTTCTAAAGAATTGCAAGAGGAAAATTTAAGAGTAGAAAAAGGCAAGAGTGTGAGAGCACATTTGAGGACATAAGCCTAATTAGAGTGCAAATAGTAGAGTGAGTATCTCTAAATCAAGTGAGAAAAGTTCTCTTATGATGTTCTTTCTTTTAGCTAACATTTCCTTGAAAGTATATCATTCAAGATGTTAGTAGGTAGTAGAAATAATGATATTAGGT
Organism: Sindora glabra; assembly: GCA_020226215.1. Lineage (NCBI taxonomy): Eukaryota > Viridiplantae > Streptophyta > Magnoliopsida > Fabales > Fabaceae > Sindora > Sindora glabra. The sequence goes on along the minus strand of CM035227.1, from coordinate 39,365,860 downwards.
CCACATTGAGGGCCACAACGACAATTTGAAAAGTTAGATGCAAAATTTATGAGGATGGAAAGTAAGCAACCTTGAAAAGATTAACATGGAGAGAGAGAGAAAGAGAGATAAGAGGGAAAGAAAAGGTAGAAAACAAAATAGGAAATATTTTAATAATGAAAAATGTAAAAGAGAAAAGGTATATGATGATGAATCTGAAAGGAGTGATAGAAGAGATGATAGGCTAGGAACTAGTGGAATGAATTCAAATCTTGATAGTAATAAAAAGAAGTTTCTTTTATTTCAAGGGAGAAATGACTGAAAGCCTACTTAGAGGGAAAAAAAAGGATGAAATCAATCTTTGATTGCTACAATTATTCCAATGAAAAGAAAGTGAGGCTTGCCACTTATCATTTTAGTGATTATACTAATATTTGATGAGAGCAACCTGATTTGGGTAGAAGAAGAAATGGTACAAGACCTATTGCTACTTGGGAAGAGATAAACACTATTATGATTGAAAAATTCATTCATGACTATCATTATAATTCTTCATGGAAACCTTGGGAAGGCAAGGTTAAGAAAGACAAATTAGATTAACACAAATCTAGATCCTCTTTAAGAAGTGAAAGAAAAGCTAAATCCATAAGTGATTTCAATAACAAAAAATTAGTGCCTCACATGGAAGAAGAAAAGAAAATAGAAGAAAAAAATAAGAAAAATAAAGAAGAAAAGAATGAAAACAAGAGAAAAGAATAGAGAATAAGAGAAAGATAGATAAGAAGAAAATAAAAAAGAGAAAGAAAAAATTACAGAGGAAAAGAGGGTCGAAAAGAGTGAAAGCTTTAACAAAACAAAGAGTGCTTGTGAAGAAGAAGAGAGAATAGTAGAGTTAAGAGAAGAGCAAAAATAAGAAAAAATAAAATTATATTTGGAAAGTTGAATAGGTGGCATGTTAAGTTGGTGGTATTCCTTGAAACTTATCCATGTGTCATCCAATGTAAGATAAAGATAGTGTGATGGATGATGCTTATCTTGGAGGTATACTTTCATCTTTACTTTGCATGATAAATTGTAAAATTTTGGGCATAATAATGATACTTTACATACAAGATTGTTGAGTTTTGAGGACATTAAGTTTTTGTATGTGAATGATTATGGTTGTGTTGCCACTTCATTTAGTCTTGATATTCCTTTACATATTAATCTTGTTTCAAATGATGATGCTTGTAAAGAGATGGTCTTTGGAGATACTTTTAGGCATGATAGATTTTTGTGTAAGAAAAATGAACTGTATATGCCTAGAAATTTTTTAAGTTACTTGTTTGCTAGAGAAATTTGTGATAATGGATTGATACATTTTGGGAATAAGAAAACTCTAAATGATTCATATGATAAGTTGCATGGTTTATATGTGATTCATAAAGGCTCTCTAGAGGGTTTAATAAAAAATGGAGATTTCATAAAACATTTTAGTGTTAAGGAAACCTTAGAAGATATGCTTAGTGAATTGCTTAATCCTTGTATGCTTTCCAAAATTGGTTTGAAAACAAGTGTTGCATGGGAAAACATTTTAAAAATCATGGTTTATATGAGTGGTTAGTTTTAATACTTAATTTGTCTAATGCATTAACTACTTGCATGAGTTTAATAAATCATATTTTGTATATTGTCATTGTTAAATTTGTTTTTGTTTGTTTCCATTGTTTTCATAAGCTTAAACAATTGATTTTATTATTGCTGGAGATTTTAAAGTAATGGAAAAATTGCTTGGCACGTCTTGATGATGCTCTTGTGTATAGCTAAAATGTAAATGAGCATGTTCACTATTTGAAATGTGTTAAATTTTTTGAGAAATGGAAAGTTGTATGCTAAATTTAGAAAATGTTCATTTTACTTGAAGAATATTATAATTTTTAACAATTTAAAGGCATTCTCTCTTTGATTAGAAAGAATTGTATTCTTAAGACATGTTACGTGTGGCAAAACAATCAAGATAAATGAAGAAAAAGCAATTAGAAAATAGTTTCCACATAATTTTCTTGATGAGATTAAGAATTTTCATGATTCAATTAGCTTTTTCAAGAAGCTTTTAAAGAATTGCATTTTATGTGCTTTTATTAACAAACTTGCTACTAATGATAAGTTTGTATCCCTGCATGGGTTTGTTAATGCATGTTTTGTGTTTAACCCTAGTATTTGATCACACATTAGGAATGATAGGTCCTAGAAGAGATCAAGTTGTATTCAAGATGATGTGAAATTGGAAGTTCTGATACTAGGTAATCCAAATCCAATAAGAACTAGTCTTAGAGAACCTACGAACAATTTCAAAATACTAAGGAATGTCCTAAAATTTAAAAATAAAATGAAAACAGAAAGATATTCACACCATATTCCATGTAAAGAAGAAATGGAGTCATAAATGATGAAGATCATGCCATAAAGGATGAACACTTTAATAAATAATGGTAAATGCTACAGAGGTTGAATCTTTTTAACAAGTCTTTAAGTTCATTCAAAAACTAAAAAGAGAATCACACTTTTATAAGAAAATATCAACCTCATTCAAAATGCATAAAATCATAATCCTTTTCATAAAGAATAAGCCTCTTTATATAACTTTCTAAAATCTTAATTAAAAATGGGCTAAAATGACACAAATGAACCTAAAACTAACACATTAACTTACACCTAATAAAAGGGCTTCTAAGTAACATGGTAAATGAATTAAAGTAAAATAGAAAATGTTTTAAAATAAAAAAGAGCCAGAAACACATTTAATCTAAATTAAAGCTCAAAATGTTCTAAAATGATTTGATACATAAAATAACACAAATTAGAGTTCAAAAAATAGCCAAATAGCCAAATAAGCCCAAAGTAGTATCCATAAGGCTCAAGTTTGTTCCTTGAAATGCATTCTTGATCCTCTTAGTTTTGTTCTTTACGATTGACCCATCTTAGATCACATCATTCCCCCCTCTTTAAAAGATTCATCCTCAAATATATAGGACCTACATTAAAAAGGAGAAAGATTAGAAACTTTAGAAGTAGCACTCATGCTAAACTTACCATAAGGATCTAACTTATAGGCATTGCAATTAATTCTTGCAAGCACTTGGAATTAAGACTTTGAATATAGCTAGCACTTAAGTTGGAAGAAGCATTTAAACTGCACATAGTTCTTGAAAAGCAAAAGGCTTTTAACCATCTCCTCTTGGATATAACTTGGCATCATTTAGGACCTATCTTTCTTTATGGGTAACCAAATCCAAATATCAGGGTCAAATATAAAATAAGAATTAATAATTTCATGAAGGTACATATGTTTACCCATAATAACAAATTTATTAAAGAAAGTACATAGTACATGTTTCTTTATAAAGTTCCCATAAAATTTAATTAAACCATAAAAGCTTTCAATTTCACCGATAAACTTAGGTAGAGACCACTCTCTAATTGCCTCATCTTTATCCACCTCTATTGCTTTGCCATACATAACATCATCCAAAAATACAATTCTTTTCATGTAACATGCTCATTTATGCTTTTGTTATGGATAAGAATGTCATCAAAAGGTGACAAGAAATCTTTCCAATTCTTTGAACTTTCAGTTAGCAACAAAATCCATCATTTAAACTCATCATAAAATGAAAATAAACAACAACAAGCTTATCAATGAAAACATTCAAAACATGACTTATTAAACTCATGGAAATACTTAATGCATTAGACAAACTAAATATCAAAGTCAACCACTCATATAAGTCATGCTTTATTTTGAAAATGTTTTTCTTTTCAACACTTTTTCTTAAGCAAAGTGGATGATATTCACCACTCAAATCAATTTTGGAAATCATACAAGGATCATGCAAATCACCAAGCATATTTTCTAAAGCCTCCTTAACATTAAAAGGTTTTATTAAATCAACTTTTCCTACCAAACCTTCAAAAGGACCTTTAAAGAACACATATAAATTGTTTAACTTATCATGCAAATCCTTTAAAGCTTTCATACTCCTAAAATGTATCAATCTACTATCATGGATTTCTCTAATAAACAAGTAACTTAGAGAACTTCTAGGTGTCTATAATTCATTTTTCTTATACAAAAATTCTATCATACCTAAAAGTATCTCCAAAAATCATTTCTTCACAAACATTGATATTTGAAACAAAATCAACATGTGGAGGAATAATAAATTTATGTAAAAAGGTAGCACAACCATAATCATTTACATACAAATTCTCAATGCATTCAAAACTCAACAATCTTGTTTGTAAAGTACATTATTATGAACAAAATTTAACAATTTATCATGTAAAGTAGAGATAAGAGTATGCTTCCAAGCTAAAGCATCATCTATCACATTATCTTTAGCTTGCTAACATTGGATAGCATATGGATAAGTTTCAAAGAATTTTACCAACTTAACGTGCTTGCTATTCAATTTTCCTTGATTCTTCAATTACTTCAAAGATTCCAATGCACTTAGGAAAATAGATTTACAATTATTAGCATTCTCATAGGCCTTTTTGTATAAGAGTACAAACATTAACCTAGAGTCATAAAGAATATAAAAAGTACTTTTTATCTCACTTTGTTTTTCAAGCACTCATGAATCTTCTTTTCCTCATTTTTGCCCTTCTCTTAACTCTATTTTTATTTCTTCTTCTTCACAAGCACTCTTTTGTTTTGTTAAAGCTCTCACTCTTTTCTTCACAAGAACTTTTTGTTTGTTGGGAACTTTTACTCTCTTTTACCCTCTCCTTCTCTCTAATTTTCTCTTCCTCTTTTTTTTTCTTCTTTTCTGTCTTTCTCTTGTTCTTTATTCCTTTCTTTTTCTTTTTTCTTCTTTTCTTCTCCTCTTCTATGTGAGACATTAATTGTTAGCTATTGGAACCATTTATGGACTTAACTTCTCATTTAAATCTTAAAGAGGACTTAGACTTGTGTTGAATTGCTTTATTTTCTTTTTTTTCAACCTTCCCCTCCCAAGGTTTCCAAGAAGAACTATAATGGCAGCCATGAATGAATTTTTCCCTTATAATAGCCTTCTTCTCTTTCCAAGTAGCAATAGGCCTTGCATCATCTCTTTTCCTAGCCAAGTCAAGTTGATCCCATCAAATGTTAGCATAATCACTAAATTGATAAATAGCAAGTCTCACTTTTATCTCTTCAAAATAATGATGACAAGTAAAGATTGATTACATCACTTCCATTGTGAGTAATGTCTTTGGGTTCAAGGTCTTACACGCTCTACATCTGGAGGATTTGCAAATCCTTACTACTTATATTAAAACTTTCAATGATGATAAGTAAAGATTGATTACCTCTTCTTTTTCCACTCTAACTAGGCTTTAAGATCATTTCTCCCATGAAGTAAAAGGAATTTTCTTTTTATTGCTATTAAGGTTGCAAGCCACTTCACCACTTTTTTGCTTTTCTTCCTCTTTTCTCTCACTCCTCCCTTCACTTCTTCTATCATCTCTTCTATCACTCTATTTAGATTCATCATAATGCACCTTTTCTCTTTTACATTTTTCTCATTTATTTTCTTCCTCCTCTTTCCTTTTTATCTTTCTCTCTATGTTGGGCCTTTTAAGATTGGTCACCTTTCATCCTCCTAAGTTTTGCATCTAACTTTTCAAGTTATGGTTGTATAGCCCTTAATGTGGACCCAATATCATTGTTTCTACTACCTCTTAACATCTTAAAAGATATACTTGCAAGGAAGGGTTAGATAAAAGAAAAGATTTCATAAAAGCACTTTTCTCACTCTTGTGTTTACACTCTAATTAAGCTTTTATCCATAAGTAAGGTCACACGCTCTTGCATTTTTTCACTCTTAATTCTCCCTCTAGTAGTTCTTTAGGAATTAAACAAAATTCAATAATTGTGACAATTAAATTCACTAACCAAAGGTCCAAACAACTTAAAGGATTAAACAAGATAATTAATCAAACCATAAATGGAAAAATAAGAAAGGAAACTAGTTAGGAATCAATAATGAAAACTTCAAAGAAAAGGAACAAACTTGGACATAAAAATTAAAATCAATCAATTGAGGAAAGAATATAAACAAGACGCAAGACACAAAGACTCTAGAATTTTGACCAAGATGGACTTAAGGACTTGTTGACCAAAAAATGGACTCAAAACTCAAATATTAGAACAAAATAAGCTCAAAGAAGAAGACCATATTGACAGAAGAAGGAAAAAAACACAAGACTCAAATCAAAGATTAGAACTAAGAGAACAATGAAGGAAAGAGACAATGAACAATTGACTAAAGAATGAGAAGTCCAATCATAGCACAAAGCACTCAATGAGTAGCAACAATTTTCTTTTGTTTTTTACACTTCAAACTTTTAGCTTTTGAACTTTTCTTCATTTTTTTTAATAGTGCCTTTTTTTAATTTTAATTCACTTTTGAATCATTTTTTGAATCACTTGTATTTTTCCACTTTTTTTTGTTCTTTTGAATCGCATTTCTTTTTCACTTTTTTTTTTAATTCCAACCTGCACTTTTTGTTTTTCTTTTTGGCTCTTTGCCTTTTTTTTTTTTTTAACCTCTAAATCATACCCTAAAAGTAAGTATATAATACTTTTGTTGTAAGAAAATACGGGTAGGGACTCACAATATTCAAGTTTTTAGAGCTAGAACAGGGAGACTTCACTACTAGAGTTGAATACCCAACTACTTGTGCTGTCTGTTTGAAAATAGTCGATTGCCCAACTTTTCAAATGGTTACTCGATTATAGGAATGAATACTCAAGATTTGGTGGTCTCTGACTCTTGACTAATCGAATACATTGTTCGCGTATTGCATGTAAAATAATGCGGCTTGGGACTTCACACAGAGAAGTTTCGCACGATGTAAATTAAGGACAAATGGTAGGATTAAGACGCTGGAGTGGATAGCATTTGACAAGACTACACGGAGACAAGGAACACGAAACCCAAGATTTGACATAAACAAAATTGGATTAAATGGAAAATTAAAGACACTAACTAAACTAAATGATGGACACACAACGTGAATTGACCAATACTAACGTGATTAACAAAATGCAATTGAAATAAGACTTTGCCACAGATAGCGTAGAAATATAAGACTCAATTTAAACTAATAAAATAGATGATGGACATGAAAAACGACTGACAATCGGACAGCAAGACAATTTAGCACGGCTTGGTCTTTAAAACGAAACGAAATGGATAGCACTTGACTTAGGCTTGGACATGGAAAATGTGACTCCAATTTAGACAGGACCAATTTGGAGTTAAGTGCAATTAAAGACCAAATGGCACAATCAATGCAATGGATAGCGACACTATAAAGCAAAATGACACAAGCACCAACTCAGACGCAATTCAACAAACACTTGGGAACAGCACTAACAACAAACAAACAGACATAATAATTGAAGACATTTACTTCGGACAGCACAATATATGAAATTTGGGCATATAATTGACACACAATTAATTTGATATAAAGACTCTGTAAACGAAATTAAACAATAAAGAGAGCAGCAGAACGAAATTCAAATAGGATAAATGGATAAAATGCAGTTGCAATTAACAGAACAAATGAAATCAAACAATCAACACAGAACGGAAGATGCAATTGCAAATGAGACACACATAGCGGAATTCAACAGAACCAAGAACGAAAACGGCAAACAGAATTATGCAGAAATAGAAACAGAATTGAAATTGGAGAAACACAACCTGAAGATCTAGTTCTAATTATGAAATGATGTGAAATTGGAAGCTCTGATATCAAACAATAAGAACCTAATAAGAGCTCGTGGTAGAGGACCTGCAAACAATCCGAAAATACTAAGGAACATCCCAAAATTCAGAAATAAAATGAAAATAAAATGATATTCATGCCATACTCTATATAGAGAAGAAGGGAAATGATAAGTGATAAAGATAATGTCACAAAGGATGAATTCTTTGATTAATAATGGTAAATGCTATAAACATTGAATTCTTTTAATAAGTTTTTAAGTTCATTCAAGAATTAAAAAAGGAATCACACTCTTACAAGAAAGCATCAACCACTCCATTCAAAATGTCCAAAATCTTAATCCTTTTCAAAAGAAGCAAGCCTACTTATATAACTCTCTAAAACTCTCATTGAAAATAGGCTCAAATGACACAAATAAACCCAAAAATAATACACTAACTTAAACCTAATAAAAGGGCCTCTAAGTAACATGGGAAATGGATCAAAGTAAAATAGTAAATATTTAAAAATAAAAATGGATCAAAGCACATTCGACCTAAACTAAAGATAAAAAAGTTCTAAAATGATCTAACATATAAAATAATACAAATTAGAGTCCAAAAATAGCTAAATGGTCAAACAAGCCCAAAATTGCATTCATAAGCTCCAAGTTTCCTCCTTGAAATGCATTTATGATCCTCTTAGTTTTCATCTTTAAGATTGCCCCCCTTGAATCACATCACAAGAGGAGAAGGACCATCCTAAGAGCTACTTCCATTTCAAAAGCCATGTTCTTTTCAAGAGCCTCTTCTAAACCAAGTGCTATTTGCATTCAAAATGCAAATTCCAAATGCTTGAGGATTAATGGTGTTGCTTCTAAGATTGAATCTTTATGGTAAGTTTAATGTGCATGTCTCTTTTGTTGTTTTTAAGCTTTATCATTTGATGTAGGTTTTGAAGATTCAAGAATGAATCCTTTCAAGGAGAGAGGGAATGATATGTTTCTAAAGGGGGCAATCATAAAGAGCTGTCTAAGAGAATCAAGGATTAACTTCAAAGAATTTTAAAAGACTTCTAGGCATAATGTTAACCTTAGCCCCTCTAGAGAGTTTTGATGATAACAAAGCACTTTGATGACTTTTGGATTTGACCTTCCTTATCAAGGAACTTGTTACAAGTTTTGAAGATAAAGAGAATAAGATCCTGCTTAGATTAGGTAATTCTTAGTTAATCCCCTTAGGTTTTATTTGTAAGAGAGGATTTAATCATTAAGGGATCAGATGTTTTTCTCAAAATCATAATGTTAATCTTCTGTCTCTCTTTTAAACAAAGCATGGGTTGTTTTTTGAAGTATTAGAATGTTTTTCAAAGTCATTTCTGAGGTTGAATTGATTCTAGAATCGATTCCAAGCATCCAGAGAATAGACTGGACTGCTTAAATCGATTCCCGAATTGATTCCAAGCATCGAGAGAGCAAACTAGTTTGCTTGAATTGATTCCCGAATCGATTTCAAGCATCCAGAGAGTAAACTAGTTTGCTCGAATTGATTCACCAACCGATTCCAGGCATCCAGAAAGCAAACTGGTTTGCCCGAATCAATTCTTGAATTGATTCCAAGCATCCAAAGAGCAAATTGGCTTGCCCAAATTGATTCAACAATCGATTCTCAAGGTCCAAAATTTTTTTCAAAGGAAAATCAATCGATTTCTGAATCGATCCATGTTTTCAAAAGTTTGATCTCTCTTTCCAATGAATCAATTGCTCAACCCACTCTTTATGTCCTATTTTGTTCTCAGTTTTGTTTCGAAAAAGGCTGAATCAATTCCCGAATTGATTCAAATCATCCAGAGCCGAAATGGAGTTAAAGTGAATCGATTCACTAAAGAGTTTTTTCAAGTATGAATCGATTCCCGAATCGATTCATCAACCTTTTTCAAATTTTTTCAAGGTCCCTGAATTGATTCCAAAATCAATTCACAGGGCGCTAACAACTCCATAACGGCTATATTTACCGAGTAATAACTTTTTGACTCTTCTAACTCTTATATAAAGGTTTCTTTTCAAATCATTTCATAAGAAAAAGAGCTTATACTATTACATAGACACAAGAAACATTCTTTCATCCTTTCATAACTTGAAATCCCTTGAGCTTACTTGATTGAAAACTCCTCTCATTGAGCTTCATTGTATAAACCACTTTCTAGAGTTTTGTGAGCTGCATATCTATAATACTTTCTTTCATTTGTTTGATACTGGGGTGAGGTATCCCCTGGGACTTCAAGAGTGGTGAATCTCTTGGGATTTGTTGAAAGCTTTGAGAGAGGATTCTCAAAGGGATAGAGAAGAAAAACAAAGTTTGTACTGAGGCTTCTTCAAGTGCCCTCAAACTTGAAGGGATAGTGGATAAGACTTCAAATCCAAGTCAGAGAGGCTTGGCAGTGGATGTACACCTTGGAGTGTTAGATCTTCAAGGCTGGAACCATTATAAATTACTATGTTTAATATCCCTTTTCCCTATCTCTTTACTTGCTTGACATATTGCTCTGTTCTTTACATTCTTCACCAGATGACTACAGCAAAAAGACCTTTAGCGACGATAATTATCATCGGTAAAGAGGTCCCAGTCATTGGTAAATGCAAAAGTTATCGTTGAAAACATTGTCAGAATAGTTTCGTAGTTGAAACAGTCAACACCGACGATAATTTGTTGTCGCTAAAAGTACGACTTTCAGTAACGACTATGTTGTCATAAAAAATAATTTCAAAATTAAAAAAAAATGAAATTTGAATTTTAGCAACAACATTATTGTCACTAAAAATCATTATAGCAACGATATTCTCGTCGCTATAGATCTATTTTGCGATGACAATTATCGTCACTGTAAATTTGATCTTTAGCAACAACAATTGTCGTCACTATAGATCTTATTTTTAACGATGACATTGTCGTCGCTGTAGATTGACCTTTAACGACGATATTGTCGTCAATGAAAATAATTTGTCACCGGTAAAAGTTAACTTATAACGATGACAATGTCGCCGCTAATGCCTTTTTTAATTTTTTTAATTTTAAATTGAAATTGCTGTCATAATTATGTATATTTCAAATAACATATTATACTATTTAACAACATAATTTAAAATATTTTTTATTTGAATTAATTTGGATCATATTTATATTTTTTTAATTTAACTCAATTGAAATTATACAATTATAATACATCAATAATACTAATAATAATGTCTAACAATTTGATCCAACATAAAAAAATGAATACTCATAAAACAAATGTAAATATAATATTTATATGAATAAATTAAATATACACAATCCATGTAAATGTCCACATATGAGAAATATAAATATACATATACATAAGATACTACGGAAAAGAGAAGTGGAGATACGCCGATGCATCCTCATTATCATCATCATCGTCATCATCTTGGCAATGAGGACAATAAAACGATGGTGATGGCTGAGAAAGACTAGGTGGCTGAGCGGTAGGTGCCCTCGCAAATCTGCTCAGCCTAGGCGGTGTAGCAGTAGCAGCAAACGGCAGTAGCAGTAAGACAATACCCTGCTATTTAAGAATGGAACTCATCTGGGTAAGGTAAGTTTGAATCTGTTGCTCCATCTGCTCACGCATCTGCTCCTGATGCGTAATCTGTTGTTGCTCCATCAACCGTTGGCTATGCTGATATTGCTCTTGAGTCTCCTATAGCTCCTCCTGTAACTTAGCGACTTAAGACATGGACTGGGAGCTCACTGTAGCACTAAAGGTCCCCGTTGACTGATAGGACTGACTAGCCAACACACACCTAATAGCCCTCCTGTGCCCTCGACGAGTGCCAAACACCTCGTCGGTGACGATAGCCTCATCAATCTGCATAGGAGTCGCAGGCAAACTAGTAGATGATACACTAGATTGTACGTGCTGAGTCATGAGCTTAGTCATCCTCGCCTTAAATTACCAAAACACTAAGTTAGGATAATAATTCTTATTACATATATTCGTAGAATTATATTTAAAATATAAAATTTAACTAACTCACATATTGTCCCTGAGGGATCGGATGCACCCATTCCCCTGACCTATAAGTGTGTCGGTCCCTAAAATTCTCAGGAACCGATTGCAGCTCACCAGTATCTTTATTCCTCTATTCATTTTTTGTAAGAGGAAATAAATGATAAAAATAAATAAATAATGAAAATAAATAAATGATGGAAATAAATAAATAATGAACAAAATGCTATCTAGCAAAATGTGCATTTAAAAAAATAATGTGAAAAGTTAATTTATTTTATCAAAATGATGTGTAGCAATAGACTTTAAACCATGTCAATCATTCACAACCTTTTGCGCTCTATTATTTGCATTCCTGCAAGATAACTCCTGTAAATTAAAAAAAAATAGTATTCAATTTTTTTGTTTATAATTAAGATATGTGAAAAAAAAGGTAATTGTATTACATGTCATATTTACCCTATCGGCGTCACTGTCAAAAAAGTTCATGCACCTCTACTATGTCTCAAGTGTAACAAATCGGGGCACACATCGTCTAGCACGATCTAGATCATAATCCTGGTCCCGATCGCCCCCATGCTCCAAGAAGTGCTTGATCAACTTGTACTTCCAATCCTTATACAGGTCTGCAGTAGATTGCATCAAATCGAAAATGGCTCTATCCCGATCACCCTCAGAAATGCCCTGAAACTCGAAGTGGGACTACAATAGAAGACATTTAACAAATTTTTAAGTTTTAGGAATTTTAATCTCAAAAGGATTAATTCAACAAATGGAGGAGATGGATACTTATGCAAACCTCCTGCACAACTCTATCTCGGATCTTCTAAGGTACAACTCTCCATGACTTATAATAAGACGAGACATGAGCTCGGATCATGCTGCCAATGTCACGAGAGAGATGGCTAGCATTCTCCCCAATCACATGCCATGTACTAGTCGTATCGAACTATACAGGCACTGGTCTTCCCCCACCCAACCTATCTTCTCATGCAGCCTAAGGGACCTATTTGGACCCTTCTTTCTCATAGCTATCACTACAATAGATAAAGAAAAATATCAATACCATTAATAAGATATTTAATCAATCTCAAGTATGTACAACTAAGAACAGATACCTAACCCTCGCATTGTGATGGAATGTAGGTGGGACGCTGTGGTGGGTCACCTCTAGCATCACCTCTATGGTGTCGTGCCTTGACATCTGCCATAACTAAAATAATACATATTATACAAATCATTAATGGAGAATCCATAATAAAAAAATCAAATTATAAGGTATAACTTTGGGGAACCATATAGATTATTTAAAACATCATGCTTACATAATTACGAGTTGTAGTTCGAATATCTTATTTTATTCCTAGTTTGAATCGATGTTAGTGAGCCTAATAGACTCATTGTCATCAGTTTCTCCTTTGTTATCCGATTGTAAAGGCCCCTCATCCATATAATCATCAATTATTTTGTCAGAGAAATTATCGTCATCGTCGATGAAGGCATCTTCTCCATGTTTGCCAAGTCCAACATTCTTGGAAGGTGGAATGACTGAAGGTCCATTTCATTGATTACCTAGATCTACTAGATGGAAATCTCCAAGATTAACTGTCAAGTTGAAATTAGATGAGTTACTATCTTGCAGAATAACAAGTCTTATGCATTGTCTCCATCACTGGGTAGATCCCATATGTCGCGATGCACCAAATTATGGATAACCCTCCAATTTGGTCCATTAAAATACTTGTTTTGCCTGGGTAGCAAGTATGTAAGTATCATCTTTGTACCATTGCCCATTAATGGAGATGTTTGTGATATTATTGTCAATGTAAAATTTCTTTTTTGTAGGATCAGTGTCATACCACTTGCATTTAAATAAAGTCACATTGTAATTATTTAGATAAGTTAACTTAATGATTTCCTCCAGTATACCATAGAACATGTTACCATCAGTACCCGGAACAGAAATGCCACTATTTTGCATTTTATGGTTCTCATCCCGAGTTTCGACTACGAAGCGAACTCCATTCACAATACACGTAGAGTATATCATGCTAGCGAAATTGGGACCGGAGGCTAAAGAAAGTAACTCTTCAGTGGCTTCTGGAGAACCATTCCTATGTAAATGGTACATCTACAAAAGCGTAATTTTTTCCAGAATTAAATTGAAAGATTTGTAGGAGTAATTGTCAATATTTAGGATATCGGTTTAATGCATTTAGGAAGGAAAAACCCTTACCTTCGAGTAAAACCATAAAGGGAATTTGGTTCTCTATAAATTGTCAATGTTTTCAGCACCACTTCATTCGAGTTCCAGTCGGTGCTCACTATAAAACATAAGAATCTTATTCTATTATAATTATTTAGGAGAAAAACATAAATGATCATAGATACTTACTGGAGATATTTTTCAAACTTAGTACAATTATTCAAGATGTACCACACTACAACATCTCGATCCCTCCTATCGATGTGAGAAATAGTCTTCTTCCCCATTGGCCGACACTGGGATCGGAACACCAACAATGTCCTTCTTGTTTGACTAGGCAGAGCATCTTGATTTCTATCAAGCCAGTTGAATCTAGTTTTCACTCCTTCTAAGTACATAGAGAAGAATGTTAATGCCTCATCAACAATATACCTTTTTGCAATTGAACCTTCCGGTCGAGCACGATTTCGAACATAATCCTTCAACTTTTTTATATATCTCTTGTATGGGTACATCCATAAAAAATGAATAGGTCCACCTTCCAATGCTTCATCTGGCAAATGCATCACCAAGTGAACCATTATGTCAAAGAATGCCGGAGGGTCTATCCTCTCAAGCTTGCATAAAATAATGATAATGTCTTGTTAGGATTGTAAAATATCCTTCTTGTTGAGAGTTCTGGCACATATTTGATTGAAGAAGTTGCATAACTCAATAAGTAGGTATGATAATTCCTTTGGCAAAAAGGCTCGAACTCCTAGCCCTAACAATCTCTACATAATAACATAACAATCATGTGATTTCAACCCCTTCAATTTGATGTCACGATCAGTAACATTCTTCCAGAGACTCCCAGCAAACCCATCTGAAAATTTTACATTTTTTATATATTGACAAAATCATCTTCGTTCTTCTTGGTTAAGCGTGTATGCAGCATGGGGCTTGAATAGTTGACCCCTCTACTCATACAGATGTAAGTTGAGCCTTATCTTTATGCCTGCCAGATCCCGTCTTGCATTATTCGTATCTTTTGTTTTGTGTTCAATATCTAATAATGTATCCAAAACATTATCACATACATTCTTCTCAACATGCATCACATCAATGTTATGTCTTAAAGTCATTGTCGGCCAATATGGGAGATAAAAAAAGATACATCTCTTGCTCCAATTAAGTTCATCTGCACCCCTCTTTCGCTTTACACCACCAAATTAAGCATATTTTCCAAGAAGCCTCTGTGCCACCTTTCCTAATTGATCCATGATAATGTTATTGGTAAAAGGATGAGGAGGGACCCTCCTCTCTAACCTCCCATTAAATTCTTTATTGCTCTTCCATGTGTGACTTCTTGGTAGCCAACGACGACGACCAACATAAGCTATTTTTCTCTGAGATGGATTGATGGAGTATCCAGGTTGCATGTAGGACATGTTTTATATCCTTGTCCACTCTACCTAGAGAGACTACTTTGAGTAGGAAAATCATTCATAGTCCATAGAAAAGCTGCTTGCATGTTGAACATCGTATTTATGTTCGCATCTCGAGTTTTCACTCCCCTCTCCTAGAGATGCCTTAACTCTTCTACGACCGGTTGTAAGAATACATTGATATCCTTGCCTGGTGCTTGCAGTCTTGGGATTAATAGGGTCAACATGAAAAAGGACTGATTCATGCATATCCATGGCGGTAAGTTATAAGTGGTCATCACCACTGGCCACATGCTGTACGACAGGCTTCTGTCACTAAAAGGATTAAATCCATTAGCACTTAAACCTAACCTAACATTGCGTGGGTCAGTGGAGAAATTAGGATACCTCTTATCGAACTCCTACTAAGCTTTTCCATCAATAAGATGTCGCATCACCCCCTCATCTTTTGACTTACCAATTTTATGACATATCATATTCTTTGAAGTGTGTCTCGACCCATACAATCGCTTTAACTAAGGAGTTAATGGAAAATAGCGAACCGCCTTTTAAGGTACCTTCTTTCCTTTCGTATTTTTATCTACCCATTAGCTCTCCCCACAAATTGGATAATTATCCTCTGAAGCATGTTCTTTCTAGAAAAGTGCGTAGTCATGTTTGCACACATGAATTGATTTATACCCCAATTCTAACTTGTTAAGCCATTTCCTAGCACCGTAGTACGATTCAAGTAATTTATTATCATTCGAAAGTGCCTCTTTTAACAACTTCAAAAGAGCATCAAATGACTTATTTGTCCACTTATGCAGAACCTTCAAGTGCATGAGTTTTCACCAAAAAGTTCGAGGCTGAAAATGATGAACATCCTGTGTACAACTCTGCTTCTATTTGCTCGAATAGATTATCACAACTACTATGTTTGCTCCAATGTCTCTGTCAAGTGCATTCTCACTCCTTTCCATATTATTACGAATTACTTCTTCAGGTACATGAGAGTCGATGAAGTTGTGTAAAATATCTACCACTTCATCTCTATTGTCAATAGATGCCTCCCAAGTTCTCTTAGAAGTTGAAACATTCGCTTCACCATGGTGTACCCAATTTATGTATAATGGATGAAATCCATTATCTATAATATGTGCCTCCAATGATGGTAATGTTTGGAATAATAAGTTCACACACTTTTTGTAGAGGCATCTCACCAAACCCCTTTCATCAACAAAGTGTTTAGCTCTTTCAACAAATGTCACCGCACCATTCCAATACTCATCCGACAAGCGATTTGGTAGATGTATCCAACTTTTACTTGTGGACATTGTATCACTGAATAGGAAGATAATAGTTTTAGGTGGAATAAAGTGTTGTGACTAATATTTGATATGTACCCTAAATTCACCGTATCACTCCAACTTTGAAGGGTAGGTTTTTATCCCATTCGAGATACTTCTATAGTTACATTTTTGCCCAATTTATCTACGCTCATCATTTGCTTCGTGCAGAAATTTCAACAACATCTCCCAATAGTTCTCCAAGTGTGTAAACTATATGACTGTATAGTTTATACCCAAAGAACAATTAGGATGCTAAGATATTCTCACAATATCAAACAATTGCTAGATAAATTGCTAATAACAACTACAGAACATATCTCAAACTGTCTAATTTCTTAGGACAATTCAAGGGTTGGTTGATGTATAGAGAATAACCAACCCTTGAACGAGTCTAAGCTTATAATGTAAATGCAAATGCAATTCTATTTAAAATTATTGTAAAAATAGATTTACAATAATTAAAATTAAAGATACGACATTTTATGAGAATCCTTTATTAACCATTGGTATTCTTATTTAAGTGTCTTATGATTAAAAATTAATGATTTTTTTTATATATCCATAATAATTGTTATGTTTCATAATAAATTTGTGATAATTCAGACGTGTAACCTACTTTGCTATATGTATAAGGTGTATGATTTAACATCTCTAAAGAGACGTGCATTTTATGAGTGCTTGTAAATTATTACACGGGGGTAATTTTTCGATTTCTATTATTATAAGGTGGTTTTAATAATTTTGCCAAGAAGTCTTTTCATCTCTAGTACTATATATAATAATTATACAAGTGTAATATGTCACAAGTTATTGTAACTAAATAATAACATTTATCATTACAACATTGAAAGAAAGTAAGTTTTTACTCACAAAATAGAAAATCATTGTTTTTCAATATTTCTTTTAATCTAATAGTAAACAAATTAAATAATTTTTATCATTTTAATATTTTATAATTCTATTCTTTTCATTTAAATTTAAGCAAATTCTAAGAAGCATTAAAATAAATAACACCGAATTAATATCCAAGAGATTATAGTATTAGTAGATTTGGCTTAAAATTTTTTTCATCGTACAGTTATTGTTAATTTCATAAGTTATTCATTAATGTAATGTTATTGTAATTTTAGCTATTAGAATTAGGTACATAACATATAATTTCTTAACATAGTATTAAGAAATATTTCGTAATTTTAAAAAATTATATTCCTTAATTTGAAAATTAATATTTAATCCAAGAAAAAAATCATATTACACAGCGATTGAAATTGTTAATTGTAAAAATAATTCACTTAATCACAAATTTGACATTGAAATTAACAAAATATAATCTTCTTCAAGTAATATAAAAATATAATTTATTTTGATTGTGTGTAGGGTCTAGCTTTAAAAAATAATTTTAACACATAAATCTTGAAAATTGGTTAATTATAAATTTTACTATTTTTAAAAATAAAAATTAATTTTAATTTATTCATAAATGGGGTGATTTTCATGTGACCTTAAGTATAGTTGAATTTTTCTTTCTATGTAGCGTAGATAGTATAATTTGGACTGTTAGGTTCGATTTTCATGTGGTCTAAAGTACCATTGAATTTTTCTTATTATGTGGTGTAAATAGTATAATTTGGATCGGTAATTTTCAATTTTAATAAAGAAAGAGATTATATTATTATAATATCTTATTTTAAGCTATCTTTATGTACTTATTCTAATTTTCTATGTTATATTCTTTCAACAAAACTAATAATTTTGAAATTTCTTAAATTACAACCTAAATTTTAAATTTTATAGATAAAATATCATAACAAATCTATCTTACATTACTCTAATAATTTAATCTACACATATATCATATAATATAAAGTTATAATTTAAGGAATACATAATAATAACAAAATTTATATTTATAAATTTTATGCTAAGATAAATTTACGTAAACAAATTTAATATTTATAACATGCAAAACAAAACAATATGAAATTTCATATTAAATTGAATATATTATCAATTCTAGTAATTCATTGCAAACTATTAATCTCACAAGTAATATTGTACAATAAAAATACTATAAATTTTAATTCACATACCTCAACGGCAAAAATCTACTGATCAAATGTACTCTGAATACTCCCCACGAACAATGATGAATGCTAATAATAACTAACAAATTAAAATATTAAATATAAATAATTATTACAAATCAATATATATAAAAAATAAATACACTAAATTAGAGAAAAAAGTATAAGAGAAACTTACCTCAGGTCCAGCTTTTCTTTTGCAATCGCGCGAATGAGAGGTGAGGAGGCGTGGATCAATATATAGGCATACTCTTTAGCGACGATAAAAAAACTTGGTCGTCGGTGAAGAGTCATTGTTGTAAGGCAGACCCTTCACCGACGACATTGCTGTCGCTGAAGGTCTGCTCAAAAATTGCACAAGACCTTTAGCGACAACAATTGTCGTCGCTGTAGGACAAATCCTTTACTGACGACATTGTCATCGCTAAAGGTCTTCTACAATTTTTGAGGCAGACCTTCAGCGACGACAATGTCGTTGGTGAAGGGTCTGCCCTACAGCGATGACAATTGTTGTCGCTAAATCTCTTGTACTATTTTTGAGGCAGACCTTCAGTGACGACAATTGTCGTCGGTGAAGGTTTTACCTTTTAACGAGGACTTTGTTATCGTTGAAGGTTAGAAATTCTAGTTGAAATTTTTTTCAGCTCTTTAGTGACAACATTTATTGTCGCAATTGTCTTTATTTTCCCGCTTAAATTTTTTTACACTTAACCGACAACGTTGTCATTGGAAAAACCTTTAGCAACGATCGAAACTATGTCATCGCTAAAAGTGTTATCGTTGTTGCTTGTTTTTCTTGTAGTGGATTGTTCTATTATCTTGCATTCATTTTCACATTAACATTTATTCTTTATTCACATTATCTTCAGATTAAAGATAACAGTAAAAAGTTTTTTAAAACCCAATTCACCCCCCTCTTGGGTAAAATCTTAGCTAACACATAAGAAAGCGAGATTTGAATAGGTTAAAGAAGCTTAGATCATATTTATTTTAGCTTTGATAGACTACTCTTGAATAGTCAAGTAGCATATTCAACTATTAACTTAGAGTTCATCTTTATTTGCTAGTAATCAAATACTATGATTCAAATAATCCCTAATTTTGAGCACACTTTGAATTTTGTATTTGAATACTATAATTTGGAGTCCATATCTACTTGCTAGTATTCAAATACTTCATAGGTTAATACATTTAATTTTATGTTTTATTTTATCGTTAATCTTTTGGACCTTTTTATTTTTTAGTGTATTTTAACCCATTGACTTAGCATGTTATTTAAAATATTTAATACTTTATTTGTTGCCTATTTTTAGGTTAATTAGTATGTTAACTTTGGGCCTAAGTTTATCCATTAGAGTCTAACTAGTTAGTTAACTTATTGACTTTTTATCCTATATAAAAAAGGATGTTCCTTATAGATTAGGGATTTGGCAATTTAAGTATTGGCTAATGCCTTTTTGTGAGAGCATTTTCTCTTTTTGTTTCTTGATAGAACTTTGAAACTTATCAAGGAATTCATTCTTATAGCATATACTTTCACTTATCAAGGATTCGTCCTTGTAGTGTGATTTTTCTGCAGTCATCAAAGGATTTTCATCCTTTATGGCATGCTTCTTCCTCACTAATCACTCTTGTTCTTTCCCTTTCAGAGTGTGATGTGTCTTTCCTTCTCTTTTTAATTCGATATGTTGAATTTTGAGATGAGTCATCATTGATTCTCATCATATTATTGTAAGAATTGTGTTAAGCACCTCCTATAATATCATTATTGATGGAAGGCTTTTTAACAAAATACTACATGATTGCAATTTTATAATGGTTAATAAATGTTAGTTGTAGGAAAAATTGACGCTTATATTCATGCAATGACATTTTTTAAATTATCAGGACAAATAGGTTAATAGTTTCTAAAATAACCGATGTTTATAGTTACATGGATAGACTAGAGAAACTTCTAGGAGAATCCAAGATTATGTTTAAATTAAAAATCAATTTCTATAGTTATGTGATGACACTATTGAAATTTTCATGTAAAGTTAAGATGATAGTTAAATAAAAAGATAACATCATTTTATTATGGTCAAATAAAATATATATTACAATGATGGTCTCATATAAAACCGACATCATAAATGAATAAGAATTGCTATGTTTAAAAGTGGAAAAGAACTTAAGACATTGGTTTCTAATATAACCAATGTTGAATTTGTAAATATCATCTTAACTTTATACATTTATTTTCTATCACTTTAACATCTTTTAATAAAGATATTGGTTTTCTTATAAAAAAACTAACATATAATTATTTTGTTTGCTTAACTTGCATTGGATCCTCTATTTTGAATCACTTTTGCTTACGAAACCAACTTCTTCGACACACTTCCCCTATCAAAATTTCTCCAACAAGTCCCAAACCATCGTCATGTCTTTTTTGTACACATATTTTACTTCATGGTCATTCCAATCATTAATAAATTTTTCAAGTACATTTTCCTCTCTTATTTTTCTTATATTTTTACATATTAAGTGATTAAATTAACTTTGTTTAATTAGGATGTTTATGTATCTACATAGTGATATTATGAGAGCCTTATCCATCATTAATTTTATAATTACACTATATGTTGTATTTGGTGATGTTTTTAGGGTTTAGTCATATTCAAGATATATAGTTATGGTATGCTATATTCAATGGTAATGTCCCTACCATTTTTTCTTGTTACCTTTACCATTGTATGTTATTATGTCTTTTTAGGGCATCAAATTTATCATATGTATTACTAACTCTAATTTGCTCCATAATCATGTAAATTTGTGGAGGAGTCTTTGATGACTGATGTAATCTTAATTCAATTGTTTGTCATGCAAGTTATATGTTTTGCCATCCAATTTAGTGTTGCATTTGTTGTAAGGGCCAATCTTATACCTGATACTTTGTTCATCATTCGTTAATGTCAACTAAAACTTTATTACATATACATGGTTAACGTTGGATTTTTTATATAAATCCAAAATATGGAATCTTCTCAAAAGGCAACTGTCCCATTGAGAGAAACACATAAGGACCTACTACCTTAAGAAGCATTACCACAACACAAATTATAGGTGTGATAGAGAAAATAGAGAAAATGCTAATCAATTTATCAATTATGTTGAGTGATTTTATAGTCTAAAGTGTCAATAGCTATTCCTTATTAGGAAAAGAAAAGTACCTAAGAGATTGAACGATAACATTTAGGAGGAGATCTTGGTATGTACACTTGATTTGGATATATTTATGCTATGCACATGAAAAACTATATTTGTAACATACTCACATATAACATGATCTTTCATATGTGTTTTTTTATTTCCTTGTAGAAATCCCATGATACACTACTATAGAATTAATGATTTACATTAGCTGATAGACATTGATTGATAAAAAAATTGACATATATTTTGATACGGTGACATTTTTAAAATTGTATGAAAGCTTAAGATAACATTTAAGAAAACAATTGACATTTAAAACTTGCATAGTAATTTACAATGTTAATTTTATACTAAATCATCATCTAAAAAGCATTTTAAGATCCTTATTGAAAATCATAAAAGTATAAGACGTTGGTTTTGTTTAATAGTTGTCATCTAAAAGAAATTTCAAGAATCTTATTGGAAATTGCACAAACATAAGATGCCGATTTTGTTGAATAGTCATCATTTATTTTTTCCCTATAAATCTTCAATCTCACTTTTTTCTATATGAACTTTTTTGACATTTCTTCAATATGCTCTTAAGAATGTTAAGTTTAATACATAGTATTATTATTAATCTCTCCCTCCAGTTTCATTAAGAATGTGTATAATGGAAAAATCTTAACCTTCGTTCATCTCTTAATGTAGACTCTCTTTTTTCCCTTAGAGTGAAAATGGAAAGGAAGAGTTAGTAAATGATCATTGCTATTGATATCTCACTCCTCTTTCATCCACTTCTCCTATTGTATACTCTTTCATTTCCCATAAACTACACAAATGGATAAATTTTAGCAATAACATTAGAGTTTGCATTAAGGATGAAGATTTTAATATATAGTGGCTTTTTCCATTATTCTTATGTATTTGTTTTGTAGATGTGTAGTTTTAGTTTATTGATGATCTAATGTAGGTATTTTGTATAAATTAGCTGAGTTATTACTTCTTTTTCCTTATTGATTTGTACTTTTATTATAAACAATGCAATAACATTTTGTAAATATGCATCTTTCCTTATTTGTGTGTTGTTTTAACTTAAAATTCTATAATAGTCATTTGCATTACACAAATTAACAAAGATAAAACAAATAGAAACAAAGATAACTTTCTTTGTTAAATTGGTTCAAAATTAACTTTTTTAATATTCAATTAATTATATAACAAATATCTATAATAATAAAAAAGCATCGTTTGAGAAAATGGTAAATATAAAAATGTTAATTTTTTGGATTGATTGATGTTTAATGTGATGTTGTTTTCTTGTAATTTGAGGAAATCTAATTGAATACATATTAATGGATGAATTTATGAAAAGTTTAAATGAGAGAAACTAAAGAAGTCTAAATTAATGGAATAAAGATAACTTCATTAACTACAATTAATAAATAACAAAAACATTAAGTTTTTATTATGATAATTGTGTAAGTCCATTCCACTCCCCCTTCTTTAAAGGAACTCATCCTCAAATCTTCAAATCTTACATTAAAAGGAGAAACATCAATGACATTAAAACTAGCACTAACATTATACTCATTAGGCATATCTAATTTGTAAGCATTATAATTGACCCACTTAACCACTCAGAAAGGACCATCTATTTTTTAATGCAATTTGCCTTTCTTTTAAGCTAGAAATCTTTCCTTATGTAAATCCATGCCTAATCTCTTAACTTAAAGATAACTTTTTTCCACCCTTTATTGGCTTGTTTGGCACATTACTTTATCTTCTTCTCAAATGTTCAATATTACTTGCTCGTGTAACTTGTAAATCACATATGTTTTCCTCTGGACATCTAAGCTTGATCACTTATCAACAGGCAAAGGCATTAAATCCAAAGAAGTTAAAGGATTAAAGCCATAAACAATTTCAAATAAGGAAAAGTTAGTGGCAGAATAAACACTTCTACTACATGCAAATTCAACAAGAGTCAAGTATTCCTCCTAATTTTTCAAATTCTTTTAAATTAAAGAATATAATAAAGTACCTAATATTCTATTCATTACCTCAATTTGTCTATCGATTTGATAATGACAAGTTAGGGATAAAGTTATTAATAAAAGTAACTTTATCCCTAACTTAGCCCATAAAACCTTATAAAAGTAACTCAAGAACTTGTTATATCTATCTGATGCAATACTTTTTGGCACTTAATGCATCCTCACAATTTCCTTAAAGAAAAGAGTGGCTATGTTTGTTTATTATCTATCTTATGGCAAAGTATGAAATTTGCCATCTTCAAAAACCTATTAAAAATAACAAACACAAAATTAGTTTCATTCTTAGTCCTTGGTAAATTTAGCATAAAATCTATAAAAATGTTTGTCCAAAGTTCACTAGGAATAGGAAGTGGGAAGTGAAGTATAATGACCATAAGGTAAAACTCCATATTTAGTTTCTTTACATATAACATAATTAGCATGACACTCTTCTACATTATGTTTCATGCTAGGCCAAAAGAAATAATTATTTAAAATGTCTAGATGTTTTCATAATCGCAAAATGTCCCATTAAGCATCCTCCATGGTTTCTTTGATAAGTAATATCCTAAAAGAACTCTTAGGCACATATAATTTATTTTCTTTAAATAAGAAACCATCATGCTTATAAAATTTCTCAAAGGACATCTTTTCGTAAGCTTTAAAAATAGTGAAAAAAATCATGATTACTCTTATACAAATCCTTACCATGCCAAAAATCTAACAATTTGGATTGTAAAGTAGAGAGAAGAAGACACCTTTTAGATAATGCATTGATAATTACATTATCTTTACTTAGCTTATATAACATATAGGAATGTTTTTATAAATTTAATCCACCTTGCATGCCTCCTACTCATTTTCCATTAGTTCTTTAAATGCTTCAATAATTCATGGTTGATGTGAATGACAAACTCCTTTAGCCATAGGTAATGTTCCCAATTCTCCAAAGTTCGAGCTAAAGCATATAACTCTTTATCATAAGTAGGGTAATTAAAAGCTACTTCACTTAGCTTTTCACCAAAATCTGCAATTAGTCTCCTTTCTTGTATCAAAATAGCTCTAATACTCGTACTTATGGCATCACACTTAATTTTAAATATTTTAGTAAAATTAGGAAAAGCAAGTAAAGGTGCTAAACTTAATCTATCCTTCAAAAAATTAAATACACTCTCTTGCTCTTTCTGCTGGAAATCGCGCATCATACATGCACAGCGGAATAAAACTTTTTGCACAATTTCCACCAAGGATCCATGCGAATTTAGAACGCCATAGATTAGGGATTAGGGTTTATACCTTTCGGCAAAATTCTTCTGACCGCTACACCAAGTTCGATCTGCTTCCAAATCACGAACTGGAATGGAAACCAGTAAATCAGATCACCAGTACAACGTTTATGTGGCTGCACCTCTGTGGTATCCACACGAACCCGTGAATCACCGATGAATGTCCGCTACACCACCGGTTAGAATTGATCTCCTTAGACCTCGTAGTGCTAGCTACGCCTCTTCAGAGATTTTGGTCAAGGAGAGTGGCTAGGGTTTTTCTATGCTTTTACTTGGGGTGCGTGAAGAATAATAGTAATCCTATTATTACCCAATAAACCTATTTAAATAGGTGCATAGAAAAACCTAACCTATTTGGGCCTTATTCCATGTATAATTATAGGCTTACTATTGGGCCTTATAATTATAACATGAATTCCCAAATATTAAGCCCAAACAATTTGGTCCATTAATTCCAAATTCACTAAGCTCTAAGTGTGCGACCCTACAGGCTCTCATTACGTTGGCAATGACCATTAATCATATTAATGATCATAAACAAAGATTAGTGTCTAGCAACACATCATTGTTACCCAAGTAATGAGAAAGTCGGTGATTTGACTAAACCTTTACACATGATCATCATTTATGTCCTTTTGTCCTATACATCTAGATTGAGCACGAGACATGGACCGTGTCATTCCCGTATAGCCCAATCTTGAGGTTTCTTGATTCCTAAGTAAGCTGATTGAAACAAATATAATCGACATCTCATGTCAATTCATCTGAGCATGGCCATGCATTTTCTCAGCTTTACTTAATCAAGGGGCCCATAGATGTTACTCCTATTATATAGGAGGGACAAATCCTATCTTGATCACACAAACCCCTCCGCATGATATGTGACATATCCAATATCTACCCTTGCATTCACTTAACCATTAGTGACATAGAATAGTATCAAAATATGAAACTCATATGTAGGGAACCTTGGTAATCTCAGGTCAAAGGACCATATTAATAATGATCACTAAGAACCACTTATGACACTCATATAACAATCCATGTAGTGTTCTTAATATAGGTCGGTCCAGTATACAAGTTCTCTAACTTGTACTCATGTGTAAACTTAATATCCCATATAAGTCTTCACACATGCTAGTCTTAACATATCAAAGCAACCTAATCCACAATGATATATGACTAGGGACATTTAAAAATACAATTATTCTAAGGTTATTATTATAATTAAATATGTTACGCAGACAATATATATAAATATAATAATTGGAATTGCCATTAAAATAACATGATTCAAAATTACAATCACCAATATAATTGGTTTTAGGGCATGTACACTAACAATCTCCCACTTGCACTAAAGCCAATCATCCATGTATCTAATACCTATGGATCTCATATGACTATCATGCTTTTGCTGCGTTAGAGCTTTTGTCAATGGATCGGCGACATTGTCGTCAGTCGGTATTCTGCATATCCTGACATCATTTTTGTCAACAATATCTCTTATGAGATGATAGCGACGGAGTATATGTTTGAATTTCTGGTGAGATCTAGGTTCCTTGGCTTGCGCAATGGCTCTATTATTGTCACAATAGAGCTCTACTGGGTCAGCAATGCTAGGAACAACTCCAAGTTCATTGATGAACTTCTTAATCCAAACAGCCTCTTTTGCGGCATCTGATGCTGCAATGTATTCAGCTTCTGTTGTAGAATCAGCCACTATCCCTTGCTTTGAACTCTTCCAGGTCACAGCACCACCATTAAGGCAAAATACATAACCTGACTGCGACCTGAAGTCATCTTTATCGGTTTGAAAGCTAGCATCAGTGTAACCATTTACAATGAGCTCTTCCTCACCTCCATAAATCAAAAACATGTCTTTAGTTCTTCTTAAGTACTTAAGAATGTTCTTGACAGCTGTCCAGTGACTTTCACCAGGATCTTATTGGTATCTGCTCGTCATGCTTAAAGCATACGAGACATCAAGACGAGTACATAACATAGCATACATGATAGATCCAATCGCAGATGCATAAGGGATCTTACTCATGCGCTGTCTCTCATACTCTGTGGAAGGACATTGAGTTTTTGAGAGACTTATGCCATGTGACATCGGCAAGAATCCTCTTTTAGAATCTTGCATGCTAAACCTTTTTAGTACCTTGTCGATGTACGTACTCGGACTTAGGCCAAGCAATTTTCTCGATCTATCTCTATAGATCTTGATACCTAATACATAGGAGGCCTCACCTAAGTCTTTCATAGAAAAATAATTTCCTAACCAAGTTTTTACAGACTGTAGTATAGGAATGTCATTTCCAATGAGTAATATGTCATCTACATATAACACCAGAAAGACTATTGTACTCCCACTAACCTTCTTGTATACACAGGGTTCTTCTTCATTTTTGATGAAACTAAACTCTTTGATTGCATCATCGAAACGAAGATTCCAACTCCGAGAAGCTTGCTTCAACCCATAAATGGATTGTTGCAATTTGCAAACTTTTCCAGCATTTTCAGGATTTACAAAACCTTCAGGTTGTGTCATGTACACATCCTCAAGAAGATTTCCATTAAGGAAAGCAGTTTTGACATCCATTTGCCAGATTTCATAATCATAATATGCTGCTATAGCTAGAAGAATCCTGATGGATTTAAGCATGACAACTGGAGAAAAGGTCTCATCATAGTCAATACCATGGATTTGTTTGAAACCTTTTGCAACCAATCGTCCCTTAAAGGTACACACATTACCATCTATGTCAGTTTTCTTTTTGAAAACCCATTTGCACCCAATGGGTTTTACCCCTTCAGGTGGATCAACCAAAGTCCAAACTTGGTTTGAATACATGGAATCCATCTCTGATTTCATAGCTTCTAGCCATTTCTCATAATATGGTCCCATCATAGCCTCTTGGTAGGTTGTGGGCTCATCTTGGTCCATGAGCAACACATCACCGTGGTGAGTCATGAGAAAACCATATCTCTCGGGCTCACGACGTATCCTACTAGATCTACGTTGGTTCTGTGTTACATGAGCAGGTTCTTCCACAACTGTTTGTGGAACCGGCTCAGGTTCCATCTCAAGTTCAATGTTTTCTCATTGATCTTGAATTTCTTCAAGTTCTATTCTTCTCCCACTGATTCTTTTAGAGATAAATTCTCTTTCTAGAAAGACACCAGTTCGAGCAATAAACACTTTTTGCTCGGTTGGATTATAGAAATAATATCCTTTTGTTTCCTTAGGATATCCAACGAAAAAAAATTTATCAGATTTGGGTCCAAGTTTATCAGAAGCCTGACGTCTTACATAAGCTTCGCAGCCCCAAATCTTCATAAAAGACAAACTAGGACGTTTCCCAGTCCATATCTCATATGGTGTCTTTTGAACTGATTTTGATGGAACACAGTTTAGTGTGAAAGTTGCAGTCTCTAGAGCATGTCCCCAAAAGGAATTTGGAAGGTCAGCCTGACTCATCATTGACCGAACCATGTCTAACAAAGTTCGATTCCTCCTTTCAGAAACACTATTCCATTGAGGTGTTCCTGGTGGAGTGAGTTGTGATACAATGCCACACTCCTTTAGATGATTAAGGAACTCTCGGTCTAAGTATTCACCACCTCGATCTGATCGAAGTGCTTTAATACTTTTACCAAGTTGGTTTTGTACTTCATTTTTGAACTCTTTGAACTTTTCAAAAGATTCAGACTTGTGTTTCATAAGAAATACGTAACCATATCTACTGAAATCATCAGTAAAAGTAATGAAGTACTGATAACCTCCTCTAGCTTGTGTGTTTAAAGGTCCACATACATCACTATGTATAAGGCCCAATAAATCACTAGCCCTTTCACCTTTCCTAGAAAAAGGGGCTTTAGTCATCTTACCTAATAAACATGACTCACATACCTCATATGATTCGAAATCAAATGAGTCCAAAAATCCATCCTTATGAAGTTTGGAGATACGTGTCTCATTTATATGGCCTAAACGACAATGCCAAAGATAGGTTGGATTTGAATCATTAGTTTTGACCTTCTTCGTGTTTATGTTATAGATTGGATTTTCAAGGTCCAGAACATAAAGACCATTCATTAATTGTGCACTGCCATAAAACATTTCATTTAAATAAATAGAGCAA
Source organism: Sindora glabra (assembly GCA_020226215.1). Lineage (NCBI taxonomy): Eukaryota > Viridiplantae > Streptophyta > Magnoliopsida > Fabales > Fabaceae > Sindora > Sindora glabra. The sequence goes on along the minus strand of CM035227.1, from coordinate 39,336,417 downwards.
CATTTGTCCTTTATTATAAATGAAAAACCTTTCTTGTCTAAACAAGAAACAGAAATCAAATTTCTACTAACAGTAGGCACAAAATAACAATTGTCCAATTCTAAAACTAATCCACTAGGTAAAGATAAATAATAAGTCCCTACAGCTAATGCAGCAACTCTTGCTCCATTTCCAACGCACAGGTCCATTTCACCTTTAGCTAATGATCTACTTTTTTTAAGATCCTGCACATTTACACAAATGTGAGTACCACATCCAGTATCTAATACCCAAGATGTAGAAGTAGATAAATTAACCTCTATAACATAAATACCTGAGTTGGAAGTCCCACTTTCCTTTTGCTTCTTAAGCTCTTCCAGGTAAATCTTGCAATTTCGCTTCCAATGTCCTGGTTCTTTACAATGGAAGCATTGTCCTTCCTTGGCCACGCCACCTTTGGGCTTCAGTGCAGAGGAACTTGACTTGGACTTTCCATCAATCTTGTCCTTTTTCTTTTTATTCTTGGCCTTAGACTTGCCCTTTCCTTTGCCCTTTTGAACCATCATAATGGAATTGGGCTTGGACTTTTTCAAGTTTTGCTGAGCAGTTCTCAACATGTTAAGCAGTTCAGGCAAAGTCTTATCAATTTCGTTCATGTTGTAATTCATGACTAATTGACTATAGCTCTCAGGCAACAATTGCAAAACTATATCAGTGGCCAATTCTTGTTGCAAAGGAAAACCCAATCTTTCAAGGCTATTGATGTACCCAATCATTTTAAGTACATGTGTAGCAACGGGTGTTCCTTCAGCCATCTTACACTGAAACAATGCTTTAGATACATCATATCTCTCATGTCTTGCTTGCTCTTGGTAGAGCTGTTTAAGGTGATCAATCATATTGAATGCCTCCATGTTCTCATGTTGCTTCTGAAGCTCAGAGTTCATGGTAGCAAGCATGAGACAACTGACATCCAGAGCATCTTCTAGATGCTTCTTATAAGCATCCTTTTCTACTCGAGGAGCATTAGCAGCAAGCTCATTTGGAGTAGGTTGCTCTAGGACATACTGCTTTTTCTCATGCTTAAGGACAATCCTTAAGTTTCGATACCAATCGAGAAAATTCGTCCCATTCAGCTTATCCTTCTCAAGGATAGATCGCAGTGATAAATTTGATGCATTTGATGCCATGGTTATCTACAATAGAAAAATATGCAAAATGAGAATCATGTATTTCATTTATTTAATAAGGTCTTTTATTAAATAATACTCCCACTATTTTTTCTCAAAATAATAGCCCTCACTATTATTTCGGAAAATCGTAGCGTTTGAGATTTTCTAGTGGGCCAAGATCCATATTTCACCTAAACTTAAGTCAGCTTTGGCTGATCACTCAAGTTTTGGCTATTTAGGTAGGCAACTCCTTGCTAATTACATCTTATGCAACTCTTGGGTAGTTGGGTGAACAACACTTGTTCAAATCCATTTCATGGACTTAAGCCCAACTCCATGCCTCTAGGCCCCAATCCTATTGAGATGGCCTAGTTAAGTCAAAAATCCAATTATTGGCATTTGGATATCACTATTATCCTATCGTGTCTCACCAAGATAAACTAGGCACTTTGCTTTGGCAAACCTGCCTTATGTTGATCAAGGCCTTGACAAGTGCCATTCATTGGAAGGCATCACTTTTATTACTGACTTAATATTTGCATTGAGGGATTTAAATGTTTATTTAGATCTCACCATTATTTGCCATCCATACATGCCTATATCTAACATATCATATACATTAATATAAAGCATGCAATAAAGCATAAAATAAATGTGCATAGTTCTGGCCCAACTATATTGATTTTCCCAAGCCAATGAGAAAACCAAAAGGTCAACCTAGGGTAAAGATATCTTCTTTAAGCATCTTCCACGGTTGTCTTCATATTGATTTTGGCTCCTTGTCTCCATGGCAGCAAGCTCCAGGCTTAAACATATTGTACATTTGAAAGTAAACTATTCTAACTTTACAATACATAATGAAGGAGAAAACTCGAGTTACATTCGAGGGGAGTAAGGTGAGAGAAAGAATGTACAACTAGAATTTATAGAGAAAGGCACGACACGCAGGCCGTATTTAATTACATTAAAACCAAAACCAATAAATGAAATATAACTATACATTATGGTGTAAGGGCCATAACTATGCATCATGCAGCAAACATCACATGTAAGCATACAAACAACCATAGGTATTTATTGAAATTGATCTTGTTTCCAATTTTAACTTGTTTAAAATTAGAAGGTTATGAAAAGATTGATTTTAAAACGCAGCTTAGATTCAGGCTATCAATTATTGCGCTACACAGAGTTAGTACGGCGGTCCCGCTACGCAGAGTTACATTCAAAATTTTGAAGACTTTCGGGCAAAATCCAGAAAATTTTGAACGTTTCGATTTCTGTTTTAACCATTAAAATAATCGGCCAAAATTAAAATTTATCAAGAACCCTAATTCCAGAACTGTTCCGAAATCCTATTTCTTGATGTTCCACCATATTAACTCAAACATTAGTCAATGTTCTATTTAATTTAATCTCATTAAATGAAACAGAACGCATACATCACATGTATACAATCAAACATGTTTCTGTTCAAATTTTAATCTCATTAAAATTGAAACCTTTATCAGCTACGTTTCCAGTTTTTAATCTCATTAAAACCGAATCATTAATTATGTATGTTTCAATCTAATTTTAATCTAATCAAAACCGATTCATCAACATACAAAATTACATTGATCCAGAACCCTAATTGCATCATGCATGATCTGATTAAACACGAATTATCCAGATTTAAACGCATAACACAGAAAACTAATCTATGGATTCACAAGCAGCTCTGATACCACTGCTGGAAATCGCGCAGCATACATGCACAGCGGAATAAAACTTTTTGCACGATTTCCACCAAGGATCCATGCGAATTTAGAACGCCATAGATTAGGGATTAGGGTTTATACCTTTCGGAAAAATTCTTCTGACCACTGCACCAAGTCCGATCTGCTTCCAAATCATGAACCGAAATGAAAACTAGTAAATCAGATCACCAGTACAACGTTTATGTGGCTGCACCTCTGTGGTATCCACACGAACCCGTGAATCACCGATGAATGTCCGCTACACCATCGGTTAGAATTGATCTCCTTAGACCTCGTAGTGCTAGCTACGCCTCTTTAGAGATTTTGGTCAAGGAGAGTGGCTAGGGTTTTTCTATGCTTTTACTTGGGGTGCGTGAAGAATAATAGTAATCCTATTATTACCCAATAAGCCTATTTAAATAGGTACATAGAAAAACCTAACCTATTTAGGCCTTATTCCATGTATAATTATAGGCTTACTATTGGGCCTTATAATTATAACATGAATTCCCAAATATTAAGCCCAAACAATTTGGTCCATTAATTCCAAATTCACTAAGCTCTAAGTGTGCGACCCTACAGGCTCTCATTACGTTGGCAATGACCATTAATCATATTAATGATCATAAACAAAGATTAGTGTCTAGCAACACATCATTGTTACCCAAGTAATGAGAAAGTCGGTGATTTGACTAAACCTTTACACATGATCATCATTTATGTCCTTTTGTCCTATACATCTAGATTGAGCACGAGACATGGACTGTGTCATTCCCGTATAGCCCAATCTTGAGGTTTCTTGATTCCTAAGTAAGCTGATTGAAACAAATGTAATCGACATCTCATGTCAATTCATCTGAGCATGGCCATGCATTTTCTCAGCTTTACTTAATCAAAGGGCCCATAGATGTTACTCCTATTATATAGGAAGGACAAATCCTATCTTGATCACACAAACCCCTCCGCATGATATGTGACATATCCAATATCTACCCTTGCATTCACTTAACCATTAGTGACATAGAATAGTATCAAAATATGAAACTCACATGTAGGGAACCTTGGTAATCTCAGGTCAAAGGACCATATTAATAATGATCACTAAGAACCACTTATGACACTCATATAACGATCCATGTAGTGTTCTTAATATGGGTCGGTCCAGTATACAAGTTCTCTAACTTGTACTCATGTGTAAACTTAATATCCCATATAAGTCTTCACACATGCTAGTCTTAACATATCAAAGCAACCTAATCCACAATGATATATGACAGGGACATTTAAGAATACAATTATTCTAAGGTTATTATTATAATTAAATATATTACGCAGACAATATATATAAATATAATAATTGAAATTGCCATTAAAATAACATGATTCAAAATTACAATCACCAATATAATTGGTTTTAGGGCATATACACTAACACTTTCTCCCTTATAAAACTTAACATTCTTTTTTGTTAACTTATTTAAGGGGAAAAATATAATATTAAAATCTTTCACAAATCTCCTATAAAAAATAGCTAACCTATGAAAACTTCTTACTTCATTAGCACTCTTAGGAGTAAGCCACTCTTTAATAGCTCTCACTTTCTCTTAATTCATTTCAATCCCTTTACTACTAATAACATATCCAAAAAATACAATTTTTTTCTAAGCAAAATAACACTTTTCCATGTTAGCATTCAAATTTTCATCTTTCAAAACTTGTAAAACATATTTCAATTGCACAACATTCTTATCCATGTTCTTGCTATAAAAGGATATCATCAAAATAAACCACCATAAAATTTCCAATGAAAAGGCATAAAACATTATTTATCAACCTTATAAAGGTACTCGATGCATTAAACAGACTGAAAGGCATCACAAGCCATTCATATAACCTATATTTTATTTTACATGTAGTTTTCCATTTATCAACCTCTTTCATCCTTATTTTATAACACCCTTATTTTAATCCAATTTTTGAAAAGATATAATACATTGCAATTCATCAAGCATATCATCAAGTCTAGGAATAGGATGTCTATACTTTATAATGATTTTGTTAATTAATATGTTCTCTAGGAACCATCCTTCTTTGACACCATTAAGACTATTATCATATATGGGCTCATGCTTTCCTTCATGTGTCCCTTTAACATAAGGTCCTCTACTTGCCTCTATATTTCTTTTGTTTTTTTTAGGCTAGTCCTATATGTAGGACAGTTTAGAATAGAAACTCCTAGAATGAAATCAATTTAATGCTCAATACCTCTATTTTGTGGCAATTCCTTTAGGGCCTCCTTTAGGAACACTTCTTGAAATTCTTGCAAAATAGATTTTATAGCTCTTGGCAAAACAAGGCCTTCTTTGTGTTAACATAGGCTTCTTTGTACAAGAATACAAACATAGGCCTAGATGCAAAGTAGGCACTCCTTCTATCACTCACTTTTGCACAAACACTTAATTTTCCACTTTCTTATTTTGAACTCTCTCATTTTTCATTTATATTCTTTTTATTTTCACTTACACTCTCTTTCTTTTTATCACTTTCAATTTTTTCATACACTTTTTTTCTCTTTTTTCTTCCCTTCTTTTCTTTTATAACCTCACTTGAGCTTCATATACTTATTATAGGGTCAAAAGCTTAAGATTTATTTTCTTTCCATCTTTTACAAATTGGTATTTATTAAGGACACCATCAAAAGTAAACTTCCTATCCAATTGCAAAGGTTTACTTAACAAAAGATGGCAAGCATGCATAGGAACAATATCACAAATTATTTCATCATGATATTTCCCAATAAAAAAGAACACCAACATTTGCTTGGTCACATCCATTTCTTCACTTTTGTTTAACTATTGTAATTTATATAGGGTGAAATGTTGTAAAATAGGTACACTTAACTTCTTTACTAATATAGTGTTAGCCACATTAACATAACTACTAGTATCTATGATAACATTACATATTTTACCTTTGATGTTACATCTAGTGTGGAAGATGTTTCCTTTTTGTTCTTTACTTATTTTTTTGTTTCCATATTCAATGCTCTCTTAATCACCAAGACATCTCTATCAAATAGGCTTCCACTTTCTTCACTTCGTCATCCAAAGATGTTATGGACTTCTTATTTCTTTTGTCACTTATGAACTTATAGTCTCCATTTTTCACAATCATAACCCTCTTGTTTAGACATTCTTTAGCAATGTGCCCTTTCCCAAAGCATTTGAAGCATTTAATATTTGAATGTATTTGAGACTCTTTAACTTTCTATTTTCCCTTAGGGTCTTCACCTTTTAGTTTGAAAGAAGATTTTTTATTATCCTTGTTCCCTTTATCTTTTTTCTTATCACTTTGTTTATCCTATGTCTTCCATGAAAAACTTGAACAAAAGTTATGCTTAGAGGAACTCTTTCTCTTTAATTGCCTCTCCACCTTCATAGACATATGTACTATGTTCTTCATGTTTTTATAGTGTTGTAATTCTACTACATTGATAATTTCCTATTCAAGCTATAAAGAAATTTAGCCATTGTAGTCTCTTTATGTTTTTCAACATTAACTTTAGACATGATAAGCTCCATCTTCTTAGGGTATTATTCAACACTCTTGGAACCTTCTATAGGGCTTTGCAATTTTTAGCACATGCCTTTATTATAGTGGTTAGGAATAAATCTCATCCTCATAACAAATTTTAAATCCTTCCAAGTGTAAATAGGTCTTTCTTTATTCCTCCAAATATTTCTCATGAATTGGTCCCACCAAATAATAGTATATTTAAAAAAAATCAATGACTATAAGCTATACCTTTTTCTCTTTTGAATAATCATAGCAATCAAAGACTAACTCCATTTTCTTTTCCCATTCCAAATAGGCATCTAGGTTATTTTTCCCTTGAAACAAAGGTATTTTCATTTTAATGTTATTAATTTTATCATCTACTTCTTCCTTCCTTCACCTATCATCACTTCTTCTTTCATCTCTTTTATTTTCTTTTCTTCTCTAACCTTTTTTCCCATTTCTTCTTCTTTTTTCCCTCATTTCACTCTTATTGAATGAATTGGAACTTCATTCCCTCCTTCATTATTATCTTACCCTTCTTCACTTTAATTTCTCTTATTTTATCTCTTTTTTTTATCTCTTTTCTTTCTCCATTCTTCTAATCCTTTTATCTATTCTCTCAAAATGTTCTTGTATAGCTCTCCGTAATTGCTCTTGAATAATTCTTATTATATCATTATTGTTCACACTACTTCTTAATATATTTGTACAAACTTCCTTGCAAGAAAATGTAGACAAAGAATAGGAGTACACCTTTCACTTAAGTTTAAAGATACTCATACTTGTATTTGCATACTAAATAAGACTTTTGCCTTCAAATGAGCTTATATACTATTGGCTTTATCCATTCTTTTCCTTCCTTCCTATGGTTCTTTAGGAACTAATGAAACAATCAACAAGATTCAATAAATGTAACAAATAATTTCACTTATCAAGAACTAAATAATTAATAAACTTAGAAATAACCCTTGAAATTCGAGAAAGAAAAACAAAAAGGAAGACACAAGGACATACAATAAACAATGAAGAAATAAGACTAAGACTAAAAGATTATTGGACAATAGAAGACTAAGATGTATGAAAGAAGTAATGAAAAATTAATTCAAAATGAGGAGTTTAAAGATGAAATAAAGCATACAAGGATAAAATAAGGCATATAATTGAATGACCATTTACAGCCAACTTTCTCTTTTTCAGGTTCTTTCTTTCTTTTCTTTTAGTTTTTTCATTTCATTTTAATTTTCTTTTCTTTTCTCTCTTAATTTTTATTTTTCATTTTTTGATCTTGCCTTTTCTTTTCTTTTCTTGTTTTAATTCATGTTTCTTTTGATTTTATTTTATTATTCTTTAATTAATATCCCAAATAATTGTATAACACCTTTAGTGTTAAGTAAAATAAGGTGAATAGGAATTATAATTGAATATCAGAATCAATAAGACAATACTTGGGTATTGTACTTGTATATAATGGATTAAAGTAGCCTCTATCTTGCAATACTTGAGTATTAAGCTCAAGTACTAAACATTTTGTTTATGGTATTCTAGTACTAGATTTGAGTACCACGAGTCTAGCTATCTTTGCTTTTAATTACTTGAACACTATACTTAAGTATAGAGCAATTTTTTGTGCAATACTCAAATATAGTACTTAAGCACTTGTAGTTGAACTTTAGATTTTGAACATTTTTTTAACAATTTCAAGGTAAACTTTTAAACTAATTAATTTTTAATGAAATTTAGCAAATTTGAACATAAATTTGCAAATATTTAAGACACAAAAAGAAAAGAACAGTAATGGATTCAAGGAGCAAGCATAAAAACAATCTAAAACATAAAATCAACAAATAATATAATATTAGAAAAAATAGATAGTAAAATGGAATTATGAAAAACAATAAAGGGGAACTAAAATCAATGAAAAACAATGACTCAAACTTGATTTTAAACATAAATCCAACAAGGAACAACAAGACGAATGCAAGAATAGAAAAATCAAAACAAAATAACAACAAAAATACCACTACAACTAGATAAGAAAAAATTAGAAATGAAGAAACTAAACAAAAGAGTTAGCAATGAAGTACATAACTTGAAAATTTAGGAAACCATTACTTTAACTACTAAATTATGTGAATTCTTAGGCGTGAATTATCCCAAATTTCAGAATTAAACTACAAAAGAAAGATAATCACACCATACTTAAAAAAAAGAAGAAGAAATGGAAGCAATTAGTAAAAAGAAATCATGCCATAAAAGATGTTAATCTTTTGATAAGTGAGATTTGAAGCCATAAAAGTTGAATCAACCTTAATGAGTATTAAGTTTTTGCTACAACTATGAAAAGGAAAAGCTCTCAAAGAGTTTTTAGATTCATAAATACCAAATGTTGTAATAATGAAGAATAACCTTCCTTGTATAGGTTTTTAAAGTTAAAAGTCAAGCAAGCTAATTGAGCTCTAATTGGACTAATTAGGCTTAACCTAGAAAGTTAATTAACACGTTATTGATCATCTAAATAAAGCTATAAACTAATGGGTCAAAATAACACAAATCCTAATAATATCTTAAACAATAAGAAAACAAGACAAAATGGATAATTGGGTATGCATTAATCTTCAATGCTCTTGAGTACAATATTCAAGTACTATGTAGAAATTTGTAAGTACTAGAATATTGTATTCAAGTATTTGAAGGCAAAATTAAATCCTAAGCCTAATACTTAAGTACTATACTTAAATACTTATCTAAAATCAATCAGAAATGAAAAACATATAATATAAACTTCTCCAAGCTCTTCCAATCTTACTTTTTCATGAATCTAATTCTTCTCTAATAAGCCTTGTAGTCCTTCTTTGATGTTCTTAACCTTGGCTCTTGTCATTGGACTTTCTAGAATTGATGAATGCTCTTCATCATGCTTGGAATTCACATCAAAGAGATATTTCTTGAGGGTAATGTACTACCGACTTGTGCTTATAAGGCAAAGGAAATGATATGTTTAATAGGTATGGAGTATAGAAAGATCTATGACTATTCTAATGACTACATATTATATCAAAAGAAGTACAAAAGTTTGCTTAAGTGTCCAAAATGTGAAGCATCCTATTACAAACTGAAGAAGCATGATAACAACATTAAGGAAAATGTTTCAACTAAGGAGTTATGGTATATTCCATAATACCAAGGTTTAAATATATATTTGCTAAGGCAAAAAAATGCTAAGAACTTAGTGTGGCATGTGAAGCAGGTGGTTATAAATAATAAACTTCATCATCTAATAGATTTTTCTTAATGGAAAATGAATGACTCATTATACCTTAAATTTTATAATGAAGCAAGAAGCCCCAAACTTGTACTATATGTTAATGAAATGAAGACTCATAGTAACATAAGCAATAAACATAGCATATGGCTTATCATGTTGAATGTTTACAACCTTTCTCCTTCATTGTGCATGAATCAAAGTAATATGACATTAACATTATTGATATTAAGGCCTAAGCTAGTGGAAAATATTATAGATATCTTTTTGGCACTGCTTATTAAAAACTTGTGACTTATGTAGGATGAAGATATATTAATGTACAACGTATATAAGTAAGAGCCCTTCAAGGTATATACTATTGGGATCGGGAGTCATACAAGCGCAGCGAAATAAACCGATCCCATCCACTGGATCCATGCAAAAATGTTAAATCAGAATAAGGATTTGTTAAATACCTTTGTGATGACTCTAGAACTCAATCATTGATCACCTTTTCAGCTTCTTTTTTGGCCGAAGACTCTGAGGTATCCACACGAACCCACGAATCACTGATGAACGTTCACACGAACACTGGTTGGAATTGTTCTCCTTTGCCTAGCAGTGCTAGCTACGCCTCTTCAATGGTTTTGGTCAAGGAAAGGTGCTAGGATTTTTCTATGCTTGGGATGTGTGAATAATAATGAATCAACTATATTACCCAACAAGCCTATTTAAATAGGTGCATAGAAAATCCTAACTTATTTGGGCTTTATTTCATGTATAATTATAGGCTTACTATTGGGCCTTATAATTATAACATGAATTCCTAAATATTAGGCCTAAATAATTTGGTCTATTAATTCCAAATTCACTAGGCTCTAAGTGTGCGACCTTACAGGCTCTCATTACATTGACAATGATTATTAATCATATTAATGATTATAAATAAAGATCGGTGTCTAGCAATACATCATTGTTATGCAAGTAATGAGAAAGTTGGTGATTTGACTAAACCTTTACACGTGATCGTTATCTATGTCCTTTTGTCCTAAACATCTTGATTGAGCATGAGACATGGACCGTGTCATTCCCGTATAGCTCAATCTTAAGGTTTCTTGATCCTTAAGTAAGCTAACTAAAGCAAATATAATTGATATCCCATGTTAATTCATCTGAATATGGCCATGCATTTCCTCAGCTTTACTTAATCAAGGAACCTATAAATGTTGCTCCTATTATATAGGAGGGACAAATTTCATCTTGATCATACAAATCCCTTCGTATGATATGTGACATATCCAATAACTACCCTTACATTCATTCAACCATGAGTGACATAGAATAGTATCAAAATATGAAACTCATATGTAGGAAACTTTGGTGATCTCAGGTCAAAGGACCATATTAATAATAATTACTAAGAATCACTCATGACACTTATATAACGATCCATGCAGTATTCTTAGGATGGGTCAGTCCAGTATACAAGTTCTCTAACTTGTACTCATGTGTAAACTTAATATCCCATATAAATCATCACACATGCTAGTCTTAACATATCAAAGCAACCTAATCTACAATGATATATGACTAGGGACATTTAAGAATATAATTATTCTAAGGTTATTATTATAATTAAATATATTATGCAGATAATATATATAAATATAATAATTAGAATTTCCATTAAAATAACATGATTCAAAATTACAATCACTAATATGATTGGTTTTAGGGCATATACACTAACATATACAATGCTCTTTAGTATAATTAATGACTTTTGACTTCTAGAAACTTATTCGAATATAGTATTAAAGGGTAAAAAGCATGCCTATTTACGAAAATGGCACATGCTCATATTAACTTAAGCATTGGAAGAAAACAGTATATCTCAACTATAAGAATTTTTGCCTTACTCCAAAACTATCATAGGCTAAGAAAGACTTAATGGTTTTCTAAAGGAAGCAATAGCTTTAAGGGCCTTATTTAGAGAGGAGGTTTATGATAGGGTGAAAAATATTGATGTTATCTTTAGCACACTTAATACTTCAGTAAGTGGCGACATTTCATGGAAGAAGAAGTTCATGTTTTTTTATTTTTCATATTGGAAAGACTTAAATGTCAAGCATAATATTGATGTCATGCATGTGGAGAAAAATATATGTGATAGTTTGATAGGAATGCTCTTGAACATGCTAGGGAAGACAAAGAATGGAATCAAGGCTTGATTGAATTTGCAAGAAATGGTTATGCATGAGAAACTAGTACTTGAAAAAAATGGTTAAATATTTATTTGCCTTTAACATGTCATACCTTTTCTAGGAAGAAGAAATCAAGTTTTTGCAAATTTCTAAATGAGCTTAAATTGCCATAGGGCTATCCTTCCAACATCAAAAGCTTTGTTCTAAAGAAAGATCTAAAATTAGTTGATTTGAAATCTCATGATTATCATGCTTTAATGTAATAACTTCTACTAGCAGTCATTTGAGGAATATTGCCAAAATAGATAAGATAAGCTATCACAAGACATTATTTCCTTTTCAATGTAATATGTGTTGGTGTGTGTCCTAGAACCAATCATATATATGATTAAAGTTATACACAATGTATTATGTTTTATTTTAGGTAATTTAATTATTATATTTTTTTTTATAATTTTATTATTATTATGCGTAATTTATAACTTAATATAATAATTATCCTTGGAATAGCTTTGCTATTCCTAAAATACCCCTAGTCAAGTATTATTACGAAAAGGATAGTAATAATACATTGAGACTAGCATGTATAGTGACTGATGATTACGAATCATGGATATGTGATATCAAGTTAATACACGAGTACATTGCTAGTGAACAATGTACTGGACTGACCCACTATGAGAATATTGCATGGATAGACGTGTCATAAGTTATTCTCATATGATCACAAATGCACATAAACCTTTAACCTGACGTTACTACGGTTCCCTACATGAGGAATTACTCACTTTAATATTGTCTTATGTCATCTTTAATCAAGATGACAAGTAGGGCATTGATTGGGTGTGTCATAAATCATGCAGAGGGAAGTGAATGATGTAGATGGAATTTTGTTACTCTTGTATAAAAGAGAAATATCCTTAGGTTCCTAAATTAAGTGAGACTTAGAAATACATGGCCATGCTCAATTGAATTAATATGTGATATTAATAATTTATTTTAAGTCTGCTAAGTATCAAGAAATATAAATTGAATATTGACGAGGATGACACATTCCATACCTCCAGTTCAATTTGGATATTATTACAAAAGGGTTATGATGCAAAATGTTGATCATGTATTAAGTGGATGTCGAATCATAGATATTTTTATTACTTGAGTGGCAGTGATGTATTGCTAGATACCGCTTACTGTCTATGGCTCAATAATTAGTCATTGTTAACGTAATAAGAACCTACAGGGTCACACAAAAGGAGTAGGAATAAGACAATAATTAATTAGAATTTAATTATATTAATATTCAATTAATTAAACTTACTTTCGTGCATATATATATATATTATTAAGAATAATAAATTCAGGTAATATATATATATATTATGTGATATTATTTAATATTAAAGTAATATCAAATAATTATATTATAAGATATTAGATAAATATATTATGAGATAATATTATTTTGATATTTGATAACTATATGCAATTATCTAATATTAAGATATTTATATTATGAGATAATATTATCTAATGTTAGATAATTAATAGATAAGTCATATCTCTCCTCATTATCTCTAGGATAAGGATAAAATGAGTTATTAAGTGTGATTAGGATTTTGGAAGCATTATCCTAATAGGACTAGGATTGTGGCTTGCCTAAGTTCTATAAAAGGGAGCTTGAGGGCAACATATTAGAGACACGCTCATAGACTTCCTAAAACTCAAAATCACTCAGAAAACATCAAAATCCTAGTTCCTAAAGAGAGAAACGTATCCTAGCAAATTCGTGGAGGGCAAGAGGTCGTTGTTCACTCCGTGTGGATACCGTAGAGATGTTGTACCTTTCGGCCGGCATTTGATTCATCCGCTCTCAAGTTTTGATTAGTAGAAACACGAGTGCCCAATAGGTAAAACCCTAATCATTGATTTATGCTTTTTGCATGGATCCTAGGTAGAATTTGGATCAAAATTTTGAAATTCCGCTGCATGTAATAATCCAAATTCCTAACAATATATGCTAAGGTTATTAAACTAAATGATTTGGATAACTTGCAGAGGGATATTATCTTTACAATGTGCCAACTTAATGTGTATTTTTCACTCTCATTATTTAACATCATGGTACATTTGGTAAATGAGATAGAACTATGTAGTTTGATTTACTTAAAGTGGATGTGTTGGGATCAGGAGCTAAACAATTGTAGTAGAAACAAAACTAATGCTAGCTAAAGGATCCATGAAAAATATTAGATTAGAATAGGATTCAATCAATCCTTTTTTATGATTCAGGGACTCGTTCACTAATCACCTTTTCGACTCCCTTTCGGCTAAAAACTCTGAGGTATCCATACAAACTAGTAGATCACTAGTGAATGTTCACGACCACTGATTAGAATTCTCCTCCTTTGTCTCGTAGTGCTAGCTATGCCTCTTCAGGGCTTATGGTCAAGGAGGGGTACTAGGGTTTTTTATGCTTTAGGATGCATGAATTATATCTATTATTACCTAACATGCCTATTAAAATAGGTGCATAGAAAATTGATGTACACGCTGCAATACACCAAAATTAGTTAAGAATACTGGTTATTGAAAAATAATATAGATAGTGACACAACTAGGTCATACCCCTAATAATCCTTTAATTTTATCTTTCCTAAATGATTTCTAACAATATATATGCAAATTTTGAATTATTTATGTAGAGAAGACATGGGGAATTAATGTAAATAGAATGCAATGCAATAAAATAGAATGTTGTCACAGAAATAGAATGTAGAATGTGCTATAATGAAATAGTATGTTGTATGCAGAACAAAATGAGAATTAGGGGGGAGGGGTTGGTTGCACGAATTTAATGTAAAAACAATGTATTAAACAAGCACAAAAGCAAAGCTGAAGTGAAAATAGGAAGAAACTTAATGGAATTAAATAGTTGATTCAAGAAAATTGAGAGCCCTAAATTGGATTAATCATAGATCAATTAGGATTTTACTTTTTCTAATTAATTCTTTAACCTTAAATTATTCAAAATCCTTATAATAATTCATGAATTTTACATAAGACAATCACTTAGGATTTGATCAATTAAGATTAGTTGAATTAAGCAATTGCTATAATCCCTAAACTAGATCGAAATTGATTTATAATTAGAATTTAGTTAATTTGAGAAGCCAAATTAGAAATTTTCAAATTAATCCCTCAATCCTCTATTCTTATGCATAAAATAATGATTTATTAATCATAATTTCATAACAAAACAACAAAGAATTCAGAAACTACAAGGATGAATATTAATTATATCAAATCAATACTAACACAAGGAATCTCAAGAACTCAGCACAATTAAATAGAGAAAGAGGAAAATTAATTAAGAAAGGTTAACATTACAACACATGATCTCATAATCCTCAAGAGGAAAGCTTCAACTCCTTGAATCAACCATGAATTTAGGCTTCCATTGTGAAGAACAAAGAAAGCAAAGAGAAGAAGAAGAGAGCTGTGTTGTTGAATTTTCTATCTATTTGAATTGTGTTCTTCTCCTCGGCCCTCTAACCTATTTATATAACCAAATTGTCCTAAAACCTAATTGGACTAGGATTAGATGACTCTGAGGATTACAATCTCCAGAAAAAGGCTTGCAAAATTTCTAGAAGTCTAGGCAGACTTGTTTCACAAGTCAATTAACTCTATCAGACACATCAGTGATTCCCGTAGGCTTATCTTCCAAGCAAAATAAGTCCATGAAATTTATTTATTCTAGAAGATTCATAAACATGAAAGTTGTAGGCCTGTGTATTTTGAGAATTTTGGCATTAGAATCAAGTTAATCGGACCACTATAGCTCTAGATATGGCCCAAATAAAAAAATGGATTTAGTTAGGATATAAACACAACTTTAGCTTGCTGGCCAAGTAAAGGCTTAAAGGAATTCGACCTAGGCTTTGACCAAAATATAAAAGTTATATATCTCTCTTTCAGCTTTCCATTAATGTAAAGTTTTGTTGGTGTATGTCTTAGAACCAATCATATAAGATGATTAGAGTTATACACAATGTATTATATTTTATTTTAGGCAATTTAATTATTATATTTTGTTTTTATTATTATTATGCGCAATTTATAACTTAATATAATAATTATCCTTGGAATAGCTTTGCTATTCCTAAAATGCCCCTAGTCAAGTATTATTATGAAAAGGATAGTAATAATACATCGAGACTAGCATGTATAGTGACTGATGATTACGAATCATGGATATGTGATATCAAGTCAATACATGAGTACATTGCTAGTGAACAATGTACTGGACTGACCCACTATGAGAATATTGCATGGATAAACGTGTCATAAGATATTCTCATATGATCACAACTACGCATAAACCTTTGACCTGAAATCACTACGGTTCCCTACATGAGGAATTACTCACTTTAATATTGTCCTATGTCACCTTTAATCAGGTGACAAGTAGGGCATTGATTGGGTGTGTCATAAATCATGCAGAGGGAAGTGAGTGATGTAAATGGGATTTTGTTACTCTTGTATAAAAGAGAAATATCCTTGGGCCCCTTGATTGAGTGAGACTTAGAAATGCATGGCCATGCTCAGTTGAATTAATATGTGATATTAATTATTTATTTTAAGTCTACTCAGTATCAAGAAATATAAATTGAACATTGACGAGGATGACACATTCCATGCCTCCAGTTCAATTTGGATATTATTACAAAAGGGTTATGATGTAAAACGTTGATCATGTATTAGGTGGATGTCGAATCACAGACATTCTTACTACTTGAGTGGCAGTGATGTATTGCTAGATACCGCTCGCTGTCTATGGCTCAATAATAAGTCATTGTCAACGTAGTAAGAACCTACAGGGTCACACAAAAGGAGTAGGAATAAGACAATAATTAATTGGACTTTAATTATATTAATATCCAATTAATTGGACTTATTTTCGTGCATATATATTATTTAGAATAATAAATTCACGTTATATATATATATATATATTATGTGATATTATCTGATATTAAAGTAATATCAAGTAATTATCTTATCAGATATTAGATAAATATATTATGAGATAATATTATTTTGATATTTGATAACTATATGCAATTATCTAATATTAAGATATTTATTATGAGATAATATCATTATCTAATATTAGATAATTAATAGATAAGTCTTATCTCTTCCCATTATCTCTAGGATAAGGATAAGATGAGTTGTTAAGTGTGATTAGGATTTTGGAAGCATTATCCTAGTAGGACTAGGATTATGGCTTGCCTAAGTTCTATAAAAGGGGACTTGAGGGCAGCACTTAATAATCACGTTTTAAGCTTCCATATAAACCCTAAATCACTCCGAAAACATCCAATCCTAATTCTTAGAGAGAAAAACGCATCCTAGCAGACGCGTGGAGGGTGAGAGGTCGTTGTTCACTCCGTGTGGATACCGTAGAGACGCTGTACCTTCCGGCCGGCGTTTGATTCATCCGCTCTCAAGTTTTGATCAGTAGAAACACGAGTGCCCAATAGGTAAAACCCTAATCATTGACTCATGCTTTTTGCATGGATCCTAGGTAGAATTCGGATCAAAAATTTAAAATTCCGCTGCATGTGATAATCCGAATTCCCAACAAGTTTGTCTTAATCTGACATTCGGAGCCTAAGATTTGACTGAAAAATAGAAATAGTATCAAAATTCACCATTTATCGAATAAATTCATAAACTTGTAAAATCAATCCAAAATTATTAAACAAGGCCTATTATGTAAAATTAAGCAATTGTAACACCTAAGAGACATAAAATAAGGGAAAATAAAATAGTAAATATTTTTTTCATTAAAAATCCTAATTAATCGGGCTTTGTTCCATATATAATTATAGGCTTATTATTGGGCCTTATAATTATAACATAGAATTCTCATATATTAGGCCTAAACAATTTAGTTCATCAATTCTAAATCCACTAAGTTCTAAGTGTGTGATACTATAGGCTCTCATTACATTGGTAATGATCATAAATCACATTAATGATCATAAACAATGAGCGGTGTCTAGCAATACATCATCATTACTCAAGTAATGAAAAAGTTGATGATTTAACTGAACCTATATGTGATCATCATCTATGATTTTTTGTCCTAGACATCTAGATTGAGCATGAGACATGGACCATGTCATTCCTATATAGTCCAATCCAAAGGTTTCTTAATTCCTAAGAAGCTGACTAAAGCAAATGTAATTGACATCTTATGTTAATTCATTTGAGTATGACTATGTATTTTCTCAGGTTTACTTAATTAAGGGGTCCACAAATGTCATTCTTGTTATATAGGAAAGACAAATTCCATCTTGATTACACAAATCCCTCCGCATGATATGTGACATATCTAATAACTACCCTTGCATTCACTCAACCATGAGTGACACAGAGTAATATCAAAATATGAAACTCACATGTAAGGAATCTTAGTGATCTTAGGTTAAAGGGTCATATTAATGATGATCACTAAGAATCACTTATGACACTCATATAATGATCCATGTAGTGTTCTTAGGGTGGGTTAGTTTGGTATTCAAGTTCTCTAACTTGTACTCATATGTAGATTTAATATCTCATATAAGTTACCATACATACTAGTCTTAACATATCAAAGCAACCCGATCTACAATGATATATGACTAGGGACATTTAAGATTATAATGATTCTAAGGTTATTATCATGATTAAATATATTACGCAAACAATATATGTATAAATATGATAATTAGAATTATCT
Source organism: Sindora glabra (assembly GCA_020226215.1). Classification (NCBI taxonomy): domain Eukaryota; kingdom Viridiplantae; phylum Streptophyta; class Magnoliopsida; order Fabales; family Fabaceae; genus Sindora; species Sindora glabra. The sequence continues at coordinate 39,317,731 of CM035227.1, read as the reverse complement.
TTAAAATAACACGATTCAAATTTAAGGCATATACACTAGCAGGATGTACTTGATTGAGCACTATATGAACACCTTAAAAGGGTATGTGCATAACTATAATAGGCTTGAAAGAAGTATTGTTAGGGGTACACTATTAAGGATGTTGTTAAGTTTTGCACCTCCTAAATGTCAAATATAGAAACTATTAGGCTTTGCAAGTCTTGCTTTGGGAGAAGAATTTTAAAGAAAGGCATGTTAAGGAACTAAGTGGAAAACATAAATTGTGAAATATGAGAACAAGCACACCTCTACATCTTACAAAATAGTGAAAAGGTTAAGCATTACATGAATAAGCATATTACACTTGTAAAAAAGTTCCATTATAGTAAGAATGAGAAATGGGCATGAGCTAAACATAATTACTCATTCATCATATGGTTCTACAATTAGTTAAGTAACATGATAAAAAAAACATCGATTACCATTTTTGAGACTATAAGATAGTTAGCTAATAAACTTTATATGGATGTTATACTTATCAAGGTATGACATCAACAAATATTTGTTTCACACTAAGAGATAAAATGAAAGAAGCATCATGCAAAATAATAAAGTTACTTTGGTGGATCAAGCAATGCATGTCTATGGTGCCAAAGATAAAAACTTCATCTTCGCTATGATATCATATTATAAGGTCATTGAAAGACATATGAGAGCTTGATTAGATCTAATTCAAGAAGTCTATCTTTCAATGTAAATGAGAGAAGAATAACATGGCATTCGAGTATATGAGTTAGGATTCACATCAGTGGATCTTAATAAGGAGGGTTATAAGGAAAAGTTATTCATGGTGGTATCCTAAGCAAAATAAGTTTTTTATGTATCAAACCTAATTGATAGTAAATTATTTATAATTTTTTAAAGGTAAAGATAAATTGTTGATAATAAGAATAAAAAAATATAACTATCGATGTTAAAGACACATCTTTTTTCATCAAGACTACCTCTAGTTACTTATGAAAATAATTTGGAAGAATTTTATGTATGCCAATATCATGGAGAAAGGATATGGATGGATGATGCTTCCAAATAAATTTCCTATACCATAAGTTCAAGATACTAATGTCCTCATTTTTGAAGTTATGCTTATATACATAATTGTTTAATTATTAGTTTATATAGTATTAAAAGTATTTGATTAACACATGTCTCATATGAGAGATATGCATTAACAATGAATTGAACATATTTAGACAGGATGATATCTATGACAAATTAGAAGATAATTTTTCTTTCACTATGATAAACATTTTCTTTATAATTTTTGCAACACTCAACTTTTCATATGCTTATTTTGTTCCCTTATAGTTTGGAGGAGTTTTATGTGTGTCAAGATTATAGAGAATGGATAAGGATTAATGATCCTTCTAAATAAACTTCCTATACCATATGTTCTAGATATTAATGTCTTTATTTTTGAAATTATGCTTACATAATTTTTAGTTTAAATAGTATCTAAAATATTTAGTTAATATAGGTCCCACTTAAGAGATGTACATTAACAATGAATTAAACATACTTAGATAGAATGATATCCATAACAAATTGGAATATAATTTTTTTTCATCATGATAAACCTTCTTTTTATAATTGTTACAATACTCAAATTTTCATTTGCTTACTTCATTTCATAGTAGTTTCAAAATGCTCTGGACGTATGTCATTTAGTAGTGCAAATTATTAGGAATTCCTTAATTCCATATCTAAATTATATAGCATTAATGTAAAGGGAAATTTAAGATCTATTTGGATATGTTTTTTTTTTTTGAAACCTTTTTCAAAAACTATATTTAAGAACTATTTTTTTCAAAACCATTTTTGAATTTAAAGAAAAAAAAAGAATACAATGTTGTTGAATAAATAAATAGGAAAATGCTTCATTTAATTACAAAACTAGCATTTAGCATAAAAGAACAAGTTAGAAAACATTGAAAACTTATTTCCATTTTTCTATTTTTAAATTATACATCTAGAGTTACAATTTTTTAAAATAGTTTATTAAACAAGAACTTTTATTATTAAAAATAAACAATAGAAAAATATTTTTAAAAATAGTAAACAAATAGACCCTTGGCTTTCATTTATTATGAATTACATATGCTGAATTTGGATTGAGTATTGTAAATAATACAAAATATACATCACTTTTTGTTCTATTTAAGGTGTTTATGTATTATAATGTTGGAGTATTGTGATTTTGGAGATTCTTGATGTATTTTAGGTTGGAAGTAGTGTAGTATGAAGTATATCGAGAAGATGTATAAAAACAAAAAGGTGTAGGGAATGAGATTTTTATTTTTTTAATTTTTTTTGTTAGGAAGAAGTTAATACATTGTTGATTAACCAAATCATCAATGTAATATATAACACATTCCACATTGGTTAATAAAATAAGTTAACATTAAATTTTAATTTACAACTACAGTTATAAATCTAAAAATCGATGCTTTTAATCATAACCGATTAGTGGGTTATGTGACCTACAAGAAATGACACTAGTTATGGAACAAATGTAACATATGTCTTCCATGATAATTTTATACCCAACATTGTAAAATATTTACTAGACAATTAATAAAATGACAATTTAAAACTAACATCTAATCTGTTAAAAATTTGATGTAAATAAGCAATTCTATAGTAGTAAGATATTTTCTAGTTATAAATATTTATATTAACTAAAGGCATTGAAGCATGGTAGAGATGTAATGTACGTTCCTATAGGAGTTATGTGAGAATGCCTATAAATGTTTAAGAGAGATGTAAAGATAGCAATTAGAAAATTATAGGGTTATGATTGAGAATCTTCGCATGTATTATCCTATAATCTTCTTATATATATAATGGATCTTTTCACATCCATTATTTTTTTGCCTAGAACTTAGGGTTTTCCATGTCAAATTTATTTGTGTGTTATTGTACTACTTTGATTAATTTAATTGTCTAGTCTTATATGATTAAAAAGTAGATATTATTCTTAACAATTGGAATCAAAGCTAGTTTAGGTTTAGGGAAGAATAGTAATATGATAGAATAAGAGCTTGATTAAATTCCATGTATGAGATGAAGATGATGGATAAAGTTGATAGTGATCAAGATGGTGATGTTGTTGATGATGATAATAATAATAGTAATGGTGATAAAAGTGATTTAATTATATGGAGTTAATGATGGTGACAATGGTAGTTGTAATGATAATGATGATCAAGGTAGATTATTTGATTGCATATGAGAATCTTGTGAGGATGTTGAATGATAATGTAACAGAGAATTAAGGGTAGATCTTTTAGCTGACCCAAGCAAGAGTAAGAGAGTTCTAGTTGATGATAGGAATGAAGATTTTATAATAGGCAACAGAAAGACATAATTAATAATGAGGATGAAGATGCAAATATAGAGATGTGAAATGGGCCTAAGGCTTGTGGGCTTTATAGGTAGCCCACAAGCACAAGATAGTCTAATCCTCTTTTATTAAGCTTATTTTCATTGTGCACTTATACGAGCAAGTCTATGGACCCCTATGGACTTAAGTAATTATTCTTATTTTTATTTTTTAGTAATTTTTCAAGTGTTGGATAAATTTTGTAATCCAATTTAATGTACAATGGTGTAATACAATTTTTTTAGATTTATTTAACTAATCCATTACACAAAATTAAAAAAATTAATTAGTTAATTACAATTTATAAAAAAGTAGATTTTCTTAATTTAATCCAATGTCTTTTTAAAGATGCCTTATCTATGTCCAAGGTTTGATCTTTAATTCTTGCATATGTACTTTTAATGATTTAATCATTTTTAATATAAAAATAAAAAAAAAGCCAGCTACCTAGGGACTTTGTGATCCTAGCTAATGTTTCCCATTTAAAGTAAGAGTTTATCTGGGCAAGCTCAGGTGGGCTTAAGCCTATATGAGCTTGGTCTGACTACCCTATTTTACATGTATATGCAAAAAATTTATGCTAGTTTATGAAAGTATTCATAAGATTTGATATTCCTACAAATATAAAAAATTCTTGCAAATGAGAAGATCATGGATGGACTCTTGTGAAGCTTGAGATGCTAGATAGAGTCCTTCGTAGAAAGATGGTTCCCATAATTTAAAGAAATTGCAATGATAGAAGACTTTAATAATTGACGGCTCGTGATTGGTCACATGTGGCAATAGAAAAAGCATGAAGATTAATGAAAATATTAGAATTTATGTCAAGGTGAAGATTATTGAGTTTAATCCAAATTCAAAATGATATCAATTTGTGAGTTATCTTTCTATTTATGATAGGTTTTTATGTCATTGTTGAATAAGATTCCTTGCCAAGTAGGAATTTATGGGTTGTAAATATTTATATTTGGTAAGGGTTTGAGATATGGGAAAGATGTAATATAAGTTCTTATAAGAGTTATGTGAAAACCCTTAAAGAAGTTTAGGAGAAATATAAAGATAGTGGCTTAAAGGTTATGGAATTATGATTGAGAATCTTTACATGCATTGCCATATAATTTTTTTACTGTAGTAGATTTTTTTTATCTGTAATTTTTTTCATAGAACTTGTATTTTTTCTATGTTAAAATTATTTATGTGTTATTATGCTATTCTAATTAATATAATTATCAAATGCTTATGTTTTTGAAGAAAATATATTTTTCCCAATATTTGCATAAGTGCAACTAACACAGAAATGAAAATGAAAATGAAAAATAAAATATTTTTTTAATTTAAATTCTGAAGATTATTAAAGAAGGAATGCATTTTAAAATTAAATTTATTAAAGAAGCAATTAATTGTAAAATTAATAATTTTATGTTAGTTACACTATCGCATGTAAATCAACGAATGGTGTTGTACTATTTGGTTATTGATCTAAAGGAATTTTTTTTTCTAAATCAATAACCAAAAATTAACATGTCCACAAAGAATAGACAACAATGCTTTTTTCTTTACAAATGATTAATTTTTTTTGTTTCAACTAATTTACCAAGTCCATTGAGGATTTTAATTAATTTATAAATGAATTTTATTATTTTGAAAAATATAAAAAATAATTAAATTAATTTATATGTAAATCTTGTTGTTGAATTATGTTGAAAACTTAATTATTTTAAATTGGAATAGAGATTACTATGGTACCATGATAAATAAAATGCTATATAGAAAATAAAACTTTTTATAAATTATATGTATTTTGTAGTAAATGATATAAAATATATTAAAGTTCTTAATTAGCTGTAACGATAATGTCATAAGTGTAATTAACAAAGAAATGAAAAATAAACTTTTCTTTAATTTAAATTCCAAATATCATTAAAGAAGAAATTTCTTTTAAAATTAATTTTATTAAAGAAGGATTCATTTTAAAAATTATATAAATTCTAATGCACATGAATGAATGTTGATGTGCTATTTGGATATTAATTTAGAGGAATTTTTTTATGGAAAATACAATTTTATCCCCCCAACTTTGACTAAATAACAAAAATGGTACATGAACTTTAAAAACCTTATACTTTGCTCCTTAAACTTTAATTGAATAACAAAAATGATATATAAATCTTAAACCTTACACTTTATCCTCTAAATTTTTAGAAAAGGTGAAAACATTAGTTTTAAATTAAGTCTAAACCTCTATTGACTTAACTATTTTAATAGTATATAAGATAAGTCGTCTAGAAAATATAAAGATATAAACAATCATTAAAACTTGAAAAATACATTATGTTTAAATTCAATTCACTTGCATTTAATGAAAGTTCTCTCTTTTTTTAAGGTCTCAAAAATTTATATTTATAAAAGCCTAGTGAACTTTATTTAATTTATAGATTTGAAAACCAAATTGTTTGGCCAACACAATTAAAAAATATCATAAAATTTTTTGTTTAAATTATTCTATAAATTATTATTTGAAAGGTTAGGGTATAAATGAAAATTTTGATTTGGTACAAGTACAATGGATTTTAGGTCTAATATTTGATTTATTTTTTATATTCTCAAAATGTTGAGTAAACTAGTATAATTAAAATAAATTTTCCGCTTGGAGAAAACCTTATCTCAAATTTTAGAAATGATTCAAAATCCTAATATCTCAGCTCTTTTTTAATTTTTTTGGAAGAATTTGTTATTAAATTTGAGTTTTCCTCTTTGGTCTTAATTTAAAAGTGGTTTCACACAATGAAAAAATAAGATCAACAAATATTATCATTAAATTTAAACCAAAATTGATAATTTCATTTTTTTCTAAAAGTTTAGAGAGGTAAATTTTAACACTTTGAGGTTCATGTATCATTTTTATCATTTAACCAAAGTCTAGAGAGTATATTGTATTTTTCTCAATTTTTTTTTCAAAATCAATAATGAAATATTACCGAGTTCACAAAGAATTAGACAACATTTTTTTTTTGTCTTACTTGATAGTCAAACCCTCGGTAATTTTTTTATTTTAGACGAGAAATCAAAATTACCACAGTTTGATACATCCTCAAATTATTGGGGGTAAGTAGAAAAGTTTTATATGTAAGTATAAAGTATGATGTTATGATGGATGATGATGTTTTGGTTCTTGTTTTAATTCCTAAAACTATTATTCTAATTCTGTATGAACATTTATTTAAAAATAAATTTACTTGTAAAATTATGTATAAATTGTTTTCTAAATGAATTAAAATGAGGGATATATTTAAGAAGGTAACCTATTTCTAAATAGCAGAATTGACAGGATATTTCATGTACGGATAACACTTTAGGATTAAATTCATGACACTAAAAAGGGGAAAAAATTGCAAAATGATATCAGGTGGGGCAGCATCACAATCAGATGACTTGCTTAGGACACGATGAGATGAGCCATCACAGTTTAATTGTCCACCAAGGCATCTAACAATTGAAATCAGCAAAACTGCTAAACTCTTCAAAACGAGGTCAGTGGGGTGCTAGTGTTGGTGGATGATTAATAATTAAGGGATGTAACTGTGACAACTAATGTTTGAGGAGCTAATTTGCAAGTTTAGAAGAAATTTAGAAATCAAATTATTAAATTGTCGGGTAATCATAAAAATTTAATTGATATCTTCGGAAAAAATCTAAAAATCAATAATTCACTAATTTAATGGTAGTAGACTAACTTTTAAAATATTTCAAGTTGAGTCGAGGATTACAAGCGCATTTGTTTGGTTGGGTTTATAAAAACAAAGAGGGAAGGAACCCGATCATTTGAAATTTAAAGAACGGCCTACAAAATAGACCCGCTTTATTTTGGTAATTTTGAATGCAAGCGGTCTTGGACTTCAACGTTGATATAAAAAGCTAAAGGAAACACTCGCACACCATAAACATACACACACTGATACGCACAATAACTTACAAACCTGAAGGTCACATCATCACTCCCCTTCATAGGCAATGCTATCTAGGTAACATAACTGATATAATAATCTAATTTTCTAGGAAGGAAGTGAACCCTCTGTCAAGGTGAAACTTTGTGAGCAGTCTTGAGTGAGCTGTAAACTTGTCTCTTTTTCACGCACATAGAGGGCTACAGCACTACAACAGGACTCCTCACTTTCTGCTTTCCATTTGTCCACAACAACTCGCCAAACAGAACATCATCTGTTGCAGGCCCAGACACCTTCACAGTAACCTGAAAGGTTTTCTTTTCTCCAATGCTGTTGAAAGTCAAGGATTTTGGATTTACTGAAATCTGAAGTCCTTTGTCCCCATCAATTTTAGCAAAGTAAGTGCCGGCAGGCCCAACATTTGTAACATTACGAGTTACAGTTACTGGATTGGTCTCCGAACGTCTCACTGTGATGGAAGGGTAGTTGAAATTTGCAAGGTCGAAAGACTTCGGACAAAGGTAAGGCTTCTGATAATTAAACATCTTGATCACATTCTGGGGATAATTGGAAGCGCATAGGTAGTTCAAGTAATCGACAGTACTTAGATTATAAACAAGTCCAGGGTCCATTGCGAAGTTAGGTTGAACATGTCCTGCCCCATAATTAAACGGAGTGGCTTTTTTCCCTTTTGAATCCCGAATTGTTCTGTTTGTATTATCCAGTGTGGTTGCTGGAAAGAAGTAACTATAATTAGTTCGCAAGGAAGGTTTGTGAAATATAGAGCTCATTCTACAGGACAGTGCACTTTGTAATAAGTCGAAAGCACATGTTAAGCATTATACCAGTAGTCATGATGGCTGATTTGATAGCTGCTGGACTCCACGTAGGATGGAGTGTTTTGAGAAGACCAGCAACTCCAGCAATATGAGGGCAGGCCTGAGAAGTCCCCTGCAATATATTGAAAGGAGACCTACGGAGTTGTGGTATTGGACTAGATAGAGTTGCAGCCTGTGAGTAAGCAGCAATTATGTCCACTCCAGGGGCCGTTATGTCGGGCTAAAATAAAAACTGATTAGTAACAGAATCGACTACACAAGGTGCAGACGCGAACAAATACAGAACGATTAGAAAAGGAAACGAGGAAAGAAATTGTTTACCTTGAGGATTAATGGCTGAATGACATTGGGTCCCACAGATGAGAATGAAGCCATCTCTGGCGCTGGCCGTGTTAGCAAGTATGTTTTTGCTCCACTCATGAAAATGTTGGGGATCCTGCAGTTTGTATACATGTATATTTTCAGATCCAATTTAACAAATTCGAAAGACATGATGCATAAGTGAGAAAGATATATATTCACTCTGTCGATGCTTTTCCACCCTTCTTTAATGGTGGTTTTGTGTTAATTTGGGAAGCAGTTACGGGGTGTGATTCCGTCATCAATGTATTCCCAGCCCTATCGTCATTGACAAAAAGCAATTCCCTTGCCCCTGCACGAAAAGCTTCTAGACCCTCGGCAGCTGAGCTTATAGTGGGATCCCGCGAGCAAATCAACGCTTTGCCCCGTACTTTGTTAGGATCAAGTGTTCCAGGCCGACAATATTCACTGCGAGAATATGTGTCAGTATATAGTAACCATAGGAAATACGAGTTATATGGATTGAAACAGCTGTTGTTTGAATATTTGTGCTTACGCAGCTTGTCTACTTGCATTTGGAAGTCTGGCATCTTCCGCTCTGATCGGAGGATAGTATCTTGCAGATGGCCCCAGATTAAGACTGGCTCCCTGATTATGTCCAAGGTTTACATAAAACAACCAACCTACCAGCCCGTAAATCCACTTCTAATGTAAAGCATATGTATTTGCTTCTCTCTCTCTCTCTTCCTCTCTTTTGATTTTCCAAAATGTGAAGCAAGCGCATTTATTAAGAATTCAATTACCTTTGTGACCTGGTTCTTGCCACCAAAGGCAACGTTACTGGTGATTTGTCTGTCTATCGTGCTAGCGGCAACAGTGAACACCCAAGGAGCCACATTGGATACAGTTCCCCCTTCTGGTCCAAAATTTCCAGCAGAAGCAACAACCACTATATTTTTGGCAACTGCATGGAAGGCTCCTATGGAAATCCCATCGGTAAACAACTCTTCAGCTATTGGCTGAGTCGCACCGAGAGAAATGGAGATCACATCGACACCGTCATGTATGGCATGATCAAAAGCATCCAACTTATCTGTGTCATAGCAGCTGTCTTCGGCCCAGCACGCCTTGTAGGCTACGACGTGAGCTCTCGGGGATCCACCCTTAGCAGTGCCATTACCCTGTCTAAGAACAGTTGCATTTGGAACAAAATTGCCTCCAGCAGTTGACAGTGTATGACTGCCATGCCCATCATAGTCACGCGCTGTTAGGAGCGTTCCGTTGAGTTTTTCGCCGGTGCCTTCCACATAACCTTTGTAGAAGAATCTTGCTCCTATTAGCTTCCTAGAATTTTTGACATGAATGGTGAGATTAAATAACCTGATCTTGTATGAGGTTAAACAACGCAGAAAGCGCTCCATTTCAGACTATAGGAAGAAGAAAAGAAAATGAGACCTGTTGCAACGAAATTGGTCAAGCTGACAGATGCCGCGCCACTTTGCTGGGATAGGGCCAATTCCTTTGCCAGTGTCACTGAAACTCTCCGATTCAGGCCAAACACCTTATCCAGAAAAGATGACTGACTCAGAGAAACAGAGAGAGAGAGAGCCAATAATTGAGAAAAGCTATCAAAAAGTAGTGCCACTGCTAAATCTGTTTAGTTCCCTTTTGCATCAAAGAGAATATATCTAGTTGGCGACCACTATTACTGTCAGTGTGATTGCCACCAATGTAATATTTGCCACCAAAGATACATATCTTTGGTGTTGATCATGTGTATTTAATGGTTTAACTGCGAAACATACCCGTATCTATGTTGGCAATGATTGTATTTGCACCAAATCTTGCCTTCCTCCAGGCGGAGCCTACCGGAAGTATTCCTTGTTTATCCAGTCCCAGAAATTCCCACGACCGTGTAGTGTGCAGTTTATGCGCTTTGTCCAAGAACACAGACACTACATTTGGGTTTTCTGCAATAATCGAAGCATCTTATCAAAGAGTATGTAGAAAATGACTGGGTATATTTCCAATGCCGAAACTGTGCAAAATAGAGTTGAAAACACCAAATTTAGAGTTTTCTGATAACAATGAAAACACATGCTGAATAATTCACTAACTTGCAATTTCTGCTGCTTCTTCCTCTTCAAGTTTCGCAGCAAAGCCATTAATGTGTTTATTATATGAATAAAATAAGGCTTCCTTGGCCTTCTCATGGCTGTAACAATTTATAGCCAAGTCGTCAGTTTTTGTCCATGGACTAAAGAGCGATTGATAGAATTAAGTAGATATATTGTGTACCTTCCCAGGACACAGCTCAGAAAATCATAATGGGAGTTTGTGGCAGCCTCGAGATCACTAGGCGAAGGGTCTGGGCCATGAGAATGTCCTCCCAAGTACACTACATATGACTGCAAAAAACCATCAAATACAAGCGACAATGAGAAAGGAATACCAATAATGCGCCATTTTTGTATTTTGAAGCTATCAAATTCGAGGGACATAAAATGCAGCATAATAATTCTATATGCTTGCCTTTTTAACGGCATGGACAGATCCAAGCAAGAAAGTGAGAAGAAGAGATAATGCAATTAGGAGCTCAACAAACAATAAACCTCTCATCTTATCTCAAGCCAGTGTTTGGAAACTGCTGAGCATAGGTACTCTGCCCTTCCTCTACCTCTGCTTATATAGCTCTCTCTCTCTCTCTCTCTCCTTTCGGGCCATGCTCTTTTTCTTTGTTGAAACTCTAAATTTCCCGATTTTAGGTTCAATAATGTTTTTTCTTTTCCCATCTTTTTGTGCTTTTTGGTACCTTTTAATTTGCAAGGTGAAACTTTCATAGAAGTTAACATTGACTACATCCCCTTAGAAGTCTTGACATTTTCCCAAGAATGTAATTCTAGATATTTAATATATTGGGATGTGATTTTTCATATTTGGTTCAATGAAAAAAATTATTAGAAATATTATAATATTATAAATTATTTTGTATGTGTTTAAAAAATATTGTATTATTGAAAAATATTTTCATTAAAATTTGATTGATCAATGACATTGCATTATACTAACTAGTGATCAATGGTGGTTGTAGCAGTGTTCAACAAAGATGGATAGTGGCCAATAATAAATAAAAAATGACAATGGTAATTGGAGATTAGTAGTAGTTAACAATGATAAGTAGTAGTTAAAAATCATTACTAGTGGTAGTTGGCAGCGACGTAGCAGTAGCAACAATAATAGCAATCAACAATGATATGTAATAATGGATAGTAGTTACTTATAGTGAATGACAATAGATAGTTGTCATTGGTAATGAGTGATAACCAACAATAATTAATGGTGATCATTGGCAATGGTTGTTGGTGAGTAGTGTTCATTAGTAATGAATAATAATTGACAGCAGTCAACAGTATAGTTGGCAATGGTCAACGGTAATAGATAGTGATAAAACTTAAATAAAATGGTGCACAAAATAGTTTATTTATATAACTAAAACATTCACATATTATTGAAATATAGAATACCTTTCTCTCCATGCAAATATTTTGAAGGAATATTAAGCTAAATATATTTCCAAGAATGTGAACATTTAAGAAAATATATTTTTTTTAAATTTAAACTAAACATGAGAAAGTAACATTCTTTTAAAGCAACCAAATGCTACCTTATGTTTAGGAAAAACTATATGATGTTTCATGCTAGCCTTTTTTTTCTTATTATTGTAATGGTAGAAGTGATGTTCTATTTAACATATATAAAACTCTAAATTTGAATTCCAAATAAGCTGAAAAGTAAAGCTCTTAAAACATCATCAAATATCCCTATATCATTAAGGTGTTGGGGATGTTAACTTATTTTCAATTATGAAAAGTGCTACACATAAATATAAATAATTATATACAATACACAAGGATGAAGAGTAAAACTCTTAAAACAATATCAAATATCATATTGCACTACTAGGATGTTGACTATTGTCACAAGCTAGTAGTTGTGATAATTTAAGAAGCAAATGTACTCAAATTAAGACAAGACTTGGTGGCATGTTGTAATGGTCCTATAGTTAAAATTTAGGATCAATCCGACTAGTATACATTTTTTTCCAATTTTCCCAAGCTTGGGGTATTTTAGTCATTTTAGATAGTTCTAGAATTTAGAGGAGTTTGAGAAATCTTTATTTGTGATCCTTGCATTTTTATCTTCGCATTAATTGGTCTTCATGAGAAATGAACACCCAAAGCTTTAAGAAAAGGGCTTATGACAATTTTGAAAAAGCATGTTTACTCTTGGTGGGAGAGCTTTTACTCAAAATGCTCTTTAAGAGCGTGAAGTATCAGGAAAGCCTGGCTGGGCACCTAGATATCGAGCTAGGGACTAAAGTGTTTGCTTGTGGCCATCGCCTACATATTCAAAACTATGGAATGAGGCATAAATCAAGCAAACTGAGTGTCACTCTCCATATTCAATTGTTCCTTTCAAACCATAGTGCTTAAAGGCTTTATAGGTGAAGTGATCTTATGATCTGGTATGCACAGCTACTTTAGCAACATATGATTATGGCTTCTAGAATTATGAGTTCTGTTATCTTTACCATGTGTGCCTCAAGTGGATTTTAAGTGGAAAGGTTGGCATATTTACCAGAAGTGGCAAGTATGCACTACACAATTTTAGCTAGAGAGCTGTTATCTCGTGACATTTGGTGTTGAAACTTGGTTTATGCCAAAAGGTGAAGATTGGGTAGGCAATGATTAGTTTAAATGTGGCTTATCTAATGTTATATGACAGATGTGCGAAGTAATCATTCTGATAAATTTGGTAGTGTCATTGCCAAATATTTGATTAGAGGATACAAGAGATTAGATCAGTTAAAGAAGCTAGTATCCAAAGGAATAATGCATTTAAGTGACTATGGATTGGTACATCGGATCTAAGCATTTATGCTAGAGAGCTATCTTGCTTGCTTATGTTCACAGGATATTGGTTGTATGCTTATTTATAGTAATAGAATCAAGAGATGCAAACCACCATTCAAAGGGATGAAGGAATTGATAGCCTATCCATTAGGAAAAGCCTTGGTCTTGCTAGAGGGCTTGACCATTGCTTGAGGGATTAGTGGAATTAAAGGGTGAAGCTATTAGTCAGGCAAAAATGTTTAGCCACAGATGAAAGACATGAATGGATTACTCCAAAAGGAATGGTCCAAAATCATGTTAAGGAGGTCCAGAGGAATCATCTATGTTGGTTAGAGGAGCATTGCTAGAGAGTAAAGCGGATTGCTCCATAGGGATTATTCTATATTGTGTTGAGGCGATGTGGTGGGATCGTTTATGATACTTAGAGGAGAATTGCTTAAAGGAGCATAGTCGAAGGGCTGAATGGAGATTCAAAGGAATCAATGCTATATGTATAATTTGTGGGTTGGATAGAGTGTATGCAATCTTCTTACATGATTCTTCGATGTAGTCGGTTATGCTACATAGTTGCTTTATAGAGTAGCAATAATGGATCGAAGGATTGGTAGAAAACTAGCACTACATTAGTTGCTTTGTTAGGAGATTTTGTGGCAATAACCATGAGTTCACGTTTGCTCTTGCACAAACAAAGTGGAGCTCGAGCTAGAGTAGAGGATGCACTATGCTTGAACCCCTTCAAGGATTTAAATTGGGGGAGCTATCAGATGATATGCTTGTAAATTTGTTAAAGGACACATAAAGGAGGGTTCATAAGGACTACAATGCTAGAAAGTGTTAACTCCAAATAGGCTGTGGTGGCTAATGAGATGCAAAAGGGTATTGATTCAAAAAGGATCAGAGGATCCAATTAAGTGTGAAAAGTTACATTGCAAAGTGTAATGAATTGACCAAAAGCAAATAAGCGGACTTGGGAGCAAGATTATAGGGCTTTTTGCATAAATCAAACATAAATTTTATCTTTTGTTTTCATGGAATGGGACATTAGGTGCAAGATACCTGTGAGTAGGTAATTTAAAGTGTTAAGCATTGTTCATGAGCAAAAGAGTTAGCAAACAATTTTGTTACAGAGGTGGTATTCGTGCAAGTTGCAAAAGCAGTGGGTACAAAGTTGTAAAGACAACTATTTGTCGGATAAGTTACAGAGGTAACAAGTTTAGGAAAACTAGTGGGTAAGTGGGACTAGAGAATGTCGAGATACTTTGAAAAGAGACTACAAAGGTAGCTCTTTGTGAAATTTATGGATGATGCATTTTACTAAGAGGATATCGATGTTGCAAAGGCGAAAACCTAAATTCAAGATGAAGGAACATTCATAACACTTAACAAGGTAGGCATTAAATGATCGAGGGAGTAACTTAGAGGATTAGGTTGAAAACCACCATGAAGTTTCGAAAGAGTAAGTAGATTCTTTATGGAGTTGTATTAGATTGAGGTGTCAATAAGAGCATTGACATTTAAAGTGGAGAGAATGTTAAAAGCTGGCAATTGTGATAGTTCAATAAGCAAATGTACTCAGATTAAGATGAGACTTGGTGGAAAAATCTAGCATGTTGTATGGTCCTATGGTTAAAATTTGGAATCAATCTAACTAGTATACATTTTTTTCCTAAGTTTGGGGTATTTTAGTCATTTCAAATGCTTTGAGAATTTAGAGGAGTTCAAAAGCCTATATTTGTGATCTTCACATTTTTTCTTCGTGTTGGCTGGTTTTCATATGAAATAGACACTTGGAGCTTTGAGAATAGGGCTTATGACAATTCGAAAGAAGTATATCTACTCTTGGTAGGAAAGTTTTTGCTCAAAATATTCTTTAAGGGAGTGAAGTGTCAGGAAGGCTTAATAAGGTACCTAGACAATAAGTTAGGAAGTAAAGTGTGTTAGCTTATGGCTATTTTTTATACACTTAAAACTATAAAATAAGACATAAATCAAGCAAACGAAATGTCCCTTTCAATCCATAGTGTTCGAAGGTTTCATGGGTGAAATGATCTTGTAGTTTGCTATAGGTGGGCACTTCAATGACATATGATTATGGCCTACAAACTTGTGAGTTCTGCTATCTTTACCATGCATGCCTTGAGTGAGTTTTAAGTGGAAAGGCTGACATATTCACTAGGAGTGATAAGCACACATCGTATGATTTTGGTTAGAGAGCTGTTGACCCAAGACATTATGCTAACCTATTTTAAATTATGAAAAGTGCTGCACATAAATACAAATAATTATATGTGATACACAAAAATTCAAAGGTTTCTTATGCACCTGTTGACCAATTAGTTCTTTGATACGAGTATTACTAAATCAATTAGTCTTTAAGCAGTCACCTACTAATAATTTAAAGTTAAATCGTTTGATATTTTAAAATTTTTTAAATAGTAATATAGTACATTGAATATGCTTAAATATTTTTTAACAAAAATTCATATGAAAATAGAAAAAATAAAAATTGGCTCATAAGAGAAAATTCATTTAAAATAAAAAAATAAAATTCTTACAAGAAAATTCACCTATTAAAAATTCATATGCACAAATTGGAAAATATTAATTGAAACTTGGAAGAAAATTCATTTAACATAGAAAAATAAAAAACACATATTTGACATAAACTTAGGTAAGAAAACAAGAAATTACGATGAGAAAATAAATGGCAGAAGGATAAGAGAAGATGAAAATGATAATTACACATTTTGCTTTAAATATTAATAGAGGATGTTTTAATCATTTTGTAATCAAGGTTTTCCTTTGACTGTCCCAAATTTATCATTTTATTTGTATGAAACATTCTTTTTATTAAATTTCCATATTACTCTACATAATTTTATTCAATTTTTAATTACTTTTTTATAGTTTAAAAGTCTTGAATTAGATCTTTATATATATATTTTTAATTAGATATATCCTGTCATTTTTTATTCGATTTTAATAACGATCAGCATGCATGGAAAATTTTTTTTATGTGGTTTAATTATTGTTAATGTAAACCTTCATAGCCATTTTTATTTATATTTAAATGATTTAAATGATTAAACACTTAACAATATAAGTACCTGCTACGAAATAAGATCATCTTAAGATGGAAATAATACATTATTTATATTTCAGTTCATTATCTACTAATAAATTGTTGTTTACTAATAAAATTTAACAGGAAAATGATATGATCGATTAAAAAACAATGAGATCACCGCTAAATATTATAGAAATTTAATTAAAAATTGAATAAAATTACACGAGCTATCAGGGTAATTTAACCTATTCTTTTTTAATCTTTTAAAGGATTTTTTTGTTTAAGTTTTAATTTGAAAATGCAGAAAAGAATCAGTTATGTTCTTATAACTTTCGTTAATTAAAAACAATATATTTGACTTTTTAAATATTTTTCAAAAACATTGCGCTAATACTACAATTGTTTCTATAGTTGTGGCCATCTTTCTCTTAGCAGAATAATTGATTATGAATATAATTCATTTTTAAAAAAATTATTTGTAAATAAATAATTATATAAAATTTATTTTATATTTGATTATATTTTTTTGATAATTTACTTATTTAAATAATGTATAAAATATTCTTTTTGATATTAAATTGTATAAAAGAACAATAAAAAATGAAAAATCTGTTGTTATATTGTTATAATAAAGATAATAAGGACATAAGATACCAACATAAGGTTAATATGTACACAAATCTTAATTTTTTTAACAGTTTTGATTAAAATAAGATCTACTTTCAATAACTTTTAGATTAATTAAAATTAGCTAGCACCTATAATTAGTTATTAAAATATTTTAGAATTGTGATCAAACATTTTTAAAAAGGATTATAAGACAACTAAAATATTTTTAGTAAGATTTATAATCAATTATTAGAATCCTAATCATTATATCAAATAAGTACTAAATTGTTTAGGTCAACAGCAAAAAATATTTCCTTTTTAAGCTAGAAAAATATTTTTAGTTCTATTGTAATATTAAAAAATTCATTACATTTTCTTTTCACATTTTGATAAGTATGAAGTACTCATTAAACTTTAGCATTCACTTAACTATAATATCAAAACATTCTAATTCTAATTCTTAGAATGCAAATAAAGGTAATATTAAAATATTAAAATTACATCAGCATTTATATAATGCAATAGCACCTAATTGATATTGCCTAAGAGGTTTACTTTCCATTATATTTGAAATTTGTACTCAAAATTTTGTATATATGCATTAAATAAATTATTATTTCTAACATTAACAAAAAAATACATTACTATTAAATTAAAATTAGATAATGGTGGATTCAAAAAAATTAATTCGTGGATTAATATGCACATGTAAAAATAAATATTAAATTATTATAAGAAATAATTATTTAAATGAAAATAAAATATTATTTTTATTCTTAATTTATTGTATGTGCTAGTATATGTAATAAATAAAATTTTAAGGTGATTGCAACGATACCCAAAGGGTTTCAAATCCTAGGGTAACATGACAAATTTTGGAACCACTAAATTGAAATTATTCTATCTTATTGTTTAATTTTTAATAAATGTGATTAAATAATTTCAATCAAAGATTTGTAAAATTGTCACATTACTGTAAATTTGGAAATCCTTGTGGTATCATAGAATTCACCAAATTTCAAATATTTTAACTTTAGTTCAGAAGAAATTTTTTTTTTCTTTAACTGAATTTTATATAAAATATAGGGACAGTGCTAATTAAAATGAGTATTCATACTTACGTGTATATTTAACTTTTCTTTGTACGTAGGGGCAATTGACCCCATGGTTATGTAAAAGATCTGCCACTGGGATTAGAAATATTCCTCTCACCAACTACACACACTCTTGACGTAAAGTTATGTACTAATTACCCAAATTATATATCATTGGGATGAAATTAAAGGACACGATATTTTCAATTATGACGAGATATCATTTGATGTTCATCTACATAAATAATTTCAGCTACACATGAATTCATATTGTAAATAAGATATTTCATTTATAAATTTTTATATTTCGGCATTTCATAAATTAATATTTTTCCAACTGCAATTAGTGGTTACAAAACCAATTTTAAATTTAGAAAAAGTAAATTTTATTTTGAGAATCTTTCTTTCATTAAAAAAAAGTCACTAACCTAGAATTATGTATGTGTACTAAGTTGATTATTATTTCCACCATTGTCATAAAAAAATATATTAGTATTACGTTAGGATTAGACTGAAGGATCCTGAAAATTTAATTCGTGGGGGCCATATACACATATAAAAGTAAAAATATAAATTATTTAAATAAAAAAATTAAATATTTAAATTATTTCATTTATTAAAAGAAATAAATACTTAAATAAAAATAAAACATTATTTTTATTCTTATTCGCTCTTTTTGTGTGTGTTAGTGTATATAATAAGTAAGATATTAAAAAAATTTCTTCTCTAACTAAATTTTATATGAAATATAGAGACAAAATGAAATAAATTACAAAAATGATGTAGGTACAAAAATGACATCCAAAGTTGAGTTTAGAGTCTTTTATATACATTAAATTGAATTTTACAAATTTACTTTTATCATCTTATACTTAATGATAGATGCTAATAAAATTTAATTTTAAATTTCATTTATATATATATATATATATATATATATATATATATATATATATATATATAATATTACTGAATAAATTATCAGAATATATATATTCCTTGTTTGTGGGGCAATCGGCCACACCACTTATGTAATAGACCCGCAGCTTGGATTAGAAATATTCCTTTCACCAACTACACACCCTCTTGATGTATGTACAATTTATTATTTATCCTTTATCCTTAGTAATGCAGTGACAACTGATATTATATTAAGGATCTTATTTTCTCACATTGTGGATTCAAATTATCGACTTTGCATATTACAACAAATAAATTATTTTATAACTTATTGATTTGATCAATAAGTTTAAGTTTCATTTTATGCAATAAATAAATTAATTTATAGTTTATTGAACTAATCACTAATTTATAAGTTAACCTCTAGAAGTATTTCACATATTAATTTACTAAAAAGAACTCTAATTTAATAAGTTACGTTGAGTAACTTATATCTTTTTTGTAATTTATTCTTATTTTTTTTAATTTATGATACATGTCCTTCATTAAGATGAATTATTTTAATCTATATATTTATTTCTATTAATATATTTTTGTGTTATTTTATAATTTCAGTTAATTCAATAGTTAATTTTATACAATACCTTTTATACAATTAGCTAATCAATCAGCTATTTGTACGAGACAAAATTGATAAACTAACTTCTAAAGGTATTTAGTGCTTTAGAAACTAGCAACTTATAAATTCTTATTTGATAAAATTTTTAAAATAGCTTATAACCTATAAGTTAATAACTTTTTAAAAATTTTCAAGTTTGTCCCTCTTCTATTAATCGAATAACAACTTATATTTTAATTATATAAATAAATATTTAACATATTTTTGTTAATTTAACATAAATAAATAAGTGATATTATAAAATGTAATTAATTAAATTTTAAATAATCATATTCTTCTATTGAATATTTAGATTACATTAATATAATTTGATCTTAAACTATATGTGAATTAACTGAATTGGCATATATATTTATATTAACATATCCTTTATGTTTTTTTTTTTGCTAGTTTTGTTAAATACTTCTAATACAATTAATTAACTTATCAATTATCAGTTAATTTATCAATTACTAACTAACTCATTAGTTATCAGTTAACTTATTAATTAGTTGTGTCAAACAAAATTTTAACTAGATTACCACTCATATAATTACAAAGAAAAAAATTTATATATTAATTACACAAAGTATATATCATGTGGGTTGAAAATAAATGACGGGATATTTTCAATTATGACAAGATATCATTTAATGTCCACGTGTAGAAATACTTTTAATTACTCATAAATTCATATCATAAATAAAATACTTCATTTGTAAATTTTTATTTTTTGGCATTTCATAAATTAATATTAATTTCAACCGCATTTAATGGTTACAAATTAATTTTAAATTTAAACTGAGTCACTTATTTTAAGACTTTTTCGTTAAAAAAAACTCACTAATAAAATGATTGAAAATTGATAATAACGGAATTCAATCTTAGAACTGAATATTAAGAAATCTAAATTATATTGTTCGAATAAATGGCAATTAATCAATAAATTAGTTAACATTTTTAAGTGTTTACTACAATTTGCAAAACTTACATTTCAAATAAAATTCAAACATACAAAAGCCAATTTTTACATGTTATTAAGTCATGAATAAGGGTGTAAACGAGTCAAAATACTTGCAAACAGCTTGAGATTGACTAGCAAAAGGTTCTATTTAAATTCAATTTTTAAATGAGTCAAATTTAAATGAAACAAGTTCAATTAGTACACTAGACAAGACTCAACTTAAACTATTTATCAGCCTAAACAAACCTAATAATAAAAAATATATTTCTACTTATATGTTGTATATAAACAATACAATATATAAAAAAATTAATTACATTATTAATTATTGAAGTTACATGAAGAAGTATGATATTTTAATTGAAGTAATTATCATTCTAGTATATGTTGTATTTTTCTAAATATAATTATTAGCATTATGTGATGATTGGTTAGATATTTTTTATAGATTTAGTGGTTGCAAAAAATTCTATATTAATAAATAAAATCAGATAAAAAAATTTTTATTTCTAATTTATTTGTAAAAGATAAAGTTTTACATACCTAAATTTAAGTGAAATGAAAAACAATTCAAATAAGGTTGTAAAAATTAATTTAAATTCATTTTCATTAGAAGCTCGAATTTGAATTCATATACTTGAAGTCTCATGAGAAACTGGGATCTAATAACATACTATTCAACTAAATTCATATAAATTCATTTATATTAATATTTGAGTCAAATTTGTGTTTGACTTGAAATTATTTAAATTTAATAATATTTAGTTTGAAATCAAACCTATTTATTTTTTATGAATTTAAATTTAAGAATATGAATTTTTAACTCATCTTGACTGCACCACTAGTCTTCAATTGTAAATTGACCAGGACACTTTATCTCATGTAAAACTAGTGGAAGGCCCCTAATTTGCACAGGATAAACTAATGTAATGATCTAATTAGAATTTTTAATTGTTTGTAATATTGCATTAAAATTTAAATGAAATCATTATTATCAACTTTGTTTGAAAAGGAAATTAACATGCTATAATAAATATAACAATTGACTTTTACAATAATCTGTAAGAATAAAGGAAAAATAAAAATTCTATTAAATTACATACCAATTCATTCATAATAATATCATATAAATTTTAAGAACGATGTAATGTAAATGAACTCAGCACTTATTTTCATGGGTAAGAATAAAATAATATTATTGCCTTATAATGTAAGATATAAAATATATGTCAAAATTCATAATGTGAAAATTATTATATGTTTGCTACTATAGCAGACTTCTAAACACCTCATTTATATATTTGTTCATTGTCTGTAACCATCACATATCAATATTTTTTTACTCTAAATAATGTAACATATAATTAATTATCATGACAAAGTAAACTGCCTTTGAAATTTTATAAATAGGCTTGTATTTAATGAATTTAACAACATTCTAAAACCATAAGCAGTATCACCTCACTTCTAATTCTAGAAATCACTTTGCATTTTAATAAATAATTACCCAATTCGAGGATTATATTAATCTTCTATCATATTGCGTAAACATGAGAATTGATAACAAAAAAAAAAAATTATTATCCAAGTGATATAAAGGATTGAAAACTGATTGAATGTTTAGAGGATTTTTAAATGAATATTCATTTCAATTTTCTAGTCTTTAATCTCAAATTTTAATTAATTATTTATTAGTCATAATATTTCATTGATTATAATAGTAAATTAAATAAAAATATTATATTAAATCAAATAAATATTTTTTTTTGTAAATTTAATTATAAAAATGAATTTTACATTTTAATAAGAAAATTGATTGAATAAATCACAATTAACCAATAAACTAGAGAATTTTTTTAAGTTTTTATTACAATTTACAGATCTTATATTTCAAATAAACTTCAAAAGCACAATGTTAGTTTTTAAATTTTTGTAAGTTTGCACCTAGATATTTTCACACATTTTGATACGAGATTAATCCCTATTCAGAATGAGAATATTAAACAATAAATTTCTTTCAATAATAACACTTTCAGAAATCAAATTCAGAATTCATTAAACCTAGATATTAAATCAGTTTTTAAATGTTTATCAAGTCCCTGATTGCATATCGACTGGGACACTTTATCTCATCTTACATATACAAACTTACATATGCGAATACAGATGTCATACATGCCGAGTGGGGGAGAACATGTCATTGAACTAGCACCTGTGTAAAGCCCACCATTCTGAAGTTGCTCAAATGGGGCCTTTATTCTCCAATATAAGCATATAAAAAAAAGTCATGCAAACGGATGATTCGATATCGAGAGACATCTTTATAGATTGAGATATTGTTCCCATTTTATAGTTATTTAGAAAAAAGAGACAACTTATAAAATCCTCAAACACTAAACACCATCCGCGAATCAATTATTTTACAGAAGAAGAAAATATAGATATTTTTATAATAATAGAAGTTATAAATTATTTAACACATAAAATCTTAAATTTAAACTCAAGATATTAAAAATGCTTCAAAACGATATTGAGTGTAATTACAATGCCAAAATGATTGGTTGTTTTTCATTTTTTGTATAACTTGGAATTTTTTTATATGCCAATGTTGCTATAATATTGCTAAATATTTTCAATTGTCATTAAAAGTGGGACGCGGCATTCAATTCAAATGATAATGATGATGATGATGATGATATTCCGCTTTACTCCTTAAGAAATAGGGGTAAATGTGTCACTTTTTTTAATTTGAAGGCATAATAAAATATTTCTTATTTCATTACTTTTTAACAAGTTATTTAATACTTTCTATTTTTTAAAAAATACAAAATTTACATAACAATTTTATAATCAATTTTAAATTTTATGTAATATCATTTTTAATATATTTATCTTTTTTTAAAAAAAATTTGCATAGGTTTTACTAACAACCACAAGGAGGACCTGAATATCTTTTTGACAAGTACAACCTCACTGCTTAATAAAATAATGACACCCCCGATAAAAGCAAGCTCGTTAGGAAATAAAATAGCGACATCTTTTGGAAAGCAACTTTACTATAAATAAAATTACCTAGCATTGAAAATTTATCTGGGTATAATGATTACATTATAACTCTTGTATACAGGATGAACCCTATAATGATTGTTACATGGTACAGAATATAAGTTATTGAATTTTTGCTTTTATGTTGTTCGAATTCTGGTCCGTCAATGCTGGAGGTGCTACAGATGGTTATAGGATTAGCAGCAACGGATAGAGGGATAAATGGTAATAGTAACATGGAACGTTGTGTAGTAATTAGTGATCTCGATAATCATACTCTCAATTTTTAATTTTAGGAGGACAAAATATAATCACTTAAACTTGAAGAAAGCATTTTATGTATCTTTTAAAAGTTTTTGATAAAAATAATACATGCTCAAAAATTAAGACATAAATTTGTGTCTCAATAGAAGAAAGAATGAGTTATGAACCCTTTAATGATTTATGTGAGCTCCATGTACATTTTAATCAAATGAGTGAAACTGTTTTGAAATAAATTATCAGTTTTCTATTAAAAATTATTTGTTTTAGTAGTAATAAATTAAATTTTAAAGTGTTCTAAATTTATTGAAGATATTAACTTGAATTCTTGAGGGTATTTTTATTAAAAAGAAATCATCATTTACTATTCTTGTTTCGAATAAAATTAATTTCATATTTAATTAAGAAAAAGCGTGAAAATACTCTTGACAATCCTAGCGTGATATATATATATCAACCTTTTAATAATACTATATGTCCCAAAGCAAAGAATTACCGAAAATTTGTTTTCGAAGAGTCTCATTCGTTTGATTAAAATCCATATAAAAAGGAAAATCTACCTACCGTGTCGGTTTGTATTATGAAAAGTATGGGTCCCAAGGTACATAAAAAGAATAACATGCGCAGTAGGTGGTAAATTAGTTTGGTCTATTTTCTTTACGGCCTTTTAGATGGATAATACTAAAAAAATAGGACTAAGAACTTTCCCATAAAAAGTGAATTGAAGTAGTTTTATTTCTTTTGGCTTTATTGGGTAAAGAGCCTTCTTTTTCGCTTTTTCTAATTCTCCCGGATGACCAACTACCACGCTTGATAACAATTTTTATCATTTAAATTGATTTTTTTAATTAAATAAAACAGTTTTGCTTTTAATATATAGAATAAGATTGCAGTAAGTTTAAATCATTAATTTTTCTTAATTTTAAAATTAAAAATTCTAATTATCAGAACTCAAATTGATAATAATTAAAAAGAAAATTATTGAAATTTATCTTATTAAATCTCATGTAAAGAAAAATAAGAAAAATATTATGACTTCTTTTAAACGTTAATGAAATTAAATAGATTTTCTTTAATTTCAAAATCTACTCAAATTATTTTGAAGCATAAAAATATTACATTTAAATTTAATTTTAAACTTTTCATGAAGAGAAGATGAAAAAAATGTCTATAAATTTTTTTACAAATATAAAATATTTTAAATATTTCGTGATCAAGGCATATTTTAATCAAACTTAAACAGTAGAAATATAATTAATAAAAACATCAAATTTTGGTGTAAGAATAATAATATTTTAGTTGTTTAAATTTAATCAAAGCATATATTTGATAAAAAATGATTAAATTATCCTGAATTATTTAATTTGAGCATATAAGTCTACAATTATATTTTTTTATTATTTTATTGAAGAAAATTTCAAATTTAAATTTAAATACTACATGTTTTATGCTTTTAAAAAATTTTAAATAGAATTTAAAATTAGAGAAGATTTTCACATAAATTTATTAAAACGAAGAAGTCAGATTTTTTCCAAAAAAAAAAAAAAAACTTTAATTTGACTGCCAGTATCATATTCATATCATATGACTAACAATTTGGAACATCGTTAAAGTTTTATATGTCTATCAAATCAACCAAAAAGAAAAGTTTTATATGTCTAAGAATTTTTAGTTTCCAATTTTACTAAAATTACTAAAATAAATTTGATAGATCCAGTTAACATATTAGACTAAAAGACTCAAAACACAATATTATATTTAAAAAATTAAATACAATTAACTAATGTATTAGAAAGATTAAAATTATAATTTAATTTAAACCTATAACAACTTATTAATTATTGACTTCGCCCTACCATTGTTGCCTTTTATTTAAGATGAGTAGGTTTAGCAAATTATAAAATTTTACATAGACCAAATAATATCCCAAAAACCTTGGATCCCTTTTGTTGTTGCCCCTTCGTTGCCAGGGAAAAACATAAAACATAGAGTACACGAATAACAGGACCTCCCAAAGCTAAATTATATATTCTACAGTATTTTACTTTTTTGATAAAGTATCAAAAGTTTCATCCCAACTTTAGAAACAGTATCCAAAGCTTCGTCCCAACTTTAATCAGTGTGTTAAAAATTTATAATTTGATATAGCTCGCGTTTGATAGAGGTGTTAGACGAAATCTTCGGTTGGACTGTGCAGATTCATTATAAATTAATCTAATTGGATGAATTTCATCTGTTAAAGTTACGAATTATTTAAATGAGGATCCCGGGCCTTAAAACATACCATCTTGAGACTTAATGGATAGGTTCACATACTTTTTCTTTTCTAAAAGTCATTTTATTTTTTATAAACAATTTCAAATTTAAAATAATAATAGTAAATTCTAAGTCACATATTTATAGCATTTCAAATGCAAGGAAATAACTTAGAATTCCATAAATTATAATTAAAATTAAGTTAATTTTGAAATGATAAACTTAAGAACAAAATTAATAATTTAAAAATAATTAATTTAGGTTGAACTAAAAGTTAAAGCATTAAGTTTAGAAGTGAATATTGAATTGATTGGATTAAAAATAGAATGTATATTGAATTAGTTTAATATAAAAATATAAATATAAATAAAATGAAAAAAAAATCCACAGATCGAATGTGCCTGGTTCGTGCAAACTGTGAAATAGACTTCTTTAAGGCTTTGTTTGGCATGTAATTTTTTAGAATTGATTTCAATTCATTTATAAATGAACTCCATTATTTGAATACTTTATTAAAAATCATGATTTCAATTCATTTGTAAATCAAATATTTTATTTGAAATGCAAAAAAATATATGAAATTTAATTGAAAAATAAAATTTGATAATATTATGATAAATATAATATTAAAAAGAGGGTATAACTTTCATATAAAATATTTTTTTAGCCAAATGAAATGAATTCTAGTGAAATCCTTACTAAATTGGATGGATTTCATAATGGCACAAATGTAAATAAAATATAAATTATAAATTAAATGAAATGAAATTCTTTTATATTTAAAGCCAAACACCATTTTTAAAAAAAATTCATTTGAAAATGAAATGAAATCTTATTTTTAATGTTGCCAAACAAGGGTAAATCCATAAATAAGCAGATTTTAATTTTACAAATCGTAGCTTTTCTTTTTCTTTTTTAAGGCTTGCAAACCATCCAAAGAATTGAGTCCATTTAAACAGCTTTGGTCTATCTTGAAGTGGTGAAAACAAAGTATCCAAAGCTTCGTTCGAAGCCTGTTTGAACGCGTAAAAACGGAAGAGTATTGAAATCTCAAATAAACAAAATTTTATTTTATTTTAAAAGAAATTACTATTTTTATAGTGTTCAAATTTAAATCAAGCATAATTTCATTTCATTTTAAGTTTTTTTTATATTTATAATATTAAAATTTTTTAAATTAATCAAGAATTACAATTCACTTCATTTTTTATTGAATAAATATTGATCAATAACTTTATCATAGCATTATTATTTTATTTATAATAATATCATTAAAGATTTAGTTCATAATTGAATTTTATGTATTTTTAATATTTTAAAAAAATATTTATATATCAATTGATATGATTATATTTTATACTCTTTGTCAGTATTATAATCTATTTAGAAAATATAATAGTTACGATTTTTATTGAAACTTATTGAATTCAATTCTAAAAAAATTGATTACAAACAATGCATTAGTGTGAAACTATTAAGTGATAATTTAATGGTTTAAAATTTATATAATATACTAGTGATTTAATATAAAAAAAATTTATGAAAATGCATCTTTATTCCCTCTCTTTCTTTTAATTTGTTAATATTTTTTAATTTAGGAGAAGTAAAAAAAATCTCTTATATTATAATTTACAGTTTTTTTGTGTGTTGAATTCTTAGTTATTAATTTTCCTTAATTTAAGAGAAACAAAAATAACATCTTTTATTTTAAAATTTATAATTTTTTTATTGAAATCTACTATTTTACAATAATTTATTATATTATTTGTGTTCCAAATTCACGTTCTTAATTTCTAATTTCATCAAGAGAAATGGATAGTATTATTGGGAGCTCAACCTCTTAAGAGATTGAATATTATTAACTTTAAAGTATTAAAATTTATATTTTAAATTTTAATTCACTTGTTCTAAGATTAAAAGAAAAAGACAATCTAATATTAGAAACACTGAACTTCCTAGAAGGTTGAACTTTACATAATATTACTTTTTATAAATTAATGGTGTGTTTAGTTGGAGAGAGTAAAATGGAAAGAGAATAGGAAAGGAAATGATTCAAAAGTATATTCAATAAATACTATAAAATAAAAATTCTCATTTATGAGAAAATGACCATTCTATTAAATGATGGAATATTCATTTCATAATAAAAGTGATGGGATGGCTTGTTTCATCGTTCTTGGATTGGATTTATGATTATATAGTTCTCATTAAATTTTCAAAATTCTAAAACTATCCTTTTTAATTATAAATCATATTTGACATTTCTTTTTGACTCATTTCAAAACTCATTTTTTAATTATCTATATGTTGAAATATTTAAAAAAGTTATAAATAAATAAAAATTATACATCATCTTTCATATGAAAATGTATTAATTTTTACACTTTCTTTCATTTCCAAGTGTATTATTTTTATTGATAGGTTTCTTTTTATTCTATTCCAACAAAATTTTATTGTACCAAATATAATTATGAAATAAAATATATATTCCATTTCTTGCCATATTAAATATAATTATAAAATGATCATTTTATTCTCATTCTTTTTTTTTATTCTCTTAAGATGGCAATTGATTCGTAAAATCTTTCTCATATTTTCGGGAATATTTTAAGAGAATGTAAAATTTTTATATTTAATTTAAATTTTAGAAAAATATTCCTAAAAATATGTTTAACTCAATATTCCCTTAAAATATCCACATAGAGAAAGATCGATATCTTACATTACCATGACATGGGAACTTTTAATTGAGATAAAAAAAAAAAACTATTTCGTGTATCTCACTACTTACTGCAAACAACCATCTACCTCCACATGTTATCGGTAATCAATATCTACCTGTTGAGAATTCAGATTATCATATGCAGCGAAAATTCAAAAATTTGATTCGAATTCTACCTAGGATCTATGCAAAAAACATAAATCAATTATTAGGATTTTACCTATTAGGCACTCACTCGTGTTTCTACTAATCAAAACATAAAAGCGGATGAATTAAACACCGGTTGGAAGGTACAGCATCTCTACGGTATGCAAACGGAGTGAACAATGACCTTTCGCCCTCCACGAATCTGCTAGGATGTGTTTCTCTCTCTAGGAATTAGGATTCGATATTTTTTGAGTGATTTAGGGTTTTGGGAAGCTTATGAGCATGTATTAAAAGTGCTACCCTTAATTCCCTTTTTACAGAATTTAGGCAAGCCACAATCCTAGTCCTACTAAGATAATACTTTCAAAATCCTAATCACACTTAACAACTCATCTTATCCTTATCCTAGAGATAATGAGGAGAGAAAGGACTTATCTATTAATTATCTAATATTAGATAATATTATATTATAATATAAATATCTTAATATTAGATAATTGCATATAGTTATCAAATATTAAAATAATATTATCTCATAATATATTTATCTAATATCTGATAACGTAATTATTTAATATTACTTTAATATCAAATAATATCACATAATATTATATATATATATATATTACGTGAATAACACATTATTGTTCTTAATAATAATATATATGCATGAAAATAAGTCCAATCAATTAGATATTAATATAATTAAAGTCTAATTAATTATTATTTTATTTTTACTCCTTTTGTGTGACCCTGTAAGTTCTTACTACGTTAACAATAACTCATTATTGAGCCATAGACAGTGAGCGATATCTATCAATATATCACTGCCACTCAAGTAATAAGAATGTCTGTGATTCGACATCCATCTAATACATGATTAACGTTTTGCAGCATAATCTCTTTTATAATAATATCCAAATTGAACTGGAGGCATGGAATGTGTCATCCTCATCAATGTTCAATTTATATTTCTTGATACTGAGTAGACTTAAAATAAATGATTAATATTACATATTAATCCAATTGAGCATGGCCATGCATTTCTAAGTCTCACTCAATCAAAGGGCCCAAGGATATTTCTCTTTCATACAAGAGTAACAAAATCCTATCTATATCACTCACTTCCCTCTGCATGATTCATGTCACACCCAATCAATGCCCTATTCGTCATCCTTATTAAAGGTGACATAGGACAATATTAAAGTGAGTAATTCCTCATGTAGGGAATCGTAGTGACTTCAGGTCAAAAGTTTATGTGTATTTGTGATCATATAAGAATAACTTATGACACGTCTGTCCATGCAATATTCTCATAGTGGGTCAGTCCAGTACATTGTTTACTAGCAACTTACTCATGTATTGACTTGATATCACATATCCATGATTCGTAATCATCAGTTACTATACATGCTAGTCTCAATGTATTATTACTATCCTTGTAATAATACTTGACTAGGGGCATTTAAGGAATAGCGAAACTATTTTAAGGATAATTATTATATTAAGTTATAAATCCTACAGAATAATAATAAAATTATGAAAATAAAATATAATAATTAAATTACCTAAAATAAAATATAATACATTATATATTATTTCAATCATTTATATGATTAGTTTTTAGGACACACACCAACACTATCACCTATTATTGGTGGCTACCATTTACTATCATCTATTGTCAATGACCACCATCTACTACAACTAATCACCAATCACCAATACCACCCATTGCCCATGATCACATTTCACCACTACCTAGCATTGGTTACCACCATTCATCACCACCCATTGTCGGTGACTAAAGCTAACCACCATTCATCATTGATAACAACCATCAATTATTACCTATAGCTAGTGATTAACATCAATCACCACTTTATTGTAAGTGTATACCACTAGCCACCACCATCGACAGTCATTTATTCTTAATGATCACTATTAGTTGCCACTCATTTTTTATAACTACTTTTAGTCACCACCTATTATCAGTCATTATAGCCAATCACTAGCCACTATTATCACTATCATCTATTACTAATAACCATCATCAACCACTGCACACTGCCAATAATTATTCTATTTTGAATGAGAATATTTTTTATAATCAAACCATTTTTTTGAAAATATTCAAAATAATTAAAATTTTATATTTTAATATTCCTAAAAATATTTTTAACTAAATCAAATATGAGAACATTATATTTTTACAAACCAAATTCTTAAAAATTATATTTTTAAAAATATTAAAATTTTTGCAAATGTTTAATTTTTCGAATCTAGCTAGAGGGATGGTGGTTGTTATGTTAATCGGTTTGAATGTTAGAGCCTCGTTAATTCCAAAGATCACATCAGATAGTGAGATAGTGATCCTTTCATTATATTTCCAGGTTACGTCAGGTGTTACTTTTATTTTCTCGTTAATTCCGAATAACAAGACAGACAGCTACGAAGCATTAAATCAAAATAAGTATGCATATCTCATAATGAGTAATAGCTGGTGTTACTTTTATTTTCTTGAGTACACAAGAATTTTAGTATATTTTCAAGTTACGTAAGGTGGCGTTCATTTAGTGACGTAATGAGCAATAATGATGAAACAACTATAGTCTCTTTTACCGAAAAAGAACAATGATTCGTTCAGCGTGACGACGGAAGCTTTTGATGAATTAATGTTAAATTTAGGAGAATGTTAGGTAATATGGAAATAATATATTGACTGACTACTTTTAAAGATTGCGGGCAGCGCGTGAATCATCCATGAGACTAAGATTAAATCATTTACGTTAAGTTTTATCATTGTGCTGGTCTTCAGTTTATTAATGGTTTCGTAACATGGCATCAACACTAATCTCTCATGCTACTTAGAATTTGGAAAAGTGGTCAGAACTCTGAGTAATTTTCCCGGTGTTTAAAGAAGGTCCGTCGGTTTTGAAGAAAATATTTTATTAGGAATTATCTCTTAATTTCCTCATGTTTGAAGGTAATAGGGAAGTTTATGAGACAAAAATTTTTTGATTAATAAAATGATAATTTATTTGAAGAAGAAATTTCTCTTATAATTAGAAGAAGTGGCAGAGCCGGGAATTCTAATTTGAGGGGACCTATTGTAATCAAGCATAATTTTATTTCTACTAAATTAAAAAATTTATAATTATTTAAAAAATTAAAATTTTTTGGTAGTTTTCATTTAAAATATTGTAATGTTTTTACAAAATTAAATATGAAAGTTATGAAACACTAAATAAAATTGTAGAAGTTTTTTTTTTATAAAATTGTAACACATAAGCTATTCAAATTTTAATAAAAAATTTACAAAGAAATTCATCAAATTTGTAAATAGGTAATTAATTTAATGAAGTTTATATCTATATATGCTTTTTCAGACATGCATAAATATTTGATTATGAAAATTTTGGATGATAAATCAAAATAGATAATAAGTGGTAATTCTAGAGCAATTATATTACATTTGTAATGAAAATAAAAATATAAAGATAGATAGCAAGTGAGTAGTAGTTTTAGTACAATCATATTATATATATAATATAAATAAGTGTATGTAAAATTTAGTACTTGTAATATTTTTAAAAAATTAAAATTAATTTTAGACAAAAGTTAGAATTTTTTTTTCTAAATCATGGAAACCTTTTTTTGTTCATAATGATAGAAGTGATTAAATTACTAGACGCACACATACAAAGACCAAGTATTAAACCTTAAATGTAGTAAAAGACACAAAACCTTCAAATAATATCAGGTACTATTTGAGTAGAAGGCTCTCGGCATATAAACTTTTTATTTCAACTAAAATATATTTCTATAAATTATTTTTTATAATACAATAGAATAAAAAAATTCATATCTAGTAAGAAGAAAGAAAAAAATTAAAGTATAAATTATTTATAATAAATAATTTATAGGTGATTGATGATCTTACACCATGTATATATTTTTTCTTATCTTTTTTATAAAGTTTATTTTTACACCAAAGTACAAATTTATTTTGTTTCAACTGCATCTTCTTTAAAATTTTAGGAAGGTCAAAATATAGAATAACATACATATATAAGAGAAAACATGATATTTTAATTGGGTTGGGGCCACTCCTAATCCCCCTGACACTACTGTTAATTGAAGAAATTTTTTTTCCTAAATTATTTTACATAATGCATTAATCGTACTCTTCCTTTCCACTTTTCCTTCTTCTTCTTCTTCCCTCTTTCTTGCTTTCTTCTTCTACCTCTTTTTACTTGCTTTTCTTTTCTTTCTATTATTCTCTCTTCTCTCTTTCTCTTTCTTCTCTCACTCTTCTATTTTTCTCTCCATTTTTTTTCTTTTGCCTTATCTATTTGATTTTTTTTCCCTTTCCTTTCTCCTTCTCCATTTGCTAACTCTTTATCCATCCCTTCTTCAATCACTCTCTCACACTATCTTATCTTTTTCCTTCCACTCTTGGGATTATGTTGAAAATTATGGTTAGAATTTTTTTGGAGAATTATGAAAGCTAACAAATGTGGTTATCAAATTTTAGAAAAAGTCAAATGAATACAAATTAATTTTATAAAGAAATGACAAATATAAAAATGAAAATTTAAATATTCTTTTTTTAATCTAATTTTAAATACAAAATATACTTAAATAATTTTTATTTTTATTATTAAATATTTGTTGACTCCTCTTATGTTGATAGCATTTCAATAACAAAATGATTATTATATGACTCAACCCTAAAGATAAATTTTATATGTATAACTTTATTTTTCAATAAAAGAAAATAATATCTTTTTGTGCATTAAAAAAGAAAAAAATATTTTCTATTATCTTAGCAAATAATAAAAATTAATTCATTTTCTAGAAATTCATTTTCTTAGCAAAATATTTTTCAAAAATTTTATTTTCCCCAATACAAACGGATCTTGGACATTGAAATTTTCTTTTGTTAGATGTAGTGTAAGGGCGGGCCTTT
This sequence comes from Sindora glabra, assembly GCA_020226215.1. Lineage (NCBI taxonomy): Eukaryota > Viridiplantae > Streptophyta > Magnoliopsida > Fabales > Fabaceae > Sindora > Sindora glabra. The sequence continues at coordinate 39,283,619 of CM035227.1, read as the reverse complement.
GTTTATCTTCCTAACAGTTACAGGTGGTAATTCATGTTCATATATTAGGTCTAGGTTGTGTTAAAGCTTAATAATAATTGGAATAAACTAAATCTATATTTGATCCGAATAATAATTGTGTTATGTTAAATTAACCTGTTTATTAAATATATTGAAATGGGTTAACTCATCTAACCCATTTAATAATTTTAATTAACATTGCAAATGAATTTATAAAATTTAATTATTTATTATTTTTCATTGAAAATATTTTAAATCATTGATCGAATACTTTATTGGGTTTCTATATATCATTTTATTAAAATATGAATTTAATTTTTATTATGTATAATTATTTATAATTTATTTATTAATTATCTCTCATATTTTTCAAGTTTTAATATAACTTTTTAAAAGATTTGCATATCAACTTATTTAATTTTATGTTAATTCTACCTTGATTCATTTACTTTTTTGTGTAAATTGCATTGACCTATTTACCACCTAAATTCATATAAACTCAACTTGAATCCATATAAAATACTTCTTGCTTATGTTAGATTATTATGTCATATTAAAAATTGTCATATTTACCATAAATTTCACTATTTTTGTATTTTATATTGTATTTATATTTTTATATTATTTTAAAAAAAGTTTCACAATAAATTTCATTACCATTATTACAAAATTGTAATCCTACATCGATCCTAAGTTAAACTAATTTCTATATAAATGTGGTGATATTTTTGAAATTATTGAAATAAATTAGACGATAATTTTAAAACAAATTGATGTCTATAATTAATTAGTGACTTTTTTGAAAAAATTATATGTAAACTTAACACGAAGACTAAGTGAGGAAACCATAGTTCAAAAGGCACTTAAAAGGTTAGGCGAGAAGAAAAAAACATTCCACGTTGGTTTTGTTATCAACTAACGTTTAAAGGCATTCATAAAGTTTCATTGGACATTACAATCGGTACTTAATTACAATGATACAAACCTAAGATGTCATTTTTGATTTAATAATTAAGATTTATAATTTAATTTATTGATTTTATATTTTATGTTCACTCTACATTTAAAAATATTTTAGTGATGCCTTAACCTCCATTAAATGGGAGGAAAATAATTACTCCACCATTTCATTTAATACTTTCAAAAACATTATAGAATCTAATCAATATTATCTAAATGTGTCAAAAAATATAGTGGGAGAGTTGTTTTCCTCCTCCTTAAATATAGGCTGATATTGGTAATGAAGGAAAATGTATTATCTCGATCTATGATTTACCAATATCAAAATTTAATGGATGAATACTAGAACTGACACTAATTTTAGCAACAACGGTGAAAGATCAAAGTCCTTTTTGTTTAATATCGTTGTAAATTTGCATTTGTTGATATAATAATATATTAAATAAATAAAATTACATAATAAATTTTCTTATATCAATATCTTCTTTCTCATATTTTTGTATATTCATGTTCAATGTGTTAATGTTTATATCATTGTAAGAAAAATATGCAAAAAAAGCATATAACTTATCATAAATTCATGATATTTAATAAAATTGAGAAACATTCTTTATTAATTTTGAAACTAACTTTTTTTCCCTCAAACTTACAAAAATTAATATCTTTTGAAATAAAGTAAACCTCTTATCCTATTTACACAAATTTTATGCTTTTTCACACTTGATCCATATCCTAAATAGCTTGTAGAATGGTCAATTTCTTTTTTAATAGTTGAAATAATTTTCTAAAACTTGATGTGGTATAAATTCAATAAAAATACATGGGAGAAAGGATGTTGGTTATTTCTTAAAACCAATGTTGTTTGTGAAAATTAGATTCTTATGCCACAACAGTTTTTTTTTTAATCATGACTAACGTCTAAATCTAACATAATAGCCAACTAACAAGTAATAAATATTTACCAATATAATAACATACATTTAAAATTCCCTAATTGAATGACGTTGTTTATTTATGAATGTTGGTTTTTAATTAATAACGATATGTAAAGGTTATATTATTGGAAATGGTTCAAGTAATGTCAATTTTTTAATTAGTAATCAATATAAAATGTCTTGTACCGCCTATAAATTATATCCAAAGTTCCTTTTCTCTTCCACTTCTTTTTTTTTTTAACATTTAGAATTTCATTCGATAGTTTCTCTTTTACTCCATTTTATTTATGTGGTATAAGAGGATAATACAAGATCAATGTTGTTCAATCATTAATTGTTAAATGCAAGTCACTGTTCTAAAACACAACTATTTAGAAGCATTGCATCATTCATATAAGAGTATTAGTATAAAAAAAGAATAAGTATACAAGTTTTTATTGATAAGAAAATTTTATTTGTGGATCTTGCATCATTTATATGAGAGCATACTTTATTGAAATTTGCCATGAATATTAAAGCAAGAGGAAAGGAGTGCTTCATAGGTACCATCCATACATTCCCTATTAATTTTCTTTAAAATTGTGAGATCAAATAATTAATTATAATATTACAATATAATGTTTACTAGTTAATATTAATAATGTTGTTAGAATGATAATTTGTTATTGTATTTGTTTTTAAACAAATGTAAGGATATAGAAATTGTAAAAAAAAAAAAAACAAACCATGTATGTTATTTATTATAAAATCAACATGGTTATAATTGGAATGATACTATGTTGTTTATTTGATGAAACTAACATATAAAGGTATAACATTTGTCATCTAACTCTAATAAATGGTGATAGCAAGTATTTATAAAAAATGTCATTTACGAGGTATTTGTGACATTAATTTTTTCTAACAACTAATGTATAAAGGATAGATTTTCCTCCATTCATAACAAGTTCATATACAATGTTTGGTTTTTATTAAAAATCAATGTCTAAAGTTTGGTAATCCATTTCAATCATTATGACAATTCATTAATAATCTACACTTGATGATGGCTTATTAATAGTTTGCACATGATAGTTCATCACTAATTTGCTTTTAGCTTATAATAGGGCTTTCCTCACCCATTCGAAACAATTATCAAGATAGTTTTTCTTAAAGTGCTTGATTGCTTTATTTGCTATAAGTGCCTAACTATTCCTGTGTTTTAGTACAAGAATTAACATGCTGATTATTGTATGTGTTATGCCAAACTTTGAGACACAGAGCAAGTAGCACTATTCTTATATTGAAAAATAGGAACACTCAAATGCTTAAAGCAAATGATTAATTAAGCACATCAAGGTTAATAGATATAAAATTACAATATCAAACTTTGATAGGTTGTGAAATTATTATAAATTGTCATGAGAAGAAGCAAAATCTCTAGTCTTACATTAGTAAGCTTGAGTATAATGCAAGATTCTTGATACCACTTTCTCTTACTATAATTTATCATCAATTTGCAACTATATACATCATCTATCTCAAAAGCCCTTAAGCAACATAAAGAAATTATGAGAAAAGTTATTCAACTTTTTCTTTTCATTTAAAGTTTATTCTTCATTATAAATTATAATTTGTTAGATTATCTAATCTGTTACTATTTGTATCTATACAATTGTATAAAAATGTTTTTGTTTATGAAGATTTTGTATCTATGATTATTGTATTTGTTGTTATTTATTAGAGTATTCATTTAAAGCTTTTTTTATATTTGTTGTCATTCTTGTTTGTATATGTATAATTGTCATAAAAAATGCAATTATTCAATGCAAATAAATAATTTTAATGCTATCGACTTATAAAATTATAAAGTTTTTGCTTGAAACATATTTTTAAACAAAATATTTTTCATGATGTTAGTTTTTTTATAAAGATTTACATTCAAACCTCTATATTTGAACAATATCATTTTATTATACATATCAATTTTTTCTTAGAAACTAACATTTAATATTAAAACAATTCAAATCAAAGGGTGCAAGATGAAAAGTAAAAATGGTGAAGACATGGTGCTATTTTCAAATTTCATAATGAAGCTCTTTCAATCCTAAAATGATTCTCTCTTTACTAAGGTATGATTACATTCTAAACTTAAGATGATTCTTTTCAATTTTTTATAGTATAGAAGAATTATTAACCTATTGATAAATTTGTGGGGTTGTGCCTTCATTGCAAAAATGAAAATTATAAATGTAAGAACCTTTTTTTTGCCCTTTTTATGCAATTTATGTCTTTTTTTAAAGTTATACATGTATATACAATTACTTGATTCTTAGTATATATAGTATGTTGAAATATTTGAATAATAATGAATTGAATATACTCAGATAGAATGATATTCACAAGAAATTAGAAAGTAATTTTTCTTTCACCACGATAAACCTTTTCTTTATAATTGTTGCAATACTCAAATTTTTATTTGCAATACTCAAATTTTTATTGAATTGATTTTATCTCTTTATGATTTCTTAATAAATTTTGTTTTATCATTATTAGTAATTATAGATTAAAAGTGGATGCAAATAAAGTTGAATTAAGTTATGAACTAGCCTAATTCAACTTAAATAAATTTCACTTAATTCATTTTCAAATGAATCAAAACATTTTGTTTGAATTCTGTTTGAATTATGCTTGTGAATCATTTAATTCAATTTGACAGCTCATTTGATTTTATCAAATGAACCAAAATCTCAAGCAATTCAAATCTAAATTAAAATGATCCAAATTAACTCATATTAGTAGTTTATCAACTTAACTCATTTAATTTAAAATTATTTTTTAAAAATACTATTTATATTCATTTAAATAAATGATCACTACAACAATAATGCCTTATATCAATGACATTTACACTAATAACAAGAACTTGGTTGCCGTTTAAAAAAAATTAAAACTTTATACCAATAACAAATCGTTAGTATAGACTTTCAAAATTTTGATCACCAATAACTAGCAGGCATTTTACCATGAAGGTGATACTAATGAAAAAGTTGTCAGTGTAGATATTTCAAAATTTATTAAAAGAATTCAAAAAGTCTACATCAACAACTTATTGTCGATATAGGCTTTTGAAAATATAATTACCAATAGCTGGTTGGCATTTTCCCTCAAAAGCTATACTAATGACATTTTTGTTAGTGTAAACTTTTTGAATTTTTATTAATTTTTTTTGAAAAGTATACACCAATGACTTTGTTATTGGTATAGTCCATTAGAAATATGACCGCCATCAACGGGCAAGTATTTTTTGAGGTGGCTTATATCGATGATAAAACCATCAGTGTATACTTTTCAATTTTTATTTAAAAAAAGATTAAAAAAGTATACACTAACGACTTTGTCTTTGGGTTAAGACTAACCTATTTGAATGACCTTTGTGCCTTTTATTAAGTTTGCAATAATGATTAACAAAACCTTACACTAATGAATGAGTTTTGGTGTCATCAGTATTGGGTTTTGTCTTTAGCGCACCTAAGGTGCCATTTTTCTCTTTCATGCAAAAAGAAGAATAAAGAGCCAAGAGAGGAAAAAGAGATTCCAAGGCTTGCAAGGTGAGTCTTCTTCAATTTTCTTTATTATTTTTACTACATTTTCATCATTTTGTATATTTTCTTACTTGCATTTTGTTAAATATTTAGATTTTGTTGCTGTTAGTGTTGGTTGGTTAACATTTGTGTTTATTTAGTTTATTATTCCATTAAGGCAGGCCAAAGAAACTAAACTCTATTTTGTTTGAACATTTTATTTGTGGAATAATTAATATGAAATGCTTTATTGTAGCTTGAAGATATTGTTACTTTTTCTAATTTGATATGTTTATTGCTTTAAATTGATGATGGTATTGATATAGCATATGAGTATGAATTTGTTTTTATACATTGTTATATTAGTTGGTGAAATTATATTTTTGCATAATTCAATATGTTTATTATTTCAAACATTTAGTGCATATCCTATCAGAAAAGGTTGTGAAAAATTTTCTTTTACAAATTATACGATGATGTGAGATATATAATGATTTAAGTAAATAAGTTAAATTTATGAGAAAATATGTTATGCTAATATTTAAGAAATTGAAAAAATAAAATATTAAATTAAATTATTTATAAATGTATTTTACTAATAATAAAGGAGTGAAAAATTTGTAAACATTTATTAAAAAATTAAAAAATATATTAATTAATTAATAAAATTGTATCACTTAATATTATAAGAGAAAATAATTTATAATAATTTATACTAGAGGAAATTAAAAAATTACTTTTACTAATTTGTTAAAATATGTAGAAAAATAAAGTACTTCAATTAATGATAATATTAAACAAGCATAATGTAACAATTAAAATGTAAATTTTTTTGAAGATATGAAAAATATAACAATTTAAGGTATTAATTTTACATCATGATGTCATTACTTAAAAAATTAAATGAGAAAAATATTAATTTATTAATAAATATGTATTAGTAAATATTGAAGAATAAAAAGATTCATAATTATTTAATGTTATAAGTAATTTAAAGACTAATATTAACATGTTAATATGTAGAAAATCAAACTAATCATGACATAATAATTTATTTGATGGCATATAAAATTTGAAATTTCAAGTAAGGAAGATATAAACTTTTTGATGATGTAAAATATATAATAATGTAAGGTAATAATTTATAATCCGATCATGATAAAGTAAGTTATATCAATACTTAACAAAATAAAAAAATAAATATAAATATTAACTTGTTAATAAATGTATAGTAAAATGAATAATTTTATTAAATTGCTAAATTATATAAAAAATAAAAGTAGAAAAGAATGATGCAATTTATGGAAAATAAACTTAAAAAAATTACATGTCATCCAAGAGATTGGATTAGAGTTAACTAGTATTAGAATTTCATCATTAGCAGAAAGAAGCTATTATTAGCCTTAAGTAAACAAGTGGGTATTATGAGCAACATATAGATTTTATGTAATTTTACATGCAAAGAGATTTTATTATATATTCAAAATTATTTTGATTATCAAATTACAATAATTTGAAATAAAAATGCACTTGCATTGTAATATTAAACCTGTTCAAGGGTTGGTTGATCTTCATAGGCTAACCAACACTTGAATTGTTTTACAAATTCGAATAGTTTTGGATAGGTCCTATAATTATTGTTACCAACTTATCTATTCATCATTTCACATTATAGAAATTTCTTAGCATTTTTACTATTTTCTTTACTATTTTCTGATTGTACTATATCAATATATAGTTTACACACTTAGAGAATTAAGAGAAGTTGTTGCTAAAATTTTCATATTTAAGAAATTTATTTTGTATAAGTTAACACAATAATTGTAGGAATATCTCAAATGGAATAAAGCCTTACTTTTTAAAGTTGAAGTGATATAATGGATTTAAGACATATAACAAATATGCACATAAGATTGAAGTCTATAATAGCTTATGACATTGTTGATTGGTTATACCATGTTTATGGATAAAAGGTGGATAACTTTGTGAGATCACTTATTCAATTTGTACTAGAATGGTGAATTTGAATTCAGAGCTAGTAACTTTGTTAATGAAAAGAGATTGGTGAGATGTCTATATAAGAAGTGCATAAATTTGTTATTTCATGGATTTACAATCTTAGAGGCACACCTAATAAACAATGAATTTCATCTATTATACACAAATTAGGTCTATCAAGCTAAGGAGGATGCATTGATTATTAAGGCAATGTGTGGGGTACCTTCCAATGATGCAAATGAGGTGGTTAACACTATATATAATTTTATCAACCCTTCTAATGTTGATAAAATAGTAAGGAATGATGAAGATAGGAATAAGGACACCTTAAGGGATACATATGATGATGATAGCACTTATGACCTTTTTCATATAAGTTGAAATAGAATTATATCTTGAATGCATAACCTTTTCAACCCTGAATTTTTTAGTGAAGCTTATGCATTTAAAGTGCTACATCGGTGGACTAATAAATCATTTAATTATCTTCTAAAGTTGTTAAAGAAAGAACTTCCCAATGAGAAAAAATTATCAAAATCACACTACAGTATAAAGAAATGGCTCAACAAATTAAGGTTAGGTATAAGTTAATTCATGTTTGCAAGTGTGATTATGTATTTTCCTAGAAAGAACATGCTATAAAGGAGAAGTATCCAATTTGTAAATAGAGCTGTTGGATTAATAAAAATACCAAAGGAAAAAATATACCTTATAAATTGCTGTGATATTTTGTGTTGACCCCTTAATTAAAGTGATTATATGGATCAAGGCACACTACAAAGGATATGATAGGGCATCATACATGATTGTGAATAAAAGATAGGGTCATGTGACATTCTATCAATAGAGAAGCTTAGCAAGATTTTGACAGAATGCATCCTAATTTCTTTTTAGATTAGAAAAATGTTAGATTGGCTTTGAGTGTAAATAGATTCAATTCTTTTGGTGATATAAGCTTGGTCTATAGCATGTGGCTAATAATGGTGACTACCTATAACTTACCATCATGGCTTTGTATGAACAAGTCTTTTTTCATGTTAACTTTGTTGATACCTAGTTCACAATTTTTGGGAAATGATATTGATATATTTTTAATATCGCTTATAGAAGAGCTAAAACATTAATGGGAAACAAGAGTTGAAACTCAGGATACTAATACCAATAAAATCTTCAAGATGCAAGTGATATTATTATGGACTATGAATGATTTTACTACATAAAGTAGTCTTTTCAGGTGGAGTGGACAAGGGTAAAAAACCTACCCAATTGCAATAAATATGCTCCATCAATATAGGTTAGAAGAAAAATAGTTTATGTTAGTTATCATCAATTTCTTCTAAGGAATTAGATGTGGAGAAAAAAGAGAGAGTTTATTGGGAAGTATGAGAGGAAAGACTTTCTGAGACTATTTATGAATGACATGATCATGGACTAACTAAGTAAATTAGGTTGGAGACTTCTTGAAAAACATATGCAATTTGGTGAAGTGAAATGGAAAAGGAGTGTAAATGAATTTAACTAAAGTATGATAAGTATATTTTTTTTAAACTTCCATACTGGTACACAATAAACTTAAGGCACAATATTGAAGTGATGCATGTTGAGAAAAAACTATGTGAGAGTATTTTAAGTACACTGCTAAACATTAAGCACAAATCAAAAGATAAAGAAAATGTAAGACATAATCTGGCCAACATGAATATAAAACTAAACCTAGATTTGTATAAGGAAGAGGTAAGTTGTTAAAACCATGTGCTATATACATGCTTAATTGATACAATTGACAACAATTTTGTCAATTCATAAAAAATGTCAAGTTCCTTGATAATTTTATTGATAACCTCAAGAAGAATGTGATTGACCATGATACCCAAGTGAAAAGGTTAAAATAACATGACTGTCACATCATCATATAACGATTATTAGCACCTTTAATATAAGTATTTTTGCTAAAGCAACGATCTTGTTCGATAGTTACTTGTGTAATTTTTTCAATCAAATTTGTGCTAGAACTTTAAACAAATGGGATGTCAAGCAAAGAAAGGAATTCATTATTATCATTCTATGTAACTTGAAAGAATATATCCTCTAGCATTCTTTAATATAATAGTGCACTTTATGATGTACTTGCTTGAGGAAGCATTGCTAGGAAAGTTTGTTCATTTCTAGTGGATGTACCCATATAAGAGATATATTGATAAGTTAAAGGATTGTGTTAAGAACCATACTCGACTCGAAGTTTTTATCATAAGAGAATATGTTATAAATGAAATGTTAACATTTTGTTCCATGTATTTAAAAAAGGTGTAAACTAGATTCAATCAACCTAACTAAAACCAGGATGTAGCATAAGTTAAACCAGAAAGGTGATTATCAGTGTTTAGATTTCAAGATTGACCAATTGAGAAGGGGAAAAAATAATTTTTATTTGGATAAAAGAGATCGAGCTATTATCATATGGTGCATTCTGAACAATTGTACTAAAATTTAAAAGTATCCAGTGTAAGTCTTTTAAACTATTCACCCTTTCTTCCATGTAATTCTATTTTACTAATTAACATGTGCTATATAGTGAATAATAGATAGAATTGGAAGTAAGTGGTGGTTAAAACATTGATTAACTATGGAAAACTAAGTTTTCCTCGTGGTTTTACACTAAAGTAATTGCATCTCATTTTTGTGTCAATATCAATCTTATCCATTTTTCCTTAATTGATTCTAATGTTACTATTATGTGAAATAAATTTCATAAATGTACCACTTACAAAAGATGTTTCGCCAAAAGTGATAGATGAGCTAATGTCATTAGCTCTAAGTTGAAGTTTCAATGTTATATCATGCTTGGCATGTATAGTAAATGAAGTACGATTTGTAATTATTTCTCAAGATGCCAAGCATAAGACATAAATAGTGGGATTTCCATCCTTAAGACTATAGACAACATATTTTATAGTGTACTAAAGGATATCTAGATAATTATAGTGTGACTATATTCAAATGTAGATGGTATGATATTGACCCAAGAAAGAAAAAAATTATCATTAACAAGAACATAACAAGCATCTTCATTAGTGCATATACTTGCATCTTAAGTGAAATAAGTCTTGTACATCGATGATTTTCTTAATAGAACTAGAGAGTCGTGCATAATATGATACATCATAATATATGGGATCATCTCGATGATGATGTTAGTGTACAAGAAGTGCCATATTTATAGGATAATAACTCTACAAACTTTACCCTCATAGTTGACCTTAGATATTTCCACCTAGTTACCTTAAAGGATCAGAACAACGATCCTCAAATCATTTCATTTTCTAGAATATTGATTCTATTATCGAAGAAATTGATGACTTCATAACTAATTATGACAATTTGAAAGATGAAATAGTTAATGATTACATGGAGGAGGGGTTAAACTGATAATGAAGAGAATGAGCTTGCTACTTTTACTAATAGTGACTTAGATTAGGATTTAAACTTTAATGTGGTTAACATCATAATTGTGTAAAAATACAAATATGATATATTATAGAAATTTTGTTTTATATGATGTTGTTATGATTATTTAAATTACATTTCTTTAACAATTCTTAACATTTGTGCTGCTTGATAGCTAAGGAAAGACACTACATCACCTTACTCACTTTCCCTTGCAATGCAATCAAGTAAAACTTATTTAATGCATTTTTTATTTCAACATTTATTTTTCATAAATTCATGGTATTAACATTGTATTATATTTGAAAGTTGCCTTTACGAAAAAGCAAGGTTAGGTAGGTCTTTAAACATGCATAAAAAATTTCAAAAATCAGGTTCTAAATCATTACTAATCAAATTTGGTAAAAAGGATGGTACATGGGATATAGTAGGTGAAAACACTAACCACTTCCCCATAATGTGGGTGTGCTAATGAAAAGGCATTGTAAGCCTTTCCACATCAATTAGAATAAGGTGCCTTAGGAGTAGAAGTTAAATGTCATCCATGAAGTCCATGTAAGTATCATTCATCATATTATCATTATTATTTTATATTTGATATTGAAATTATTTGACACATTAATAGTATGCTTGTCATATATTTTCCAAAGTAATCCTACTTCGAGTTTGTAAGCCTATCAGCAAAGGAGTTAGAAATCAAGATAAAAGGTCTCATGAATAAGTGGTTTTTAGAGCACAATAAGTTGAGCATCAATTAATGGTTTTTAAAGCATAAGTTAAACATTAATAAGTGGTTTTTAGAGCACAAGGATAACTTGGAGGATCTTGACTTACACTTGTAAGGTGGGAAGTTCCCCGAGTATCCTAGTTAAGCATTGCGAATGATATTGCAACTATTTTTGCAATTAAGAGTACAAGGTAAATATGAAGCTATAAATGAACATCAATATTTTAAAGATTTAGTTATAATTCACTTTTGTTATTATAAATGTTTTGTATTGTTTGCAATTTGTAGGAGTTATCCAAAAGAAATAAAGAAAATAGGACAAATAAGGTGTATAATGATTTCCATAGATCAAAGACTATTACAGCATACTGATACAACAAGATATGTTACATGTTGCATTCATTATATTCCTAAACCTTGTAATATATCACTAATATTATGTACCTTTTTTTTTTTGTAAGACTAACACAAAGAAATAAGGATGCAAATGAGCTGCAGCTGGTGATAGAGAATTTTAAGGATCATTATAAATACCAATTAGGGGAATTGGTGCATCAAGCTACTACGGATACTTATGTAAGTAATTTTTATTTTTATTTCTTAATTATAGAAATTAAAAAAAATTACTTATTCTATCTGATATTTGTTTAATTACATTAAGGCAAGGATGATAGACCTAGCCACCCAACAAGCTTGGTCTAGTGCATTGTTCATCAACTCTTTTATCAACTTTGGCACAGATCGATGAGCGTTCCATTGCCAATGAGGTGCTTGAAACTTGTTAAGGGCATAAGAAGATAGTTAGTCATGTCTTGGTGAAGACATCATATACCACCCCTAACACCTTAAGTTCATCTACAATATATCTTATGAGGTCATAGTAGGATGTGGGATTGGTTGTTAAGATGCAAAGCAACTTGCCCAAAGTCAACAACTCATTCAAGCATAGAAGAGGCAGCTTACTCTTCAATAGCAAACTTAATAGCATACGTAGGAACAATTGAGGACATATATGACTGCACTTTCTTAGATTTTGCACACAGAACATAGGATCCATGTTCCTCCACCTTCTACACTGGCTTAGCCTGAGCTGCACATCCCTACACAATCCATACTTAGTCCATTCACTCTTGAAATGCTTTAGGTCTAACCCTAGTAGCCTTCTCCCCAATACCAACTTTGTCATGACTTAGATAAGGACACTAAAAATGACTCTGATGATTTTTTTTGCTCCATAGATTTTTCTTATTGTACATACATTTTTTTTGTACATATATTTTATGGTATTATTTATTAATTTTACGAAGATATTTTATTATATATCATTCATAATTTTATTTTATATGATTTTCGTTTGTTCAATTTATCATTTTATTTACTTTTGTAAAAATTTCAATTTATTATCGATTTATTGTTGATTATAAAAAAATATTGGAAGTGTGTCTCATTTATTGGATAACATTACTATTTAAAATAATTACAAATAATTATACATAAAATTTAAATAAAATCATTAAAAATAAAAGAGAATTATTGGATAATATTGTTATCTATATATAATTATTAAAAAATCCAAGAAAAATGTCATCTATTTAGGTATTCTTTAAAAAATAAAGCAAAATTTTAATCATTTCTATCAATGATAATGTCATCTAGGTAACTAATATTTTTCAAATTTTGAAAATATTAAATTACTCGACATAGATGACAACATCGTTGGCATGAGGTGAAAGTTATACCGATGACAATGTTATCATTATAAGCTTGTGTCAAATGACTTATGTCAGATCTTGTGCTAATAACATTGTTGTCGATATAGATTCATTCTATTGTGATGGCTTAAGTAGTCATTGGTATAAAGGGTCAACAAGCACAACTTTATACCAACAACACCTATATTGACGACCCGTCATTGGAGTGGGCTTAAATCAACAATTTTGCATACTATACCAACAACAAAAATTGATAGTATATATTTTTTAATGAATATAATATAAAATATTATAATTTATTTCATAAATATTGTCAAATATATTTATATATAATTAATTGAATTAATTCATGAATTAAATGAATGAAACTAACAATAAACCAAGTTTGCTCAATTAACAATTGAGCTAATCATCTTTAGGTTCAAGTTTAATTTATTTGATTCACAAACTCTCATCAAACCAATTTATGAGTTAAATTATAAGTTATTCATGGGTTGACTTAGTTGAATTAATTGATTTCCGACCTCTTGAAAATTAGGCTAAAAATTCTATCACATGAAATATTTGAAATTTTTTAATTTTTACTTCCATAATTCTAATATTTGTCAATGCATTTTTTCATCAAATTTCTCATTGATTAGTGAGGTGTTGAGTGAAAATCATATTTAACTTGAGATAATTTTGGTGTATCTAGACGTGGGTTTTAAAGTAATAAAATGATTTGTATTCTCTTAGTGATTTTTTAATGAATTATTATTATCATTTTTGCTTGTGCGTGCACGCGTATGTGTGAGAGACAAAGAGATAGATTTAAGTTTTGTGACTTATTACTTCCTTAATTTTGAATTTTATCGATGCATTTTGGCATCAAATTTCTCACCAATAATATGCTTTATTTTTTTAATAGCATCAATATTTCTTTTTTTTTCTTTTTTTTTTTGGATAATGTTAAGAGTAATTAAGTCACTAAACGGACTCATATATGATGCTAAGATCATATTCTAGCTAAGATCAAATCTAGAATATGGAAGAAGGAAATGCTTTCCAACAACATCATGAGTTAAATGATTTCCACGGTAATTTTTTTTTTTTAAACATTGTAAGAGGTTTTACTATAACCTAAGACCGGACTTAAATTTTATTGTTACAGTGTTACAGATGGCGAGAACTGAGAAGGTGGCCTTTCTTCACAAATGGGTGAATCATAGAGAAAACAAGGCGAGTGACGTAGATTGCACCCACTTCCCTACCAGTAATTTTGTCCCTCGCACATCTGTACTTCACTACGAATGAATTACTTATTATTTATGTCCAGAGAAATATATTATTATTATTTTAATGATGGCCTTGTCATATTCTTAATTTGTAGCGTAAAAAATTCTACACTATAAATAAATTTAATTTTATACAATTTCAATATTAAAATCACATTAACAACAATAATAAGTCGTAAATATATAAGTTTTACCCAACATTCTTATTATTTATTATGTTTTATATTTAAATCATGCATTATAATAATATAATATGATTTACAATTTTTAATCATATATCTTAATATTCCCATCCACACATCTCATCCCGGCTATGCTTCTCACAAGATAGGGAGTAGGAGCGGATGCTATATATGAGTCAAGCTGAACCATGTTATAAGGTTAAACTCAAATGAATTTAGTTTAACTTAAAATTTAACTTGTATTCAAATAAATTAATATTTTGGTTTGAATTAGATTCAAATTAAGTTTGTAAACTCTTAACTTGATCCATTAGTTTGTTTAATCTAATCAAATAAATTAAAATTTTAAATATGTAAATCTGAATGAAAATAAATCAAATCTGCTCATATTAGTGATTCATTAATTCGACTCTTATGGTTCATTTAATATAATATAATTTTAAAATATTATTTAAATTCATTAAAATACAGTACATAATATATAATAATGTATTTAATATGATAATTTTTTTAATAAACATCATTAAGAGATGTTTATATATAATTAATTTATTGAGTTAGTTTATGAATTAAAAGAACCAATTTAATCATAAACCACATTTAGTTAATTTAACAATGGAACCAATCTTTTAACTTCATATTCAATTTATTTAGTTCATAAACTTAATTCATTGAACTAATTTTTGAGTCAAATCCTAATTCATGAGTTGATTTCATTCATTTCTGGTCTCAATGGAAAAATGGGTAAAAAATGCATAGATTTAGGAAAATTAAGTTCTTATTTATATTTCAACAATAATTTTCAATAAACAAAGGAAAATTATTAATTTTTATTATTTCAGAAATTAATAAATAGATATTAAATGTATACAATTTTTGCAAATTAATCAAATGAATGGATAATAAAATTAACCATTACAAGTTATCTATTGAGTGAATTGTTCATAGGATAGAACAAATTCTCTAGAATTAGTACTTTAATAAAGTCCCCTGTTCTAAAGCTGCTCTAAAACAGGGCCTTCCATGAAAGGAATAATCCCCAAGCACGAGTTAAAAAACGGCCAAGTAGAAATTGGATATCGTTGTCAGGGGACATTTTCACTTTACGGCGAAATGAGATACTGTTCGGTTGTTCCCACTTTATGTAAAAAGAGATTCTTCATAAAATTGTTTCATTATTTTAAACCCGAAAAAGGGTAAAATATCCATTTAATTTTAGTGTGATGGATTTTGCCCTATTCCACTTTAAATACTTGAATATCATTCCTTGAATTATATAAAACTAAAAATTAAAACTAATCGTCAACTTAGTTTCTTTTTTTATTAAATTATGTGATTTTTTTTATAAATTTTAAATAAAAAATAATATTATAGTATGTTAGTTTATTTCATCATTTTTTATAGAATTTCTAAGTTATATAAATAGTCATCAAGTTAGGTATATAAAATTTTAATAAAATATTTGAAAATAAATTATGAAATTATACTTGAAAAAATGGTTAAAATAAAATATGCCGTGAATCACCAAAAAAATAGATTATGCAGTGATTTTTTCTTTTAATATAATCAATATTAAAATTTTGACTTACTCAAAATATATTTATTAAATTTAAATATATCATACTATATCTATACTATGCAGTAATACAATCTATTGTCTAAATTGTTAACAATAGAAGTAAACAAAAAAAAAAGAGAAAAAAATGAAAACATGCAATCAAATAGATAAAAGAAGAAAAATAATGGGTGCACTTTAAAATAATATAAAAGTTAAAAATAAAATATAGAATCAAATTATTCAATTAAATTAAATCTTTAACTTGTTTAAATATTTTTATAACAAAAATAACACATATTGCATTGTATGTGTATTTCTTAATGATATTAGTGTTTGCATTGTAAATAATAGGAGTGGGTATTAAAAAAAAACACAATTGTGAGAATGAAAAGAAGTGAAATATAGTGTGCAGAAGTTATAAAATAATAAAGTAATTCAATTAAATTAAAATTTTATTTTATTTAAAAAAATTTTGTAATAAAAATAAAATATATCATAAACAGTAGGAATGGACATAAAAAAATAGAATGGAACAAATAAAAAGAATTGTTAATCTATTAAAGTAATAAAAGGAAAAAATAGAATATATAGTTAAATAATTAAATTAACTTAAATATTTAATTTATTTAAAATATATATTTTTATAATAACAATAAAATATATTATATTATATCTATACTATTTAATAATTTTAGCATTTGACCAATAACAATTAGTTCAAGTGGCTAGGAATTCAATCCCCTTAAAACTGACAATACAAAAACTTTTCTAGATTCTATTGTAGAAAAGTTTGTGAAATTTTATTTTTTTATGGTAAATAAAGTTTGTAAAATGTGATAAAGTAGAAGAGGACCACTATCTTTTATTGGTAGGAAAGATGTTTTATGATAGAGTCAGTGGGATGCAAGAGCATATCCTAAAATTGAACAATTAATTCAATAAGTTAAAGAGCATAGGAGTTGAATTGGAAGATATCTTTTTAATTTGATGATTAATTGCATTATTACCTTCACAACTTGATGTTGTAAAGGTTGTGTACAATGCTCAAAAAGGAGAGCGGATAGGTAATGAGATGATATCTATTCTTAGTTAAATAGAAGTAGGCATGAAAAGAGAAAAGGTTCATTTAGTCAATCTTGTTGCTTATGGATCGACTTCAAAACAAGATGTGAACAGACATTTTAGGAACAACCATGAGAAATAGGATCAAAAGAAGGGATAGAATGATAATCATCTTAAGCCTAGGAAGACATAGTTCAAAGGAAAGTGTCAATTTTTTAAGTAATATAAGTATAAGAAAATGGATTGCTTCAAGTTCAAAAAATAGGTAAATAACAAGAAAAAAGAATTTCAGAAACATGAAGAAAAAAAACACATTAGTACTAGAGATAGTTATTTTTTATTTGATTTGGCTTGTATAAAAAATATAATATTTATTTTTCCATCAAGAACTCATTTTATTTATGCTTTGTCTTAATGAATATTTTATTGATTTTGTTGGATAAAATTTGTTTTATATGTGCGGTTATTTTGGTACGTTATATCAATTATTTTGAAGTTTTGATTTAAGTTCTTCCAAAATATGTTAGAACTTAAATCATAAAACTAACTCTAGGTTCTTTGATCCTTTTAGAGGATATTTTAGATAGTAGAAATTGTAAAGTGCCACAAATTAATGAATTGTTATCCCATGATCTAATCCGGTGTGGCCAATGGAGTAGAATATTATAAAAGCTCCTTATAGGTATCTTATAAAGTTAAGTTGATCCTTCAGTGTGGATTATAAAGATATGATATAGGGTCAAATTAAGCTACTATAGTAAGCCAATTATAAAAAAATGATGATTTTTCAAAGATGCTCATGAAATTGTGGGTTCTAGATCAAGTTGATAGTCAAATACTATATTTAATAAGCATGTGTAGACTGTAAAAGACTCTCACTTTCCTGACATTTAAAAACTTTCTTATAGTTTAAAGTAACTCATTTTAATGGGAGCTATGTTCATCAAAGAAAATAATAGTCTTCCATACATGATGGAAATGATATAAAAATAGGTACGTAGTTTCCAAAAAGGAAAATAAAGATGTCAGTCTATACTATTGTCTCTCATTTTAATGATATCGTAATTTTTGTCAGTCTATATGGTTGTATCTCATTTTAATGAGACTATAATTTCTTTCAAATATTAAAAGAGCAATGCAAATCAACATATGATAAGTACAAGCTTTTTCATAATTCTAATTCCACATAGCAGTGATGTTTTATTAGTTGGTGTTAACATAGTTGTATTAGTTAAGATGATGTGATTAAATTAAATTTAAAATAGAAAACTTAGGAGTACCTTTTGGTGTAAATAAATAAATGTTTAAGGTTTTGATAATAAATTGTCTTGTTTATAGTACTTGTAAAGGCTTAACACATTAGTGTGCTTTCATGTTTATTAATCTAAAAGATAGAATTTATTTGGCCCAATATTTTTCTTAAGTGATAGTGAATGTCCCATATGTGTTAGTCATAGATAGCTAGTTATGTGTTTAGGTCAATGATATTGAACTCTTATTAGTAAGTTACCTAGGTGATACAAATGATTACATATTAACTTTTAGGAGATTAGGAGATCTCATAGGTATAGGATACTTAGATTTTTTTTTTGTCTAGGTAGTTGTGAATCTATTTCTAATGCATGTTAAAAGGAGCTATGTTATGGAAATATTCACCAATCACATGCAATAATCTTCATTATAGGGGCAGGGCATATCACATGTTACAAACGTCTTATCAAGCTAATAAATTAAGGGCCTTTTAGTCTTAACCATTTCTTATGTTGCTACAATACTATTGTCATAGTCTTCTTTCTAAATAATAAAATATTTTCCTGTGTAAAGGACTTTACTTTGATATCCTAATTCATATGAGAGAAAAGATACATAACCATATTTATTTTTCATGAATTGTATGCTAGTAGACCCAGTAACCAAATGCTTAAGAGTTAATATAAAGTATGATCATGTAAATAATGTAAAATTGCCTAAGCTTTTCAATGTTATAAGTTAGTTGAACTTTTTATATGAACTCATTATAATCTCGAGAAAAGTTTAACCAAAATATTCATATGAGATATTTGTATTGTTGCCATACATTTTTTGTACATTCTAGGTTATGACATATGATCAAAGACATTTAAACATTAATACTATGTTGAAAATTTTTATTCTTATTAGGAATTTTGGGCTGATATTAGGACCCTTTAGGCAAAGATTTATATATAGTTACATCAAATCATGTAAATCTTATAGTGTGTACTTTGAGATTACTAGTTATGTTAGTCAATGAGGTGTAGATATTTAATATGTTTGATGTTAACATCCTTTGGATATAGCATTTTGTGTTATTAAATGACTATGATCTCAATTTAGACTTATGAGTGCAATAATACCATTTTGTATTGATATTAATATTAATATTTTAGTGGCCATTATTTATAAATTATATGTATACATGTCAGAGATTGCTAGTATTTTATTGTGGACCCATCATAATTAATAAATAGAAATATTGATGTCAATTAGGCCATTGGTGACATTTAAATAGAAGGTTCACAAAGTTATTAAGTGCAAAAACATTTTATAATTTAACGATATGGATTTTATGATATATAGGATCCACAACCCGATTACATATCTATATAGGGACCCCACCTTACTAAACCCTATTTTGCTAGACCCTACCTTCAGGTTTTGCTCGATTGAAGAAACTATTTTACTCTCTCGTAGAGATACAAAAGAGGATACTAGTTAAGGGAGGGTAACTTTTTAATTTTAGTTTGTGATTCAAGAATTGCAAGAAGGAAGAAGTTGCATTAATTGTTGAACACTAGAGCAGAATCTTATAGGTGCAATCATGGATATCTCTAAACTAAATATTTTTATTTTTACAATTTTTTCATTAAACTATAAAACTATGGTCATAAATTTTTATTTCTTCTCATGCCATAATTTTGAGCCACGACCTATGGTTTAGCAATTATATTTAAAATAATTATTGCAAAATTTTGATTGTTATTCAGTCTTGGATGCTAAATTATTAGCCATTCAAAAAAGGTTGTTGGATGCTCATGATTTTCGCAAGTGTTATGTTGAGATTGAGAATGATTCAAAGGTGGCTACGGATGCAGTTTTGGGTTTGTCGGATTGTCATTTGAGAAATCTCTACTACTAAAAATCTTATGAATAATATATCTAATGTTGCTCTTAGTTGGTGTCGTAAAACCTATAATGAGATAGCCCATCAAACAATAGCATAGGTTGCTAGTGTTATTTGGCCTGGGTCGAATAGTTTATCACCAATTCCACCAACCATCGAGGATACTGTTACTTTTGATATTGCCCATTTTTCTGGTTAATAATAATGGTTTGTCTTGAAGGGGAAAAAATATGAAAATGCCCATATGAAATAAGCAAGAACACAAGTTGAATAAGCTTTACGGACCAAGAATGCATTTTCGACCTAGAGTTGACTTGTTAAATGTTACTCCTTCTCTCTAATAAGCCTTCAAATATTGATCAACTTCAAGAAAAACCTATAATTTCCAAGTTAGAAGCAAACACAGAGAACAAATTGAAAACAAAATACAAGCTAAAGAGACAAAAAAAATTGAATATTATTACTTTTACTTTCCTATACTTACACCTTCTTCACTCTTTCCTCACAAATTATTTTTACTTTTTATTAAAAGAGAGTAATTATTCACTCTCCTTTATAAAATACAATATTCCAAACTTTTATTGCTTGCACCAAAGAAACCTTCACAAACAGCAGCAGACCACCTCCCATTTGAACAGCAATGTCTCGGCATAATCATAATAAAAAACAGAAAGTTTTAAAATTACAAATTAATTGCTTCAAAGAAAATTATAAATCGGAAAAGAAAACTCACTGCCATTAATCAATAACACATTTATTGTATTCAGAAAAAATCATTTTGCGATAATAAAGTTTATAACTTACTTGAAAACTAAAACAGTTTAAAAATTAAGAAAAAAATTTCTACTGTCTCTAAATGAGAAAAAGGTACTTGTTATGGTGTTTTTAAAATTTTAAAACTTGGTTTGATGTGATAAATTCAAAAACTATTAGATTAAAATTATTCGATCTCAATTATTCATTTTTTAACAAATGTGATTAAACAATTTCAATCTAACGGTTTTCAGAATTATCACATCACTATGAGATTTAAAATATTTAGGGTACTATAGAATTCACCTTCTTCTTCTTCTTCTTCTTCTTATTATTATTATTATTATTATTATTATTATTATTATTATCAAAATCCAAAATGAAAGAATTGAATTTCTTAAGAAATTAGGAGAAATCATCATTCCCTCATTTGAAATAATCCTATTAAAGGAAAATAGGGGAAAATGAATTTTTTTTCCAAACCAAACACATATAAAGTAAATGAAAAGATACAATTTTCTTTTTCTTTCCTGATTACCACAACCAAATAGTCTCTTGATGTTTTCTCAATTAGGCTATAGAAAAAATGTGGAAAGAAAAAAATGTTGAAAATAAATTTTTTAATATTTGGATGCTATAGAAAACTTGATGTGAAAAAAAGGTTGAAAACATATCTTAGGAATCAACAGGGCCATGCCTAGCAATTTTGGAACCTTAGGCAAAATTATTGAAGAAGTCTAGTATAATATAAATTATCAAATTCTTATATTATTCTTCTAACTTTCTAAGCTACAAAATCACTTATTAAAGTTTTATAATTAAGTAATTCTAACATTTCACTCTCAATAGATAATACAACTAATCCATCTAATCTATTTCATAACATAGTTGATTTCAGATAGGATTTAAGTAATTTTAATTTAAAAAAAACTTTTTTTAGCAATAGCAACTGTTACAAGTATTGTCAATAATATTCTATAATTATTTTCCATAATCATTTCATAATCAATTAAACTAATTGCTACATGCCTTTTATAATAGTAACAAATTTATCAAGAGCATTGCATTGAGATTGAATTAACATTTCAACTTTTTTTCTTTAATTTTTCAAGGCTAGATTTATACTTTCTATTTGACATCTTTTATTGCTACAAAGTATAAAAATAAATAAAATAACAACAATAATATTAGTATAAATAAAATAGATGTGTAAAGTAAATAGGAAAAAATAATGAAATGATAGAACTTGAAAACTTGGAAACAAAGAAAATTGCACGTTATATTATCTACTGCAACAATTTAATATTAATTCACTTTGAAAATTCACTTTAAAAGAGTATGAAGATAAAAGTGATAAGAGAGAACAAAATGTGAGAGTTAAGAAAATTTGAAGAGAAAGTGTTGAAATTTTGTGGTATATATAGTTAAAAAAATTATTATTATAAATTATAATATTAGAAATTGTTAATTGGTAATAATATGAAAACACAATATTAACGTTGGATTACTAACATAAAACTTCTTAATAATACATCTAAATCTGCAACTAAATTATGTGTGTATTTCATTAACTTATGATACAGCATTCCTTAATTAATGAGGTAGATAAAAGCATAGCTTTAGACTTAATAGTGGTAGTATTGTAAGTTAGTGTCTTGAGAGAAGAATAGTTACTACTCTTATCCAATTACTAATATATTGGCCATTTATTAATGACTATACAAAATAAAAAAAATTATAAATGGGGTAGATACAACATTCCTTAATTAATAAGATAAACAAAAGCATAACTTTAAACTTGATAGTTGTAGTATTGTAAGTTGGTATCTTGAGAGAAGAAGAACTACTCCTCTTATCCAATTACTAATATGTTGGCCATTTATTAATGACTATACAAAATAAAAAAAAATTGTAAATGGGGTCTAGGAAAAATTGGAGGCCTAAGGCAAGTGTCTTACTTGCCTACCCATAGATACAACCTTGGGAATCAACAAAATATTGTAGAAAAAGGATAGAAAATTTTATAATTATAAAATTACACTTTTTTAAAGCTTATTAAATAACTTTTTTTATTTGAAGTACGAATAAATTTGTCATTTAACAAATTACTTCTTTTATTTTATTTTACTTTTCAAGTAAATCAAATAAAAAATAATAATATTTTTATTATTTTTCATTTGTTTTCTATTCATCCAAACAACAAGTGAAAAATGCTTTTTCATATATTTTCTTTCCACCTTTTTTTTTTATTGACTTGCTTGTCATACTTTTTCTCGTTACATGTAAACACAGAATTAAAGATTGTTAACACAGGGAAATGTTAAGCATAGAAATAAAGATAATGCTATAGAGAACATTACCTTTTAAGAGGTTGATTTTTTTCATATTACATGTAATACATTAAAACTAGCTTGTAACTTGTACAACCCACGGGTTTAATTGATTTTAACAGATAATAATTTATAATATACTTTTAAGTTTTTAAATTTTAAATTATAAGGTATTCAAAAAATTAATGTAAAATATGTTAGCATATTTATATCAATTAAATAATCATAAAATTGATATAATTATATTTAAGTTAAATAAGAGGATGTACTATATTTTTTTAACTATTTGCTAATTGATAAAATTGTCATATTATTGCAATATTATATTAATAGTAATCATTATCATAATTAGAAGAATGCACACGTGTTTAAGTATTAAAACAAATTAAATTTAGAAAAAATAATATAAAATTATATATATATATATATATATATAAGAAATAGCATTTATTTATATGAAATTGAATTGAATGTATATATATCCTTCCTTAATTCTATATAAAAGTAAATTGTTATAGATGATTAAAAAAACATTATTTAATTTATAATCTTTCCAAATACTTTTCAAATGAAGAATATCTAATTGATTAAACATAATAATTTTTCAAAAGTTATATGTTATAATGCAAACATATATATGCTAGATATAACCAAGGATTGAAATTTAACCTCAATAGAAAGATGAATATACATTTGCCTTTAATAGAAATTCAAATGTATATATACTTCAATCTTTGATAGAAAAATTGCATTACATACCTTCTTAATGTTGAACATGTAAGGCTTTTTCATCTTATCAATTTGTAATGGAAGGACAAAATGTACATCAACTTTATGCCATATCGAGAATTATAGAGAAAAATAATTCACCTTACACAATGAAGCAAGCCACACATAATAAATTTACTTTACACAAAAAATAATTGATACAAACTACAAAACTTGTAAGAAGAAAAGGTTTATGGGTTCAAAATGATTATTTGTTAGAATGAATTTCTCCTTTTCTTACTTCTTTGGTTGGAGAATATCATTATCTAAACTCATTCCTTAAATCTATTCTCACTCATATAACTATTCTAAGCAACATATTGCATGTTAATGTTTCTAAATAGAATAATGTCTAATTTAATCATAATATTAAAATTTTAATGTTATTGTATATTGTATTTTGACATAGAAGAGTGAATGAATGTTAAAAATTATAAAGTAAATTTTCTATTTATTATTAAAAAAATTCCCAATATAGTCATGCCATATATTACTGCACAAGAAAGAATTAAAAACTGATATTGATAACAGAAAATAAAAAAATGTAAAACTATTTTTAAAGAGATCAATACTTATCAATTAACAACCATGGTGAAATGACGTACTAGAAGGAATCACCAAAGATAGTCGATGACTACTGAGATGACACCACAGTGATTTAATAGGTGGTTATTGTCAATAGTAAAATAATGTCACTTATAAATTAAATGACTTGCTTGATTGGAGTTAAGACTAGTCATATGTTTTAAGATTTAGGATTGAGAGACATGAAAGGAAGGTAAGATAAAAGAAAGTTGGCTGACAGAAAAAAGATAAGGCAAAATGGTTGTAAGAGTTTGAATATCTTTTGATGATGTAACATAGATGAAGGCATAATTTTTGTTAGAATAAATGAATTAATTGCTAATGGTGAATTGATACTCATTGAAATCAATTAGATAAGAGAAAAAATTAGTAAGATTATTCTAGAAAGGAAGAAAATGCATGAAAATCATAAAAATTTAGTAAATTAGGGATAAAAGTTAGAACAGATTATAAAAATACAATAAATAAGGAAAAAATTGTGAATTTTTTTTCAATTCAATATAAATTGGTATATATAGATGGGAGATTCAACCCTAGAAAATGCAATAAATCAAGGAAAAAGATTAGAGAGATTATGAAAATGAAATAAATAAAGGGAAGAAATTAAGGAGATTATTCCACAAAGGAAGAAAATACAAGAAAATTAGAAAGCTCAATAAAATAGGGAAATAAATTAGAGGGATTATGAAATTATAATAAATGAAGGGAAAATAGGGGTTTTAATTTTTCTTGATTGAATCTAAATTACTATATATAAATGAAAGATTTAATCCTTTGTACTGATATGTGACTTATCTTGACACTATTTATTAAGAAAAAATGATAAATTAACATATGACAAATTATAGAAATGGCACTTAATAAAAAAAAGCGGCAAAGAACATTACAATTAATACACGTGGCAAGTTATAGGAATAATATTTGACATAAAATGATGCAAGGAACATTATGGCTAATAAATAATATACAGATTTGTATTATAATTTTAATTCACAATTATTTTAAGAGTTAAAAAAATAATTCAACATAAAATACTTAACCATTTAAAAATACTGACTGCACTGAATAAGTGTACCACCAGAATCTTGCGGGAGTCTATGATAACCAATAATACAAGTAAATTCTAAAGGCTCCATTCTAGTTTTATTTATGGAAAAACATTGAGGACCCTGATAATTAAAAGCACTATAATTACCAAAACATTTAAAAAAAAGAGAGAGAAACGATCCATAGTGGAAAGGATTATTTACTTTTTCTTTTCTAGTGACTATAAAAAGTCAGAGAAAATTTATCTGTTTTTCCATACCCCGTCACAGGTTGATATAGGGGTGTCAGATGAATTGGTTTACTGTATACTGGATTGGTTTGTAAAAAAATATTTAAAAGGTAGATTAAATTTTAAGTAATTTAATTTAATTTATATTTAATTTGTGCCAAATCAATCTGCAAAAAATTACTTAAAAAATAAATTAAATTTTAAATAATTCGATTCAATCTGTATTCATAATTTAATTTATAAATCTATAAATTTTAATTGTAAATTTATAAATTAATATAAATTTATAATTAAAATACATTAAATTTTAAATAATTTAATTCGCTGAAATTTCAAATCGGATAAACAGCCCTGGGTTGAAGTGTTAGTAAAGTAAGCTTTGCTGCAGCCTTTCTTTTGTGAAAAGAAGATCCCCAGGAATATATGCCAACATTGCCCGGTTGGTAGCGGGGATTTTTACGAGAGAAATAAGACTTTGCCAACTCATAAAAGAAAAAGCACTACTTACAACGAAAAAAAAAAAGTGGAAAAGAATACCGCATGCTCATTCTCAGCCAACGCAAAAAGAAAATTTGACTTCCGATTATTTTAATGAAATTATTTTTAGGGATATAACTATAAATATTAAAATGATAAAAATATTATATTTATTTAATATTAAATATTTAAATTATGATAGAAAATATTTTTTTATTTCAAAGATGAATTTATTTTTCACCACTATAATATTAAGTGTCATAATTTTTTAATTAATATATTTATATTTGACATATATATTTTATATAAATAAATAAAATTTATTTTAAAAAACACCTGTCAACATAACAATCAAAACCTTAATTAATATGCACAGAGAGCATTGCCTAATAAATTCTAAAAGATATATATATATTTTTTAATATGAACAACGAGAAGGTATCAACGTAAAACTTTCAACCTACTACTTAATCCTTTTACCATTTAATCATTGCCAAGTGGTTTATTAATAAATAATCCTGTTGTAACGTTTTAAGAGATGAATAAATTGTGATTTCGTGTTCTTCTATTGTTTATTTTTACGATAAAAATACATTTTCAATCCTTTAATTTTCAATTAAGTTTTAATTGAAATAAATATATAGTTTAACTTTATTACCCAAAAAAAATTATATTTTAACTTTCAAAAAATGCATAACATTATTTGACCGCCAAATTTTGTTAAGCATTTTAATGAAGATGCTTACATATTATTCAACCTGGCTTCTTACATGACTTACATATGTCATTTCATATTCTTGCAGCAAAAATATATTTTTAATTCCTTAACTTTCATTCAAATTTCAATCTTATATCCTAAATTTTATTTAAAGCAAATCTATCCTTTAAACGATTATAACATATGGACAAATGCTATTATAATGTGATGACTTGCATTATAATGAACTAATGTAAAACTAAAGTAAACAAAATGTAGACAAAATGACTCTCAATATATGGGAAGTAGTATTTAAGTTAGCTTTCATGATGGTGTAGCATGACAAATTAAGGTTCAATTTGAAGTTATATATCAAAAGTTAAAATTCTTAAAAGTTATACACTTAATTACGTTTCCAAGAGATTGGACCAAATCAAGGAAGGTTCCACCTTAAAATGAGAGTAAATTTGTTTCAAATACAAATTAGATGAAAATATTTAAGAGGCCAAAGTATATTTTGTTCATAAAAATATAAAAATATGACATGTGAGTTATGTAAAATGCCAAATTGAATTATATCTAAGCATCTTCATTAAAAAAAATCAAACAAGATTAGATTACTAAATAACATTGTGCATTTTAAAATGTTAAAGTATAAAATAGTTTTAAATAATTCACCAAAGAAAAGATAGTTTCAAATAAAATTTAGGCCAGAAAATTGTAACTTCAATAAAAGTTATGAGAAAAAAAAACATTTATCCCATTAGTTATTTAGTAGGGAAGAAATGGTTTATGTGAAAACGAATATTAGTTCTCATTGTCAAGAGTCTTTGATTCAAGTGATTTTTAATATTCCTTAAAAATATTGTATCTTTTATTATATTCTGAGTTTGATTCCTAATTCTTTTATATGTATGTTTAATAATTTAATTACTTCTAAGATTAAAAAGATCCTTGTTTCTTTGTTTTTATGCGCATCCACAAGCAAATGAAACCTACGTATACTTTTCTCCTATCAATTGGTACAAAAAATTGAGATGATAATTTATAAATTCTACTTGCATTTATCACCCATATTGATACATCTAAAGTTTGAAATGGAATTGGCCTCACCAAATTACAGTTGGTTTGAGGGTTTCATCTCTTTAGTAAAATTTGAATTCAAAACTTAAGAAAAAAAAAAATTATTATTGGGAGAACTTTACTTTCTAAAAAAAATCCACCCTAGCTCAACTCTGAACTAATTGATGGTTTAGTGTAGCCTGCAAAAGTCTTCAAACAAAAAGGATGGAATTGGCCTCATTAATTTTAATAAATAAAAATCAACTTCTAAGGCTTGTTCTTATGTTTAATATAATGTAAAACTAATAACTGAGGTCAATGCCTGTTAGTTCACAAGAATGATGATCCAACTGAGAAAGGGATTGGCATCTCACCTTTTTTAACAAAACAACCGCACAATGAAATAAAGTGGGAATTAATTTATGATGGAATCTAGTTTTTATACTGCGACAAGGCCTTAATTAAGTCATCATTTAGGTACGTGGAAACTAACTCGGCAAAGCTGAAGAATATCTGCATGCAGTGTCGGTGCTTTCTTCTAACTAATTTCACCTTTCCTAACCAATTTCGAACTAATTTGTTTCGATTCATTTCCCGGTAAAATTTAATATTTAAAAATAGAATTGTTAACTTCACATCTATATATAGAGATTAATCATGTTTATTTTTTAATTTAAATGAAAAATGATGCTATTAATTTAATAATAGTATAATTCTAAAATGTAATGAAATAATTTTGATGGAAAGATATTAATATAAAATATTTAAGTTAATTTTATTCATTCTCTCTTATCCCCACATTAAATACTTTTTTAATTAAATTAATTAATAATGATGATAAATTAATTATAATATTTTTATTATTTTATTATTATTAATTTAATAATATAAAATTTTCATTCAAAATGTGGAGGTTACTAAAAGATACATGCTGTATACATATAAGCCTCCCACTACGATTTAAAATTAAGAATTTTAATTTTATCGGTACCTGGGAACCGGAAAATTACCGCTTCACAAAGGACAGTCCAACGTTATATCCCCATTAACGGTGAGAGGAGCTAATAACCAAAGGAAAAGTAGCGTAGCTAGGTCTAAGATTCATTTACTTTGTGAAAGTATTTTTCATAATTAAATATTTTTATATATATTAATAAAGAAGTGATATATTATTTATATTTATTATTAAAAATAATATTTAAAATTATAATATTTGAGGAAAGTAATTTTTCTTTAAAATAAAGGATGCTACTTTTAAAATTTTTTATATTTAATATTAAATAAATATATATTTTATTTTAATATTTTACTAAAAATATTTTGCATAAAAAACAAATCAAGTCTGAATATTATTTAGTCTATTAACTTTATAATTAAATAAAATGAGTTTGACTATAAGATATTGACATAAAATGCAGCATTTTAATTAGAATGGGGTGCATCGTGAGCTGTTTTTCTCAGAAATGAGAAGCGACTCTGATAATGCTTTAATCATAACACTGTTTTTAATCCTACTTTATTAATTAATGAAACATAATTATGAATTTAATTTATACTTATTAAAAAATAATTTTCTTTTTTTTGAGAAATTAAAAATTACAAAAAGTAATATTAACTTGTGCTCGTAGACTTGGAGTCTGCGACCGCACATGGGTGGTTTGCTGTGCTGTTATTTTGGTCTTTCAAAAATTACAATGACTTGGGATGGTCTCTGCTGTTTTGGTGAATAAACTCCGAAGCTGGCACCTTATCATTAGTTTTCTTTTCCATTTTTGTAATTGCCAGTGAATTGGGATGGTCCAGCACATGTGCCTTCACTTTCAGATCCAATAAAAATTTATCAGGGTGGGCAATCAAATTAAAAAATTAATAATAGCATGATATATTTTATTTTAATTCGGAATAAGTTATATGATTTTATGAAAAATTAGTATTATTTCTTGTGCAATGGCAGGAAAAAGTTCATATTTATTTCATATTTAAAATTAATTAAGGTTTATATAAATTATAAGATTTGAGGAAAATATATAAAAATTATTTAAAAAATTACCAATGTCTTTTCCTGCATCAATTTAAAAATTTATATTACATATTTATTAACTTCTTATTTATTTTCATAATATATATTACCCATGAATGAGAACTTTTATTTCTAATAACCATATAATCATATTTATTGATAGATGAATATAATTATAAAATCATATCCATCAAATATAGTGGGTAATTCAAATGTTAACATAAAATTTGAAATGATTTAGTTTGATCAAAAAATATTTTATACTACAAAATAGTTTTAATTTGTCAGAATCTTTAATTTAAGTAATATTTGTTATACTTGAAAGACTTTATATTTCATTTTGCATTGAGGCATATCAAACATATTAAATAATTCAAATGTTAAAATAAAACTTAAAATAATTTAATTGCTTTGAAAAAATGTGTTATATAACTAAATAGCTCTAATGAATTAAACCATTTGACTTAAGCGAAATTTGATATTTCTTAAAAGATTCATATTTCATTGCATTAAACTTTCATATTATAAACATTGAATCCTTAGACAATTATGTTCGACTTGTTATTTTTTCGAAATATATTAATGTATTTATTAAATAATTGACAATTTTATTATGGAAAAATTAACATTATATATTTTTCCAGCAATTAAAATAACTTATTTGAGTTCAAAAATTTTTTTGAGAACATAAATATTATACACACAAACATACTAAGTTACAAAGAACATAATTGATTAAATTTGAAAATATCATGATTTAATAATAATTTTTTAATTACACTCATTAATTTTTAAAATATTTTTAATAATTATACATATGTATCTCAAGAGTTTTTAATAATAAAATAAGAATTATAGTAAATATAATTTTAATAATATTTATATCATATTAGTTGTAATTTAAATTAAAATCGAATGAAGTCTCTTAAATGCTTTCAATTTAAAATTATTAATAATAAATTATTATTTTAAAATGTAATAATTATGAGTTTTAATTATTAATAAATAACTATTTACTATAGTTATATTTCTTATGAGCTAAAAGATATTTTAATTTAATAAAATTAATACAATGAAGGAACAATTGAATATTTATTTTTATAAATGAATGTAATTTTTTCAAAAAATAAACATGAAAAATTTATTTTCTAAATAAAATGAAATAAAATGCCTTTTTATACAACCATGTTAATTTATCTTCTTTATAAAATATG
The DNA here is from genome assembly GCA_020226215.1 of Sindora glabra. Taxonomy (NCBI): domain Eukaryota; kingdom Viridiplantae; phylum Streptophyta; class Magnoliopsida; order Fabales; family Fabaceae; genus Sindora; species Sindora glabra. Next base: position 39,251,880 of record CM035227.1, on the reverse strand, counting down.
AAAGTGAAATATTTTAGAATAACTATGCCGATTTTTTTAGCTTCCAAATAATTTACTCAACTAGAAAAATATTATCAATTAAATAGAAACATGATTAATTTTTTATAATATCTTTTAATTTTTCAAATTAAAAATATTGAATTATTGTTTAAAAAGGTAACTATTACAAAATTTAATATTAAAGAGGATAATAATAAACAAATTTAATTATTAAGTAAGTATGTGTAAATTTTTATTTATTATAATGATATTCTTTATAAATTTAAACAAAATTATATTTTAGAAAAAATTATGATTAAATAACTGAATATTTATGTTTTGTAACTAAGGACATAATGAACATTTAATTTAAATAACCATATAAATTTTTTGAAATTTATTTAACTTGATAATGGTATAAAATAAATCAAAATATAATCATATTACTTTGATTTTATGATTTCTATTAATTTTTTGAATTATTAATTATTTTTCTAACAATATAATGAGAAAGTAGAGTTTGTCAACATTTAGATAAGAAAACGGTGTCAATCTATATGCACTATATAATTTAGGACATATCTTTAAAAAACTTAATTAAAGACTTGAGCAATATCTTTTTTAAACTTCTAATATCAATGATTAATTTTATTTATAATAAATTTTTATCTAATAATTCTTAGAGCCCTGCACTTGCACTAACCTTTAATATATAAATTTAACCACATAAATAAATTACAAAATCAAATAAAAATTATTGCATTATAATTACATTAAATACCAAAAACAATTGTTCTAAAATATAATCAATGTCTCGGAGTATAGAAAATTTAGTTTGCATATGATATATCAGATTTGTGTAAAATCATAACTAAATTATTTAAATGTCATCAACTAATTATATTAAAATTATGAAATATTATTCCCAAATGTGCAAATTTTTTGAAAATTTTAAAACAAATTAATTGAATTTGAAAGCAATATAGACTAAATTAAAATATATTATTAAGTCTTTTAACGTTAACTTTATATTTTTTTATAAAATTATTAACATTAAATTACATCATAGTAAAGTAATATTTTTATCAATAGTCCTCAATTTAATGAATATAATTCATATTTTAATTATTCTATTAAAATTCTTCTAAAAATAATTAAATTGAATTTTCATTTTAAAAATATTATTGCAAAGATGAACATATCAAATATTAATTTTTTATTAAATAGAAAATCAAATACTTTCAAGGCAGGGAAAAACATGTAAAATTTGTGAAGGACTAGTTAATTTAATTAATTTTCTAAAATACTATAAGTTAAATTCAAAATAATTAAGTTTCCTTGAAGATTTTAATTCATCGTTTCAAATTACTTAATTTTTGGTCTAATAAGATAATAACAGCAATTATTAAATTTTACTCCTTAATTTTATATGTATGAAAATAAAAATAATATTTAATTATGGTGTGAATAACAAAGTTTGTATGCACTTCTTTTTTTAAAAAAATTATAATTATACATAGAAAATACAATTTTTATGACTTCAAATTTTCAAAAGAGACCAACAAAATTTTTCACTTCAAATTCAAGAATACAATTATTATTGTTTAAGAATGCAATAACTATTAAATTTATCCTTCAATATAAGATTTAATATGTAAGAGAATAATTGTAATATTTAATTATGATGTAAACCATTACTATAATTATATTCCATTATGGTATGAATTAACTTTTCATATTAAAAATATTAAATTATTATTTAAGAAGGTACATATGAAGGTAATAATTATAAAATTTAATACTTAAATAATTATGCTTGACTTCTATTTACTCATAGCTTTAAACTCTTCAAATTAATTAGTTTTGAATTTTCTTTAGAGAGGGCTATTGTATTGATTAATGAATTGACATTTTCCTTATTGGAAAATGTGAACCTTAAAAAAATTTTCCCCAAGGAAATTGAATTTACCTAAGTTCACATAAGATATTTAAAAATATATAGTATATATTAAAATTAAGTTATAATGAATTTAAATTATTAAATAGTAAAATATAATCAATTAAAAAATTATATGTTTTTTATAAAACTATCTATAAATTTTTAAAAAATATATTCTGGATAGTTATATATGTATCTCTGATGGCGAGATAAGAAATTTTAATAAAAAAATAATTATAATAAATATAGTTGTAATAATATTTATCATATATTATCTGTAAAATCAACTAATTTTTTTTATAAACTAGTTAATTTAGTAAGAAATAAAATTTCATAAATTCAATAGAATCATTAAAAAAATTTTGGCGTTGTGAGTTAATAATCTAAAATTATTAGCCTTGATTTACTATTTAAGAAAGTAAGCATACTATCCTATTATAAAAATTATGTTTGATTTGTTTTCAATTATAATGGTCATCTTTTCAAATTAAAATTAATTATTTTTATTTTAGAATTATTAATGTAATGCAGGAAGTGTTGAGTATCTTTTGTTTGAAATGAATATAATTTTTCAAATAAAAAAGTAAATTTTTTGAATTCACAATTTAAAATAAATAAGGAATATAATTACATTTTTTATGATGTGTAATATTTTCCTCATATTATTAACATTAAATTATTATTTTAAAAAATTAATAATTATTAAATTTATTTGTTAAATAATTATTGTTAATTTGAAAATGTCATGTTTATCAAATTTATTATTTGATTAAATAATTATTTTGATTTGTAATTGATTATAGAGAAAATATCCATGATTTATTTTTTATTTAAAAAGGTCTAATCTATTGATTAAGAATTAATTTTTTTTAAAAATGAATATGAAATATAAAAATATTAAAAATAATAATTACAATCAAACTTGTTGCTAATAAAAAGATGAGACTAAAGAAAATCATAATATAATTACATACATATCAGAAAAGTTCCATCCCCATGCTATAATAAGGATAGATCCTGCTTTAGAAATTAATTAGGAAAAAAATCAGGTCGGTATTATTTGTTGTAATTTGTTGCAATAAGATATCTTAAGCCCATTTTTTTCATTTAAGTGAATTTGCAATTAGTAATTTACTGCAATGCATAAAAGACAAAACAACACACTAACAAGGCATCTCAGGAAGAACAAAAACCTCTTTTGTCATATATTAAAATTAAAAAAATTTTAATTTTATAAAAATAAAAAAATAAAATCCTAAAAATTTATAAAAATTAAAATTGGAGAACTTTAAACTTTATAAAAATTAAATTAATATAAAATTTCAATTATAAAGAAAATTGATAAAAATTCAATTTTTAGGTATTAAAATAAATTATTAGTTAAGATAAAAATAAATAAGAACTTGCAGGTACAAAACCTTATATAAAATCATAGAATAGTCTCTCTCATTTGCCCCTTTTTTTAAAAAAAATTATCATGAATGAATTATTCTTATATTAAAAATTCAAACAACAATGAAGTTCTCTTCTTAGGAAAAAAGAAAATGTAGATACATAAGAAAACAACAACTGAAAAAAAGGAATTTATTTGTTTATTTATTTTAGGTTTTTCATTAATGTTATTATTTAGAAACCAAACAATAATATGCTCTTCTTTAATAATTTGGTTGTTAATGAAACTTAATTTATCCATTTATTTTAAAAATTTTTTATCAATATTATTGTTTAGAGACTAAACAATAACATGTACTTTCTAGGTAGTTTAGTTGTTAATGAGATTAGATTTATTCATTTTTTTTAGATTTTTAATCGATCTTATTATTTGAAGACCAAAAGTAACCTGCTCTTCCTTGATAATTTAATTATTAATAAAACTTTATTTATCCTTTTATTTTAGGATTTTAGTCGATGTTATTGTTTGGATTTATTATTTGGTCTGCAAATAATAATATGTTATTCTTTAATAGTTTTGTTATTAATGAGAATACATTTATCTGATTATATTAAATTTTTAGATGATGTTATTCTTTTAGCGACGAAATAGTAACAAGCTATTTTTTGGCAAACTCATTATTAACAAGACTTAATTTATTCATTTATTTTGAGTTTTTGATCAATATTTCTATTTAAAGATTAATGAGACTTAATTTATTCATTTATTTTAAATTTTTTTATTAATATTATTATTTGAAGATCAAATAGTAATATATTATTATCTGAAGATCAAATAGTAATATGTTACTGTTTGGAAATCAAACAATAACATGCTCTTCTTTAAAAATTTAGTTAATATTGAGGCTTAATATTTCCTATTATTTAGGGTTTTTGGTCAATGTTATAGTCAGGTGACCAAATAGTAACAAATACTTCTTTGATAGTTTGGTTGTTAATAAGACTTGATTTATCTTTTTCTTATAGGTTTTTAATTGATGTTATTATGTGAAGACCAAACAATAACATGTTATTGCTTAGTTTGCAAACAATAATATATTATTCTTTAACAGTTTTGTTATTAATGAGAATTGTTTAGTTATTTTAGGCTTTTTTATGTTGCAGTTTTGAGATGAAACAGTAACATATTATTCTTTGATAGCTTGGTTATTAATGAGACTTGATTTATCTTTTCCTTTTAAGTTTTTAGTTTATATTACTATTTGAAAATCAAATAGTAACATATTACAGTTTAGCTTGCAAATAGAAACATATTGTTCTGTGATAGTTTTGTTATTAATGAGAATACATTTATCTAATTATGTTAGGTTTTTATATTGATGTTATTATTTAGAAACGAAACAGTAACATACTGTTCTTTAGTAGTTTGGTTGTTAATGAGACTTGACTTATCTTTTTCTTTTAAGTTTTTAGTTGATGTTGTTGTTTGGAGACTAAATAGTAACATGTCACTATTTAGAGACTAAGTAGTAATATTTTTTTCTTTGATAGTTTTGTTTTTAATGAGACTTGATATTTCCTATTATTTAGGATTTTTGGTTGATGTTATTGTTTAGAGATCAAATAATAATATGCTCTTCTTAAGTAGTTTGGTTATTAATAAGACTTGATTTATCCATTTATTTTAGATTTTTAGTCAATGTTACAGTTTGGAGACTAAACAATAATACATTACTATCAAAAGACTAAATAGTAACATGCTTTTCTTTGGTCGTTTAGTCGTTTATGAGACTTAATATTTCCTATTATTTAGGATTTTTAGTTGATGTTATTATTTTGTGACTAAACAATAACATGCTCTTCTGTAGAAATTTGGTTATCAATAAGACTTGATTTATCTATTTATTTTATATTTTTAGTTAATGCTTCTATTTGGTAACTAAACAGTTATATGCTGTTCTTTAGCAGTTCAATTGTTAATGGGACATGATTTATTCATTTATTTTTTATTTTTAGTTAATTTTATAGTTTAAAAACTAAATAGTAATATGATACTATCTGAAGAAAAAATAGTGACATATTATTCTTTATTAGTTTGGTTATTTATAAGACTTGATATTTTGTATTATTTGAAGTTTTTGATCGATGATACTGTTTAGAAACTAAATAGTAACATGCTCTTTTTTGATAGTTTGGTTGTTGATGATGCTTGATTTATCCTTTTATTTTAGATTTTTTTGTCTATGTTACTGTTTTGAGACTAAACAATAACATACTTTTCTTTAGTAGTTTGATTGTTAATGACATTTAATATTTCTTATTATTTGAAAATTTTAGTCAATGTTACTATTTGGAGACCAAATAATAACATACTCTTATTTGATAGTTTAGTTATTAATAAGACTTAATTTATCCTTTTATTTTGAGTTTTTAGTCAATATTATTATTTAGAGATTAAATAGTAACATGTTACTGTCTGGAGATTGAACTAGAACATACTCTACTTTAGTAGTATGAGACTTAATAATTCCTATTATTTAAAATTTTTGATCGATGTTACTATTTTACTATTTGAAGATCAAATAGTAATGTGCTCATCTTTTGCATTTTGATTGTAAATGAAACTTAATTTATCCTTTAATTTTGGATTTTTGGTCGATGTTACTATTTGGAGTTAAAAAAGTATCATGTTACTGTTTGAAGACTAAATAATAATATACTTTTCTTTAGTAGTTTAGTTGTTAAAGAGATTTGATATTTCCTATTATTTTGGATTTTCGATCAATGTCACTATTTAGAGATTAAATAGTAACATGCTCTTCTTTGGCTGTTTGGTTGTTAATGAGACTTGATTTATCCATTTATTTTAGGTTTTTTATCGAATTTATAGTTTGGAGACTAAACAATAACAAGTGCTTCTTTGGCAATTTGATTGTTTATGTAACTTGATGTTAGTTATTATTTGTAATTTTTAGTTGATGTTATTGTCTGGAGATTAAATAGAAACATACTTTTCTTTAGCAATTTGGTTGTTAATAAGACCTGATTTATCTTTTTCTTTTAGATTTTTTATTGATGTTATTGTTTGAAGATCAAATAGTATATGTTATTATTTGATTTGCAAACAATAACATATAGTTTTTTGACAATTTTGTTGTTAATGAGAATATATTTATTAAATTATTTTGGGTTTTTTCTTGATGTTTCAGTTTGGATACAAAACAGTAACATGCTATTTTTTTGACAATTTAGTTATTAATGAGACTTGATTTATCCTTTTATATTGAGTTTTTGGTTGATGTTATAGTTTGAAAACTAAATAGTAACATATTATTCTTTAGAGACTAAATAATAACATACTCTTTTTTGACAATTTGATTGTTAATGAGACTTAATTTATATTTTTATTTTAAATTTTTGGTCGATGCTACTATTGTGAGACCAAGTAGTAACATATTACTATTTGGATGGTAAATAGTAACATATTATTCTTTGATAGTTTTTTTTGTCAATAAGAATACATTTGTCTAATTATTTTAAATTTTTAATTGACGTTACTGTTTAGAGACAAGATAGTAGCATGCTATTTTTTGATAATATAGTTGTTAACGAGACTTGATTTATTCATTTATTTTGAGTTTTTGGTCGATGTTACTATTTAGAGATTAAATAATAATATGTTATTATTTAGAGATTAAATAGTAACATACTACTGTCTAGAAACTTAAAAGTGACGTACTCTTCTTTAGTAGTTTCGTTGTTAATGAGACTTGATATTTCCTATTATTTGAGGTTTTTAGTTGATATTATTGTTTGGAATCCAAACAATAACATGTTTTTCTTAAGCAACTTGGTTATTAATGAGACTCAATTTATCTATTTATTTTAAGTTTTTAGTCAATGTTATTGTTATAGAGACTAAATAGTAATATGTTACTATTCAAAGACCAAATCATAACATGCTCTTCTTTGACTGTTTGATTATTTATGAGACTTGATATTTCCTATTATTTAAGATTTTTTGTTTATGATATTGTTTGGTGACCAAACAATAAGATGCACTTCTTTTGAAGTTTGGTTGTTAATATGACTTAATTTATCCATTTATTTTAGATTTTTGATCGATGTTATAGTTTAGAAACTAAATAGTAACATGCACTTCTTTAGTAGTTTAGTTATTTTTAAGACTTGATATTTCTTATTATTTGAGATTTTTTTATCGTTGTTACTGTTTAGAAATCGAATAGTAACATGCTCTTTTTTTATGGTTTAATTGTTCTAAAAGCTTGATTTATCCTTTTTTTTAGTCATTATTATTGTTTGAAGCCCAACAGTAACATGTTATTATTTAGAGACTAAATAATAACATGCACTTTTTTAGCAGTTTGATTGTTAATGAGACTTGATATTTCTTATTATTTAAGGTTTTTGATCGATGTTACTGTTTGGAGACTAAATAGTAATATGCTCTTTTTTCTAGTTTGATTATTAATGAGGCTTGATTTACCCTTTTATTTTAGGTTTTTGGTCGATACTACTATTTGGACCAAACAATAGCATGTTACTATTTGGTGGTCAAATAGTAACATGCTCTTCTTTGATAGTTTGATTATGAATGAGACTTGATATTTCTTATTATTTAGGATTTTTTATCAATGTTTTTATTGGACACCAAATAGTAACAAGCTCTTCTTTGATAGTTTTGTTATTAATAAGACTTGATTTCTCCTTTTATTTTAAATTTTTAGTCGATGTTACACAATAAGATGTTATTCTTTCATAGTTTTGTTGTTAATGAGAATATATTTGTTTGATTATTTTAAGTCTTTAATTGATGTTACTGTTTGGAGGTAAAATAGTAACGTGTTATTCTTTAGCAATTTGGTTGTTATTGATAATTGATTTATTCATTTATTTTGAGTTTTTAGTTGATGTTACTATTTAGAGATCAAATAGTAACATGTTACCTTCCGGAAACCAAACAATAACATGCTTTTCTTTTACTGTTTGGTTATTAATGAGATTGAACAACAACAACCACCCTATTTGGTAGTACAAAATGAGATTAAAGCCAATATGAGATATATGAAAAGGAAATATCAACTTATTTTACTGAATATGAGGAAAGATGTCTAATCTCATGCATAGCTTAAAAACTTTAGTTTTTATACCTTGTCATCTCTTTGTTGGCTTTGTTGTTCTTTTTATTATTACTATTATTTAAATCAAACAAACTTTTTATTTGCCCCTTGTAATAATTATTTGTAAAAATCTATAGAAATGTATGTTTAGCCAGATAGATCCATACATGTGTCTTAGTCACATCCAATAAAGAGAGAAGTTTTGAACTCTTATGTTTGAACTTAACTTTACCTTAATTCATATTAATAAAGTGTTTAATATCTTCACATTGCTTGTCATTTCATAAATAGATTTAATAGGTAAATGGAAATGGTTTTAGCAAAAAAGCCTAACCATAATATCTCATAGATCTTACTTAATTATTGACTGATCGGACCATAAGATAACCAATAACAAAGTATAAGCATGAAAAACTTACCGTAAAGACTTTTCTACCCTAATATTGGAGGCTTTATCGATACTAGGTTTATAATAAGACTTTTTTTACCCTACCAATTCAATGTTATGTAACTAAAAATTAAGGAGCTATTATATATCTATAGTTTTTATTTATACATACATTTTCTATTCTAACACTACTATTTTTATTCTAGTTGACCTCATATTGTCAATTGATAAGATGAACTAGAACCTAAAGTAGAATATTATTATGCCAAAAGTTACATAAAATATCACCTTATTGTGAAGGATGATAAGACTATAAAACTAATTCACATTAAAGGCTCAAGAGAATTCTATGCCTTTCTTTTTTTTAATGTTGTCAACAAGAATATCATTTCATGCAAGAATATCATTGCTTACTTGTTACATAATTAACAAGAAAATGTACACTTAATTACTTAATGACTATTGGCTTGTTATGGGATGATCATGCATTGTCATATTAGTTATCACTTCATGATAGGAGAACCATAAATAACTAAGTAATGACCCAGCCATCTACCTAGTCAATGCAAGATTGAAGCAAGGTTTTACTAACCATCACTTCTTAGATTTTTTCAAGAAACTAACCAAAAAACATCTAATGGATAGTTAACTTCTAGTAACAGGAAAAGCATATACTACATATTTTGATCCCATGATATGTTTATATTTATAATATATTTAACAAAACAATGTCCTATGCTATTAAGTGCTTTAAATGTAGTTATCTGATTTCAAAATATTTGCCATTTATTAGGTTATATTATTCCAAATCTAATGCCACTAGTAACCATCTCAATATGGATCAACTTTACATGGTCTAAGTATAAAGACTACATAATAGACTACAGTTTACATAGTGTGGTTGGGGGTCTTCTTTCAAACCTTTACATGTCAAGAGCACAAATAATATACCATATGCTAAGTCATTTTCTTTCATGCTATTGTTAATAACCATCAACATAACCATTAACATATTATATCAAAAATAAAAAATTTAGTGAAGCATTTCATCAAAGACATAATGTGTAACAAAAATTTAATTTATTTTGCAAAAAAATTAGATCAAGTATCATAAATTGTAGCAATGAATTTAATTGAACTTTTCACATAATGGATTTAAATTTAAAAGTTAGAGAATCATACCTTCCTTTAAGGTGGTTAAAGATGTAGGATAGATCCCTATCTTTGTTCTTCAACTTTTACAGACTGTGTACATTTTTTTGATGAACTCTATTAGCTTAACGAAATCATTATTCACTTGACTTACATGAGTCCAAGCCACTCCTTCAATTGCATTAAGTTGTTTGCTATTTTTTGTGGAGAAAAATAGTAGAATTTATGAAATTTGGCAAAGGCTGAGAACCTCCTTTAGTAGAGATTGTTACCTACTACATAAAGAAGTAGAAAATTTAGGGATCCATATTAGTTAACAAATTCACAATTCAATAAGTTCTCATCTCTTTTATCAGTGGAAGATAGATTATGCACTAAATTCTAGAGTAAAATGAAAAAATATGGTTAAGTAAGTCAATGTGTGGATCCAAAGTCGATGCTATGCATCTTTCTCGATTCCAAATGATGATATCCTACTTTTCCTAAAAATGGGGCACCATGTTACTTCCCATTCTTTGGTATGTTACCACTTTTCTAGAATAACTACCTAGAACAAAAGCATCCTATGCTATTCAAGCATTCCCTAGCTCTTCATCAAGTGGCTTGTACTGTTGAGACATGATAAAAAGTTGCTAATATGTAAGACTTTGTAAAACCTGCATTGCTGACTTGGTCTATTAGTTGTTATTTAGTTCTTTAAGTTTTTAATTTGTTTTATCAATAAGTTATTTAGTTGTTGCCAATAAATCTATATTCTATTAAGATTTTTTTATGTTTACATTAGATTGTAAGCTTATAAATAGGCATCTTTTCTTGTTGTTAATATTAGATAATGCAGTATATTTTCATTTATAATTTTTTTACTACATTAAAAGAGTCTTACATATATTAGACTCTAATTCCCCCTTATATAGACTTATCTCTAATATTTTTTAGCATTAGAACTTAGTTTGATCAAGGAAGGGTGTGTGAAAGCTATGATTGATAATAACACAAGCATTTTGATATTTGTACAGGCGTGTAAAGACCATGTTAGATAATAGCATGGGTGTGTGAAAGGCATGTTCAATCACAGAAATAGAGCGTGACACCTATGGCAACTAATGGCAATATAGTGAGTGTCTCTTAACCTCCATACCTATCTTTAAAGGAGATTACTATGGATTTTATAACATTAAAATGAAGGCCTTGTTTAAAGTCTTGGGATTTGTAGGACTTGGTGGAAAATGCATATACTAATCCAGATAAAGAGAATAGGCTAACAAAAAATAGGATGAAATATTTAAAGACATTATTTTTCATCCAACAAGTAGTGCATAAGACTATTTTTTCAAGGATTGCAGTAGCCACCACATCCAAGTAGGCATGGACTATCTTTCAAATTAAGTTTCAAGGCTCTTCCAAGGTGATTGCAGTAAAACTTCAAACTTTAAGGCATGAGTTTGAAGCCTTACACATGAGAGGCAACAAATTTATGCAAGATTTTTTGTCAAAGGTAGTGGCAATCATAAATTAGATAAAGGCATATGGAGATCAAATTATTGATTAAACTATTGTTGTAAAGTTGTTAAGGTGTTTAACTTTTAAGTTTAACCATGTAGTGGCTGCAATTAAAGAATCAAAAGACTTGTTAAGCTTTACATTTAATGAGTTAATGGGGTTTTTGCAAGCCCACAAAATAAGGATTAATAGGTCAACAAAGAAAAATGAAGAAAAGGCATTTTAGGTGAAAAAAGAGACATTTCAATCAAGGGAAGTAAACAAACGGACTAGTAAAAGATGAGGGAAATGTGGATTTAAAGGAAGGAGTCATGGCAAAGGTAAAGGAAAAAGTTTAGATCAGAGGCATTCTTCTTATGAACAAAGAGGTTATAAAGGCAACATTCAGTGCCATAATTTCAAGAAGTATAGGCATGTGAAGGCAGATTACTAGGCTAAAGAAAAATAAGTAAACTTTATAGAAGAAAATAAAGAATTGAGTAACCTTTTATGGCTTATTATGATACTAATGATGTTGCAAGTGGTATGTGGTTTGTAGATAATGGTTGCTCCAACCATATGATAGGCCACAAGGCATTATTCAATGAGTTAGATGAGACTTAGAAAATGGAAGTTAAACTTGGTGACAACAAAGAAATCCAAGTTGAAGGCAAGGGCACCATGATAATTAAAACTAGACAAGGCAAGGAAAAACTCTTAGATAATGTGCAAATTGTTCCTAACATTGCTCACAATTTATTGCATGTTGGTTAATTAATGGCTAGCGGTTATTTAGTTCTATTTAATAATGAAGTATATGTTATTAAAGATGAAAAAAAGGCAACAAATGGTTAGATTTCAAATGAACAAGAACAAAATGTTTCCACTTGAAACATCAAATGTGGAAAATTTCAATTTAGTTGTTAATGGACAAGACAGCTCCAACCTGTGGCATTTACAATATGGACACTTTAACATTAAAAGGTTACGGTTGTTAAGTTAAAAGGAGATGGTTGGGAACTACCAAAGATTAAGCAGCTGGACTTATGTGAAGGGTGCATATATGGAAAGCAAACCAAAAAGTCTTTTCCTACTAGGAAAGCTTAAAGTGCATTCACTTGTCTTGAATTAGTTTATACAGATTTGTGTAGACCTATGCACGCTGAATCATTAGGGGGAAGTCGTTATTTCTTGCTTCTCACTAATGACTTTGGCCATATGAGTTAGGTTTACTTTCTTAAGTTCAAGTCACTAGCTTTTGTTTGCTTCAAAAAATTCAATGCCTTATTTAAGAAACAAAGTGGTTGCTCTATTAAGACCTTGAGGATTGACAAAGGTAGAGAATTTTTTTCCAATGAATTCAATAATTTCTACAAAGAATATGGCATTCATAAAGAGCTCATAACACTTTACACACCTAAGCAAGATGGTGTGGCAAAAAGGAAGAATCGCATAGTCATTGAAATGGCAAGAAGCTTGTTTAAAGGGATAGACATTCCAAATAAATTTTAAGCAAAAGCAGTAATAATTGTAGTGTACTTGCTAAACCTGTCCCCTAAAAAAAGCAATACTTAACTAGACACCATTTGAAGCTTAGAAAGGTAGAAAGCCCCTGATAAGCCACTTAAAAATTTTTGGTTGTATAGCTTATGCTTTAGAAAATTCTCAAAATCTTCAAAAGTGAGATGAGAAGTGTAAAAAATGCATTTTCATTAGTTATTACATTGAATCCAAAGCATATAGATTGTATAACCCTTTTAGTGGCAAGGTGATTTTTAGTAGGAATGTTATATTCAATAAAGATGCTAGCTAGAATTTGAGCAATAATGAAGAATAGTAACTTGAAGTTCCATTAGAAGCAATAGCAAACCTAACACTAACTAACATAATTCCTACAATGTCTAGCAGAAGCAGTCCAACAAGCTTATTAAGCACAAAACCAAGAAGTAGCAGCTCATCTTCAATGAATGAGTCATCGGATAAATCACTTATAAGGAAGTTCAGGTCTTTGAGAGAAATTTATGAATCTTGTGCCTTTACTCTTATGGTTGCAAATCCAACACCATATAAAGAAGTTGCAAAAATTGAGGAATGGTAGAATGCAATGAAACAAGAAATCTAGGTAATTTAGAGGAATGAAATATGGGAACTAGCAAACCTACCAGAAGAAAAGAACATAATTGGATTGAAATGGATCTTTGAAACAAAATATAATATTAATGGTAGTATTCAAAAGCACAAGGCTCATCTAGTTGCAAAAAGGTATTCACAACTATAAGGAGTTAATTTTGAAGAAACATTTTCCCTAATTGCAAGGTTTAAGACTATGAAAACAATCCTTGCATTGGTTGCTTAATTAAAATGGCTAATTTTCCAATTTGATATGAACTTTACATTTTTAAATAGGGAATTGGAAAAGGAGGTTTATGTACAACAACTTGAAGGATTTGTAGTCAAAGGTAGTGAAGGTAAAGTTTATAGGTTAGAGAAAGCCTTACATGGATTAAGGTAAGCTCCTTGGGCATGGTACAGTAAGATTGATCATAACTTTCAATAAATGTTTTTGAAAGAAGTGAATGTGAGCCAATATTGTATTTCAAGAGGCAAGGCAATTCTAACCTGTTGTTAGTTTGTCTTTATGTTGATGACATAATTTATATGAGTTCATCTCATTCTTTAATTGATGAATTCAAGAAGGGTATCATGAATATGTTTGAGATAACTGACTTGAGTTTACTACATTAATTCCTTAATTTGGAATTTAAACAAGGAGAAGATGGAGTGTTTGTTGAAAAAAGGAATTATGTAGAAAAACTACTTAAATGTGTCAATATGTTAAATAGAAAAAGGCAATTACTCCCATGAATTTGCATAAGAAATTGCAGGTAGAAAAAAGCATTGAGAAGGCAAATGCAAGCAAGTTTTGAAGTTTGGTTAATAAGCTAATTTGTTTAGCTTACACTAGACCTAACATTTCGTTCTCAATTAGTGTTGTTTCAAGATTTATGAATAGTCCCTCAAAGCAACATTATAAAGCTACAAAAATAATTTTGCATTATGTTTCTAGAACTTAAGATTATGGCATTTGGTATTCTCATGTTACTAATTTTAAATTATGTGGATTTACTGATAATGATTAGGCAAGCTCATTGAATGATAGGAAGAGCACCTCAGGCAATGTTTTTAATGTAGGCTTTGGTATTGTAATGTGGAGTTAAAAAAGCAAGGATTTACAGCACTGTTCACAACAAAGGTAGAATATATGGTTACTACATCTCTGCTTGTCAAGCTATTTGGTTAAGGAGATTGCTAGCTAATATAGGGCAAGAATAAATAGAAGCTACATAAAATTTTTATGATAATAGATCAACCATTGCAATAGCCAAAAATCCCACTTAGCATGGGAGAACTAATCATATTGATATTCAGTTTCATTTCATAAGAGACTTGATAGCGAATGGTTTAATCACCTTGAAGTAGTGCAGCTTTAAAGAATAAGTGGTTGATATATTCACAAAATCACTTCCTAGTTAGAAACATATTTATCTCAAATCACAGTTTAGAGTATGCAAATTTTAATCAAAAAGGAGTGTTGAGATGTGACTAAAGGTTGCCAATGTGGAAGACTTCGTAAAACCTATGTTGTTGACTTAGTCTATTAGTTGTTTTTTAGTTCCTTAAATTTCTAATTTATTTAATCAATAAGTTATTTAGTTGTTGCAAATAAATTTGCATTTTGTTAAGATTTTTTTTATATTTATGTTAGATTGTAAGCCTATAAATAGGCATCTCTTCTAGTTATTAATATTAGATAATACAACAAATTTTTCTCTACAATTTTTTTTATGTTAAAAGGTCCCGCATATATCAAACTCTTATCCCCCTTATACAGACTTATCCCTAACATGTACTCATGCATGATTCAATTGGTATGAGTACCACAGAGTGGCCTCTGATAGTGATGAATGAGAGCTTTTTTTTATTCCTAAACTTTGGGAATTGTGCTTAATTGGGAGATCTTTTCTAGTGATCTTCTAATACCTTTTATTGATAGCATAATTCATCCTAAGTGAATTCCCATACTTCTTGTCCAGTGCACTGAAAAAGTACCATTTTAAGTCCTTGCTTTTTAACTTTGACTTCAATGGAAGGTCCCAAAGTTTGGTTTTGTAGATATCAATCACTTTGATTAGATCCAACCATAACATTTTTGTTAAACACTTTACACTTTTAGAAGGAAGGAAGAAGCTCCTCAACAATAAGGTGGAATCAAAACCTAAGAGCAAGCAAAGTTGAAATTTGAGAAGTTATATATGTGCAACCAAGATAGACTATATTAATTGAATTATGGCTTTAGAGTATGAAATAGAGACATAAAAAGAATGAGTGTTAAAGAGGAAGCCAAAGAAGAAAGAAGATTTTGACGGAATAGGAAAAATGAAGGTTTAAGATTTCAATAAGGTACAACTAAAAAATTTAACTTGAATGCTAAGAAGACATGGTAGTTTGATCCTATAATGGCATGAAAGCCATAAATAGTGCCAATGATAATTTTGTATTAAACTAGGTAAAATTTGGGTTTTCAATTTGCCCTGATTGAATGACTATAGCCTCTATAAATACATGGTATCCTCATGTTAAAAAGGTCCCTAGTTGTGGGTTCTAGAAGTTTCTAGTAAGTTCTAGTGATATTTTGAAAAGGAATAGGGCTTATATTTGCTCAAATGTTAGGACTAGTAAAAGAAGGTTCTCTTTGGAGTCTAGGTCATTGAGATCCAATGGATGTTGAATTGAGCTAGGCAAGGTGGGTTAGGTTTATTCTTTTGTTTGTTTGAATATGAAAGGTCTAATTGGATATTCGTTGTCAATTTGATAAATGTCGAGTATTTATTACACTTTGGTAAATATTAATTAAAAGTTAATTGGTGATATGGATTTTTAGATGTCAATTGCGATTATCATCATAATATGAGAATAATATGTATTAACCACTTTAATTTTTATAAATACACAATGTTGTTTAGCAATATTTTTTTACAGCTTCTTCTTATTGAACTTTTCCATCAATTTAGAGGTCTCAAATGAGTTGTGACCCGTGGACTGATCCATAACCCATCACAAGTTTTTATAGGTTTGTACTTTAAAAATTAAGATCATTTTCAAGTGCAAGTAATATGCGTTATTCCATCATAAAGTCATTCTACAACAAACTGGTTGATATCCACTAAGTATGTGGACTCTTAATTAAAGTCTGCAGACCAATCTATACCTATCATGAGTTTTGGCGAGTTTAGACCCCTTAAAATCAAACTCATTTGGGACACGAATAATATGAACTAACCTATCATGGACTCGGCCTATCACAAATGAGCTTGTATCCTTACAGATTAACCCGTTTGACAAGCCTAACCAAATTATACAATACTAAGTGAAATATGAGGATAACACACCTATCTATTTAAAAATAAAAACCTATCTAAATGTAGAAAGTGATAAACATAAGAAAAGACACATATAAGAAAGAAAACAATGATAACATTTGTCTTCATTACCAACACCAACCTATATTTGAAAAAGATGAAAATAACTCCCCTTCCATCTCATTAGACACATTTAGAGATGAAAATAAATAAAGTAGCAAAAATTAGATTCTATAATATCTCTGAAGTTGTTAGATGAAATGGAAAAAAAGCTATTTTCCTCCTCCTTAAAAATATGCTAGAGTTAAATAACGAAGGTTAAGACATCACAAAGATGTTTCAAAAGGAGAATGGAATGCTATTTATAAACAACACAAGATATTATACATCAGTTATTATCATATAACCAATGTCTTAAAATGAAAAAAAATTAGATGAGTCTATTCATATACCTTTTAGACATTAGTTATTTGAACCACCAATGTTGTAATTGACATCCTCATCATTCATATAGTGCATTTTAAATGAGAAGAACATTGAAATACAAATAATCTTTACATTTTTTAATAACAACACAAATACAAATATTAATTGGTTTAAGATAATCTATAGATGTCAATTTTAAGATACATCGATGTATGAAATACAATGAGATCTTAAATACAAACATTACATTTATTTAAATGTTGATTGTAAATAATGATTGTCATATAAAGTTTTCCCAACTAGAAACTTGATCTCACATTAGAAACTAAGAATTTATAAAGTCTGTTTATTATTTTACATGACGTACAAAGTTGGACTTATAAAAATGTCAGCATGCCATTTTTGACATTAGTTTTCTCTATAACTAACATTAATATACCAACATTAAAGGGTAGTTTTTTAGTAGTGCCTAAATAAAAATTAACTAAAACTAACTTTATGCATACTAAAACTTAAAACTAATACTAATGCTAAAAATAAAACTAATTTTAATTTTCTAACTTAACTAAAAATTAATTTTAGTTTTCCAACGTAAAAACTAATACTAATACTTAATTAAAAACTAATTTCAACTTTCTAACTTAACAAATACTAACTTAACTAAAACCTAATACTAATGCTAAAATTAAAACTAATTTCAATTTTCTAACTTAACTGAAAATTAATTTCTAATTTTTTAACTTAACAAATACGAACTTATTTAAAACTTAGGCATAATAAATATACATTGAGTAGATAGTTTAATATAAAAATATTAAATATGCTATCATAAGTTAGGTAATACCATTCCTATAAAAATATTCATGCAAATTGCTTAATGGAGGATTGGACATTATAGTAAAAATCTCAAGCAAATAAACACAAAAATACAAGCAAATTAGGTAGTAGAAACACCACGTTCAAAATTATACAAATTAAAATGAATATATCTAGGAAATCTAACAAATCAACAAATTAAGTTCTAAAATTAGCAAAAAAAAAAAAAATCGAGAGCAATTGGCAGTGAAGCATACACAAATGAAGGTAGAAACATACACAAATGATGACAAAAATCGAGCTCAATGGAGGTAGAAACACAGATGTAGTGCTGGGGAGAGGAGGAGAAGAGGAAATGGAAATGAGAAAAGTAGAAGGCTGGCATTGAGAGTAAGATTCAAATTACAAATCAAATTAGCAACGAATTTGTCCACAACTATAATTCCTCAAAGAATTGAATTCAAGATCTTTTGAGACTCTACTACTATTGATCCAATTAATTGTTGATGATTTTTATATATATTTTTTAATTTTTAATTTCTATATCCTATCATTTTTTGCTCGATTGTATTAACAATTAGTACGCATGGACAATGCTTTTTCTAATGTAGTTTAATTATTGTTAATGTAAGCCTTCAAAGGCTTTTTTATTTATATGTAAGTGATTTAAATGATAAAAAAAACATAGGGACATGCTACGAAATAATATCATCTTAAGAGAGGAATAATATATTATTTATCTTTCACTTCATTATCTATTAATAAATTGTTGTTTACCGACAAAATCTAACACAAATGATTTGTTCAATTAAAAAGAATAAGAGCACTGCCAAATCACACCAGGGAATGCTACGAAATGTAGGTATCGAAGCAAATAGTAAGTGTTGAGATGAACACTTCGTTTACTTCATCGATGGCATACAACAAATGACCCATTTCGGAACACACTTTACTTCATTAATAGTTTGGTCATTTAGAATTTTTCAACATAGAGTAGGTATAATAAGGATTTAATTTAATATTTTTAAATTATAAAAATTTAATTGAAAATTGAGTGAAATTACATGAACTATCAGAGCACTTTAACCTATTCTATTTTATCTTTTAAAGGTTTTTTAGTGTAAGTCTTGATTTGAAAAATGCAGGAAAGAATCAGTTATGTTCTTATAATTTTCGTTAATTAAAGACGATGAATAAAAACAATGTATTTGGTTTTTTATTTAAAAAAAAAAAAACGCGCTAATACTACATTTGTTTCTACAGTTGTGGCCATCTTTCCCTTAGCAGAATAATTGGTTATGAATATAATTCATTTTTAAAAATTTATTTGTAAATAAATAACTATATAAAATTTGTTTTATGTTTGATAATATGTTTTGATAATTTATTTATTTAAAAAATGTGTAAAATATTATTTTTGATATTAAATTATATAAAGGAACAATAAAAAATGAAAATTTTGTTATTATATTAATAAGGAGAAAAGATAAAAAATAAGGTTAATATATACATAAATCTTAATATTTTTTTATAATTTTGATTAAATTAATATCTACTTTGAATAACTTTTAGTTAAACTAAAATTAGCCAGTACCTATAATTAATTATTAAAATATTTTAGTAGTTTGATTAAACATTTTTAAAAGGATTATACTCAATTATTAGAACAAAAATATTTTTAACAAGATTTATGATCAATTTATTAGAATTCTGATCATTATATCAATTAAGTATTAAATTGTTTAGGTCAACAGTGAAAATATTTCCCTTTTTCTTTAGTGCAAAAAATATTTTTAGTTCTTTTGTAATATTAAAAATTTCATTACTACTTCTTTTTACATTTTGATAAGCAAGAAATACTCATTTAACATTAACATTCACTTAACGATAATGTCAAAATATTCTACTTCTCAAAAGCCAAATAGCAGTAGTATTAATGAATACATGCTAAAAATATTTTGTTTCCTTGGAAAGAATTTTTTATAAGAAAATATTTCATATATATATGGAGAAGTTACATGTTACTCATATTAATGGTTAAAAAATATGATACTTAAAGGTATGATAATAAAGGAAAGCAAATTTCTTTTTAAAATTAGGAAAGTTGTTCTTTACAAACTCACTTTCCTCCATTTAAATATTTTATAACTATATTTTAAGAAAAATATTTTCCATCCAAACAAAAGGAGCCTAAATTAAATATCAAAATTATGCTAGCATTTTAATAGTATAGTGATACCTAATCAATGTTGCCTAAAATTTTACTTTCAATCATGTAGAGTTTAAACTTAAAACCTTGTATGTATATATTAACTAGATTATCATTTCTACCATTACTAAAAATATATATATCTCAATATTATGTTAAAATTAGATAATGATGGATTTAAAAAATTTAGTTTGTGGAGCAATATACACATATAAAAGTAAAATTTTAAATTATTATAAGAAATAAATATTCAAATAAAAATAATTTTTTTATGTGTGTTAGTGTATGTAATAAGTGAGATTTCAAAAAAAATATTTTTCTTTTCAAAAGAGAAATATTTTTCTTCAACTGAATTTTATATAAAATATAGGGACAACGCTAATTAAAATGGATATGGATAATTAGTATATTTAATTTTTCTTTATACATGGGGGCAATTTTCCCCACTACTCACGTAAAAGATCTGCCACTGGGAGTAAAAATATTCTTTTCACTAACTGCACGCCCTTTTCACGTAAAATTATGTATTAATTAAACAAAGTGGGATAAAAATAAAGGACACAATATTTTGCATTATGACAAGATATCATTATAGAAATAATTTCAATTACACATGAATTCATATTATAAATAAGATATTTCATTTATAAATTTTTTATTTTGGTATTTCATAAATTAATATTTTTTCAACTGCATTTAGTGGTTAATTATAAAACTAATTTTAAATTTGGAAAGAGTCACTTTTATTTTAAAAATCCTTCATTCAGAAAAAAAAACACTAACCAAAGATTGTGTGTAGAGGTTAAGTAGATTACTATTTATTATCATTACCATAAATCAATATGTCAGTATTATGTTAGGATTAGACAGTGAAAGATTCAAAAAATTTAATTCGTGGGGGCAGGGTAATATATATATATATACATATAAAAGTAAAAATCTAAATTACTATAGGAAATAAATATTAAAATAAATATAAAATATTATTTTTATTCTTGATCCCTTTGTTTACATGTGTTAGTGTATTTAATAAGATATTTAAAAAAATTTCTACTTTAACTAAATTTTTATGAAATATAAAGAGAATGCTAAATAAATTACATAAATGTTGTAGATATAGAAAATAAAATCTAAAATTAAATTTCAAATTGTTTATATTCATTAAATATATTTATTGGACTGAACTTTATATATTTATATTCATTATCTTGTATCTATTGACATCCTTAATTTATATTTAAAATTTAATTTCAAATCTTATTTTCATTATATATAGGCTCCGTTTTATGCAAGAAACTGATTAGTTGGATTAGTTGATAGTTGACAAACTAATTAATAGTTGATAAATTAACTAATAGTTGATAACTGATAAGTTAGTTGAAATATTTCGCAAAATGAGCTGTTGAGCTAACTAAATTTGCAACATAACATAAAAAGATATATTAATAAAAATAGATATATAATTAAGAAATTTAAAATAAAAATATGCTATTTAATATTTAATTAATTATATTTTATGATATTATTTATTTACATATATATTTATAATTTAAAATAGGATAGAATTATTTTAAAAAAATTAATTATATTCTATGAAAAAATCATTAAATTTATATTACAAAGAGTATGGGTTGTAAATTAATAATAAGAATAATGATAGATTTAAAAATAATTTAAAGAAATAGTAATTTATAAGTTATAAGTTATTTTACAAAACTTATTAAATCAAAATTTATTTTTTTAATAAGTTAATACGAAAAATACCGCTAAAGCTAACTTATAATTTATTGATCAGATCAATAAATTATAAGTTAGCTTATTTATTGTGAGAAACAGAACCATAATATTATTGAATAAATTATGAGAATATAGATACATATAATTTTCTTATAATTGCATGAGTGATAATTTACCTAACACATGCAAATAAAGAGTCTAATATAAGATCGGATGCTAACAAAAAATATATATAATTAGTTTACATATATATTTAATTATTCGATGTTTGTGGGACAATTGGCACCACTACTTATTAGATAGATCCGTCGCTTGGATTAGAAATATTCCTTTCACCAACTACGCACCCTCTTGATGTATGTACAATTTATTATCTACAAAAATATGTATTAACTATTAGCATCCTTAGTGATGTAGTAATGTCTTATATTGCAATAGAGATTTTATTCTTTTCATATCATGAGTTAGAATCTCAATCTTACATGTGTATTAAATGAGTTACTACTCATGAAGTTATTAAAAAAATTATGTATTAATTACACAAAGTATATAATTTGGATTATGACAAAATATCATTTAATGTTCATGTATAGAAATAATTTTAATTACTCATAAATTCATATTGTAAATAAAATATTTCATTTATAAATTTTCATTTTTGACATCTTGTAAATTAATTTTTTTCAACCATATTTAATGGTTACAAACTAATTTTAAATTTAAAATGAGTTGCTTTTTTTTAAGAATTTTTTTTAAAAAACTTACGAATAAATTGTTTGGAAATTAATAATAACGGAATTCAATCTCTGAACTCCATAGTAAGAAATCTAAATTATATTGTTCATATAGCTAGCAATTGACCAATTAATTAGTCAATATTTTCAAGTGTTTGTTATATTTTCAATTCTCAAATTTCAAATAAAACTTTAAAGTACAAATCTCAATTTTTAAATGTTTATTAAGGTTTCATTTTATACAATAAATAAGTTAACATATAACTTATAAACTAGCCTTTAAAGGTATTTTGTATACTAACTTATTGAAAAAAAATAACCCTTAATTTGATAAGTTATCTTGAATAACCTGTAACTTATAAACTACTAATTTTTCATTTTTTTTCCAAATCTATGTTTATTATTTTTATTAATTTACAACCAATAGCTTTTATAACATAAATCTAAATATTAATTTTTTTATAAAATATAATCAATTTAACTTTAAAATAATTATATTCTAATTATAAATTATAAACACATAAAAATATGAATGTAAGAAATATGCAGTATCATAAAATATAATTATATAATTATAATTATAAGTAATTATAATTTTATTATAAATGATTAGGGGTGCTTAATGGATTTTCAGCCTATGAGATTGGGAGTTTTTCGTGGATCAAGCTTGTAAAAAATAAGCTCACAAAAAGTGGGCCTAAATAGGCTTAGCCCATTTATAAGGTAAAGCTTGCAGGCTTTTATGGACTTTTATGCGAACCAAACTAGCCAAAATATGTCAATTTAAAATGCAAGCCTTAACTGACTAAGCCTAAATAGGCTCAGCCTATGTGGGCTTTGGCCTAGTCTGATCTACCAAGCCCATTTACGATGCCTATAAATAACAAAATAAAAATATGTAAATATACATATATATATATATATATATATATATATATATATATATATATATATATATATATATAAATTCATAAAATATAATTAATTAAATATTAAATATTAAACTTTTATTTTTTAATATATTAATATAAATTAATATTTAGATAAATATAAATTATTTTAATTATATATATTTCTATTAATATATTTTTTATGTCATTTTATAATTTTAACTAATTTAATAACTAATTTTATGAAATACTTCTTAAACAATTAACTAATTTATCAATTATTAGATATCAGTTATAAGTTGTCAATTATTAACTAATTTATTAGCTATTAATAAATTTATTAGTTGCTTGTTAACTTATCAGTTACTTATATGAAACAGAACCTAAGTCTTCAGCAAGGGTGTAAACAAGTCAACATGCTTACAGATAACTTGAGATCTACTCGCAAAAAGTTCGATTCAAAATCAATTTTAAGTTAAGCTTGATTGAGTCAAGCTCAATTAATGCACTAGTTAAGTTTGATATTCATATTAATCAACTTGAATTGTTTAGAGGTCTAAACAAACCTAATAAAAATGTATTTTTACTTTTATACTATATATAAACTATATAATATATAAGAAAATAATTATATTATTAATTATTGAGATTGTATGAAGAAGTAAGATACTTTGATTAAAATAATTATCATTCCAGTATATATTACATTTTTTAAATATAATTATTAGCATTTTATTATAATTGTGCAAAATTTTTTTTTATAGATTTAGTGGTTACAAAAAAATTTATATAAGTAAATAAAGTGTGATAAAAAATTTAGTGTCTAATTTTTTTAACAAAAGATAAAATTTTATATAGTCAAATCTAAGTGAAATAACAAACTATTCAAATAAAATTGTAAAAACTCATTTAAATTGATTTTCATCAAAAGTTCAAATTCCCATGAGGAACCAAGGCCTACTATTATACTATTTAATAAGTTTATATAAACTTATTTAAATTAATATTCAAGTAAAACTTGAGTTTGAGTTCGAATTATTCAAACTTAATAATATTTGGGTTCAATTTAGATTTATTTATTTTTGGCAAATTCAAACTTAAGCCTTTAAATGTTCAATTCAACTTAATTTGTTTGCACTCCTAATCTTAAATTGTAAATTGCTCAGGTTACTTGATCTTATCTTATGTGAAACTAGTAAAGGGGCTGCACTGTACATAGAATAAACTAATGTAATAATCTACTAGAATTTTTAATTGTCTATAATTTTGCATAGCAAAATTTTTTAATGAAATAATTATTATCAACTTTGTCAAAAAAGAAAATTAATGTGCTACAATAAATATAACATTAAATTTTAAAATCATTTGCAAGAACAAAGAAAAATAAAAATTCTATTAAATTACATACCAATTAATTTATAATAATATCATCTAAATTTTAAAAGAAATAAATGTAAATGAACACATCACTTACTTTTTTTCATGGGTAAGAATGAGATAATGTTAGTGCCTTGTAATGTAAGATACATAATATTTGTCAAAATTCATCATGTGAAAATTATTATGTACTTGCTACTATAGCAAATTTCCAAACACCTCTTTGAACATCTCATTTATGTATTTGTTTGTTGACCATTATCATCACATAACAATATTTTTCCTTCTTTCTCTTTTTTATTACTTTAGATAATATAATATATAACTAATCATAATTAAATACTAGTCTCGGAAGATAAAGACCAACATAACAAAGTAATTGTCTTTGACACTTGTTTATTAGAAATTTTATAGATAAACTTGTATCTAATAAATTTAACAACATTCTAGATATATAGATAGCATCGCCTACTGTACTTCTAGAAATCACCTTACCTTTTAATAAATAATTATCCAATTCAAGGATTATATTAATCTTCCAATCTCATTGCATAAAGGAGGGTTGATAAGGAAAATAATTATTATCTAAATGATATAAAGGATCGAAAATTGATTGAATGTTTAGAGGATTTTTAATTGAATATCCAACATAATTTTTTTTTTCAATTTGTAGTCTTTAATTTCAATCTTTAATTAATCATTTATTAGTCATAATATTTAATCGATTATAATAGTAAATTAAATAAAAATATAATATCACAAATTAAATTAAATTTAATATATATATTTGTAAATTTATAGTTAATAAATATGAATTTTATATTTTAATAACAAAATTGATTGAATGAATGGAAATTAACCAATAAGCTAGACAATTTTTAAGTGTTTATAATAATTTACAAATCTTAATTTTCAAATAAAATTCAAGAGTATAATTAAATGTCAGTTATTAAAATTTTTCATTATTCGCACATAGATATTCTCTCACTTTTTAGTATGAGATTAATTCTATTTGAGATCAAGCAGTAAATGATAAATATCCTCCAACAATATATAACATTTCCAAAGATTGAATTTAGAACCCATTAAACCTAAAACATCTTAGAATTTGATTTGCTATTATTGAGTCAACAAATTGTTAATTCAGATTTTAAAGGTTTATTAAGTTTAGGGTTTATGGTTTATTAAGTTTCCAGTCGTAAATTGACCGGAACACTATCTGAAACTTACATATACAAATACAAATACAAATGTTATATATGCAGAGTACGGGGAGAACATGCCATCGAACTAGCACCTGTATAAAGCCTACCATTGAAAGTTGCTCAAACGGGGCCTTTATTCTCCAATAATTAAGCATAAAGAAAAGCCATGTAAACTAAAGATACATCTATAGAGAATGAAATATTCTTCCCACTTAATAGTTATAAAAGAAAATTTATAAAATCCTCAGCAGAAAAAAAATAAAACTTATAAAATCCTCAAACGCACCAAACACCATCCACGAAGCACGAATCAATTATTTCACATGTCATTAACATGAGCAAATGTATTTCCTTTTATAATAATAGAAGTGTCAAATTATTTAATATATAAAATTTTAAATTTAAACTCAAGATATTAAAAAAACTTCAAAATGATATTGAGTGTAATTACATAGCTAAAATTATTGGTTATTTTTCATTTTTTGTACAACTCGAAATTTTTTTATATGCTAAATGGTTGCTATATTACTAAAAATTCTCAACTTTGATTAAAAATGGGACGCCGCATTCAATTCAAATGATGTTATTTTCTCCCAAATTATCATGAATCCTTGTAATGTACCAGGATAATAATAATAATAATAATAATAATAATAATAATAATAATAATAATAATATTCTGCTTCACTTCCGAGAAAATAAGGGTAAATGTGTCACTTTATTTAATTTGAAGGCATAATAAAAAATTTTTTATTTCATTACTTATTTTTAAGGAAGTTATGTAATACAATTTCTGAACTCAGCTTTTAGTTTACACTGAAAAAAAACTTTAAAGGATTATGTATTAATTAAAATATTTTTTGTCATATTTTCCATTTTCAAAAAAATGCAAAATTTATGTAACAATTTTATAATTAATTTTAAATTTTATATAGTTTCATATTTTTAATATATATATCTTTTTTTTTTAATTTGCATAGCCGGTACTAACAACCACAAGGAAGACTTGGATATCTTTTCCACAAGTGCAACCTCGCTGCTTAATAAATTAACGACAGTCCGTATGAAAGCAAGCTCATTAGGAAATAAAATAGCGATATCTTTTGGAAAGCAACTTTACTATGGAAGAAAAAATAACTTCGTACTGAAAATTTATACGGGTATAATGATTCCATTATGACTCTTGTATACGGGATGAACCCACATATTATGAAGGTTGTCACAGAATATGAGGGTGTATTTTAAAATTTTTTTATTTTTATATTTTTAAAAATTATTTTTAGATTGAAGAAAAATTAAATGTTAGAAGGTGCTCAATATTACAAATAAAGAAATATTTCATATAATTATAAAATTGACACAAAAATAAGAGAATAAATAAAAAATATCTAAAAGTTTTTTTTATTTTTTTATTTTTAAGTCTCACATTTGAAAAAAAATTAAAATAAATTTTAAAAACAGATTTCCAAACAAGTTTCCTATTTTTAAAAACCAAAAGGCAAAAAAAAAATTTTAAATAGCAAACAAATTATTGAATTTTTGCTTTTATGTTGTTCGAATTCTAGGTCAATGCTGGAGGTGCTGCCGATGGTTATAGGAATAGCGGCAACGGATGAAAGGATAAATGGTGATAGTCACATGGAAAGTGGTGTAGTAATTAGTAATCTCGATAATCATACTCTCAATTTTTAATGTTAGTGGGACAAAATATAATCACTTAAACATGAAGAAAATATCTTATGTATTTTTTTAAATATTTTTAATGAAAATAACACATGCTCCAAGGTTAAGATATAAATTCGTGTCTCGATACAAGAAAGAATGAGTTATGAACCCTTAATTGATTTATGTGAGCTCTATATACATTTTAATCTAATGAGCGAGACTATTTTGAAATAAATTATCATTTTTCTACTAAAAATTGGTTGCGTCAATAGCAACAAATTAAAGTGTTCTAGGATCAATTGTTTGCTTCTCTCTGTTGGAGAGTTTTCTCATCGGGCTTGGCTGTTGCCACTGATTCATCTTCTCTTCCATCTTATTTCAATGGGGAAGCCACGGGTACCATCTTCCCCCCAAGAAGATTTGGCAGAACTGGAACTATAGCTTACTCCTTTGTTAAATTTTGCCGCTTCTAACTATCTACTAATCGGAAAGATAATATGCCATATAATCCTGAATAAGGTGGTAGTTAAAAATATGGTGAGAAAAAGTTGGGCATTAGAGGACATTCTCATTATTGCAGATGCTGATCCCAATGTTTTTATTTTCACCCTACCAACTCAAGAATGTACAAATGAGATTCTCCAGAATGCTCCATGGAATATTATGGGAAACTTGTTAAACCTCAAGCCATGGTCCCCAATGGCCAGTTTGGATAAAGTCTCATTTCACTTGGTCACATTTTGGGTTCAAGTACACAATCTACCCTTAGAATATTTCCAAGAGGAAAATGCTAGGTGTATTGATATAAAATTAAGACATATTCATGAAATGCAAATTTCCACAATCAATGGCTATGTGTCTTTGTACCTTTTTATGCATTCGTTTGGATTTAGATATCTCCAAACCTCTTCCACTGGGATTTTGGGTTCCTCGGCCTAATGATGTCAAATTGTGGGCTTCCTTTAAGTATGAAAAAATGCAGAATGTTTGTTATGGATGTGGTATAATAGGATATGACCAATGTGTTTGTAAGCAACCAAGACTTTACTCTTCAGAAACTGATCGTCGATGAAGGTATGGCCCATGGATGTGTACAGCACAAGCAAAATCCTTAACTAAAATATATCACTTGGCTACATCCCAAGAGAAACCTGATCAATATAACACGTCACCCACCAGTTCCTATCCTTCCCAAAATGTTGATACTAATAACAGATCTCAGGAGGTTCATAAATTAATTACAGAGGTCACAAACCTGCTAGGTTCTACCTGCATGTTATCCCCAGCTAATTTAGGCTCACTAGGTTCAGCAAATGAGTCCTTACCTTTGCCCGGTTCCAATCCAAAAGGGGATTTAGATGGAAGCTCTAACAAGACTGGATTTCCCCCTTACCTATGTTCACCTAAGGCAACTTTGGATGCTAACACCACACTAGTACTTGAATTAGAGCATTTAGACCCACCACTAAATTTCCCTATAGTAAGGTCTAAAGACAATGTCAAAGAGCACTCTGAATCAAGCTTCTTCCCCATAGTGCATTCAAATACAGAATAAACCATATCCATGACTAGGCAAAAATGTGTTAGTAATATAGCAGGAGATGCAGAACCTGCTTTAAGGCGACTAAGAAGAGAATCTCCATTACCACTATTGACTTCTGGTTCCACCATTGACATGGGAACATCTACCCCTTAGGTCACTCAATGATGGAAGGTTAGTGTTTCTAAAGGGAGGGATCAAGCTCGTGCTCACCTAAAGGTAACTCAATCACTAACTGCAGTTGAGGAAGCAGGCCTTATCATGCCTCCACCCTCGCCATGAAATGCTTAGCATGGAACTATTAAGGTCTAAACAACACCTCGACAATTCGGGCTCTTAGAGCCCTCATACATAAATAATCTCTTGATTGTATTTATCTATGCGAAACCAAAGCTAGTGAATCATGGATTTTGGAGATTGGTCCTCAAATAGGATTTCCATAGTTTTATTGTCATCAACCTACAATTATGCGGGGTGGTATAGCTTTCTTCTAGTAGCAAGACCAGCATGTGCAAATATTGGAATCTAATGATCGTCTTATCCATATTTCTTTCTCTAATGATGGAAGTTCAAATCAATGGTTTCTCACATGTGTCTATGGTTTTACTTATTTTGCTGAATATTATGAATTATGGAATCATCTTTATGAACTGCATGAATCAATTATAGAACCTTAGGCTATAATAGGTGACTTTAATGCCTTGCTCTATTCGACATATAAAGAGGGTGGTCGACAGGTTGGACACCTTAATGATTTGGCTTTTGCTGAATTCATCAATTATATTAGAGAAGTTGAAGTAAATTTCATTGGACACCCTTATACATGGGATAATGGTAGAGTAGGTAATTTTATGATAAGGGAGAGGCTTGATCGGGTTATATGCACAGTAGAATGGCAACTAATATTTCCAAGAGCAATGGTGAAACATTTGATAAACAGCACTTTTGATCACTCCCCTATCCTCTTGGATACTACCTATGATCATGATACCCTTCCTAGACCATTCCGATTTCTCTCTACCTGGTTAAGGGATCCATCATGTATGAAGATAATTGATAGTGCTTAGGATACCCAAACTAGTGGTTCTTCAACCTTTCAACTAATGCGCAAAATTAGTCAGGTAAGGACACAGTGGAAGAAAGAGGTCTTTGGCTTCTACCATACTTGGCTAAAGCAATTATATCAATCCCTTTATGAATTGATGTTACAGCCTCCATCCTCGGACAATAGATTATCTGAACATCAAATTAGACCATAAATTAATGAACAACTAGCTTGAGAAGAAGATATTTGAAGACAAAAGTCCAAAATAGTATGGCTTCAGCAAGGTGACACTAATTCGCACTTTTATCATCTTGCAACAATCATTAAAATAAGAAGAAACTACATAGGTAAAATTTATCTTCATTCGGGACAATGGCTAACAGAAAGACCTCAAATTGCTAAATACTTTGTTGATGGTTTCTCCAAACTATTCACATCATCTAATAGCCTGATTTCAAATGAATTGGATCACTTATTTCCAGCGATGATCATAATAGCAGAGAATGAACTCCTCATTGCAATCCCTTCACCAAATGAAATCAAGGCAACTCTCTGGTCTATGCCAAACCTCAAGGCTCCTAGTCTGATAGCATGGCCATATTATTTTTTAAGAAAAGTTAGTCCATTATAGGTGAACAAGTAGTAGAGGTAGTACAACACTTTTTTCGTTCAGGGCATATGCTTAGAGAGCTTAATTCCACATACATTGTACTTATCCCAAAGATACCTGTTCCTTAACATTTTGGAGATTTTCAGCCTATTAGTTTATGCAATACTATTTACAAGCTAATCTCCAAGATTCTGGCTAATAGAATGAGACCTTTAATGTATAAAATAATAGCTCCTACTCAATCAACCTTTGTATCAGGGAGATAGATTACTGAAAATGGCCTTTTAGCTTAGGACATAGTCCACACTTTTCATAAAAAAAAGGAAAATGGAGGATTCATAGGACTTAAATTAGATATGCAAAAAGCATATGATAGGGTTGAATGGCATTTTCTTCTAAGGATTTTGACTCTATTAGGTTTTAGCCCTATATTCATACAATGGATATCATAATACATATCAATAATATCCTTTGTTGTGCTGCTTAATGGGAGTCTTACAACTTCATTTACTCCTTCTCGAGGTCTTAGAGAAGGTGATCCACTATTACCTTACTTATTTATCTTATGCTTTGAAGTATTGTCTTGAATGCTATTTCAAGCGAAACATCACCGTAAATTACATGGTGTTAAACTTTCTTGTTCAAGTCCAGCCATAACCCATCTCATGTTCGCTAATTATACTACTATTTTCACTAAAGCAAACGAGTTGGAAGCTAGAACTTTGATGGAGATTTTTCAAAAATACTAACTCCGGTCAGGTTAGCTAATTAACACGGATAAGTTTGGTGTCTTCTTCTCCTATAATTTATGTTCCTCCACCAAAAGTCAATTACTTGGCCTCTTAGGGATGAAAATTGTGCCTCTGGATAGTATATACTTAGGCATCCCTCTCTTTCTATCAAGGTCAAAATTAAATGATTATAAATTCTTAATTGATAAAGTTCATAGTCATTTAGTGGGGTGGAAGAAAAATTATTTACCTTGGGCAGGAAGGGCCATCATGATTCAATCTGTTTTGAACTAGATTCCTATCTACACAATTTCCACTCTTAAAGTCCCAGAAAGTATATGTCACAAGCTTGATTCTGTATGTTATAGATTTTGGTGGGGAGTGCATGATGATAGAAGACATTTCTTTAGTCCCAAAGCTTGGATACAACTTTGCCAACCAAAGACTTATAGTGATCTAGGATTTAAGATGTTTAGTGGTATCAATTCAGCTCTTCTGGCTAAACTGACCTAGAAAATTGTCATAGATAACGATAAGTATTGGGTTAAATGTTTCAGATAGAAATATATAGGCCCCATTAATCTCTTAACTAATACACTCCTTTTTATTGGTTTATAGGTTTGGCATGGTATACTTACTAGTGTTAAATTCATTAAAAAGGGAGCATGCTTTTTGGCAGGCACAGGTGATTCAATACGTGCTGTGAGAGATGGTTAGGTAGTGAAATGTGAAAAGTTTATCCCACAACTTCAGGAAGGAGTGCAAGTTGATGAACATATGTTAGTTAGTGAACTCATGGAACTAGGTGGCATGCAATGAAATGTGGCCACTATCAGATGGTTATTTACACCCATGGATGCCAACTGCATCATAAATTCCCTTATATTCTGTCACCACGATGGCATACTCATTTGGACGCCTTCAACATCTGGTCAGTCCTCCTCCATATCAATATATAAGATCATCATTGCTCCTCGACTACTTCCCAATCCTTCCAAGATGAGGTAATGTTTATGGGAACTAAAAATTCCTCATAGACTCAAAACTGTGCTATGGAGGTATATTAGTGGAGTATTACCCATTCGAGCAAGAATTGGTAACTTAACCAATGCAGGAAACATTTTATGTCCCATTTGTTAATTGGTTACAAAGAATGAACTTCATATATCAGAGAGATGTGAGCTCACCCGTGCATTTTGGTTCAGATTCATGGATATTAATATCATTACTCTAGGATCCACATATGTACTAGATTACATGGAGGCACTAATTATAGGCAATGGTAGACTTTATCCTTTAGGTGATGATGATTGTCGTCGACGCATCTGTGCATTTGCTGCTATAATGTTAAAATGTCACTGGGAAGCTCGCAACAAACTCCTGTTTCATGATACTACTGTTGATGTTGAGAAACTATGCATGAAAATTTCAAATGAGCTTCAGGAAAAGGAGGCACGATTCCAATGAGGAGAGAGGACAGAAGCTAGTCCACAACGGTTGACTTCAATATCATCTACATCAGCGGATTGTTAGACACCACCCCCTTGCCTTACTATTAAGCTAAATGTTGATGCTTCCTAGAGTGCAGGTAATGCGGTGGTAGCTGTCATAGCTCAAAATTGTGAAAGAGATGGCTTAGGTCTCTAGTATGATATTAGCTCATGCCCATCTGCTTTGGTTGTAGAACTTTTAGCCATCCATAAAGCTTTGTTGGTTTCATATAATTTTAGCAATCAAAGCATTCTAACTGAGAATTATTGCAAGCAGGCAATGGATGCTCTTCTTCATAATGCTCCATGTTCCTGGCATGTAAACTCCGTTCTTGAATCTGTGATAGAGTTGTATAACTCTATATCTAATGTTTCTATATGCTGGTGTTCTCATAATTGTAATATGGCTACTCATGAAATTGCTAAATGGGTTAAATTAGTTATAGGGAGTGGAATTGGTCACCTTTCAGATCTCCCTTCTCCTATTGATGTAGTAGTGGCTCATGACAAAGCCTCTATTCTTACTTAATGCATATTTGATTTTCAACAACACAAAATAAATAAATAAATAAATAAAATCTTCTAAATTCAATAAAGATATTAAATTCAATTCTTGAATATATTTTCATCAAAAAGATTCATCACTTATTGCTTTTGCTTTGAATAAAATTAATCTCAAATTTGATTAAAAAAGTGTGAAAATATTCCAGGCAACACTAACGTAAAAAGAATTATCAATTTTTTAATAATACTATATGTCCCAAAGCAAATAATTACCGAAATTTTGTTTTTCGAAGAGTCTCATTCGTTTGATTAAAATCCCCATAAAGAAGAAAATCTACCCTATCGTGTCGGTCCGTATTATGTAAAGTATGAGTCACAAGGTATGTAAAAAGACTAACAGGCGGAGTAAATAGTAATTTAGTTTGGTCTATTTTCTTTACTGCCTTTTAGACGGATAATACTAAAAAGAATAAGACTGAGAACTTTCGCATAAAAAGTGAATTGAATTAATTTTATTTCTGTTGCCTTTATTGGCTAAAGAACATTCTTTTTCGCTTTTTCTTATTCTCCCGGATGACTGATTACCCCGCCTGATTACAATTTTTATCATTTAAATTGATTGTTTCTAATTAAATAAAATATTTTTACTTTTAATATATAAATAAGATTACAGTAAGTTTGAAATATTAATTTTTCTTAAATTCAAGTTAAAAAATATAATTATCATAACTCAAATTGATGACTATTGAAAAGAAAATTATTGGAATTTATCTTATTCAATCTCATGTAAAGAAAAATGCGAAAAAATATTATGACCACCTTAAATGTTAATGAAATTAAATATATTTTCTTTAATTTCAAATTCCACTCAAATTGTTTTTGAAGTATAAAAAATATTACATTTAAATTTAATTTTAAACTTTTCACCAAGAGATGGTAAAAAAAAAAGTCTATAAAATTCTTTACAAATATGAAATATTTTAAATATTTTGTGATTGAGGCATATTTTAATCAATATTAAACAATAAAAATATAATTAATAAAAACATCAAATTTTGATGTAAGAATAATAATATTTTAGCCATTTAAATTTAATCAAAGCATATGTTTGATAAAAATTTAAATTATCTTATATTATTTAATTTGATTATATAAGTTTATAACTATATTTTTATTATTTTATTAAAAAAGTTCCAATTTAAATTTAAATATTTCATATTTTTATACTTTTAAAAAAGTTCAGATAGATTTTAAAATTCGAGAAGATGTGAACATAAATTTATTAAAACTAGGGTGAGGGTAGACCTTTTTCTCCAATAAAAAAAAAGGAAAAATTTAATTTGACTGCCAGCACTATATTCATCTCATAATGACTAACAATTTGGAACATCGTTAAAGTTTTATATGTCTATCAAATTAACCAAAAAGAAAAGTTTTATATGCCTCTCAAAATTTTTAGTTTCCAATTTTACTAAAATTACCAAAATAAATTGGATATGATCCAATTAATATATTAGACTAGAAGACTCAAAACATAATATTATATTTAAAAAATTAAATACAATTAATTAATATATTGAAAATATTAAAATTATAATTTGATTTAAACCTATAACGACTTATTATAGACTTTGCCCTCCCATTGTTGCCTTTTACTTAAGATGAGTAGGTTTAGCGAATTATGAAAGTTTACATGGACCGAATAATATCCCAAAAACCTTGGATCCTTGTTGCTGTTGGCCCTTCGTTGCCAGGGAAAAAACATAAAATATAGAGTACGTGAATAACAGGACCACCCAAAGCTAAATTATATATTCTACAGCAGTTTACATTTTGACAGAGTATCAAAAGTTTCATCCCAACTTTAGAAACAGTATCCAAAGCTTCGTCCCAACTTTAAACAGTGTGTTAAGCATTTATAATTTGATATAACTCGTGTTAAGCATTACCACTATTACCTACCAGTGACTATTGTTAATTATTATACATCACCAATAATTACACAATTTTGAATGAAAATATTTTTATAATCAAATAATATTTTAAAAAATATTCAAAATGATTAAAATTTTATACTATAATATTCTTAAGAATATCTCTAGTTGAATCAAATATGAAAATGTTATATTTTTAAAAATATTGAAAATTTTACAAATATTTAATTCTGCTAATCTAACTAGAGGAGTGGTTGTCATGTTAATTGGTTTGAATGTTAGTGCCTTGTTAATTCCAAAGAACACATCAGATACTGAGATAGTGGTCCTTTTATTATATTTCCAGGTTACGTCAGGTGTTACTTTTATTTTCTCGTTAATTCCAAAAAACAAGACAGACAGCTATGAAGCATTAAATCAAAATAAGTATGCATATCTCATAATGAGTTGGTGTTACTTTTATTTTCTTGAGTATACAACAATTTTAGTATATTTCCAGATTACGTAAGCTGGCGTTCATTTAGTGACGTAATGAGCAATAATGATGAACCGTGACGAAGGAAGCTTTTGATGAATTAATGTTAAATTTAGGAGAATGTTAGGTAATATGGAAATGGAAATCATATATTCACTGACTTCTTTTAAAGATTGAGGGCAGCACGTGAATCATCCATGAGACTAAAATAAAATCATTTTATATATATCTTGAACATTAGGTCTTATCATTGTTCTGGTCTTCAGTTTATTAATGGTTTCGTAACGTGGCATCAACAATAATCTCTTATGCTAATTAGAATTTCGGAAAGTGGTCAGAACTCTGGATAATTTGCCCGGGGTTTACAGAAGGTCCGTGGTTTTAAAGAAAAATATTTTCTTAGGAATTATTTCTTAATTTTCCTATGATTGAAGGTTATAGAGAAGTTTATGAGAAAAAAAAATTGATTAATGGAAAACGAAAATTTATTTGAAGAAAAAAAATTCTCTTAGAATTAAATGAACTGGCAAAGCCAGGAATTCTAATGTGAAGGCACTGACTGTAATCAAACAAAATTTTATTTCTATTAAATTAAAAATTTATAATTATTTAAAGATTATAATATTTTTAAAATTTTGATTTAAAATGTTATCATTTTTTTACAAAATTAAATATAAAAATTATGAAACATTAAATAAAATTGTAGAATTTTTTTATAAACATCGTAACACATAAATTATTCAAATTCTTATAGGAAATGTTACAAGAAAAATTATTAAATTTACACTACTGTAGTTAATTTAATAAAGTTTATATCTAT
The DNA here is from genome assembly GCA_020226215.1 of Sindora glabra. Lineage (NCBI taxonomy): Eukaryota > Viridiplantae > Streptophyta > Magnoliopsida > Fabales > Fabaceae > Sindora > Sindora glabra. Next base: position 39,214,782 of record CM035227.1, on the reverse strand, counting down.
ATATACTTTTTTACACGTGTATAAAGATTTGATTGTGAAAATTTTGGAAGATAAATGAAAACAGATAATAAATAGTAATTCTAGAGTAATTATACCCCATGTGTAATAAAATTAATAATAAAATTAAAAATACGAAGACAGATAGCAAGTGAGTTATTATATATGTAATGTAAGTAAGAATATACAAATTTTAGTACTTATAATATTTCTTAAAATATAGAATTAGTTTTAGACAGAAGTTAGAGAAATATTTTGTAAATCATGGAAACATTTTTTTAGGAGTAATTAAATCATTAGATGCACAAATATAAAGGTTAGGAATTAAATCTTGAATGTAGAAAAAAGTATAAAGCCTTTAACAATATCGAGCATTATTTGAACCGAAGGCTCTCAACATTTAAACTTTTTATTTCAACTAAACATATATTTCTATAAAGTATTTTTATGATACAATACAATAAGAAAAAATTCATTTTCAATGAGAGAAAGTAAAAAATTTAAGGTATAAATTATTTACGAAAAATAATAGAGTTTTTAAAATTTTATTTTTATTACAAAAATACAAATTTATTTATTAGAACTGTATATATTTTAAAATTTTAGGAGGATTAAAGTGTAGAATAATATATATAATTTTAGTATAGTAGGGGCCACCCTTGGTCCCTCCTTAACTCGATTAAAAGAAATTAGTTTTCTAAATTATTTTACGTGATACATTAATTCCACTCTTCCTTTCCACCTTTTTTTCTTTTTCCTTCCTATCTTTCGTTCTCTACATAGTTTTACTCCTTTTTCTTTTCTCTCTATTATTTTCTCTACTATCTTTCTCTTTCTTCTCTGCCTCTTCTGTTTTTCTCCCAATTATTTCCTTTTCCCCTCTCTACTTATTTTCTCTCTCTTCTTTCTCCTCCTTAATTTGTTAACTTTTTATACATCCCCTCCCCTCTCACTCTCTCACTTTTTCTCATATTTCTCCTTCCATTCTTAGGAATACGTTAAAAGTTATGGTCAGAAAGTTTTTGGAGAATTACCAAAGCTAACAAATGTGGTTATCAAATTTTAGAAAAAAATTCCATTGAATACAAATTAATTTTATGAAGAAATAACAAAGATAAAAATAAAAAATTTAAATATTTTTTTTGAATGCAGAATATTCTTAAATAATTTTTATTTTATTATTAAATATTTTTTCTCCTCCTATATTGATAATATATTAATAATAGAATAATTATTGTATGACTTAACCTTAAGGATAAAATTTGTTTGTATAACTTTATTTTTCAATGAAAGCAAATAACATTTTTTGTGCACCAAAAAAAGAAAAAAAATATTTTCTGTTATCTTAGCGCATAACAAAAAATTAATTCATTTTCTAGAAACTCATTTTCTTAGCAAAATATTTTTCAAAAATTTTATTTTCCCCAATACAAATGGATCCTAGATATTGAAACTTTCTTTTGTTAGACGTGGTGTAAGTTTGTTTATCTTCCTATTAGTTAGGCATGATAATTCATGTTCATATATTAGGTTTAGGTCAAGTTAAAGGTTAATAATAATTCAAATAAATTTAATCTAATTCTAATTTGAATAATAATTGTGTTATGTTAAGTTGACCCATTTATTAAACATGTTGAAATGATTTAACCTATCTAAGTCATTTAATAATTTTTAATTAGCATTACAAATAAATTTATGAAATTTAATTATTTATTATTTTTCAATAAAAATATTTTTAATCATTGATCAAATACTTTATTGGGTTGTTATATATCATTTTATTAAAATATGAATTCAATAATTTTATTATATATAATTATTTATAATTTACTTATTAATTATCTCTCATATTTTTCAAATTTTAATATAAATTTTAAAAGGATTAACATATCAACTTATTTAATTTTAAGCGAATCCTACCAAACTCATTTTTTTTAGTTAAACATATTGACCTATTTACCATCTAAATTCATATAAACTGAACTTGAATCATGTAAAACACTTCATACTCATGTTGAATTATCATATTGCACTAAAATTTGTCACATTTACTACTACCTTCACTATTGTTTCTATTTTATATTGCATTTATATTTTTATATCCTTTTCAAGAAAAATTTCATGATAAATCTCACTACCATTATTACAAAATTGCAATTTTACATCAATCCTAATTTAAACTAACTTTTATGTAAATGCAATAATATTTTTGAAATTATTAGAATAAATAAGATGATAATTTTAAAACAAATTGACATCTATTATCAATCGGTAACTTTTCTAAAAGTTTAAATGAAAACTTAAGATAAGAATTAAGTGAGGAAATTATAATCTAAAAGGCACTTAGAAGGTTATGCCAAAAGGAAAAAACATTCCATATCACTTTTTGTTATTAACAAATATGTAAAGGCATTTATAAAGTTTCCATGAGCAATGCAATTAACACTTAATTATAATGAAACAAACCTCAAATGTTAGTTTTGATTTCATAATCGATATCTACAGTTTAGTTTATTAACTATATATTTTACATTCACTTTCCATTTGAAAAACATTTCGATGATATCTTAATCTCCATTATCTAACTCTAATGTGTGTTTGAGTAAGAGAAAAATAGCTTTCCAACCATTTCATTTAATATCTTTAGAGACATTATAAATTCTAATTGATACCATCTAAACGTGTCAAATAAGATGGTGAGGAGCTATTTTCCTCATCCTTAAACACAAGTTAAAGTTGGTAATTGAGGCAAATGTATTGTCTAGATTCATAATTCACCAATATTGAAATTTGATGGCTAGTTGCTAGAATTGGCATAGAGTTTGGCAATAAGAATGAAAGACCAAAGTCCTTTTTTCTTCTTATGTAATATTATTATAAATTTACATTTAATGATGTAATAACATATAAAATAAATAAAATTATATAATAAATTTTCTTATATCAATATCTTCTTTCTCATATTTTTATATAGTCATGTTCAATATATTAATGTTTATATCATTGTAAAAAAATGTAAACTTACTACAAATTTATGACATTTAATAAAATTGAAGAAACATTTTTATTAATTTTGAAACTAACCTTCTTTTTTCTTCAAACTTATAAAATTTAATGTCTTTTAAAACAAAGTAAATTGTTTATCTTGTTTGTGCAAATTTTTTATTTTCCTACACTTGATCTATCTTTTGAGTAGACTGTAAAATGATCAATTTGTTTTTCAATAGTTGAAGTAATTTTCTAAAACTCAATATAATATAAGTTCAATAAAAATATATAGGAGAAATGATGTTGATTATTTCTTAAAATTGGTGTTGCTTGTGAAAATTAGATTCCTATACCATGGAAATTTTTATCATAAGCAACATCTAAATCCAACAAAATGGCCAACTAACGTGTAATACAATTAATAATTATAGTATGTGATAATTATACAAAATAATGAAAATTTTTCTTATTGATAAGAATTATACTTGACAATTATGAATGATCATATTCATTTTCTAATTTACATCTATTTTTATTTTGATTCATCTATATTTATCATATTAGTTTAAGAAAAAATGTGGATTATGTCATTATTGATTTTATTAAATAAAAGTCGTATTGGATCAACTCTTGGATGATTATTTATTAATTTATATTTTTATGAAATAATAAATATTATTTTGAAATATATTTATAACTTAATATAAATTAAAGTATTTTAATATTATTTATCTTAAATAAATATCACAATATTCTTACATATATAATGAGATAATATTAATTTTCATATAATAATAAGTTAATTATAAAATATATTATGTAAATAGATCTAATGTGATATTCAAAAAAGATCTATGACCCATTGGATATTTACAAGAGATAAATTCATATGTTACATAAACTAATATTATAATGGGCTTAATATAATATCCAAAAAAGATTCAAGACCCATTGAATATTTAATGGATAGATCCAAACTCAAAATCAAACTATTAAAGAATGAATCTAATTTGGGTAAGACTTACTAGGTAAATATCCATCAATGTAGGTAAGACTCATTGGATATGAATATTTTTGTCATTTCTATTTTTAAATAATATTATTTTTGTAATGAGTTGTTCCTTATGAATGTTATACAAATTGTATATGAGAAAAATTTATATATATAATTCATCCATATTTTTACTTTTTTATATGTCTTTTAGGTTAATTTTTAGGATGTGAAATATTATAATTCATACTCAAATATATATTTCAATGTAACAATATATGTATATATTATTTACTTGAAGTTATGAAAATTTTCAATCATTCCTTTTGAGTATAATTTTGTTTTAATGATTTCCATTATTGAGGAAAATATATTTTTGGCATTTAAAAGTATTAAAAGTGCAATTTTTTAATGTTGAAAGCTAAGAAAAGCCATAATTATTTTTCTAGAAATTACACTCCATTAAATCAAAATTGGACTCAAGTATTTTTGAAAACTTTTTGCATTAAATGCATTAAAACACATTAAATAACATTATGTGTGAAAATTGTATTGAAAAATGCATAAAATTGAGTTTTTAGCAAGTGGGTTGCGTTGGGTCTTGAATTGGGTCAAGCAAGGCAAGGTAAAGGAGATGATGAATAACCCACACTTGACGACACTCATTTGTGATGCTGGCACGATGATGAAAGCTCCTCCAAGCTGAATTTTTTTGCCATTTTTAGAATTAAAATATTTTTATTAATTTTTTATTTAATTTAATGGCCAACTTATCTTATTTTGGGTTGAAATTTTTATTATAATATTTTTCCATATTGAGCTTCCACATATATTTTTTGTGAAATTTTTGGGCATTTTTTGCTCTATCAATTATTTTTCTATGCATATGTATATATAGGAAATTAATTTTAAGAAATTATTTGGGTTTATATTATATCATAAAATTTGGTATAATTATGGTTCCAATTGCATAGAATTTTATTTATTTTAATAAAATAATAGTTAGACTATGGATAGTATCATATTAATAATATTTTAATACTCTATCAGTATAATATTATTAATGTAATTTGTTGGTGACAATATAAGTATAAGAATAAATATTGTGCTTTTAAATTTTTTATTACCTTGTCAATGTTAAAATTTTAGAAATATAATATTTAGTTCTTATATTATATTATAAGATCTTTAATGTCCCATTGATATTAGGCCTTATAGTGTAATACTAAGTTTAATTGCATAGTTTATTAAAGAAAATTTCTAACATGATTAAGGTTAAATATGCACTAATATTTAAAATTTTTTTTCTTAGCTCCTTTACCTATATAATTAAATACTATTAAGATGCTTAATGGAACAAATCATGAGGACTGGGCTAAATCATTAAAGTTTTATCTTACAATTTCTAACCTTGATCTAGTGATTAAGGAAATAGAACCTCAGATCAATGTTGAATCTACAACAAATCAAATAAATCATCATGAAAAGTGGAACCACTCTAATAAAGTATGTTTAATGCTAATTAAGTACATGATGGATAAGACAATAAGGAAGAGCATTCTGAAAAGAACAAATACAAAAGAGTTCGTAGATTCTATAATAAAAAGGTACAAAAAGTTCAATAAGGTTAAGAAGAGACATTATTTTTCATTATTTGAGAAATTAGGGTATGATGGTCTCAACGAGGAGAGAAAGCACATTTTGAGATTGATTAACTATTATAGCAAGTTGAAAACCATGCAACTTGATTTAGGAAAAAGTTATCTAACTCAGTGCATACTGAAGTCTCTTCTGTCTTAATTTGACATTCTAAAAATACCTTATAATACTTAAAATTAAAAATAAACCATCAATAAGCTCATTTCAATTGTTACACAAACCAAGGAAAACATGAAGAAGGGTAAGGCTCAAGCAATTAATTATATCTCACATGGAACAATTTCAAATCATAGTGGAAGATCTAATAAAAAAGATAACAAGGGTCGCCATAAACATGGAAGGAAGAATAGTGAGAAAGGTGAATCTAGTGGATAATAATATTATAAACCCAATAAGGCTTAATTCAAGGGTAATCGCAGGTTCTGTAAGAAGTATGGGCATAAAAAAGCAGATTGTTTTAAATGTAAGAAATGAGTTAAGAAGAAAAAAAAGGTACGGATCTAGCTCTGGTCTATTTTGAGTCAAATTTTGTTGTTGTATCATTAAACTCTTAGTAGTTAGATATTGATGCGACAATTCATGTGAATAATTATTTTCAGGTGCTAATAAATTTAAGGAAGCCAAGTAAAGGAAAGTTAGTTGTGAAAGTAAAAAATAGAGATAAAGTTGAAATGAAGCACATAGGATCAGTGAAGTTGAAGTTAAAGACTACATGAGCTTTTTCTAAATAATGTAGCTTTACGTACCTTCCATGAGAAGTAATTTAATTTCTATCATTGTTTTGTATTTTGTTAGATACTCTTGTTATTTTGGAAATGAAAAAATTGAATTATTTTATAAATCATCTATTATGGGTACTAGTTCTATGTGTAATGGTTTATATAGAGTTAATTTAGATCTTAATTTTGTGAACTAAATAAACTCTATTGTTAGCAAGAAGAAATGTTAAATTGATAAAAGATCTTCAATGTTGTGGCATAGATATTTATGACACATTTTTTAAGAAAGAATTTTTAGACTTGTAAAGGGAGAAGTACTTCATGATTTAAACTTCTTGGATTTTAGAACCTATGTGACTATATTAAAGGAAAACTTATAATTAGAGCTATAAAGTATGAAAGCAATAGAAAAAAGAATGTTTTAGAACTAATGCATACTGACATTAGTGAGCCTATAACACTTGCTACTATAGGAAGTTACAAATACTTCATCACATTCATCAATGATTACTATAGATTTAGTTGTGTAAAGCTACTTGATGAGAAATTAGAATTATCAGAAGCATTTAAGTTATTCAAGGTGGTGGTTGAATTGAAACTGGGAAAGTAGATAAGGTGTGTTAATTTTGATAGAGGTAGTGAGCATTATGGTAGCTATGATAAAACAAGAAGAAATCGTAGTCTTTTTGTGATATGCCTATAAGACTACAAAATTCAAGCAAGTTACACTATGCTTGGAACATCAGAATAAAATGAAATTACAAAAAAGAGAAATAAGACTCTTTTAATTTGGATATAGTGAGACGTATGCTAGCCTACACTTTGCTACTAGAATTTTTACACGGTTGCATTTGAGACTAGCAACATCCATTCTAAATTAGGTTCTTACTAAGTCACCCCTTGAAAACTTTTATGAATTATTGTATTGTAAGAAGCATAGCTTAAGGCATTTTCCATACATAAGGAAACTTAATTCAGAGACTATTAATGGATAATATAGTGGCTCAAAAGGAAAAGGATTTTATTGTCCAATTTATATGACCAAAGTAATTGAACCTGATCAAGCTATCTTTTTTAAGAATGAGTTAGATAATGGAAGCCAAATACCACACATCATGGATTTCACTAAAGACAGAATAATTGTTGCACAAGAACTAACATTAGGAGAGTCATCTTCTATTATTCTACTAGCTGATCTAGTAGGGCCAATGACAAAATATGTCGAACTAGATGAAATAAATGAAGAAATTCCATTAAGGACATCTTATAGAGTTCACAGATTGACAATTCCCAATGATCATCTTATATATCTATAAGAGACATCAATCATGATAGTAATCCTATAACTTTTCTTCAAACTATATCAATTCAAATTATTCTGAATGATTGAATGCTATAAAGGAAAAACTACTTTCAATGCATAAGAATCAAGTATAGGATCTAGTAGAACTCTTGATAGGTTGTAAGTTGGTCAGATGCAAATGGCCCTTTAATACCAAGAAGGATGATCGAGGTGAAGTTGACAAGTACAAGACCAAACTAGTAGCTAAAGGCTACACCAAGAAGGAAGATATAGATTATAAGGAAAATTTTTTCAACAATTTCAACCAAAGACTCATTCCAAGTTATAATAGCTTTAATGGCTCATTTTGATTTAAAGCTACATCAAATGGATGTAAATATAACCTTCCTAAATAGTGATTTATTATAGACTATTTATATGAACTAGCTAGATGGTTTCCAAGAGAAGGGAAAAAGGCACCTTGTGTGTTATCTTAAAAAGTTCATATATAACTTAAAACAAGTCTCTAAATAGTGGTACATCAAGTTTGATAAACTGATAATTTCTTTTGGGTTCAAGGAAAATGCAGTAGATCAGTGTATTTATATGCTTATGAGTTCAGGTAGTTTTGTTATTCTAGTACTATACGTAGATGACACTTTCCTTGCAAGCAATGATGTGAACTTACTGACTGAGACAAAACAAATGTCATCTAAACATTTTGATATGAAGAATCTTGGAAATGACTTTTACATTTCAGGGATAGAAATTCATCATGACATATCCTGAGGCTTGCTTGGTTTTTCTTAGTGGACATATATTAAGAAAGTACTAAAAAGATTCAAAATGTTAGCATGCTCTCAAGTTTCCACACCTATTCCAAAAAGGAAAATTTTCCTCTAAGTCCCAATATCCTTAAAATGATGTTGAAATAAAAAGAATGAAAAGTGTCCTATATGCATCAATTATTAGTAATGTGATGTATGTTTAAGTATGCACATGTCTTAATACAGCTTATGCTATTGATGTACTAGGTAGATACTTAAGTAATCCTAATTAGAGACACTAGGTTACTACAAAGAGAGTTATGAGGTACCTACAAGGTACAAAAAATTACATGTTAACCTACAAGAGATTAGGAGAGCTCAAAGTTATAGGCTACTTGGATTCAGATTTTACTAGTTGTTTGAATGGTCACAAATCAACATTTGGATATATTTTCATGATGGTAAGAGGAGCTATATCATAGAAAAGTGTTAAACAATCCTTAATAGCAACCTCTGCCATGAAAATAGAATATGTTACATGTTATGAATCTATTTGTAGTATTATATGGTTAAGGAATTTTATGACTAGTTTTGAGATTATTGAAAGCATTTTTAGATCCTTGACCATTTATTATGATAATATTGCTACCACAAACTTCTCTTATAATAATAAAAGTTCTATCCATACAAAGCATTTTAATATAAAGTATTAGTTTGTGCAAAAGAAAGTACACAAGCATATCACATATATTAAACATATTTTTATGAATCATATGCTTGTGAATCCTCTAAATAAAGGCTTAGTTGTAGGAATATATTATGATCATGTAATCAATATGAAATTAGTTTGGACTTTTGATATTTTGGGTTAATAAGAGTACTATAATATAAACTATTTTCTTAAGATGTATATATAAATGAAATATTCATATTTTGCCATATATTGTGCACATTTTTCATTATAGCATATTTATAGAGATGTTTAGACCCTGTCTCAATACTATATTAAGAATTATAATTCTTATTTAGTATCTTGGGTGGAGTTTCAACTTAATGTGTAAAGATTTATATATATTGTCACAATTTGTTGTGTAAATCTTATTAAGTACAATCTTATTTGTATATTCTTATAGGATATTACATATGGTCAACAAGATGTAAGTGTATAGTATATATATTTTATTGATATCCCTATTGGATACTATGTTTTATGTTACTAGATATTTATGATCTCAATTTAGACTAATAAGTGTAAAGATATTATAGTTTTCTTTTTACATCTTATTAAAGTGGTTGCTATTATTGAAATATATGGTTTAATTGAAAGATTATTAGACTTTCTATTGTGAGCCTATTAATTCAATAATAAAATCAAAAGTAAAAGGTTTGACCTAAAACTAAAATAATTGCATAGTTTGAGTCTAATAATAATCTAACCCAACAATGTAGTGATAGGTAGTTCTCAACGATAGGTTGACCCGCTAATATTATAGTACAAATAAGGATCACTACTCCTAAATCCTACAATTGATTTTAAATACTCTAGATCAATGTTAAAAACTCTCTCTAAATCAAATATTCATTTATGGTTGATAAGAGTAGCAAATCCTTATTAGAGTTTGTGATCAAAATCAATTATGAGTAACTCATAACTTACAACAAATTTGAATTTTGCATTCATCGTTAAAATGGATTCATTAGTAGTTACTATTTATTTTTATCTATATATAATATTATCTTTTCATATGATTCAATTAAGATTATTATTTTATAAAACTTTGATTTTAACAAAAACATCATACATCCTGTGACGACACTCTGATTAAACAATTTACTTAGGTTATACTTTTTTTCTATGTCTACGTTATATATATATATGTATATGTATATGTATATATATATATATATATATATATATATATATATATATATATATATATATATATATATATATATATATATATTATGAGTTGTCTTCTTGAGGATCTAGTCAGACCCGCACAATGAATAATCGCACTAATTAAATTAATTAATTAATCCAAAATATAGGATTCATAGTAGAAAGGATTATTTATTTCTCTTTTCTATTGACTATCAGAAGTCAGAGAAAACTTCTGTTTTTCTACGCCTCGTCACAGGTTGATGCAGGGTATCGGATGGACCGGTTTAGTGTATATTGGATTGGTTTGCAAAATATTATTTCAAATGTATATTAAATTTTAAAAAATTTAATTCACTTTATAGTTATTCTACACTAAACAGATCCGTAAAAAGTTATCTAAAACATAATTTAAGTTTTAAATAATTCGATTTGATTCATATTTATGTTCTAATTTATAAGTATAAAAACATTAATTATAAATTTATGAACTAGTCCCTCTAGAATTTCAATTTATACAAAATAATTTATACCAATTTATAATTAAAATAAAATAAATTTTAAATAATTCTATCCGCTCATATCTTGGATAAACAGCCTTAGGTTGAGCCCTTAGTAAAGTGAGCTTTGTTGTTGTTTTTATCTTGTGAAAAGAAGATCCTCAGGAATATATGCTAACATTGCCCAATTGGTAGTGGAAATCTTTGTGAGAGAAATGAAAAATTGCCAACCCAAAAAGGAAAAAAGAGTGCTTGCAACGCAAAAAAGTGAAAAAAAAAAATACTTTTTTGAGCTTTGTTCCAGTCTTTCTTTTGTGAAAAGAAGATCCCCAGGAATACATGCTAGCATCTTCCAGTTGGTAGGGAGATCTTTGTGAGAGAAATGAGACTGTGCCAACTCATAAAAGAAACAAGAGTACTGGCAACCAAAAAAAATAGAATACTGTATAATTCTCAGCCAACGTAAAAAGAGAATTTGACTTCCAATTATTTTAATGGCATTATTTTTGGGAATATAATTATAAATATTAAAATGAAAAAAATTATTACATTTATTTGATATTAAATATTTAAATAATGATAGAAAATATTTTATATATCTTGAAAATGAATTTATTTTTTCCACCACTATAATATTAAGTATCAAAATTTTTTAATTAAAATATATAATTGAGATATATATATTATATATTTTTATATAAATAAATAAATTTATTTTAAAAAATGCCTTTCATCAGAACAATCAAAACCTTAATTAATATGCATCAAGAGCATTACCTAATATATGTCTAAAATATGATTTTTTTTTAACATGAACAATAAGAAGGTTTCAGTGCAAAACTTTCAACCTACTATTTAATCCTTTTAGCATTTAATCATTGCCAAGTCGCTTATTAATAAATAATCATGTTGTAACATTTTAAGAGATGAATAAATTAGGATTTCCTACTCTTCTATTGTTTATTTTCATGTTAAAAATAATTTTTCAATCCTTTAATTTTCAATGAAGTTTTAATTGAAATAAATTTATAGGTTAACTTTCAAAAAATGTGCAACATTATTTACCAATCTAATTTCATTAGGCTTTTTAATGGAGGTGCTTACATATTATTCAACTTAACTTCCTACATGATCTATATATGTCAAATTTTCATACTTTTGTAGCAAAAAAATATTTTTGGCCCCTAATTTTCATTCAAGTTTCAATCTTATATCTTAAATTTTATTTAAAGCAAATTTATTCTTTAAATTTCAAAAAATGTAATGACTTCAATTATAACATAAGGACAAATACTATAATGTGATGGCTTCCACTATAATGAATTAATGCAAATATTGAACAAAACCATATATATATAAATGTCACTCCATATATTGAAAGTAGTATTTCAATTAGGATCCAAAAAGGTGTATCATGACTAACAAAGCTTCAACTTCAAGTTACATATTATAAGTTAAAATTCTTAAAAGTTATACACTTAAGAGCATTTTCAAGAGATTGGATCAAATCAAAGTAAGGTTCCATGACCTTAAGATGAGGATAACTTTGTTTCAAATATTACATTGATGAAAAGATTGAATTTGTCCACAAAAATTAAGAGAATTTTTGTCATAAGAATATAAAATATGGTATGTAAATTATGTAAAATGTCAAGTTGGATGATATATAAGCATTTCCATTAAAAAAAGAAAAATAATGGGGGTTAAATTACTCAATAGCATTGTACATTTTGAAAAGTTAAACCATACAATAGTTTCAAATAATTCAGAAAAAAAGATAGTTTCAAATAAAACTTAAGGTTCAATTGCAACTGTAATAAAAATTATGACAAAAAAAAAAAAAAAACACATCTATCCCATTAGTTATTTACAAGGGAAGAAATGGTTTTGTGAATATGAACATTAACTCTTGTTGTCAATCACCTATGACTCAAGTGACTTTCAATATCCCTTAAAATTTTTATATCTTTTGTTATATTTAAAATTCAACCCTTGATCCCTATGTACTAGTATTTAATACTTTAAAAACTTCTACAATTAACAAAAAAAAATCCGTACTTCTTTGTTTTGACATGCATTTATAGGCAAACAAAACTCATGTATATTTTTCTCATGTCAATTGGTACAAAAAATTGAGATGATAATTTATAAATTCTATTTGCATGCTACCTTATCACACACTCTGATACATCTAAAGTTCAAATGGAACTGGCCTCACCAACCTATAGTTAGTTTGAATAGTGTAGAGTTTTATCTCCTCCAAGTAAGGTTTTGAGTTCAAACTTTATAAATGAGAAAAAAGAATTCATTGGAAGAGCTTTATTATTGTGAATGAGCCTAACTTAACTACAAATTAGTTGGTGATTCAATGTAATCTACCGAACATTGGAGGGCTATGGACAAAAAGAGATGGAATTGACCTCATTAATTTTATAAATAAAAATCAACTTCTAAGGCTTCTTTTTATGTTTAGTATAATGTAGAATTACTCTAATAACTGAGGTCAATGCCTTTTAGTTCACAAGAATGAAGATCTGACAGAGAAAGGGATCGGCATCTCACCCTTTTTAACAAAGTAGCCACACTGTGAAATAAAGTGGGAATTAATTTATGATGGAATCTTGTTTTAATATTGCAGCAACGCCTTAATTAAGGTCATCATTTAGGTACGTGGAAACTAACTCGGCAAAGCTGAAGAATATCCGCATTCAGTGTCGGTGCTTTCTTCTAACCCATTTCACTTTTCCTAACCGATTTTTACGATAATCCAATTCATTCCGACGCAATTGGTTTTATTTCATTTTCCAGTAAAATTTAACATTTAAAAAATAGGATTACTAAAAAAATCATACCATTAATTTAATAATAAAAATAAAATAATAAGGAGCATTTAAATGATTTTAATAAAGAGATATTAATTTAAAATATTTAAGTCAATTTTTTTCATTCTCTCTTATCTCCACATTACATCCATTCATAAATTGAATTAGAAATAATGATGATAAACTAATTATAATTTTTTTATTATTTTATATCATTAAATTAACAATATAAAATTTCCATTCAAAATGCAGAGGTTACTAACTCATATATACTGTATACATAAAAGCCTCCACTACGATTTAAAATTAAGAATTTTGAATTTTTCGGTACCTGGAACTGGAAAATTACCGCTTCACAAAGGACAGTCCAATGTTATATCGCATTAACAGTGAGTGGAGCTAATAGCCTAACTCATATCTATTTATCTATCAACATCTATTCTTATTTAGACCTATTCATATCCATCCATTTCAACTTTAGGATAAATATGAATCGGATTATTATTAACTCATTGAAATGAAAGTCATATTGGATAAAAAATTTAGTATAATTTAAATATTTTTAAAATTAATTATTCAAAATGAAATAGTATAATATTTTTACATATGTACAGATATTATTTTGTTTATAAAAAAAGCCAAGTGTAACTATCTATACTAAAATTCATATATTTTACTGTTTTTACTGTTAAAGCTTAAAAATAATCTAAAATTTTAATTTTTTTATTTTTAAATAAAAATCTCATCATATTATCTGTCACATGTAATGTATTATATAGCTATATGTTAGAACCTTGGCTATACTTTGCAAATATCAACACACCACTAGTATCATTTTTAATTTTTCAAGTGATACTTTGCAAATTGAAATTTAATTGTTGATATATATGCAATTTTAAAAGTACAATTTGTCATTGTAAAATAATTCATATAATTTATAATTTATAATTTTTTATTTTATTATAATATCTATTTTAAATTAAACAAGTTTTATTTAATTCATATCAATATAAAAATATTTAATCAATTGCATTTCATATTAAAACAATTTTAAGAAATTAATGGTAAGAAAATGAGATAAAAATTATGACTTTAAAAAGGAAATAAAAATAAAGAATAAAAATCTTGATAACATAAGTTTGTTTTGAAATAATGACAATAAATATAAAATAGTGTTGAAAAATAATACCAATAAAAATGATAAAATATAAAATAGTAATAATTTGATAAGTAAATGGATGGGTAATGTTAACCATATATTCGAGGATTATGAGTTATCCATTATCCAGTTAAAATTTTATATTGGGTTCTAAATGGATAAATGAATTAACAATAACTCATTTACTTTTGACTCAATCTATATCTATCTATTTGCCACTTTTAGTCCAGAGCAAAAATTAGCATAGTTACTTTTAATATTCATTTACTTTGTAGGAAAGTATTTTTCATAATAAATATTATTTATATATATATTAAGAAAAAAGTGATATAATATTTATATTTATTATTAAAAGATAATATTTAAAATTACAGCATTTGAAGAAAGCATATTTTTCTTTAAAATAAGTGATATTGCTTTTTTAAAAACATTCGTATTTGATATTAAATAAACAAATTTTATTATTTCAATATTTTATAATTATATTTTATTAGATATATTTTCCGTCAAAACAAATCAAACCTGAATCTCGTTTGGTCTATTTACTTTATAATTAAATAAAATGAATTTGACAATAAGATATAGACACAAAATTTTAATTAGACTGGACTGTATTGTGCGCTGTTTTTCTCAGAAATGAGAAGCGACTCTGATCAAGCTATAATAATAACACTGTTTTTAACCATACTCCATTAATTAAAGAAAAATAACTGTGAATCTAATTTGTACTTATTAAAAATATAGTTTTTATTTTTAAGAAATAATAATAAAAACAATAACCCCATTTAGCTTCTGCATTCATCGTTAAAATGGATTCATTTGTAATTACTATTTATTTTTATCTACGTATAATATTATCTTTTCATATTTATTTTACAAAACTTTGATTTTAGGAAAAATATCATACATCCAGTGACACTGATTAAACAATTTGTTTAGGTTATACTTTTTTTTTCTATATATATATATATATATGTTATGAGTTGTCTTCTTGAGGATCTAGTCAGACCCGCGCGATGAATAATCGCACTAATTAAATTAATTAATTAATCCAAAATATAGGATTCATAGTAGAAAGGATTATTTATTTCTCTTTTCTATTGACTATCAGAAATCAGAGAAAACTTATCTGTTTTTCTACGCCTCGTCACAGGTTGAGGCAGGGTATCGGATGGACCGGTTTAGTGTACCGGTTTAGTGTATATTGGATTGGTTTGCAAAAAATTATTTGAAACGTGCATTAAATTTTAAATAATTTAATTCACTTTATAGTTAGTCTACACTAAACAGATCCGTAAAAAGTTATCTAAAACATAATTTAAGTTTTAAATAATTCGATTTGATTCATATTCATGTTCTAATTTATAAGTATATAAACATTAATTATAAATTTATAAACTAATACCTCTTGAATTTCAATTTATATAAATTTATAATTAAAATAAAATAAATTTTAAATAATTCTATCCGCTCATATCTTGGATAAACAGCCTTGGGTTGAGTCGTTAGTAAAGTGAGCCTTGTTGCAGCCTTTATCTTGTGAAAAGAAGGTCCGCAGGAATATATGCTAACATTGCCCAATTGGTAGTGGAGATCTTTGTGAGAGAAATGAAACTTTGCCAACCCAAAAAGGAAAAAAGAGTACTTGCAACGAAAAAAAAAAATACTTTTATCAGCTTTGTTGCAGTCTTTCTTTTGTGAAAAGAAGATCGCCAGGAATTCATGATAGCGTCGCCCAGTATGTAGCGGAGATCTATGCGAGAGAAATAAGACTGTGCCTACTCATAAAAGAAACAAGAGTACCCGCAACCAAAAAGAATAAAAAAAGGAATACTGTATAATTCTCAGCCAATGCCAAAAGAGAATTTGAATTCCAATTATTTTAATGACATTATTTTGGGGGATATAATTATAAATATTAAAATGATAAAAAAATCATTACATTTATTTGATATTAAATATTTAAATTGTGGTAGAAAATATTTTATATATTTTGAAAATGAATTTATTTTTTTCCACCACTATAATGTTAAGTATCAAAATTTTTTAATTAAAATATATAATTGAGATATATATATTTTATATATTTTTATATAAATAAATAAATTTATCTTAAAAAATGCCTTTCATCAGAACAATCAAAACCTTAATTAATATGCGTCAAGAGCATTACCTAATATACGTCTAAAATATGATTTTTTTTTTAATATGAACAATGAGAATGTTTCAATGCAAAACTTTCAACCTACTATTTAGTCCTTTTAGCATTTAATCATTGTCAAGTCACTTATTAATAAATAATCCTGTTGTAACATTTTAAGAGATGAATAAATTATGATTTCCTATTCTTCTATTGTTTATTTTTATGATAAAAATACATTTTCAATCCTTTAATTTTCAATGAAGTTTTAATTGAAATAAATTTATAGGTTAACTTTCAAAAAATGTGCAACATTATTTACCAATCTAATTTCATTAAGCTTTTTAATGGAGATGCTTACATATTATTCAACTTCACTTCCTACATGGTCAATATATGTCAAATTTTCATACTCTTGTAGCAAAAAAATATTTTTGGCCCCTAATTTTTATTCAAGTTTCAATCTTATATCTTAAATTTTATTTGAAGCAAATTTATTCTTTAAATTTCAAAAAAATGTAATGACTTCAATTGTAACATATGGAGAAGATGCTATTATAATGTGATGACTTCTGCTATAATGAGCTAATGCAAATATTGAACAAAACCAAATATATATAAATGCCACTCAATATATTGAAAGTAGTATTTAAGTTAGGTTCCATAAAGGTGTATCATGACTAATTAAGTTTCAATTTCAAGTTATATATCAAAATTTAAAATTCTTACAAGTTATACACTTAAATGCATTTCCAAGAGATTGGACCAAATCAAAGTAAGGTTCCACCTTAAGATGAGGGTAACTTTGTTTGAAATACTACTATGATGAAAAGATTGAATTTGTCCATAAAAATTAAGAGACCAAAGTGTATTTTTGTCATAAGAATATAAAATATGGTATGTAAGTTATGTAAAATGTCAAGTTGGATGACATATAAGCATTTCCATTAAAAAAAACAATGTGGTTAAATTACTGAGTAACATTGCACATTTTGAAAAATTAAAGCATAGGATAGTTTCAAATAATTCACCAAAAAAAAAGATAGTTTCAAATAAAATTTAGGAGAAGAATTGTAACTTTAATAAAAGTTATGATAAAAAAAAAAAGCATTTATCCCATTACTTATTTGCCGGGGAAGAATTGGTTTTGTGAATATGAACCTTAGCTCTTGTTGTCAATCACCTATGACTCAATTGACTTTCAATATCCCTTAAAAATTTTATATCTTTTGTTATATTTAAAATTCAACCTATGATCCCTATGTACCAGTGTTTAAAAATTTAAACACTTCTAAGATTAACCAAAAAAATCCCTATTTCATTGTTTTAACATGCATTTATAGAAAAATGAAACTTACATATATTTTTCTCATGTCACTTGGCACAAAAAACATTGAGATGATTATTTATAAATTCTATTTGCATGCTACTTTATCACACACATTGATACACCTAAACTTCAAATGGAATTGGCCTTACCAAATCACAGTTAGTTTTGAATAGTGTAGAGTTTTATCTCCTTTAAGGTTTCGAGTTCAAACTTTATAAATGAGAAGAAAAATTTTATTGAAAGAGCTTTATTATTATGAATGAGTCTAACTTAACAACAAAATAGTTGGTAATTTAATGTAATCGACTGAATATCGGAGGTTTATGGACAAAAAGAGATGGAATTGAACTCATTAATTTTATAAATAAAAATCAACTTCTAAGGCTTCTTTTTATGCTTAGTATAATGTAGAACTGCTCTAATAACTGAGGTCAATGCCTTTGAGTTCACAAGAATGATGATCTCATTGACAAAAGGGGTTGGCATCTCACCCTTTTTAACAAAGCAGCCACACTGTGAAATAAAATTGGAATTAATTTATGATGGAATCTTGTTTTAATATTGCAACAAGGCCCTAATTAAAGTCATCATTTAGGTACGTGGAAACTAACTCGGCAACGCTGAAGAATATCTGCATTCAGTGTCGGTGCTTTCTTCTAACCCATTTCACTTTTCCTAGCCGATTTTTACGATAATCCAATTCATTCCGACGGAATTGGTTTTGATTCATTTTCCATGAAAATTTAATATTTAAAAGTAGGATTACTAAAAAAATCATACCATTAATTTAATAATAATAAGGAGCATTTAAATAATTTTGATAAAAAGATATCAATTTAAAATATTTAAATCAATTTCATTCATTTTCTCTTTTCTCCACCTTACATGCATTCATTGATTGAATTAGTTAATATTGATGATAAACTAATTATAATATTTTTTATTATTTTATTATCATTAAATTAACAATATAAAATCTTCATTCAAAATGCCGAGGTTACTAACTCATATATACTGTATACATAAAAGCCTCCACTACGATTTAAAATTAAGAATTTTGAATTTTTCGGTACCTGGAACTGGAAAATTACCGCTTCACAAAGGACAGTCCAATGTTATATCGCATTAACAGTGAGTGGAGCTAATAACCTAACTCATATCTATTTATCTATCAACATCTATTCTTATTTAGACCTATTCATATCCATCCATTTCAACTTTAGGATAAATATAAATCGAATTATTATTAACTCATTGAAATGAAAGTCATATTGAGTTAAAAATTTAGTATAATTTAAATATTTTTAAAATTAATTATTCAAAATGAAATAGTATAATATTTTTACATATGTATAGATATTATTTTTTTTTATAAAAAAAGCCAAGTGTAACCATCTATACTAAAATTCACATATTTTACTGTTTTTACTGTTAAAGCTTAAAAATAATCTTAAATTTTAATTTTTTAATTTTTAAATAAAAATCTTACAATATTATCTATCACTTGTAATGTATCATATAGCTATACGTTAGAACCTTGGCTATATTTTACAAATATCAACACACCACTAATATCAGTTTTTATTTTCAAGTGATACTTTGCAAATTGAAATTTAATTGTTGATATATATGCAATTTTAAGAGTGCAATTTATTATTGTAAAAGAATTCATATAACTTATAATTTATAATCTTTTAATTTTATTATAATGTCTATTTTAAATTAAATAAGTTTTATTTAATGTATATTAATATTAAAATATTTAATCAATTATATTTAATATTAAAACAATTTTAAGAAATTAATATTAAGAAAATGAGATAAAAAATTATAATTTTAAAAAGGAAATAAAAATAAGGAATAAAAATCTTCATAACATAAGTTTGTTTTGAAATAATGGTGGAAAATAATGTCAATAAAAATGATAAAATATAAAATAATAATTTGATAAGTAAATGAATGAGTCAGGTTAACCATATATTCAAGAATCATAAGTCATTCATAACCCATTTAAAATTTTATATTAGGTTCTAAATGGATAAATGAATTAACAATATTCCATCTACTTTTGATCCAAACAATATCTATCCTCTTCTATCTATTTGCTACTTTTGGTTTAGAGGAAAGAGTAGGATAGCTACATTTAATATTCATTTACTTTGTAGGAAAGTATTTTTCATAATAAATATTATTTATATATATATTAAGAAAAAGTGATTTAATATTTATATTTATTATTTAAAAATAATATTTTAAATTATGGCATTTGAAGAAAGAAATTTTTTCCTTAAAATAAGTGATATTTCTTTTTTAAAAATTTTCATATTTGATATTAAATAAACAAATTTTATTATTTTAATATTTTCTAAATATATTTTGTTAGGAACATTTTTCCATCAAAACAAATCAAATCTGAATCTTGTTAAGTCTATTAGCTTTATAATTAAATAAAATGAGTTTGACTATAAGATATTGACACAAAATGTAGCGTTTTAATTAGAATGGACTATATTGTGCGCTGTTTTTCTCAGAAATGAGAAGTGACTCCGATAATGCTTTAATAATGACATTGTTTTCAATATACTCCATTAGTTAATGAAAAATAACTGAATTTAATTCATACGCATTAAAAATATGGTTTTTATTTTTAAGAAATCAAAAATTACAAAAAGTAATAATTAGCTTGTGCTCGTAGTGTTAAATGCTCTATGAAATAAATTTTATAGGAGATTGTTTTGAGAGGAAAGATTTTTCATTTTGGGAGAGAGATTTAAGTGGAAGAGTATTAGAGGAAAATAATATAGATATACGGGTAGATATAGATAGATAGAAAGAATAAAATATAAAATAGATATTAAAATTAGTTTGAAAATAATCAGAAGTGTGTCAAGATATATATTAAATATGATTTATTTGTAAACTGCAAAATTTTCTCATTTATTTAAAAGTGGAATGAAAATTAAATGATTATAATATATTAAATTTTGAAAGAAAGTAAATTAATCTAGTAAGATATGAAAATGATAGATATTTTATAAATTGCTCTTTCATATAATTTTTTTTGGAGATTGTTTTGGGAGAAAACTTTTAAGGTAGAAGAGTTTTTGAAAAAGATATAGATATAAATTATAAGAGTTATAAGATAAATATTATATATCATTTATGAGTATATTACAAATTTTTTAAGATGATAGAAAATTAAATAATTATGATATTTTAAATTCAAAAAGAAATTGAATTAATTTTAAAAAAATGATAGAGACTTCATTAAATGCTATTTGAGATGAATTTTTTTAGTTGATTTGGGAGGGAAACTTTTTTGTTTTGGGAGTGAAATTTGGATGTGGAAGTGTTTTAGAGAAATATATATATTATATATAGATATTAAATTTAGAAATAAGATAAATTAGTCTAGTAAAATATGAAAATGAAAACATTTCATTTAATGCTCTTAGACTTGAAATTTTTTAGAAGTTGTCTTGCAAGGGAAATTATTAGGTGGAAGAGTTTTAGAAAAAAATAATTTTTTTCTTTTATTTTAGGAGGCAAATTTGTTGGTGGAAAGGTCTTTGAGGAAGATATATAAAATAACATATAGAATAGAGTTTAAAATTCATTTGAAAATAATTATAAGAGTTTTTAAGATGAATATTAAATATGGTTTAGTAGGCAAGTGCAAAATTTTCTCATTTATTTTAAGGACAATAGAAAATTAAATAATTACAACATGTTAAATTAAAAAAGTAAGTAAATTAGCTTAATAAAATTTGAAAAAGGTAGATATTCTATTAGATGCCCCATAACATGAATTTTTTTTTTTTGGAAATTGTTTGGAGTGGGAAATTTCTTTATTTTGGGAGGAAAACTTTTAGGCAAGAGACCTTTAAAGGAAGATATAGATGTAGGTGTAAATGTAAATATATAGATAGAATAAAATATAAAATATAGATTAAAATTAGTTTGAAAATAATTATAAGTGTTTCATGATAAATATTAAATATGATTTACTTGTAAATTGTGAAATTTTCTATTTATTTAAAAAGGAATTGAAAATTAATTAATCACAACATATTAAATATGAAAATAAAGTAAATTAATTCACGGTAAATTATACTATAGTGTTATTTCTTAGACTTCCTTTCAAAGAAGTGGTAGAGATTATCTTTATTTCAAATAAGTGCATGTTTTGTAATTTATGAATATTATAATCGCAAAATACCCTTTTTCCCAATTGCGGGATACCTTTAATTGTAGTGTATTTTGAAGTCTGCTCTGATCAATCCTTGTTCATTGTTTATTCTTTAAAATTTCACAATTCCTTTGATCCATTTCATCGTGATAATCATTGGATTCCTTTCAGATCGTAATTGCCTTCGTTGATCCACTCTTCTTTTACAATTACATCGTTATTAGATAATTGAAATTTTTTGTTAATGGAATAGTGTGTGTTGCTCTTATGTAAATGCAGGAATGAAACTGTGGTATTGAAGATCAATAGTAGTATAGATTATGATGATCTAGTTCGGATTATATATGCAAAGATAAAGGATCTGTTTACCTGTAATTTTTCCATGTCATATTCTCTTCTCAGCCATCCTATTTGTTTGTTGAGGAATAAGTTAGAACTAAAAAATATGGTAGAATTTATTTGTGTTCTGGACTTGAAATATGTGAATGTTAGTGTTAATACTGTTTTTGTATCACGTTCGCCCTCTGATGATGTTGCTATTTCGGAGGGACAGTTTACTAATTTAGATGTTATGGACTATGAGGGTGCCTTGGTCCCAAGCCTGTGTTCTTCAAGTAGTGCAAGGGTTTTATTA
This sequence comes from Sindora glabra, assembly GCA_020226215.1. Lineage (NCBI taxonomy): Eukaryota > Viridiplantae > Streptophyta > Magnoliopsida > Fabales > Fabaceae > Sindora > Sindora glabra. The sequence continues at coordinate 39,191,726 of CM035227.1, read as the reverse complement.
TTCAATTCATGGTCAAGTGCAGTCAACCACATTGGTCAGAGTTTCCTTGGTGGTGTTGATGAGTTTAGGAATGCATTGTGCAAGTATTCGATACAAAGAGGTTTTTCATTTAATTATGTTAGAAATAAAAAAATGAAGGTGGCAACTATTTGCTCAAAAAAGCACAAGGAAGGATATGAGTGGGCTATCATAACTTCATTGTCCAAGGTAAATGTTTTTTTTCTATATTAAGAAATTAGCAAATAATCACACTTGTGGTCTTGTGTTAAATAATTCAACTTCAGGAAGGATGGATTCCAAATTGATTTCTGAATTGGTTGTAGATTTAGTTAAGGGATCTCTATCATTAACGGCAAGTGATGTCGTAGATCATTTTCAAAATAATTATGGATTGGTAATTCTATATTGCAAGGCATGGCATGCAATGGAGAAAGCAAAGGGCATGGTATTTAGTAATTTTGATGTCTCATTTAAACAAATCAGTTGGTATGTATCTGCTATGAATAAAGTGAATCCAGGTAGCTGCATTGTAGTGGATGTGGATATCAGTAACAGGAGATTCAAAAGGATGTTTGTGGCATTTCATGCTTACATTGAAGGATTCGTGTTTTACAACCTATTTTGTTTATTGTTGGTACTTTTTTAAAGTCTAAGTTCAAGGGGGTTATCCTATCAGTTATTGGCATGGATGGCAATCAAGGTGATTTGTTCTGATTTTAAGTTCCTGGCCATTTGATTGATATTATTGTTTCGATTCGAAATAGTAACATTGCATGAATTGTTATTATCTATTCTCAAAATAGTAACATTAAATGCTTTTATTTGCATTTTCACTTGAATGTCCATCTATTATGATGTTGTAATATGATATTTAACAAAATAACCACTTGTCAACAAAATAGTAATATGTTACTGTTTGAAGATAAAATAGTAATGTGTTATTGTTTCCATATATAGATGATTAGTAATGAGTTTTTTCAATGTTTTTTTTTTAGAAATAAATAGTAACATATTATTTGTATATATATTATGTTTTTAGTGGTTGATGTTACTGCCTCTGTGTAAATAGTAATATATTACTCTTTGAAAATAAAATAGTAACACGTTATTGTTTCCCTAATATAGATGATTTGTAATGAGTTTTTTCGATATTTCTATTTTAGAAACAAACTGTGACATATTATTTATGTATATATATTATGTTTTCATTAGTTAATGTTACTGTCTCTATGTAAACAGTAACATGTTATTGCTTGAAGATAAAATAGTAACACATTATTGTTTCCCTAATATAAATTATTTGTAATGAGTTTTTTTGGTGTTTTTGTTTTAGAAACAAACTATGGCATGTTATTTATGTATATATTGTGTTTTCATCTCAGGTTTGTTTCCTCTAGCTTTTGTTGTGGTTAACTATAAAAAACAAGAAAATTAGTTTTAATTCCTTTCACAATTGTCCATAATACTTGATGCAAAATGCATGGTGACTTTTATTTCTGACTATAATTTAGGATTGCTTAAAACAATGCTAAGGGTTGTTCCAATAGCACCTCATTTCTTTTATCTACATCACTTAAAATAGAATCTGAGGGATAGATTCAGTGATGCTGCATTTATAAATTCATTTATGGAGCATATAGTTCACTTATTTTCAATGTCTACATATTCCCCAATAGTAGGTGTATTCAAGCAGAACTTGAAAGTTTTCAAACGAGAAGGAGGTCAGATTGCTGAGAATTTTCTAACTAGGTTTGCACCTGAATGTTGGTCGAACACTTTCAGCTGTAGCTATCATTATGGTGAGATAACATCAAATGCCACTGAATCTTACAATTCATGGATTTGTGATGCAAGGAAGTTGCCTATCACAAATATGGCTAATAATATCCGTTCAAAACTGATAAAGTGGTTTGCTAAACAGAGGTCAGAATCATTACATTGGAATTATGTTATTTGTCCAGTCTAGGTGTCAAGATTAGAATCAGACTCAAGGAAATGCAGATGATAGGTTGTTAGGAAGTCATTTGAAACATTTTTTGAAGTGTTTAGAGATCCAACCATGTGTGTGGATATCTATTAGTGCAGTTGCACTTGTCACCGTGGCAACTAGACAATTTTCCTTGTGTTCGTGCAGTTACTACTATAAGAAGATCTGGGATTTCTTTGCATGAGGTTGTCAATAATTATTTCCACGTGACTACATACAGGAATGTTTACAAACAAATCATACATCCTATTCCTACAATGCTAAGGCAGGAAGTTAATTTAGGTCAGGAAGTAGCTATGTTATCCCCCACTTCTAAAAGACAAGTAGGAAGACCTAAGAAGATGAGGATTAGGTCTAGGAGTGAGTGTGTTAAGAAGATTAGGTGTTGAAGATGTGGTAAGCTAGGACATCACAATAAGAAAAGTTGCAAGGAGCCAGTTTGAATACATTTTTTTATGTGTCACGATTGAATTGTTTATGACTCTTTTCATTTGTAATAAGAAATAGTAACTTCATTCTTTTCATTTGAAAACATGTTATTGTGTTATCTTGAAACAAAAACATGAAAAAACTAGAAATAAATTGAAGAATAAACTAAGTTTAATAATAAGAACAATATAGAAACATCATGTTACTATTTCCAAAACAAAATAGGAACATATTATTTTCTTATGATGATAGGTTACTTTTTGATCTGGAAATGGTTACATAGAGAAAGAATCAAAATAAATAAAAAAGTGAAGTGTGGTAAACAAGGAAAAATAAAAAAAACTATATATTACTATTTTCAAACAAAATAGTAACATCTACTAAAAACAACATATCAATCAATGTAACATTAGTGACTAAAAACTACACAATTACTTGCATGTTACTATTTTGATTTAAAAAAGTAACATCATGGTAGAAGTTGTGAACATGAAGTAAATTAATTCTGAATGTAAAAGTATAGACACTAGATAGAAGAATATGCTGAATTTTTTTATTAAGATTTATGATTGAATGTTCTACTCAGATACAATTGAATTCGATTTAGAAGTAAAATGTTACATATGTACACAAGAATCATCCTAATATTCAAGGATTGAAATCCTTGAGGAATTTATTCATTAACTTTGCCTTATATTTCCTCACAGATTCTAGAAGAAATTAGTCTTCAATTTTCTTTTTTTGTTGAATAAATCCTCTATGTGTTTACAAACAAAAATCCCATAGTTTTTCTTAAAATTGGAAATGTATAGGAAGAGTTAGTTTGTGACTCTTAATCATTGTTGTTTTGGAGTAGTAAATAATATGTTACTTATGATCTAGGTTCTTATTGTGGTGACCTCTCATACAATATGATATCAAAAGGTGGCTCTATGGTTGTTGATTCTACTCCCATATCCATCTCATTCTTGCGAAGGAATTCATTCTTCTTTTTTCTCGTAATGGTGCTTTTCTTGTTAAATTAACAAGTTAGGTGAGATATCAAGTGAAGATAAAAAGGATATGTTCATGTCTTGTGTGTAAATAGCGACACAAAATAAATATAGAAATCAACCATCGTTAATAAAAAAATTGATAAAAAAAATATGTTACTATTTTCAGAACAAACAGTAACATACAGTTCTTAGAGTCAGAAAGGTTACTGCTTGATATGAAAATAGTTACATGAAGTAAAAAACCAAGATAAATATACAATTCAAGCTTGACTAGCAATCAAACTTTAAAAAATTACACGTTACTATTTTACACAAAATAGTAATATCATCTAAAAATAATATATCAGATAATAATATCAATAAAGAATAATTTTTGAAGACAAATAAACAATGATTAGTCATGAAAATGCAAGAAAATAGTATATTACTATTTCTACACGAGACAGTGACATTAACCAGGAAGAATTGTTATTATTTGTTCATAATAGAGGTATCACTCACCACCATTTTGGCATCATGGAAGTATGGATCTGTAACCCCCTCTCTTCTAGGCCTCATCGAATTGTAATTAGTTTACTTGCATTCTGTGTTATTGAGGGCTAGCAGAGTGAAATGATTAGGGTTTGTGTAGTCATTGATGCTAATTGAATTTATTAGGAACAAAATAATTTTTGCATTCATAGCTTCCTGCAAGTTTTGATTGATTTTGAAGGCCTTCATTTCCTTGTATAAAGGAACAGGGTTCACCACATAGGTCTGCAAATATATTTTAAGCACGAGTCAATGTCAAAGTTACTATTTATGCATGTTAAGATTGGGGAATAGATTTAAATCTTACCTAACACATGCTGTTTAAAACGAATATCTTGTTATTAGTGGAGTTACCAACCATGCTTAGCATTACTACATGGCAATCTATGATATGAAATTCAAGGATCAGTTTATGTGAGATAAACTGATTAAGAGTAAAGTAAAAAAACAAACAAACAAGTAGAATGATGATGAATAACTTTTGTTATTGTTTGGATCCCAAATAGTAACATTATGATGTGGAGGATGAAAATGTTACTTTTAAAAACAAACAATAATAGGTTATTCTCATGTAAATAACATGTTACTATTTAATAGGCAAATAGTAACATGAATCAAAAATAAAAAAATGGCAAAATTAATCATGATAAACATTACTGTAAAGGAACAAAATAAAAAACTAATGTTGTAGAATTTCACGGGATGATACATTTGAAGTTATTGGCTTATCTACACACACATCTAGCAACTCGTCCAATGATATGCATGTATCCGACTGAGGAGATGTCCAAACAATAAATCTACAAATAATGATGTGGTGTAGAAATTAGTTGAGGTATTAGGCAATAATATTAAGTTAATCAATGGAATCATCAAGGAAGTAGGACATGACTTAAGAGATTATTCAATGTTACTATTTTATTTGAAATAGAAACATGAAGCAATATTGAAATAATTGACAAATCAAGCTTGAATAATAACAAAATCGATAAAAAATAACATGTTACTATTTCAAAAACAAACAGTGACATGTCATTTACATGAGAATAACATGCTACTATTTGATCGAGAAATAGTAACATCAATCAAAAAGAAAAAAAATGGCAAAATCAGTCATGATTAATAATTAAGTAGGGCATGACTTATGATAAGTCCCCTATTTTTTTTATTTGGGCCACTTTCTCCTTAGTATCTTGTGGAAGATATTTTGCAGTAGGCCATTTTATAGTTTGGATTTTATTCGTGGTCTTTTCTGTTTGGCCATTTAGTCTTCTGACTTCTCCAAGATGAAGATAGGAGCCTCGTTGTCAATGGCCTCCTCAGCAAGTGTTGTTTGTTATGGTGTTTCTTATTGTTTTGTATTTTTCTTGCGTGGACCAGAGTATGTATAGTCTCTGTGGCATTTTGTTTTCCTTGTTTTGGATTTAATGTCTCTGATCATTGACTGTTGGTTCTGCTCAGTCTTATTTTGTTCTTTATTTTCTTCTATATTCTACTTTTGTTGCCCAACTAACTACACAATCATGTTTGTGAGCTACACAATTAACTAATTTTTTTGTTTTCAAGACTCGCATTTTCAATCTCTAGGGTTATGATGGTGTTTTCGAGGTCGCTTGTGTGTGTAGTTGCATCGATTAGTTTTATTTGGATTTGTGTGTTTTCATGCTTCATTTTTGTGATTGTCTCATTGTTTTGCTATAGTTATTGCTCTGACCTTTGAAGTTTCTCAATGAGAGACTTCAATTAATCGGTCAGTTAGTTTATCTTTTGGTTTGTTATAAGGAGTTAATCCCTCAACTGTTTTACTTCATCATTTTCTTGTTGGTAGTGTTATTTGTGGGATAGTGCAATGTCTACAAATTGCTCTAGTGCTGTTGCTCATGGTTGTATTACATATTGTTATATTCTTATGTCATCATTAGTTGTGGATTGCTCTGATTTAGAAGGTGTGATTTATTTGTTTGTTTGTTGTCCATATTCTATTAGTTGTAGTTTCGTGTTTTTGTGCGTGTGTGTGAAGGTTGTAAAATATTGTTATTTCTTTGTTAGTGGGCTATAGTTCTTCAGTCACTACGTGAAAAGAATTGGTCGTTAATTGTTAGTGTAAGTGGCTGTCATGTTTCTATTTTGGTGAGAAACAATAACATGAAAACTAAGACAATATGGTTCCATAATAGTGACATGGGAAAATAAACTGACTTTTTCCAAAAGTTATCTAAAGCTGGCTAGGCAATTTTTTCTTCAATTGGTGTATGAGCCTCTTCATGTCCTATGTTAGACATCTTAGTACCTTTTGAATTAGAGTTCCATCAAGCACGTTTGTTGTCTCACATAGCTAATACTGTGGACAATACAATATGAAAATTGTCAGATAAACTTTCAATTGAAGTTACATTCAAAGATGTAGTAAAAAAACTACAAAATAACAACATGTTACTATTTCTAGCACAAACAATGACATGTTGCTACCTGACATATAGACAGCAACAATAATCAAAATCTCAAAATAAGTGGATGAATCAAGTCTCACAATATGAATAAAACTACTAGAAAATGTAAGGTTATTATTTACACACTAAATAGTAACATGTTACTTTTGGTCTGAGACAGTAACATGTTATTGTGTTTGTATATTTATATTCACAATATCAAAGTAAATGAAATGAATAAACACAAATCTATTAATAATAACTTACTGGTAATAGCATGACACAATTGGTGACATTTAGTGGTGTGTCCTTTGCAATAGAGACCATTAGCTACTCATGAATATGTCCAGACCACCAATACTCTACCATGTCATCAATGTCCTCCACATATTTGAGGTATGACCATGCAAGTGTATGTGTCCTGTTTGGTACAAAGAGGGTCACCAACATCATCAGGATTATGAGGCATAAGACATCTTGGATATCTATTTTTGATGTTCCTATCATAGCACTTTGCAATGCACTGAATACATTTGGTTTTGTTAGGCATCCTTGGCCACAAAATCTTTTATTGTCAAAATTCGATTGTGGCCTCTTGCCAGGTGATGTGTCAATGGGGCATTATCTATCTCTTATACCAAAAATGAGTTTCACTGCAATAGGTGTGATGCTTAGTTGTTTACCTCCAATTTGGAAACTATTGTGCTTTTTTGAAAAGTTACTAAGCAATGACATTACTTCTTGATCACTCTTACTGCACATACTATGATCAAGCTCCTTCGTCAGTATGGCATTAATTAAAAACAAAAAAGGGTTTCGTTGCAACACCCTTTTGTGGTTGTCATTGAATTGTATATCATCAATCTACCTTATACATGCCAGTAGATTGGATCGGTATTGCTGGTATATGGTAGCTATTTCATCAGCCTCTTTTGATTATTTAAGCATTTTTAGATCTCTCTGTTCAGGGATAAGGAAAATGCCTTGGTCAAATTCTATAAAAATAAGACTAACAATTGCACAATACCATGTTACTATTTCATGCAATATAGTAATATAATCAAAAAATTATATTACTATTTGCATGAAATTGATTAACATGCAACAGTAACACTAAGATGTTTGAAGCATAACATAATATACTAGTTGTTGTTAAAAAAATAACATGTTATTGTTTTTAGAAGCAAACAATAACATGTTATTTTCCTTTAATGACATGTTACTGTTTGATATAGAAACACTGACATTATTCAAAAATAAAATAAGTGGACAAACCAGGCATGATTAGCAATCAAATTGAGAAAAAAACTACATATTACTGTTTTAAGATAAAACAATAACATCCACTAAAAATAAGACATTAGTCAATGTAACGATTAGGATGCACAATTACTGATTTTTTTATTGTGAGAAATAGACAAATCAAGCATGATTAACAAAAATACCGATAAAAAAGTAACACATTATTGTTTTCAAAAATAAATAGCAACATGTGGTTTTCTTGTAAATAAGATGTTACTATTTAATTTAGAAACAGCAACATCAATGAAAGGACAGAATAAATGGACAAACCAAGCATGATTAGCAATCAAACTGAGAAAAAAATTACATGTTACTGTTTTAAGGTAAAACAGTAATATCAACTAAAAATAAGACAACAATCAATGTAATAATTGGAATATATGATTACTTATATTTTTACAGTAAGAAATATATAAATCAATCATGATTAAGAAAAAGATTGATAAAAAAGCAACATACAACTGTTTTCTTAAAATAAATAGTAACATGATGTTCACCTACAAAATGACATGTTACTATGTGATTTGGAAACAGAAACATCAACAAAAGACAAAATAATTGGACAAACCAAGCATTATTTGCAGTCAAACTGGGAAAAAACTATATATTACTATTTTCAAATAAAATAGTAACATTGACTAAAAACAACATATCAGTCCATGCAACACCAGTAATGTAATAGTAATATTGAGTAAAACTGAAGTTCATTTTACCAAAAAAAAGGTGTTGGATTCAATGTTTCCATTTGGTATTAGAAGAGTGAAATTATTTTTGTTTGCATCTATGATAGCAAGCTCCCAAAAAACAAAAGAACATGTGTGATCCATCTTTCTATTTGTTATATTAATAGAAACATGAAGTTTAGTGATAGTAACATGTGATAAAGCTTCATTGTTCTAACTTCTAGGATTTCATTTCAACATAGATACTATACATATATAAAGGTACACACGAATGAAAATACTAGCATTTTTAGTCAATTTAGTGCCAAGACAATTAGAGTACACAAACCATATAAGAGGATGTAGGGTTTACCTTTTAACGACTCATTCTGGTATGTCAATTTGTGGGTTATTATTATTTTGGACTAGCTGAAAAATGAGGGCGAAAATAGTGACTTCTAATGATATGGTGTTGGATGAGTTGTATTGCTGTAATTTCCTGTAGTCTCTATGATGGTTTTGTTCCCTCTCTCGAGTTGCTACATTAGTGCTTTGTTTCTATTTCGAAACGTTTAGTGTTCCTGAAATGTGGAGCAGGTGTGTCATTTTGTTTATGGATATTTTGGTAAATCTTAACTTATGGATGCACTTGGTTGAAAGAAAGCTCACTTGGGGTACTACGTTGCAATAAATTACACATAATGATACCGGCTTGATTTTTGCCCATTAATTTAATAAAATATGAAAATGATAGGCATTCTATTAATGACTCTTGGATCTGAATTTTTTTTTTTTAGATTGTTTTGGGAGAAAAATTTTACGGTGCAAGAGTTTACAGAAAGATATACATATAGAATATAAGAGTTATAACATAAATATTAAATATGATTTATCAATAAATAACAAAAAATTTTCATCTTTTTAAAAGATGATAAAAATTAAATAATTACAATATTTTAAATTTAGAAAGTAAATAAATTAGTCTAATTAAAACATAAAAATGATAGAGATTTCATTAAATGCTATTTGAGATGATTTTTTTATGTTGATTTGGGAGAGAAATTTTTTGTTCTCGGAGTGAAATTTGGATGTGGAGTGTTTTAGGTAAAATAGAGATAGACATTAAATTTAGAAAGAAACTAAATTAGTTTAATAAAATATGAAATGTTTTAGAGATTGTTTTGGGAGGGAAATTTTTAAGTGGAAGAGATTTAGAAAAAGATAAACAATTTTTTTAGGAGAGAAATTTGAAAATGGAAGTGTCTTAAAGAAGATATATAAAATGAAATACAAAATATAGATTAAAATTCATTTTAAAAAATTAAAAAAATTATGAGAGTTTTAAGTTAAATATTAATTGTGATTTATTAGTAGAATGCATAATTTTATCATTAATTTAAAGGAGAATAGAAAATTAAATAATTGGATATATTAAATTTAAAAGAAAGAAAATTTGTTTAATAAAATATAAAAAAGGTGGTAATTCAATTAAATTCTTTATGTCAAGAATTTTTTTGAGAGGGAAATTTTTTTATTTTTGGAGGAAAATTTGTCCATGAAAGAGTTTAAGAGAAAGATATAGATATAGGTATTAAGATAAATATATATATATAGACAGAGAGAGAGAGAATAAAATATAAAATATAAAATAAAATTATTTTGGAAATAATTATAAGTTTTTAAAGAAATATATTAAATATGATTTATTTTTAAACTGGGAAATTTTGTCATTTTTTTTAAGCAGATTGAAAATTAAATAATCGTAACACAATCAATTTGGAAAGAAAGTAAATTAATCTAAAAATATATTAAACTGATGGACATTGCAATAATTAATCAACAATATAAATTTTTTTGAATTTGTTTTCAAAGAAAAAATTTGAAGATAGAAGAGTTTTTGAAAAAGATATAGACATCGATTATAAGATTTATAAGATAAATATTAAATATGATTTCTTAGTAGATTGCAAAATATTTTTATTTATTTAAAAGATGATAGAAAATCAAATAATTATAGTATTTTAAATTTAGAAAGGAAGTAAATTGTCTAATTAAAAAAAAGACAGAGATTTCATTAAATACTATTTGTGATGAATTTTTTAACATTGATTTGGGAAAGAAATTCTGATGTGGAGTATTTTATAGAAAAATAAAGATAGATATTAAATTTAGAAATAAATTCAATTAGTTTAATAAAATATGAAAATGAAAGACATTTCATTAAATGCTTTTCGATATGAAATTTTTTAAAGATTGTTTTGTAAAGGAAATTTTTAGGGGTAAGAGTCTAAGAAATAGATAAAATTTTTTCTTTTGTTTTATTATGAAAATTTGCAGGTGGAAGAGTCTTAGAGGAGATATATGAAATAAAATATAGAATTTAGATTAAAATTCATTTGAAAATAATTATAAGAGTTTTAAGATAAATATTAGATATGATTTATTAGTAGAATGTATAATTTTCTCGTTAATTTAAAAGATAACAAAAAATTAAATAATTACAGTATATTAAATTTAGAATGGATGTAAGTTAGTTTAATAAAATATAAAAAGGGCAGACATCCAATTGAATCCTGTATGACATGAACTGTTTTGAGAGGAAAATTTTATTGTTTTGGGTGTGAAATTTGTCCATAGAAGAGTTTTAGAGGAAGATATAAATATAGGTGATAGATAGATAGAATAAAATATTGAATAATGAATTAAATTAGTTTGGAAATAATTATAATTGTTTCAAGAAAAATATCAAATATGATTTATTTTTAAACTAGGAAATTTTATCATTTATTTAGAAGCGGATTGAAAATTAAATAATCACAACAGATTAAATTTGGAAAGAAAATAAATTAGCCAAAAAAATATTAAAATGATTGACATTCCATTAATTACTCTATAATATGAATTTTTTTAAGATTGTTTTCGGAGAAAAATTTTAAGGTAGAAGAAATTTAAAAAATGATATAGATATGGATTGTAAGAGCTATAAGATAAATATTAAAGATATTTTATTGGTAGATTGTGAAATTTTTTATTTATTTAAAATATGATAGGAAATTGAATAATTACAATATTTTTAATTTTAGAAAGAAAGTAAATTAGTCTGATAAAAAATAAAAATGATAGAGATTTGATTAAATACTATTTGAGATGAATTTTTTACATCAATTTGGGAGAGGCTTTTTTTTTTTTTTGGGACTCATTTTTGGATGTGGAAATGTTTTAGAGAAAAATATAGATAGATATTAAAATTAAAAGTAAATTAAACTAGTTTAATAAAATAGAAAAATGACAGACATTTAGACATAAAATTTTTTAGAGATTGTTTTAGGAGGAAAATTTTCAGGCAGAAGAGTTTTATAAAAAGATAAAGATATATATATATTTGGTTATTTGGTTTAGGTGGAAAATTTGCACGTGACAATTTTAGAGAAAGATATATAAAATAAAATATAGAATATAGATTAAAATTCATTTGAAAATAATTATAAGAGTTCTAACATAAATGTTAAATATGATTTATTAGTAGAATGCATAATTTTTCCATTTATTTAAAGTAGAATAGAAAATTAAATAATTGCAATGTAATAAATTTAAAAAGAAAGTAAATTAGTCAAATAAAATGTGAAAAAGATAGACAATCTATTAAATGCTCTATGACAAAAAAAAATTGAGAAGGCAACTTGTTGTTTATGGACAGAAATTTATAGGTTAAAAATGTTTGCGAGCAAGATATAGATATAAATATAGACAAATATTGATAGATAGAATAAAACATAAAATATAGATTAAAATTAGTTTGAACATAGTCATAAGTGTTTCAAGATAAATATTAAACATGATTTATTTTTAAACTAAAAAATTTTGTAATTTATTAAAATTGGATTCAAAATTAAATAATTTAAAAATATTAAATTTGGAAAGAAAATTAATTGATCTAATAAAATATGAAATTGACAAACATTCAATTAACTACTCTTTGAAATGAATTTTTTTAGAGATTGTTTTGGGAGAAAAATCTTAAGGTAGAAGGCTTTTAGAATATATATATATATATATATATATATATATATATATATATATATATATATATATATATATATATATATATATATTATATGGTTAGAAGATAAATATTAAATATGATTTATTAGTAGATTGTGAAATTATTTCATTTCTTTAAAAGATGATAAAAATAAATAATTACAATATTTCAAATTTAAAAAGAAAGTAAATTAGTCTAATAAAAAACAAAAGCCATAGAGATTTCATTAAATGCTATTTGACATGATTCTTTTCTTTATACTGAATTGGGAGAGAATTTTTTTTGTTTTGAAAGTGAAGTTTGGATGTGGAAGGGTTCTAGAGAACATTATAGATAGATATTAATTTTAGAAAGAAAGTGAATTAATCTTATAAAGTTAAAAAATGAAAGACATTTTATAAAATGCTCTTAAACATGAAATTTTTTAAAAATTATTTTGCGAAGAGAATTTCCAAGTGAATGAGTTTTAGAAAAAGGTAAATATTTTTTTATTTTAAGAGAAAAATTTGTAGGTGGAAGAGTCTTCGAGGCAGATATATAAAATAAAATATAAAATACAGATTAAAATTCATTTGAAAATAATTGTACAAGTTTTAAGATAAATATTAAAAATTATTTATTTGTAGAATGCATAATTTTCTTATTTATTTAAAGGATAATATAAAATTAAATAATTACAATATATTAAACTTAAAAAAATTAAATTATTCTAATAAAATATAAAAAAAGTAGACATTCTATTTAATACTTTATGACAAGAATTTTTTGTTTCGGGAGGGAAATTAGTATGAAAATAATTATAAGTATTTCACAATAAATATTAAATATGATTTATTTTTAAACTGCAAAACTTTGTCATTTATTTAAAAATGGATTGAAAATTAAATAAGTGTAACATATTAAATTTTTAAAAAAAAGTAAATTAGCATAATAAAATATGAAAATAATGGAATTCCATTAGCTGCTCTTTGATATGAATTTTCTTGGAAGTTATTTTGGGAGAAAAATTTTAAGATAAAAGAGTTTTTGAAAAAGATTTAGGTGTAGATATTGATTATAAGATTTATAAGATAAATATTAAATATGACTTATCAATAGATTACAAAATTTTTATTTATTTAAAATATGATAGAAAATGAAATAATTATAATATTTTAAGTTTAGAAAAAAAGTAAACTAATCTAATAGAAAAAATAAAAATGATAAAGACTTCATTAAATACTATTTGACATAAATTTTTTACGTTGATTTGGGAGAGAAATTTTTTTGTTTTGGGAGTGATATTTGGATGTGGAAGTGTTTTAGAGAAAGATATAAATAGATTTTAAATTTAAAAAGAAAGTAGATTAGTCTAACAAAATAAAAAAAATGACAGGAATTTCATTAAATGCTCTTGGATATGAAATTTTTTACTAGTTATTTTGGAGGGAAAATTTTAGGTGGAAGAGTTTTAGAAAAAGAAATAAATATGGATATAGATTATAAGATTTATATGATAAATATTAAATATGAAATTTGTTATATTAGAGTTGCAAAATTTTTTCATTTATTTAAAAGATAATAGAAAATTAAATAATTATAATATATTAAATTTCAAAAGAAAGTTAATTAGTTTAACATAATATGAAAATGGTAAACATTTCTTTATATGATATTTGAGAAGAATTTTTTTGAGCTAGTTTTGGGAAGGTAACTTATAAGTGAAAGGGTTTTACAGAAAATTAATATAGATAGATATAGATATATATAGAATACAATAAAGAATATAGATTAAAATTAGTTTGGAAATAATCATAATAATTTGATGCTAAATATTAAATATAATTCATTAGTAGTTTGCAAAAAAAATTTATTTATTTAAAAGTGGATACAAAATTAAATAATTGAAATATATTAAATTTAATGATATTAAATTAGCCAAATAAAATATGAAAATGTGTAGACAAACCATTAAATACTTTTTGATATGATTTTTTTTGGAAATTGGTTTGAGAAAGAAATTAGCAAGTGGAAGTATTATAGAGGAAGATATGGATATAAATATATGGAATAGATATTAAAATTAATTTAAATATAATTACAAGAGTTTTACGATAAATGTTAAATATGGTTTTGTGAAATTTTTGGAATTATTTAAAAGACACTAAAAAAATGGGTTACATAAACAACAAAAGTCATCTATATAAAGTTTCTTAGTCATTTGTATAGTTGTTTCATATGACATTATCATTTGTAATAACTTGCCTATATAGACTCGTATATATTGCCACCTACATAGACAACTTTCAATATTGTCTAAATAAGTTAAACATATACAGATGATAAAGTTATCTATATAAAGAGTAAAATTGATTAAATATAGATCCTTTATACAAATGACATTATGTTTTGTATAGGAACAAATTTATACAGTTGGCTTTGTCATTTGTACAGAGGTTATTTTATTTAAACAAAACTTAAAAATGATTTTTAAGTTTATTTTATTTTTTCAAAAGAATTCTAAAAATTGAAAAATCTATACAAATCACCATGTCATCTATATAAATGTTATTTTATTTTAAAAATAATAAAAATTAAAACATTTATATAGACAACATAGTCATTTGTATAAAGGCTTTTTTATTTTTATTTTTTCCAAAAAAATTTAAAGACTGGAACCTCTACATAAGCAATAACATTATTTATATAAAGTTTATTGATTTTTTAAAAATTTAAAAGTATAAAAATCAACAAATGACATTGTCATCTGTATTGAATTTTTTATTTTTTTAAATTATAAATTTAATTTAAAAAATCTATTTCTAATGAATAGCATTTAAAAAAAATTCAATACACACCAAATATATTTCTAATTATTTAGAATTATCATAATATTAATTATAAAAATAAATAAGATAAAAAATAACTCCTAATAATATATAATAAAAAATGCAACATCCATACATAATAATATAAAGCATTAAATAAAAAGTAAATATATGATATATATATATATATATATATATATATATATATATATATATATATATAGCAAATAATAATCAATGTTGTCCTTATCCTTTTCCTTATCATCATTCAAAAGCACACATAAAGGCTAGGATAGAGGTATGGGTGGCTATGGCTGGGGTGGAGGCGAGGGTTGCTATAATTAGGGAGTCAGGGGACACTGTAGAGTATAGGGTGGCTAGTAAACAAATATAAATGATACTTTCAATTGAGAGATATCTATCATCTTAGAAGGAAGGGGCATTGTAGGATGAGGTAGAGGAAATCCTATAGATAGCAAAGTAGCATACATCACATTAAGAGTAATTTAGATCTACCACTACACCTATTCATGATAGATAAGTTACCATTACATAGCAGCTAAAGCCTAATGCCTTTCAACAATGTAGCTTTCGATGTTCTCCAAAAATTCTACACCCTACTACTACCTCAAATAAAATGTTGCAGTGGATAAGCTGGTGTTAGGGTGAGAAATAACATTCAAGTAAACACATAACCAACTACCTTCTTGCACCTTTGACAGATGCTTGACATCTTATTGGCAATAATGGGCTTATCAAGCTACGACAAACCTATTGGGGAGCTACTAGAAAAAGCACTAGATTGCAAAGGTTGCTAAGTGACTAGTTCCAACATCTTGACCTTGAATTTTTTTTATAAAAATCAAATATTCTAAGTAAAAAACTTTTCCTACAATAATTAAAATTATTAAATCAGAAATTAGTTACTTACATTAGCAGCTTGGGAATTTAGATGCTTTTACTTCCCTCTATGATATGTATGACACTTATGGAAATTCTCTTTCACCGACTGTGATTTACATATCTTTACATTTCTCTATGCCAATTTTAGAACTTAGAATTAAAATTTAGTAAGATTTTTTATAGTAACATGATACGAGAATGTTAACTTGAAATATCTTATTGTGTTGCGCTATTACAATGGACTTTAATCCATGGTAATCATTGTACACCTTCTTTAACCTATTTTTTGGATTTCTTTTAGATAGTTCTTGCAAATTCAAACCAAAACATTTATGATTGTAAGAAAAACTAATTGAAAATTAAAAATGAAAAGTACTAATTTTTGTTGGTGGGTGTCCTAAAAACTAATCATATAGATGATTGAAGTAATACACAATGTATTATATTTTATTTTAGATAATTTTATTATTATATTTTATTTTTATAATTTTATTATTATTCTGCGCGATTTATAACTTAATATAATAATTACCCTTGGAATAGCTTCGCTATTTCTAAAATGCCCCTAGTCAAGTATTATTATGAAAATGATAATAATAATACATTAAGACTAGCATGTCTAATGACTGATGATTACAAATCATAGATATGTGATATCAAGTTAATACATGAGTACATTATTAGTGAACAATGTACTGGACTGACTCACTATGAGAATATTGCATGGATAGATATGTTATAAGTTATTCTCATATGATCACAAATGCATATAAACCTTTGACCTGAAGTCACTACGATTTTCTACATGAGGAATTACTCACTTTAATATTATTTTATGTCACCTTTAATCAGGATGATGAATAGGGTATTGATTAGGTGTGTCATGAATTGTGTAAAGGGAAGTGAGTGATTTAGATGAGATTTTATTACTCCTGTATAAAAGAGAAATATCCTTGGGCCTTTTAATTGAGTAAGACTTAGAAATACATGGCCATGCTCAATTGGATTAATATATGATATTAATCATTTATTTTAAGTCTACTCAGTATCAAGAAATATAAATTGAACATTGACGAAGATGACACATTCCATGCCTCCAGTTCAATTTGGATATTATTACAAAAGGGTTATGATGCAAAACATTAATCATGTATTAGGTGAATGTCGAATCACAGACATTCTTACTACTTGAGTAACAGTGATGTATTGCAAGATACTGCTCACTGTCTATAGCTCAATAATGAGTCATTGTCAACGTAGTAAGAACCTACAAGGTCACACAAAAAGAGTAAGAATAAGATAATAATTAATTGGACTTTAATTATATTAATATCTAATTAATTGGACTTATTTTCATGCATATATATATTATTATTAAGAATAATAATGTGTTATTCACGTGATATATATATATATATATATATATATATATATATATATATATATTATGTAATATTATTTGATATTAAAGTAATATCAAATAATTATGTTATCAGATATTAGATAAATATATTATGAGATAATATTATTTTGATATCTGATAACTATATGCAATTATCTAATATTAAGATATTTATATTATGAGATAATATTATCTAGTATTAGATAATTAATAGATAAGTCCTATCTCTTCTCATTATCTCTAGGATAAGAATAAAATGAGTTGTTAAGTGTGATTAGGATTTCGGAAGCATTATCCTAGTAGGACCAGGATTGTGACTTGCCTAAGTTCTATAAAAAGGGACTTAAGGGCAGCACATCATACACACACTCATAAGCCTCTTAAAATCTTAAATCACTCAGAAAACATTGAATCCTAATTCCCAAAGAGAGAAATGCATCCTAGCAAATTCGTGGAGAGCGAGAGGTTGTTGTTCACTTCGTATGGATACCATAGAGACACTGTACCTTCCAGTTGGCATTTAATTCATCCACTCTCAAGTTTTGATCAGTAGAAATACGAGTGCCCAATAGGTAAAACCCTAATCATTGATTTATGCTTTTTGCATGTATCCTAGGTAGAATTTAGATCAAAATTTTGAAATTTCGCTGCATGTAATAATCTGAATTTCCAATAATTTTTACTTTAACATTGCCTTATGCTCGTCATTATTAAAGTATATGCATAACCTATCCTAATGATTTGTTAAGATATTTACAGGACAAGTTGTCTCACACTGTGTAGTTCACAAATGTTATCGTGACCCTCATGTTCTAAAAAATGCTAATAGAACATGAACTTCTAATCTTTGCATCCTTGCTCTTAAAGTTCAATGTCCACAAACTTAAAATGAGACCACATTGAAAGGCATGTAAAGTTATTGCAATTATTGTATCCATTAATCTTAATATCAAACATAAAATAATAATAAAGATACATTTAATGATATTTACACAAATTCCCTATATGACACCTTCCTTTTCTCCTCAAATATCCACTTCTAATTTTTGTGAAAAGGCTTACAGTGCTGCCTAACTAGCATTCCTACATCAAGTGAAAAATTCTTTGATTTTGGATCAATTACCTACCATGTACTTGTCTTATCAAAATAAATTGGCAATAGTCTTCCATTATTCTTTTGGATTTTTTGGTCAAGGGTCAAAGACTTCTACTTGCTACAGTACCATTGAATTGTGTAAATTTTAAATATAATACACTGTTAAACACATATTTTCATAGGAAACAAAATGCAAAATGAAGTATTTGAGTATAAGAAATTTTACCTATTTTGCACTGGGAAGGAATGTGAATGGGATCACATGGTAGGTCATGTCCACACTCTCCTTTATAATGGTGTGCCATAACATTAGCCATGTCTATCAAGCATTATTATAAAATATTACATAAACAATAGTCATTAAAATAGGACATAAGTAATACATATGATAAAATGTCACATTTTGCCCTAAAAGCTAAATTACATTTGCACTTATAAAATAAATTGTTTGAAATAGATAGTACAATAGGACACAAATAATACTTACTATAGAATATAAAATTGATACCTTAAAAGCTTAATTATAATGTGAAAAAAAAAGTATTGACCTTAATTTGACCTATTGTTAGTGAAAGTAGCAAAATCATGATCTTCTTCATCAATTTCATTATTATCATTAGATTGTAAAAGCTCTTTCTTTATGTAATCACCAATTGTTTCATCTTTTAAATTGTCATCATCATTTTTAATCTCATCAACCATTTGTGTGGCAAGATGAACATTTCTAGAAAATGAAACACAATGAGGATTGTGGTTTTATTCTTATAAGATAATCAATTTGAAATCTCCAAGATCAATTATGAGTGTGAAATTTACAGAATTATTATCCTGTAAATAGGACATGCTATTGACATTGAAATCATCATTATTAGGAAGATCTCATATATCATGATGCACCACATTATTTATAACTTTTTAATTTAATCCATTGAAAATATCATTAATGTAGAAAACTTGTTTTACTTAAGATGCAAGTATATATAGATCATCTCTATACCACTCAACATTGACAAAAATGCTTGTTATATGCTTGTCAATGATAATTTTATTTTTTTCTATGGTTGGTGTCACGTTATTTACACTTGAACAAAGTCATAAAACAATTATTTAAATAAATTAAGTTTATGATATCCTTCAAAATATCATAAAATATGTTATTCTTAGTCCCAAGTATAGAAATCCCATTATTCTTTATTTTATGCTTAACATCTCAAGAAGGAATTACAAACCAAACTCTATTTATCACATATGTTAAACATGATATAATTGTGAAACCTAGTTCGGAAGCCAAGGATAGTAGCTTTTCAATCACCTTGGTGGATCCACTCTTATGAATATAGTACATTTATAAATTTTTTAAGCCAATGATAACAAAGTGAGCAACCAAAAAAGAAAATTATGAAAAATTAGTTTAATGAATATGATAAGGAATTACTTTAAAGTAAAACTAGAAAGGAAATAAAGTTTTCTACAAATGATCAATAGTTTCACTACTACTTGCTTGCAGTTGTCCTTATGTTTACTATACAATACAAGTTATTCATTAAGAACTAAAAGGACTTAGATGAAATACTAAATAGTTTAAGGGACTTACTTTAGATACTTACAGATTTCAAGACAGTTGTTTAGGATGTACCATATTGCAATGTCTCTATCTTTCCTATCAAAATGGATAATTTTTTTTCAATAAGTTAACATTAAGATCTAATAATTGACAGTTGCCTTTTTGTTTGTACATTAATTTTATCTTGGTTTTGGTAAGGTCGATTGAATTTAGTTTCCACCTTTTATAGATACATGAAACAAAATGTTAACACTTCATCTATAACATACCTTTCAGCAATAGAACTTTTAAGTCAAGCATGATTCCAAACATAGTTTTTCAATTTCTTTATGTATCTATCATATAAGTACATCCACCAAAAATGAATAGGATCTCTTAGCAATACTTCTTCAAGCAAGTGCATGACCAAGTGCACCATTATGTGAAAGAATGTTAGAAGGCATATTCTTTCAAGTTTATAGAGAATCAAGACAAGGTCTTCCTTAACTTGCTCAACATCTTGTTTGTTTAGAGTTTTTATGTAAATTTGGGTAAAGTAATTGCATAACTCAATAATTAGACATGTAAGCTCTTTTAGTAAAAATGTTTATATTGCAAGTGCCAACAATCATTGCATAATGGTATGGTAGTCATAGGATTTCAACCCTTTGATCTTGGTATTATTGTTTGTCATATTCTTCCTCAAGTTTTCAATAAACCTATTAGGAAGCTTGACATTTTTAATGAATTGATAAAATCATTATCAGTTATTTTGGTTAAGTATGTCTTTAGGATGTGATTTCATCTATCTACCCTTCTTAGCTCAGAAGCTAAATGAAAAAAAAAAGAAGAGAGAAAACTCTTCAACTAAATAATATTATTCTATTCATTTTTGGATGACAAACTATAGCTTTAGGGGGGTATTTATAACTATTTATAGGGGTAAATTTATCATAAAAATATAGAAAATATCTCCCTATTTTAGAGTTTCAATGCAATTCTTGAGTTTCCTAAAGACTAGGTACAATTTTTTTTCACTTCCAAGACTCTAAAAAATATCTTCTAGAAAACACTAAAACATATCCAAGTTGGGTTCATTGTATCCAAGTCGGGTTTTGTACTATTCTTTCCAAGTTAGATGAGACTTACCCTCAAGTCTAATTATCTTCCTTATAATATGGTGAGAGATCAACAACGTTAAAAATGGTAGAAATGCCATAGGAATATGACAACTCTATCTTGTAAACATTATCGTTAACTTTTTGTAAGATTTGGAATGGCCCATTTACCTTTGAAGATAACTTGGCATTAGGTTAATTTAGGAATCTCTCTTTTTGCAAATGTATCCATACTAAGTCCATTTCTTTGAAAGTATACTACCATCAATGTTTGTCCCACTATGCTTTATATTGTGAATTTTATTTATGAATTTTTGCATGGACTTGTTCATGAAGCTTCATAATCTCCTTTACTTTTTGCTTTGCATCTACATTATACTGATAACTAGCAAAAGATGGTGCTAAATTAAGTGAGCTGAGGGGACGAGTACCATACACCACTTTGAATAGGCATCTTCCAATGGAAAGCAAAGTGTGTTTTTTATTGGGAGTATTTGCTACAATGTTCAAACTTCTAACCTTAGATATTAAGGATACTAATCACTTAGCTTCACCTCTGGCCTAACTGAATTTTTCAAGCTGTAGTGGAGCCAACTTGATCTTTACTCTATATTTTTCAAAAGAATAGATGTTTACATAACCATTATGTATAGCACAATAATCATACTACTAAGGTCTTCATAAGAGTTGACATCACACTATACTTCACCTTGGCACTTTTTGTTGATTGAAAAGGAAACAAGGCAACATTTTGTAACTTTTACCTTATTATCTTTGTTAAGCCACTGTAACTTATAAGGGTATGAATGCTTCTTAGTAGGTAGTTTGAGCTTTTCCACCATGTATCTTGATATAATATTCTTATAACTTTCGTTATCTATGATAGCATCTCAAACTTTACCTGGGGTTGTGCATTGAGTGTGGAGAATATTATGCCTTATCCAAGATTTTTCCTTTTTGGCTGTAGTGTGTAAGTTTCATCTAATCACCAATGATTCTCTATGATTAGTTAGGGTAAGTTGTTAATCAAACATTAGTGGCTAATTGGATTCATCTTGTGTTTGCTCAAGTTGTTGTTCTTCTTCTTATACTTCTTGAATTTCTCCCTCAATGTTAGTAATGGTTTTTTGATTTAGGTAATCTAATGCAATGTAACCATATCCTTGGCATTTGAAACATTTAGGTAGTTTAGGTTTAGTAAGAGTCTTTGTTGGTGTGTGTCCTAGGAACTAATCATAAAGATGATTGAAATAATACATAATATATTATGTTTTATTTCAGAAAATGCAATTATTATATTTTATTTTCAAATTTTACGCAATTTATAACTTAATATAATAATTATCCCTAGAATAGTTTTACTATTCCTAAAATGTTCCTAGTCAAGTATTATTATGAAAGGGATAGTAATAGTATATCAAGACTGGCATGTATAGTGACTGATGATTATGAATTATGGATATATGATATCAAGTCAATACATGAGTACATTGTTAATGAACAGATGTACTGGACTGACTCAATATGAGAATACTGCATGGATAAGACTTGTATCATTAGTAGTTCTCATATGGTCACAATTGCATATAGTCCTTTGACCTAAAGTCACTACGGTTCCCTACATGAGGGGTTACTCACTTTGATGTCATCCTATGTCACCTTTAATCGGGATGACAAGTGAGGCGTTGTTTAGGTGTGTCACAAATCATGCAGAAGGAAGTGAGTGATGTAGATGAGATTTTATTACTCTTATAAAAAGAGATATATCCTTGGGCCCCTTGATTAAGTAAGACTTAGAAATACATGATCATGCTCAAATGGATTAATATGTGATATTGATAATTTGTTTTAAAGTCTACTCAGTATCAAGAAATATAAATTGAACATTGACGAGGATGACACATTTCATGCCTCTAGTTCAATTTGGATATTATTACAAAAAGGATTATGATGCAAAATGTTGATCATGTATTAGGTGGATGTCAAATCATAGTCATTCTTACTACTTAAGTGGCAGTGATGTATTGCTAGATATCATTCACTATCTATGGCTTAATAATGAGTCATTGTTAACGTAGTAAGAACCTACAGGGTCACACAAAAGGAGTAGGAATAAAATAATAATTAATTAAAGTTTAATTAAGTTAATATCCAATTAATTAGATTTATTTTTGTGCATAAATATATTATTAAATAATAATATATTTTTCATGTAATAAATATAATTATTATGTGATATTATTTGATATTAAAGTAATATCAAATAATTACATTATTAGATATTAGATATATATATTATGAGATAATATTATTTTGATATTTGATAACTATATGCAATTATCTAATATTAAGATATTTTTATTATGAGATAATATTATTATCTAATATTAAATAATTAATAGACAAGTCCTATCTCTCCTCATTATCTCTAGGATAAGGATAAGATGAGTAGTTAAGTGTGATTAGGATTTTGAAAGCATTATCCTAGTAGGACTAGGATTGCAGTTTGCCTAAGTTTTATAAAAAAGGACTTGAGGGCAGCACTTACACACATGCTCATAAGCTTCCCAAAATCTTAAATCACTCAGAAAACATCAAATCCTAAATCTTAGAGAGAAAAATGCATCCTAACAGATTCATGGAAGGTGAGAGGTCATTATTTACTCCGTGTGGATACTGTAGAGATGTTGTACCTTCTGACTAGCATTTGATTCATCCGCTCTTAAGTTTTAATCAGTAGAAATATGAGTGCCCACTAGGTAAAACCCTAATCATTAATTTATGCTTTTTGCATGGATCCTAGGTAGAATTTAGATCAAATTTTGAATTTTTGCTACATGTAATAATCCGAATTAGCAACAGTCTGAAGGTTGGCTTCTTTGTAGGTTTAGGTGGGGCCTTGTTTAATGTACTAGGTTGTGGGGCTTGAATTTCATTAGTATTGGGAAGGTCTCTAGAGGAGGATGGTTAGAATGTAGGCATTTTGGAAAGTTATTTCTTAATTTGAATAGCAAGTTAGATAACATCATCTAAGGTTCAATTGGACTGGTTAAGTAATATTAAAATTCAATTGTCCAAGGTAATGGGCAATAGTCTATTCCTTTTTTTTTTTAATACTGCATTTCATCATCAATATCTCAAATTTCCTAGTGTATTCCCTAACAAACAGGGATTTTTAGTAAAGATTCTACAATTAGATAAAGTTATTATCATAATAGTGATCAAGTAAGAACTTACATTAAGTTCTTGACACATTTTCCCTCATGTCTTGATCTTGTTTCATCCTTCACATTCTCATTTCTTCTTTAAAATTTTCAAAATAGAGGTATGCATCTTTAATTTAATAGCAACCATTTTCACCTTTTACTCATCTACTATATTTTAAGCTTAAACATCCTTTCAATTGTTTAAAGTCAATTTACAAATTCATCTAGTTGAAGTCTTCCCTTAAAATCCAAAATTTCTACTTGAATATTATTACCTTAGGTTGGCTGCCTTTAGGGGCAATGACTAGTTGCTACTATTAGAATCAAATTTTGGATTCTTTCTTTGATTTAATAAGTCTTGTTAAGCATTAACAATCTCCTACAATTATTGAATTTGTCTCCCCATTTCTTCCATCTAAATCTCTTGGATGTTTCTTTAGTTTTATCTTCTTAGTAGTGTTTTAGTAATTTATGGTGAATCATGGGATCAAAGTAAAATTTTTGAAAAGTTTGAGGGCTTATTTGTAACAATTAGACTAAGTTTAAGGTTGAAATTAAATTTTGGCAAAGGTGTGGGGATGTTTTATAGTAATAAGATAAATTCTAGGATGAAATTTATGGAAGGTTTGGGTATGCCTTGTAATTTTAGAAAATATTAAGTCTAAAATGAAAATTTAAAGAAGTTTTAGGGTAATTCAAAAATTCTAGCAAATTCTGCTAATGGAGTTGCTGATGTGGCATAACCTCTATGGCTAATGTGGTGCTGACTATGCGTTGAAAAGTTAACTCTGCAATTGACGTCAAACGACTAATTAGGTTTGCTAAAGTTATGATCCTTGATATGTGGCACTTATAAAGTGGATGATGCATTACCTTCATGGTGCTAACATAATCATCTCCAACCTTAATCTAGCACATGGAGCGTGTGACCAACTTATGGATTTTCTAGCAAGGTGTGTGAGAGCGCATGCAATGTTCCTTCAATGTGAAAATTTGTAGTTCGACATTTTAGACCTCTTTAAACTTATCTGCAGTGTTATTTCACATAGGAATTGATAAAAAATTAGGGTTTCAACACTAGCGTTTGTTAAGTATGAAACTAAGGAGAATTTCGACTGCTTTTAACTTAAACACTTATGTAAGAAGTTGGAAAAATTAGCTCTAGTACCAAAATGGCTTAAAGGCCAAATGGAAAAGAAAAAGAGAGAAAACTCTTCAACTAAACAATGGAATTCTATTCAATTTTAGATATCAAACTACATCTTTAGAGATGTATTTATAGCTATTTACAGGGCAAATTTATCCTAAAAATACAAAAAATGTCTCCCCATTTTAGAGTTTCAATGCAATTGTTTAGTTTCCCAAAGACTAGGTGCTATGTTTTTTCACTTGTAAGACTCTAAAAAATATCTTCTAGAAAACACCAAAACATATCCAAGTTGGGTTCATTATATCCAGGTTGGGTTCTATACTACTTTTCCTTGCATAACTGTAGTTTTAATCTTATATCCATGGCGGCCAAGTCACATCTTGCATTGTCCATGTCCTTTGATTTGTGTTCAATATCGAACAATGTGCCCATAATACTGTCACATACATTTTTTTCAACATGTATCACTTTAATATTATGCCTTAAGATCATTGAAGCTAGTAGGGAGTTCAAAAAATATGCTTTTTCTACTCCAACTAAGTTCATCTACACCTCTCTTTTATTTAACTCCACCATATTACATGTGTTTTGCAAAAAGTTTCCAATGTATTCTTCTTAATTGGTCTATGATTATGTCATTGCCTTGAGGGGCTTTCCTTTTAATTTTTCATTGAAGTCTTTATTGTTTTGCCACACACAGTTCCTAGGATGAAAGTGATAATGATCAACATAAGTTGTTTTTCCTCTAACTTGCATTGATGATGTATCTTTATTGCAAGTTGGGCATGCTTTGTATCCTTGTCCTTTCCACCCAAAAAGACTATTCAGTGTAGGAAAATCATTTACAATCCATAATAATGTCACTCACATCTTGAACATGCTATTGATAATGGTATCCCAAATTTCAACTCCTATCTCCTATAATTGTTTAAGCTTTCTAACAAGTAATCTTAAAAAGACATCTATATATTTCTATGAAAATTGTGGTCTAAGAATCAACAATGTCAACATGAAAAATGATTCTCTCATACAAAGTCATATGGTAAATTGTAAGTGGTCATCATAATTGGAAGCATGTTTTATGATAAGCTCATATCATCAAAAGGATTGAATCTATTTACACTCAAACATAATCACATATTCCTTAGTTTTAAGGAGAAATCAAGGTGCTTTCTATCAAAATCTTGCTAAGCTTTTCTATTAATACGATGTCATATAGCCCTATCTTTCATGGATCATTTTATATGATACCATATCATATCCTTAACCATGTGCCTTGATTTGTACAACTGCTTCAACTTGAAAGTTAACAAAAAATATTACAACACCTTCTAAGAAACCTTTTTCTTTTTATGTTTTTTCCAATCCACCAACTCTTCCTATAAATTAGACAAATCTCATTTCTAACATGCTTTTTCCAAAAGAGCACACAATCATACTTGCAAATATGAATTGGCTCGTGCCCCGATCCTAACTTATTAAGGTATTTCGTTGCATCATTATATGATCTCAACAATTTATTATCCTTCAATAGTACTTCCTTTAGTAACTTTAATGGAGAATCAAATGACTTATTAATCCACTTATGTAACACTTTAGATGCATAAACCTAACTAAGAAATTCAACAAAGAAAAGCTTATGCAATTAGGGTACAATTTTGTTTCAACTTTTGCAAACAAGTCATCGAAGTTTTAACCATAAGATGTGTCTTTTTCAAGTAATGGTGATAAAAATTTGGATTTCAGGGCTTGTCCCATGGAGCATGAATTTGTATCCCATGGGGCAACTTTTTGACTTGAAGTAATTATTACAAGGCAAGGCAATATTGTGTTGCTTTGCCCTAGGTGCCCTAAAATAATAAAATTATTATTTTTCCTTTATATTATACTTGAAAATATATGTTACAATATACCTATTTTAGTTATTTCATTACTAAAAAAATGTATCTTAATTATTTTCTTTTAAACTTAAGATTACTTGGACAAATTAGGTATATTTTTAAAATTAATGTTATTACATTATGTTGAAAATGCATATTACTATAAACCCATTTTAGTAATTTCATTATTAAAAAAATGTATCTTAATTATTTTCCTTTAACTAGTATTTATTTCAATTATTTTGCTTTAAGCTTAAAATTAGTTAAACAAATTTTATGTGATTTTAAATCAATGTTATTACATTATATTGAATATTAAATGTTAATTATGTACGTATTTAAAATTTATAAATTTTAATTTTTTTATATTTTCCCACAAATCACCAATGCCTCATAAATCACAAGAACAAGGCATTAACTTAGCCTGCAATCAGGGATAGGGTAAGGATGGGGTAGATTATTACAGCCATGGGGTGAGGCAGTACATAACCAATTTGTTATTACCTTACTCCGTTGCCATTCCTACCCCAAGGTGTCCTTATTCCTATTTCCATCATTATCATCTACTTGATTAATGGCATGAGGGCCAATGAAGTCATGTATGATATTAACCATCTCATCAACATCATTAAGGGGTACCCCATGCATAGCCTTGGACTTAAGTTCATACTTTTCACCATGATCAATCTAGTTCATATACAACAAATTAAATCCATTATTTATTAGGTGTGCCTCCAATGTCTAATACAACAAATTTAAACATTTTTTATATAAACATTATTCCAACCTTTTATCATTGACAAAGTTTCTGACTCTTTCTATAAATGTAGTAACACCATTCCAATACTTATTGGATAATTGATCTCATAAGGTTATCTAGTTTTTGTCAACGAATATATAATTGGCCTACAACATCATAAGTTATCATGCAATTCAATTATGCATGCATGTTTGCTATGTTTTCTAAGTCCATCTTATCACTCTAACTCTAAAAGGTAAGGTTTATCCCATTTAAGATATTCCTATAGTTATTATCTCAACTTATTCATGATACATTTCATACTTGTAGAAATTTTAATAGTATTTTCCCATAGTTCTCCAAGTGTACATACTATACATCGATATAATACTCATTCAAAAACAATAAAGAGACAAGAAATTTCTACAATGTGAAATAATGAGTAAATAAGTTAAGTACAATAATTGAAGGACATATCCCAAATTATCCAAATTTATAGGATAATTCAAGGAATGGTTCATTCATGAAGACCAACCAAATTTTGAATAGGTCTAAAGTTATAGTATAAATATATTTTAATTTTAAATTATTCAATTTTTATTACAATAATTTTAACAATATAATAAATCAATTTTATTAAATTAATGAGTAATTATTTTGTACAATTTTTTATATATTATTACGTTGATATTTGAATAATATATGTTTTAATATTTAATACCTCATTTGGGACTATCTATTAATATTTTTAGTATTTTAAATGAATAATTAATAATGTCAATATTTCACATTATTAGACATTTGTGTTTCATTAATTTAATTGTCAAAATTTATTACAAATTAGTATCCTTTTAGTATAACTTTATTTTAAATACAATTTAATCATTTAATAAAATTATATGACTTGCTTTTAATATTACATTATTATACATTTTATTATCCATTATTACTTATTTTTTAGTATTTTAAATTATTAGTTAAATTGTTAAATATTTTACATCATAAAAAATTTTATATTTCCATTATTGTAATTGTCAAAATTATGTGTTACAGCTTTTAATGACTTTCTTTTCTATATAATTTAATAAATTAATAAAAATTATATGAATTACTTCTAATATTAAATTATTATATAATTTGTACTCCATTATTACTTTTTTTAGTGTTTTAAATGATTACTTCAATTATTAAAATTTTCACATCATTAAATTTTTTATTTACAGTATTGTAATTATGAAAAAATATATGTAACCATTTTTAATTACTTCCATAGTCATATAATTTAATAATTTAATAATTTAATGAGATTATATGATTTACTTCTAATATTAATTTAATGCACATTTTATTCTCTATTGTTAAATAATGCTTCATATTTATTAAGTTTTGAATGTTTGTCAATTTATCGTTTTGTACTTGTTGAAATTATTTTTTTTGCTAGTGTTTTAAATGATTATCTAAATTGTTAAATATTTCACATAATCAAAAATTTTATATTTTCATTAATTTAATTTGTCAAAATTTATGTGTTACCATTCTTAATTTCTTTCACTTTTATATAATCTCACAAATTAATGATAATTATATGAGTTACTTCTAATATTAAATTATTATGTAATTTATACTCTATTATTACTTTTTTTGTGTTTTAGACTTTTAATTGATTACTTCAATTATTAAATTTTTCACATCATTAAAAATATTTTAAATATAGCAATGTAATTATTAAAATTATATGTTACCATTTTTTAATTACTTCCATAGTCCTATAATTTAACTATTTAAGAAATTATATCATTTACTTCTAATATTAATTCATAATACATTTTATTCTCTATGGTTAAATAATACTACACATGTATTAAGTTTTGAACGTTTGTAAAATTATCATTTTGTAAATATTAAAATTACTTATTTTTTATTGTTTTCATTGATTATTTAAATTATTAAGTATTCCATGTCATAAAAAATTTTATATTTTCATTAATTTAATTTTCAAAATTCATATGTTACCATTTTTTAATTTCTTTCATTTTTAATATAATTTAATAAAATTATTTAAAGTACTTCTAATATTCAATTATCAAAAATTTTATTCTCTTATCTTTTATTAAACTTAGCAGATGTTTAAAACAATAAACATACCAACTCTTGCAAAATAAATATTTTACCAACTAATACAATAGAGCATTGAGATAAATTCAGATCTAAATATAATATTAATTCAAACTAATAAACATATCAAAATATATAAAATAATAATTTTATCAAACTAGATATTATATCAAATTATACAAAAAAAATAATTTATATTAAAATTTTACATCATTATCATTAGATGTTTAAAGTAATAAATATATCAACATACACAAGATAATAATCTTATCAAATTTATTAATGAAGGAAAAATTCATCCTTGTATTTTATATCAATATACCATTAAAAAAATGAGTTTTTTAAGCCTACCTTAATGGAATAGTGAAGTAATAATCTAGAATAGCAACCAATAACAAAGTAATATAAACTAATCATTTAAAAAAGTAAATGTAAGAATAAATCAGAATTAAAGCATACAAATGAATAAAACAACAAAATGGGAGAAGAAACTTATTTGAGTTCTCTTGTAAGGCAAGAAAGAAGAAGCAAGGCCTAGAGTGCTTTTGCGTAAGCACCAATAGCAATTTTTAGGCCTTAAGATACACAAATGACAAATTTTTAGATGTTTATATAAGCCCACTCATGTTATTAGTATAAATAAAGGCAAGGACACATGCATTATTTTTAATATTTTGAAAATTTTCAAGTTATACAAATGATACATGTTCTTTGTATAGCTTTTTCTTTCTTTGAAACTTTTTTAGACAATGCAAACAACACATATTGTTTATATAACCTTTTTTTTATTTAAAAAAAAACTATATAGACAACATGTTGTATGGCTTTTTATTTCTTTCGAAACCTTTTAGGCTAAGCAGACAATACATATTGTCCGTATAGCTTTTTGTAATTAAAAAAAAGAAAACTATACAAATGACTAGATGTCTATATAGCCCATACATAAAAAGGTTCTTGCCAAATGGTATAGGAATGACTTTGTTGTCTATATAGCATTTTTTTTATTTTTGCAAAAAAAAATTAAAATGACTGTACAAATGATAAACACTTTACTATCTATATAGTTGTCATTTTAATAATGTATAATTGTAGTAATGAGATAATAAAATATTAAATAATTGTAATATATTAAATTAAAAAAATTAATCTGATAAAATATGAAAATGGAAGACGTTCAATTAAATGCTCATTGACATGTATTATTTTTATGTTGTTTTGGGAAGTAAATTTTTTTCCTTTGGGAAGGAAATTTGCAAGCAAAAAAGTATTAGAGGTAGATATATGGAATATAGATTAAAATTAGTTTGAAAATAATTATAAGATTTTTTAAGATAAATATTAAATATGACTTATTAGTAGATTGTAAATTTTTTCTTTTATTTAAAATAGGAGAGAGAATCAAATAATTGTAAAATATTAAATTTTTTAAAAAAGAAAATTATTCTAATAAAATATAAAAATAGCAAACATTCAATTGAATACTCATTAACATGATTTTTTTTGGAGGTTATTTTGGGAAGGATTTTTTTTTTGGAGGAAAATTTGTAGGGGGAAGAGTTTTAGAGGAAGATATATATATTATAAAATATGAAATATAGATTAAAATTTGTTTGAAAATAATTATAATATTTTTGAGATAAATATTAAATATAGTTAATTGACGTGTAGTGAAAATTTCTCATTTATTTAAATAAGTTAGAAAATTAAATAATTGCAACACATCAAATTGAGAAAGAAAGTAAATTAGTCTAATAAAATAAGAAAAAGATAGACATTCCATTAAATGCTTTTTTATAAGAACTTTTTTGAGATTGTTTGAGGAGAAAATTTTGCAAGTGAAAGAGTTTTAAAAAAAGATATAAATATAAATATAAATATAGGCAGATGGATAGAATAAAATAAACAATATAGATTAAAATTAGTTTGAAAATAATTATAAGAGTTACAAGATAAATATTAAATATGATTTATTAGTAAATTGCAAAGTTTTTTCATTTATTTAAAAGTGAATTGAAAATTACATAATTGCAATTTATTGAATTTAGAAAGAAAATAAATTATTTTAATAAAATGTGAAAATAAAAGACATTTTGTCAAATACTCTTCAATAAAAAAATTTTTGAGGTTGTTTTAGGAGAAAATTTTTAAGGTGGTAGAGTTTTAGAAAAAGATATAGAAATAGATTATAAGAGTAATAAGATAATATTAAATATGTGTTCTTAGTGGATTTCAAAAATTATTTATTTATTTAAAAATGGATAAAAAATTAAATAATTGCAATACATTAAATTTTTAAAGAAAGTAGATTAGTCTAATAAAATATAAAAATGACTGATATTTCATTAAATGCTATTTGATATAAATTTTTTTTGAGATTATTTTGGAAGGGAATTGCTTTTATCTTTCAATTTTCGAAGAGAATTTTGCATGTGGAAAAGTTTTAGAGATAGATATAGATAGATAGATACTAAATTTGGAAAGAAAGTAAATTAATCTAATAAAGTATAAAAATTGACACACAATCCATTAAATGCCATTTGACATGAATGTTTTTGGAGGTTACTTGGAAGGAAAATTTTTAGGTGGATGAGTTTTAGAGAGATATATAGATATAGATTATAAGAGTTATAAGATGAATATCAAATATAATTTATTAGTATATTGCAAAAAAAATTATTTATTTAAAGTATGGTAGAAAATTAAATAATTACAATATATTGAATTTAAAAAGAAAGGAAATTAGTCTAATAAAATATGAAAATGGCATAGTTTTCATTAAATGCTATCTAATATGAACTTTTTTCTTTTTTGGGATTATTTTGGGAGGAAAATTTGCAAGTGGAATAGTTTTATTGAAAGATAATATAGATAGATATAGATATATAGAATCGAATATAGAATGTAGATAAAAATTAATTTGTAAATAATTATAAGAGTTTTAAAATAAATATTAAATATGATTTATTAGTATATTATGAATTTTTTCATTTTTAAAAGAAAATGAAAAATTGAATAATTGAAATATATTAAATTTAAAAATAAAGTAAAATGGTTTGATAAATTATGAAAATGATAGACATAACATTAAATGCTTTTTGACATGAATTTTTTTTAAGTTGTTTTGAGAGGGAAATTAGTAGGTGGAAAAGTTTTGGAGAAAGATATCGATATAGATATATAAAATAGAATGTAAAATATAGATTTAAATAAATTTAAAAATAATTACAACATTTTTAAAAATAACTATTAAATATTACCAATTATAGATTGTGAAATATTCTCATTTATTTAAAAAAGGATGGAAATTTAAATAATTGTGATATAATAAATTTTAAAAAAAAGTAAAAATGTTTGAGATAAAATGAAAATGATAAACATTCAATTAAATTTTAATTGCAATAATTTTTTTGAGGTTGTTTTGGGAAGAAATTTTCTTTTTTTTTATTTTGAGGGGTAAATTTGTAAGTGGAAGAGTTTTATAAGCATGTAAAGTAGGGAAAAGATCATAAGTAAAGCGAGTAACCTACAATCAAGAGGCAAGCTAGACTTCTTAAATTAGAGTTCACTTTTCTTGCAGGCTTATCTGTTTATGCAAATAAGCCTGCATGTTATTGCTTAAGTGGGTGCAAGCTTATGTGTGGGCTAAGCATTTTTTTTTCACATTAATAATTTTGATAATCCTTCAAGCATTTTGAGACTCTTTCAATCCAATCCAATTTCTAATCCAATGTTTAATAGGTTAATATAATTTTTTAATCTTACTTGAATAACCCATTTTACTAAACAAAAAAAAATTGTTAAAAAAAATTTGTTGAATTATAATACACAAAAAAGTAGATTTTTATAATTTAACCCAATTCAATATTCCTTGAAAGTGCCTTCGTTTCTCTATATCGAGAGTTCAATCTCTAACCCATACATGTACTAATTTAGTGATTTAATCACTTTTAATAATAAAAAAATAATGGAATATTTGTGGGCATGACAATTAATTCTTGCATTTTTTGCAAGCTTATGTCAGCATGGGCTACCTTACATCATCAACCTTGTTTTACATGTATTGAGCCTTAAAGAAAGATATACATTATAAAATATGGAGTATAGATTAAAATTTGTTTGAAAATGATTAAAAGAGTTTTAAGATAAATATTAAATGTGGCTTATTAATGTACTACAAAAATTTCTCATTTATTTAAATGAAGTTAGAAAATTAAATAATTATAGCATATTAAATTGAGAAAAAAAGTAAATTAGTCTAATATAATAAGAAAAAAGATGAACATTCCATTAAATGCTCTTTGACATAAATTTTTTGGAGATTATTTTAGGAGTGAAATTTGCAGGTGGAAAATATAGATATGAGTACGAATATAGATAGATGAATAGAATAAAATATAGAATACATATTAAAATTAATTTGAAAATAATTATGAGTTTCAAGATAAATATTAAATATGATTTATTAGTAAGTTGCAAAAATTTTTCATTTATTTAAAAGTGGATTGAAATTTACATAATTGCAATTCATTCAATTTACAAAGAAAGTAAATTAATTTAATAAAATGTGAAAATGATAGACATTCCACTCTCTTTTATATGAATTTTCTTGGAAGCAATTTTTAATATGGAAGAGTTGTAGAAAAAAGATATACATATAGATATAGATTATAAGAGTAATTAGATAAATAAAAAATTTGACTTAATAGTGGATTGTAAAATTTTTTCATTCATTTAAAAAAGAATAGAAAATTAGATAATTATAATATATTAAATTTTAAAAAAGTAAAGTAATCTAATAAAATGTGAAAATGGTAGATATTTCATTAAATATTACTTCACATGAATTTTTTTTTTTAGATTACTTTGGGAGGGGATTCTATTTTGGGAGAGAAATTCACAAGTGAAAAAGTTTTAGAGAAACATATAGATATATATATTAAATTTAAAAAGAAAGTAAATTAGTCTAATAAAATATAAAAATGACAAACAATCCATTAAATATTATTTGACATGAATATTTTTGGAGTTTTTTGGAAGGAAAATTTTTAGGTTAATGAGTTTTAGAGAAATATATAAATTATAAGAGTTATAAGATAAATATCAAATATGATTTGTCAGTATATTGTAAATTTTTTTTCATTAGTTCAAAAGATTATGGAAAATTAAATAATTACAATATATTGAATTTAAAAAGAAAAGAAATTAGTCAAATAAAATATGAAAATGGCATACATTTCATTAAATATTATTTGGCGTAAATTTTTTTGAGATTGTTTTGGGAAGGAAATTCACTGGTGAAAGAGTTTTATAGTAAAATAATATAGATAGATATAGATATATAGAATAGAATGTAGAATATAAATTAAAATTAATTTGAAAATAATTATAAGAGTTTTAAGATAAATATTAAATACGATTTATTAGTATACTTTTAAATTTTATTTATTTATTTAAAAGATGATAAAAAATTAAATGATTGAAATATATTAAATTTAAAAAGAAAATAAAATAGTTTAATAAAATATAAAATGATAGACATGTCATTAAATGCTTTTTGCTATGAATTTTTTTGAAATTGTTTTGCGAGGAAAATTAGCAGGTAGAAGTGTTTTAGATGTTGACATGAATATAGATGTATAGAAGACCAATAATATAATCACAAAATGCAGGATTAATCCTGTCCAAACAAAAAATGTAAATCCGAGTTAAGTAAAACCGCTAGACACGTAGTGGAAGACTAGGATTCCCGATGGCTACTCCAGTGGCCGATAAACCGACGATGGAGGAAATGGATCAATTGAGAAGAAGTATAAAGAAAGCTAAGAGAGATCAATGTGAATTTGAAGGGAGCGCTACAGGACTTCGGAGGTACGATGATTTAGTCCAATCCCCACAGAAAATGGATTCAAACACTAGTAAGATGCTTTCATACAAAAGTATGCTATTAGGATAGGACAGGGAGAGGCAAGCAGTTAATTTGAGTGAGGACGATACAGAGGAAGATGGACTTGATAGCTTTCAGCAAAATCATTTTGAATTTAACCTAAGCTCGGATGGAGAAAATTATGATGGAACTAAAGTGGTGGATGAGCGGATTGATGAGAAAAAAATCTACCTAGTTCTGAAACTATCAAATGTGGAAGTAGAGATCAGAATTCGGAAGCCATTGGAGGAACTTCTTGATTATTAAGTTATTAGGTAGACATGTGGGATTCCGTTTCTTGGGAAAAATCTTATTCAAATGTGGAAAAGAATTGAAGTTTATGAACTTGTTAATTTGGGCCATGATTATTTTCTAGTTAAATATTCTTGTGCCAGTGATAAGAATGCCATTCTATTTGTTAGTGTATATATCCTAAAATCAATCATATAGATGATTGTAAATTTGAATTGTGTTATTTTAATGGCAATTCCAATTATCATATTTATATATATGTTATTTGTGTAATATATTTATTTATGATAATAACTTTAAAATAATTATATTCTTAAATATCCCTAATCATATATCATTATGAATTGGGTTGCTTTGATATATTAACACTAGCATGTGTGGTGTCTTATATGAGATATTAAATCTACACATGAGTACAAATTAGAGAATTTGTATACTAGATCGACCTACTCTAAGAACACTACATGGATCGTTGTATGAGTATCATGAGTGATTCTTAGTGATCATTATTAATATAGTCCTTTGACCTAAGATCTCCAAGGTTTCCTACATGTGAGTTTAATGTTTTGATGCTACTCTATGTCACTCATGGTTAAGTGAATGCAAGGGTAGTTATTGGATATATCACATATCATGCGAAAGGATTTGTATAATCAAGATGGAATTTTTCCCTCTTATATAACATAAGTAACATCTGTGGGCCCCTTAATTATGTAAGGCTAAGAAAATGCATGGTCATGCTTAAGTAAATTGACATAAGATGTCAATTACATTTGCTTCAATCAATTTACTTAGGAATCAAGAAACCTTTAGATTGGGCTATACGAAAATGACACGATCTATGTCTCATGTTCAATCTTGATGTCTAGGATAAAAGGGAATAGATGATGATTACATATAAAGGTTCAGTCAAATCACCGACTTTTTCATTACTTGGGTAATAATTATGTGTTGTTAGACACCACTCATTGTTTATAAACATTAATGTGATTTATGATTATTGCCAATATAATGAGAGTCTGTAAGGTTACACACTTAGAGTTTAGTGGATTTGGAATTAATGGACTAAATTATTTGGGCCTAATATTTGAAAATTCCATGTTATAATTATAAGACCCTATAATAAGCCTATAATTATACATAGAAAAAAGCTCAATTAGTTAGGATTTTTTATGCACCTATTTAAATAGGCTTGTTGGATAATAACACATGATTATTCATGCATCTCAACATAGAAAAACCTAGCAACTCTTTTGACCCCTTGGAGGGCATAGCTAGCACTACGAAACAAAAGGAGGTGAATTCCAATCGGTGGACATGAGACATTTGCTGGTGATTTGCAAGTTCATATGGATACCTCAAAGTCTTCAGTTGAAAGGAAGTCGAAGAGGTGATTGATGAACAAGTCCTTGAGTCATCAGGAAAGGTATTAATCGAATCCTATTCTAATCTAATGTTTTGCATGGATCTTTTGGCTGGGATCAGTTAAATTCCGCTGCATTTGTTTGGCTCCTGATCCTAACACTATTAGGAGGCCCATGGATCATTCTTGATCACTACATTATTGTTCAAGAATGGAGGCCAAGTTTTAATCTTGCAATGGTATTAATTGAGAAAGTGATAGTTTGGGTTTAATTTCCTAGTTTGGCTATGGAATATTATGATTGAAAATGCCTACATGCTATGGGAAATAGAATTAGGAAGACAATTAAAGTTGACTTTATGATAGAAGGAGGAGCTCGAAGTAAATATGTTAAAGTATGTGTAATAATCAACTGAAATGAACCATTGATTGCCTAATTTAGAGTTAGCCTGGATATCATTAATGTAGAATATGAAGGGATTCATTTAATATGTTTCAATGTATGAGATATGGACATTATGTAAATGGCTATGTAGTTAAATCTTTAGAAGGTGATTCCCATCCTAGAAAAGCTCATGTTAAAGCAAATGGTACTAGCATTGACATAATCTATAGCCCAAGACAAATCTAGACTACTGCTATTGGAGAACCTGCTATGGAATATGGAGAATGAATGGTGGTTCAAAAACTTAAAAGAAATAGGAAAGGGAAAGGAACTCAATCCAACCAACAGGGGACTTCCAAAAATTCAGGCTTTAGATTTGCCACCTTGGCTAACCCAATGTTTGAAGGGGATAAGGACATAGCTAGGAGAAAAAACAACATGCAAGAATCTAATGTGATTTATGATTAGGCCTTACCTACAACATAAATTAAGAAATAAGACCTACATTAACCTTGGGTGAATGAGAAGTGTTCCAACAAGGGCATTATAAAAACAATTTTTAGTAAAATGGTCATTCAAGTTGAGAATACATCACCTAAGGTTCTAGTTACTAATATGTTTGCATATTCAAATGTAAAGACCCAATGTGGACTTTTACTAGAAAAAATAATAACTTCAAACAAACTTCCACAATCCAACATACCAAACTAAGCTAACCAATTGATGCTGAACCTAAAACGTATTGGTATAGAGCTACAAAATGATAATAATGCAAAAGAGTAGCATATAGTTATTGTTAAAAGTCCTATGCAAATTAACCATAATGGTAGGCCACCAAATACTAACTTTAATATAAAAAATACAAATATATCTCTAAGTGCATTAGTCTCAATGGTTGAGGACACTTCTTTTACTGAGAAATCTATTGATGATCAGAATTCTTCCTCCCCTTTGGGAGCTTAGTAAGTACTATATCATTTGCTATGCAATTTCTAAGCTATTTATAATTAAATATGAATAATTTCCTAGTATGGAACTATTAGGGAATTGGCAACCTGATTTTTTAGTACAAGCCAATAGGATCTTATCCAAGAATAAACCTGATCTTATTACCTTTATT
Organism: Sindora glabra; assembly: GCA_020226215.1. Classification (NCBI taxonomy): domain Eukaryota; kingdom Viridiplantae; phylum Streptophyta; class Magnoliopsida; order Fabales; family Fabaceae; genus Sindora; species Sindora glabra. The sequence goes on along the minus strand of CM035227.1, from coordinate 39,152,347 downwards.
GAAACTAAAGCTAACAATTTAAAGGCAAGTGATATTTTCACAAAATTGCAGTATCCTATATATCATGTGTAGGAAAGAAGGGGCATGGCTAGTGGCATTTGGAAAAGTTAGAAGGATGATTGCATTCATGTCCAAGTGGTAATAAGCTCTTTCCAATTTGTTTGCTTAAAAATCATTGACAGTGGCTTATTAAAATGGTTTTTAATTATAATCTTTATAAGCCCCTAATATAATATGCATGTAGAAAGCCGTCACTAAATTCTATTACTGTCAAACTCCATCCAAGATCCATGGGTATTGGTTGGGGATTACAATGATATTGCTCATAGCAGAAAGAAAAAAGGTGGTTTACCTATAACTAAAGGTAGGTGCCCTAAATTTTTAAATTGAATTAGTCAGTATGGGCTTATTAATCTAGGATGGCGAGGATCTTGATTCACTTGGAAAGGTCCTATTAGAGAAGGAAAAAATAGAATATTCTAGTGGCTTGATAGAGCTTTATGTAATGCTTCCTGGCATAAGAAGTTTTAGGAGGCCATTGTTAAGGTGCTTCCTAGAATCTATTTTGACCATCATCCTCTATTAATTGATTTATCTAGTGATAAGGTGGATAAACAAAATAGACGATTTCACTTCGAAGCTGCCTAATTAATGCATGACAAATTTAGTCAATTCCTTGAAGATCATTGGAAAAATAATCTCTTTATTATGAATTTATCTCAACTTCTTACCTATCTTTCAACTTGGAATATGGAAGTATTTGGGCATATCAAAAAGAAAAAACCAATTCTGTTAGCTAGAATTAATGAAGTTCAAAAGGCCATAGAGAGAAAATGGAATCTTTATTTGGATAATCTCAAAAAATCCTTTCAAAAGGAACTTGTTAATATACTAAAACAAGAGGAAGCATTGTGGTTTCAAAAAGCTACAACACAATAGCTTAAAGATCATGATCGAAATACAAAGTATTGTTATACAAAAGTCATTAATAGATGACGAATTAATAAAGTGACTATGTTGAGAAATTCTTCTAGCCATTGGGTTAATGAAAAAAAAGAATTAAGTAATATGGTAGTTAATTTTTATCAGAACCTATTTATCAATTACTTATCTTCTACCACTTACTTGAATAATTCTATTTCCATCCTTACCATTGATATTAGAAGTCTTCAAAAGTTAGTTGTTACCATAAATCATTCAAAGGTTAAGCAGGCAATTTTTGATATGGGAACTACTTAGGCTTTGGGGAATGCCTGCTATTTTTTATCAAGAAAATGGGAACTTAGTAGGGATGGATCTATTTTCCTTTATGGAGGAAGTTTTTAAAGGACAAGCTTCAATCCAACTCATTAATCAAACTTTAATTGCTTTAATTCCTAAAGTCCAGCATCTAGAATTTGGTAATCAATTCAGACTTATCTCTCTATGTAATGTATCTTATAAATGTATCACTAAAGCGATATTTAACAGAATGAAACATCTAATGCTAAAACTAATTTCCTCATTTTATTCTAGCTTTGTTCCTAAAAAGTGTATACAAGACAATATCATCATTGCTAGTGAAATAATTTATTCCATGAAAAGGAAGAGAGGTTGAAGGGGTTTTATGGCTATTAAAATTGATCTAGAAAAAGCATATAATAGAATTCATTAGCACTTCATATCTAAAGTACTTAAAAAGATGGGGATCCTAACTTAACTTTATAAGCTGATTATGGATTATAATTCTACTCCAAGCTTAAATATTTTATGGAATGGGTTTAAAACTATTAATTTTCAACCCTAAAGAGGGATTTGATAAAAGGACCCTATTTCCCCATATATCTTTGTTTTATGCATGGAAAAACTTTTGCACATGATCCAGGAGGAAATTCTATTTGATAATAGGAAGCCCGTAAGAGCTGGTAGGAATGGACCCCAAGTCTATCATCTAATGTTTGCAAATGATTTACTTCTATTTACTAAAGCTTCTCAGGATTAGATAATGTACATTAAATGAATATTATCTACATTTTATGATGCTTCTAGATAGAAGATTAATCTAACTAAATCAAAAATTTTATCCTCAAAAAATACTAATTAAGGTATAGCTAATGATATATTAAAATTAAGTGGGTTTACCTAAACTCCTGACCTAGGTAAATACTTAGGCATTAACTTAGTTTTTGTTAGAAGAACTAGAAGTTACCATAATGATTTTCTATAAAAACTAAATCAGAGGTTAGTAGGCTAGAAAACTTAAACTTTTTCCATAGCTAGCAGAATAATATTAGCTAAATTAGTCCTTACCAATATTCTAATTTATAATCTACTAGTTGAGAAATTACTAAAAGGGATCTACATGGAAATGAAGAAAATCCAATGAAACTTTATTTAGAGGCACATCAACCAAAAACAAAAGGCTTATACTATTTGCTAGCATACGATTTGCCAACTAAAAAGTTTAAAAGGTTTAGGTTTCTAAAAGATTAATAAAATGAATTTTGCATGTCTAAAAAAAATTTTCTACAAAACTTACACCAGAGATGGAAAACTCTAGCTTGATGTTTTAAAAAGTAAATATGGTGTTAGAGGTGAATGGCCAATGATATTAACTTCAGCTAACAATGACTTCTTCTTTTGGAAAAATCTTTGTTTAGTATGGCAAGATACTACAAGAGGTATAAAATGGCAAAAATGTGATGGTAATGCTATTAAATTTTGGCTAGATGATTGGTTAGGTTTTAAGCTTCCTCTAATTCATTTCTTAACTAAGTTTACTGAAAAAGATCTTAGAAAAGTTGTAGCTAAGGAATTCACAATTACTCATAATGAATGGGATTGGGATTTATTGAAAATTATAATCTTAGATTTCATTTTTCCTTATATTCAATCTATTCATCCTCTTATAGCCAAGAATGGTAAGGATAGACTTGTTTGGGCAGATAACCTAGCTAGTGAATTCTCTATTAAGAGTGGCTATGAATTACTTATGCAAGAGGAATGGAATGAAGAAGATAAAATATGGAACTAGGTATGGGGAATAACAGCACCTTAAAAAGCACAGTGTTTTATATGGTAGGTATGTTACAATAGACTACTCACAAATATTATCACAAGTAAGTGGAACCATGGAAACAAGTATTGCTCTTTCTATGGAAACATAGAAGAAATGGTGCTATATGCATTAAAAGATTATCCTTCTATTTGGAGTCTTTAGAAAGAAATTATAGATCCTAGATGATTAGTTGAATTCAGCATGGTTCATTTGTATGATTGGTGTTCCCTAAACTTAAACTAGAACCTTGGTGTTTTGTCAATCAACTAGCTTCCATGGTTTTCTGTTTAGGCAGTTGCATGTTGGCTGACATGGAAATAGAGAAATAAAGTTGTCCATGAAAATAAGTTCAAAAAACTAGTGCACCCTTCTAAACTGATGACAAACTATGCTTCTAATATAATACTTGATCTAGAAATTTCTTCCCACAATGGTAATAGAAGAATGGGTTAAGTAAATATTGCTTGGAACCCTCCCCCTAATGGTTATATTAAAGTGAATTCAAATAGAACTTCCAGAGGCAATAATCAAATTGCAAGGTGTGGAGGAATTATACAAGATTCCAAGGGAAGTTGAATTATGTGCTACATGAAACCATTAAGAAAATGTTTAGCTTATATTGTTGAATGTTAAGGAGCTATATGTGGAACTGCTTAGAACCTTGGAAATAAAAAAGTCCACTTCAAATGTGATTCTAAAGCTCTTTTCTGTAACTTGACTACAACCCACCATAAAAGGACTATCTTACTTCAATTTTGCATGATCCACTAAAAAGAGATTGAGAAATGCATATTAATTATTTGTTCAGAGAAGGCAATGCATGTGCCAACTAGATGGCCAACTTTGGTCTCAATTTGAATGCTAGAATTCACTACTTTCAAAGGCCTCCGAGCTAGATATCTTTGTTACTTCTTGCTGATGTATTAAAAGTCTCCTAAACTTGTGATATCTTTATTTTGTAGTGTTTCTTTTCCTTTGGGCTTAGGCCCCTATGTATTACCAATATATGTATATAGATATATGGAATGGAATGCACAATATAGATTAAAATTAATTTGAAAATAATTACAAGTGTTTTAAGATAAACATTAAATATGATTAATTATTAGATTGCAAAATATTTTTATTTATTTAAAAGAAGATAGAAAATTAAATAATTGTAATATATTAAATTTATAAAAATAGTAAATTAGTCTGATCAAATATGAAAATAATAGACATTCAATTGAATATTCATTAACATAAATCATTTTAAAGGTTGTTTTGGGAAGGAATTTTTTTATTTTTGAGGGGTAATTTTGCAAGTGAAAGTGTGTTAGAGGAAGATATATAAAATAGAGTATAGATTGACATTAGTTTGAAGATAATTATAAGAGTTTTAAGATACAAATTATAAATCATTATTCTAACAATATTATTAACATTAACTAGAAAATATTGTATAGTAACATTACAATTAATGATTTAATAAAATTTATAACAACCTACACAAAAACTATAGTAAATTATTAATACAATTTATAATATAAGCATTCATTCCTTATGTTGAAGAGATTGAAATCTTTTTTGCAAATTTTTATTTGATAAAGATATCTAATCTATTTTTATGTTGAAGTGCTCCGCTAGATTCTACAAACATCAACCATCTATTTCTTGCAATGTCTATTAGAATATGAGGACAACATGTATCGATAATGTACAATTAAAAATATTTGAAATCTTATAATTATGATGTTCCTATCAGATCATGGATCGATATTTTATGATCATGAGCATCCTATTCTAGCAAAAGATAACTATGGCTTGATAGAAAGTTCATGATCATAAGATTTGAAGCATTTTTGACAAAGATGGTTTGTTGTCCTTTAATGTCACTTAGATAAAAAAAAATAGAGTGAAATAAATTTATAAATAGTGTGAAAAATAATAGATATCAATTATTAAAGAAAAACCTTTGTGTAAATATTTTATAACTCTTAATGAGACAATTCAAATACCTTTTGATAACAATTATAGAAAATCATTGTCCTAAATTATTGATGTTTGACTTTCAACATCAATTTTTTATTTTACTGACATGGTAAGTTGTTCATATTTACAAAATTGCCACCATGCCAAATTATAATGTTGATTTTTTTTTTTTATTAAAACCAACATTAGAAATTACTCATAATTCTAAAAAGGCAATTGGCCCATTATTTATGTTGTTTTTCACTATAGCCAACATCCATATGCCAGCATTAAAAGATAATTTTGTGGTAGTGTTAATTTCTTTATCTAATATTAATTATTTTGGTCAAAGAGGTATAGGCGTATGAAATGCTTGATATTAATATCCCTTTCGGATATTATTGATATTAATTTGGATTTATGGATGTAATAGTACAATTTAATATTGACATTAATTTAAAGTGATTATCATTTATAAATCATGAGAGTCCAAGTAAGAGATTGTTGGAATTTTTTATTGGACCTCACCATAATTTATAAATTATTGATTAATGTGAATATAATCTTGGCCCAATAAATGACTAATGGTTATGAATTTTTTCTATTTGGTACTTAGGCACGAACTAAATACATATGTATGGATTTTATGAAGGGTAAAATCCATGACTTAGTTAAATTAAATTATTAAAAGGGATCAAAGAAGTAGAGATCCTTATGGAGTTTGCATTTATATCATTAGAGTATAGAAAAGAAAATCTTTCAAAAAATATGTGTGAGGATTCAGTAGATGGACAATTCTCCTTTTCACCTTCTCTTTTGAGTTTGAGTTTTATGGATTTTAAGGAGCCATTAATACAATTCGATTATTAGTGAATTGCATTTCCATCTACCCATTATCTATATAGAATAAGGCTCAGAATAATTTTCTAGCAAAATATTTAGTGCTACGAAAAAAACTAAACTACAAAGCATGTCAACAACTAGCTCTAAGAAGGCAGTGATGGTGGATGTTTGATACATATGTCTGCATAATAAATCATAGAGGATTTAGTCTGAGGTTCAGTGAGCAGATACTGTACATAGACAAACATATAGTGTAATAACTTACCAGTTAGACCATTCTTTACTAAAACTTAACTCTTATTACAATTAAGTATACAGATTTAGTATTAATTAACCCTAAAAGGCTTGCCTATATTCATATCCTCATAAAGATACTACCTAAAAGTGACCAATGACATTTAAATACCAAATACATACCATAATATGCAACAATTAATAAAATAAGCATCCATCCATTTTATGACATTAGGGTCAACCTTTTACCCTCTATAAGCTTTCTATCCTTATGCCTTCTAAGTTTGCCTTATACTTTCCATAAGTATATTATTAGGAATTAATTAGTTAGTATTCACATTGCCTACAACATAATTCTTATGTCATAAAGAACATTACTTTCATTTCTAATGTCATGGAATAAGTTATATTCATTAGATTAGTTCAACAACACTATGCTTCAATGCATGATCAAATAATACATATTATTATATAGGCAACAATACGAATTTTTAGCATTATAAATCATATGATATAGTAGCTCGCTTCCTTATTTCATAAGTACTAACATATGAAATCAACCTTTAATAATCAAATAACATATTATTATATTGTTTAGGAATCATTCATGCTAAATTGGATTTTTAAAAATCATGATAAAATAAGATAGTTTACGTAAGTTAGCTATAGGAGTCTTAAAAGTAATTTTAGGATTTATAATCAATTATGTAGTTAACTATCAAGGTCCAAGGACAAATTTAGGGCATAATAGTTGATTATATAGTTGATTGTTGGGCTTTAGAGAACATTCTAGATGTATATAATCAGTTGTTAACCTATAAAGAGCAACTTCTAGTAGATAGTTGACTATACTCCTTTAGAATGCATTTTTTAAGATACAGTCAATAATGTAGTCAATTGCTACCTAGGAATTTGTAGAATCTTTGAATTTTTTACTCTACAACGAATCCAAAATTTGAATTTAATAAAACAATTAACCAATCAATCATCATAAACCCATAAATATGCATCAACCACATGCCATTAATACTATTTGCATCATCAAATAAATCTAGTTGCATCAATTAACATAAAATTATGCATTTATGTTCATATAACCATAAAACCTAAATTATGCAATTCAACTTAGATTCTTGAAATCTAACAAGAAGTAGTGTAATATCCACTCAATTAGTATGTAGAAGAATGTTAGAATGTTAGATTTGAGGTCTCAATCATAATCATACTAAAATTAAAGGATCCTTGTGTTAAGGTTCCAAATTCTTATTGAAACCAAAATAACCCCTTTTTCCCCCATCATCCTATGGAAGGAGAAGAGTTAATCCAACAGAGGTGAACTTTTTACCTTAATTAGATAAGGAATTGGAGAAGGATTAATAATTTCTTACCTTAGATTAATGAAAGGTATAAGAAACAGTGAAGGCAACTTAAGTGAATGTTAAGGAATTGGGGAAAAAATGAAAAGGAGAAGGAGTTAGGATTATAAAATAGAAAGATCTTTAGGGGCATTTTTGAAAACTTATCCAAAATCTCCTTCATTTATATAGAAATGAATTGTAATAATCCTAAACCTTATAATTTATTACTTTATTTAGTATTCTCACCCCTTTCTCACAAAATTCATATTCCCGTACTTACTACAATATTAACTTTTACTTTATTCTATAATTTATACAAAAAAATTCCAATTTATATAAGGCATAATAGCTATTTTAATTTTTTTCCTCACTAAATAGATTCTACATTACTCTATTTTAAAAAGGGTGTAACATTAAGCCTCGGATTATTCCTTTGCATTTTATTTAATAAATTTATAGGTCAAGCCTATATTATCACTTCAAAGTTAAACCTTTGGAAGCTTATTTAATATGGTTATAGGTATTGATGAATATTTTTTTATAGTAGCCATTTTAGGCCTAAAACTATAAGGGAAAAACTGCAGAGGATTATAAATTATTCTCAATAAGAATTAGTTAGACCAACTTATCCCTAAATTAGAATGGATTATAAATAAGCTTAACTCCTTTTTATTATAGAACTATTATTCTCTCATAATGCTACCTCATTATCATCCTTTATTATCTTATGCATGCTCAAGTATAAATAAGAGAAATAGGTTAAGCTAGTGAAAATTGGTTAATTGAATTCCACATTTGTCATAATTAGGGATGAGTCATCATAATTATAATTTTTATTACTATTGTCATTTACAATCAACATATTTTTTCATTACTAAATATTTTAAATTTATAATTTTACTCTTAATACAAAATTTTTATATATTTTTGTCACTTATTGATATTGATACGAGTAGTCTTCTTTGATTTTTTTTAGAAGTAAGAGCAAATATAGGTTATGTTCAACTAAATTTTGCTTAAAATAGCTTAGATGCACATAAAAATTATTTATCTTTATTTAACCTATAATTTGATTATAGCCTATATATGTATAATTCATTTATAATTCTTTAAAGGTTTAACCTTACCTATTAGCCTATTCAGGCTTAAAAATTATATAGATCTTATTGGCTAATAGGTTAGGCTTTAATTAATATGACCTTTCCTTTTTTAGTAAAAAAAATCAAAAGTTAGGTCCAAGCTTATTCTATTTCATGAATAGGTTAGGTTAGGTTGAAAATAAATTAGGCCAATGAGACCTATGGGCTAGTGGCCTATTTCTACCTTTATTTAGCAAGGATACTTTTGCCAGGTGACCTACTTTCACTCCTATTTGGGAATGGTACCTTTCAAGTAATATTTCATATTTAATGTTCTAAAACATATTTTATTAAATAAAAAATAGGAAAAGTTGAAGCATTTGGTGCTTAGGAGTAAAAATATTTATAAATTATCTACTTTATATTTTTAATGAGTTTGCAATTAAATCCTTTAAAAATTTAAAATTACATATCAAAGCTTTTAATTGAGATGTTAAAAGGAACAAAATCCTATATTGCAATTGTACTTTCACTTAGCAAAACCTTTCAAGGTCTTTTTTCCTTTCTCCATCATTAACCTAATGTAGAATCAAGTAGAGTGAAGCAAATAAGAATTTTAATTGTGTTGTCTCTAGAAAGATGCACCCTATCAATCAAGAAAAAGGTATCAATTTTAATTGTTTTTATAATTTCTAAAGTAAGTTTAATTAATTTAGTATATTAGTGTTTATAATGATCTTATTTGAAGGCAATTTCATGGAATATAGGATCATCTCAGGGAAACTTGAATAAACTACAAAAACTAATTATATGTGTAAATCAAGGTTTGATTAAACAATTAAGTTGTTTGATTTGGTTACATATAAGAAATGATAATTTAGACATGTTTATGTCTCAAACTTGGGATTTTTAAACAATCTTTCAACCATAATGGTGTTAATAATTAAGAAAAGGCTTTGCCAATTTTCATTCTATCTTAATTGTTGCCTATTTTCTTAAGAAAGTAAGAGGAAAACCTAAACAACAATACTTTCTTTCACAAACTATTGTTAATTGTAGAATTTAATCCTTAATGAAAGAAGATGTTAGAATATATGTAATAGATATGCACAGCTAGGTTGTCCAATTAATTAGACCAAAGAACAAAATAACAATTGTTTATAACCAAACTTTTCTAGATTATATTTCACTAATAATACAATACAATTACAAGAAGTGCATAAACTATTTAGTAAAACTAAAATTATGATTTTATAGATGTTTTTCAGTTTTCCTAGTTTTGTTATTTTTTTTATTCTGGTTTCTATAGTAGTCTTAGTTTTTCTTATTTTACTAGTTTCTTTTGTCATTTTGCTAGTTTTCATTGTTGTGTTTATTTTACTAGTTTTTCAACCTTTTTTAGTTTTGTAAATTGATTCTTATTGCTTTGATGAAAGAACAAGATGTTAGAATATAAGAAATTAAAATGCATAGGTAGTCTATATAATTAATTAGACCAAAGAATAAGACCACAATTACTTGTGTCCAAATTTTTCTTAATTACATTTACTTGAAGGAAAAACTCGTTGATACCATTATAGACTTGGAAATAACTCCTCAAAGATTGGAATGTTCTAAAAATGAAGACATCATATTTGAATACCTAATTAATTTATTGAAATCAATAAAAGGACATCTTGTTTTATTCGCATTGGAGTTCATACATGAAGAAGATTTAAGACTAATTTTCAATGAGAATGAGTTTTACGTATCCCTTCAAGTATATCATGAAGTATGGTGTTTTTTAGATCTTATACATAAATGTAAGGATTGTATTGTTTTTACACGTATATAAGATGTAAAAGAATTTGGGGATTAGATAGTGCATGGAAAGATTGGTGCTAATTAATTTTATAGATTAAGAAAAGGAAATGATTTATAAGACTAATAATAATTTTAGAAATAGAGTGGAGCAGTTCAAAGACTAAACTTTATAGTTTGATTGTAAAGAATTGTAAATATAATTTTATTCCAATTGTGTTAAAAGAATAGAATATGATAGGTGGAATAATTGAGAGTCCCTCTATTTAGTTTTTCACTAAAAAAGCAATGGACTTTTTTGCCTTCAATAACATAGCTTTAATACATACACTTGAGACATCACATTCAATCTCAAAAGTTATTGTGAAATTAGGAAGACCTTTCCTTTCAACAAGTTAAAAGGTTTTTCTTGCTCTTCTCCATAATGAAAACTCATATTTTTCTTTACTAATTTAGTCAAAGGTATAGTTAAGGTACTAAAATTCATCACAAAGCTTTTGCTTGCTTTTCACCTTCAATCACATAGCTTCAATACATACATTTGAAGTATCATATTCAATTTCAAAAGTTTTAATGAAATTAAGAAGAGCAAGCAAAGGTGAAAAAACTTAACCTTTCTTTCAATAAGTTAAAAGCTTTTTCTTACTCTTTTCCATAATGAAAACTCATATTTTTCTTTTTAACCCATTCAAAGGTACAGCTAGGGTATTAAAATCCTCACAAATCTCTTATAAAAGCTAGTTAACTTATGAAAACTTCTCACTTTACTAACACTCTTAAAGCTAGGCCATTCCCTAATCACTTTAACATTGTCCTTATCTTTTTCAATTCTTTGGCTATTAATAACATAGTTTAAGAAAATAATTTTCTCCAAACATGAAAAAAAAAGAAAACTTTTCTGTATTGCCATTCAATTTTTCTTCTTTCAAAACTTGCAAGATACATCTTAAATGCATAACATATTCATCAAAGTAGATTGCAACAAATTTTCCGATGAAAAGACAAAAAATATGATTCATCAATTTCATTAAATTACTTGAAAGATTAGACAAACAAAAGGCATAATAACTTATTCATATAAACTATGTTTTGCTTTAAAAGTAATTTTCGATTCATTACCCTCTCTCATTCTAATTTGATAGTACCTTTTTTTCAAGTCAATTTTTCGAAACACACATAAGCTATGTAATTCATCTAACATATCATCAAGCCTATGAATGTGACATCTATACTTTACAGTGATTTTATTGATTAGTCCACAATAAACATATACTCTAAGATCCATCTTTCTTTAGCATTAGCAACACCAATATGGCATATGGACTCATACTTTCCCTAATGTATCCATTGGACATAAGATCCTTCACTTGCCTTTAGATCTTCTTAACTTCCACTCAGTTTATTCTATAAGTAGGATGTTTCAAAATGGAAGAACTTAGGGTGAAGCCAATTTGATGCTTAATTTCTCTTTTAGGTGACAATTTTCTTGGAGCATCCTTAAAGAATGCTTCTTTAAATTTTTATAAAAGAGATTGAATATCACTAGGAAAAATAAGGTTTTCTTGATTAGTGTTCATATATGCTTCTTTATACAAAAGTGTAAACATTGGCTTAGAATCATAATGTATGCTCCTTACATCACTTATTTTTGTAAAAGTATTCAACTTTTGTTTTTCTTATTTGAACACTCACCTTCTTATTTTTCCTTTCTTTTTTCTTGTTCCAAGCTCTCTTTCTTCTTTTCAATCTCATTCTTTTTCACACTCTTTTCTTCTTCTTCTTCTTCTTCTTCCCTCTCTCTCTTTCTCTCTTTTTTTTTGCATTTTAATTTGATCTTTATGCACTTCTTTTGGTGACAAAGGTAAGAGAATCACTTTTCTACCTCTCATCTTAAAACTATATCAATTAAAGACTCCATCATTGGTAACTTTCATATCAAATTGCCATGATCTCCAAGGAATAAATGACATGCATACATGGCAATCATATTACATAACATCTCATATGGTACCTACCAATAGTAAATGCAACCATCACTTGCTTGATCACTTTAACCTTTCCACTATCATTCAACCATTATAACTTATAAGAAATGATGTGTTTCATGGTAAGTAAGCTCAACTTGTTAACAATAATAGTGTTGGCCACATTTACTACTATCAATGATCACATTACAAATCTTTCCTATAACTTGGCATTAAGTATGGAAATATTATTATGTATTATATACAATTTTATAATTGTGCATTATTCATTGTTCTACTTTATATATATATATATATATATATATATATATATATATATATATATATATATATTTCATTTAGTATTAAAATTAACTATAAAAAATATTTAAGAATAATATTTACTATTAATATTACTAAAATGAAAAAAAATCAATTATTATAAAAACAATATTAATTATAAAAAAATATATAGGAATAATACATACTATTATGTCATTAAAACAAAAATAGAAATTAATTATTGTAAAAATTTAAGCATTTTCAAAGGAAAAAAAATAAAAATTGGCCATACCATTAACAAGAGTCGATATAGAGATATGGGTACATCACATGGATGCAACCCCACTTACGCGACTTTGACAACAACTATGGTTAGTGTAGGATATATTATTACAATGACAATAGATATCATAAGTATAAAACCCTATAAGCACACCCTAATAGTGATGATTTATTGCAAACAATAATGTCATTTCTAAATACCAATAACAATAACTTTCGTATCAATACTGATAATAATTGTTGTTGGTATAGACTATGTTTCCTAGAGTGAAAAATTATAACTTATATATAGAAGAAAATTGTAAAAATATTTTTTGCAACTTTAATTAATGAAATTACAATTTTTTATGTAGTTATTATATATAAAATTCATTCAAGATGTAAGTTTTGTGAGAAATTAAAGATTTTATATATTTTTAAATTTAATATTATATTAAGATACATGCACAAAAAAATCATATGATATGTATTATTTAACTATTGTGAATTTTTTTATAAATTTTTACCATAAGTTATAACTTTTATATGAAATAAAATCATAAAAAATATTTTTATGCAACTTTAATTAAAATTTCCATTTTTAATATATATATTATAAACAAGATTCATTCAAAATGTAAGTTTTCCTAAAAATTAAACAATATTTGCATACAAAATTATAAATTTTATGTACACTAAGCTAACTTTTGTAAAAACATATAAATCTTCTAACAAAATCAAAGTATTATCCTTAAATTTTTTTCATCATAACAACATCAATAAGTTAAAATTAAAGAATAAATCTTCTTATTGGACTTCTTGTCAATTTGTGTCAACTTCTATCATGTTATGTCAACTCTTGTTTGATATCTAAGGATTCACTACATTATTTTTCAGAAAAATCATATTTTCAGGACTTATTTATATAGATAAATGATTTTAAAAAGATTTAAACTTTCATATATAATCTATTGATTTTGTAAAACATTTTCAATTTCCAAACCAAAGTTTTTTTTTTATACTTGCATAAAAATTCTTTAATGTTAATATAGAGGAACCATTAAGTAGAAATGATTTTGTAAGGTTAATAAATTGACAAAAATTAAGTAGATGAAAAAAAAATACACCAATTAAATATTTAATTAGGAGATCAATGTATATTATTTAAAAAAATCAAACTAAAATTACACAATTTATATATTACGGAACCAAAATTACATTTAACTTTAATTATTTAAAAGGATTAAGAAAATTTGATCATTTATCTTGATTTATTACACACACACGCATAATAAAATTTTATTAAAACAACTTTTACGTATTGGATAACCAACTTGTTTAAATTTTATCATTAGCTAAGTTATTCAAGAGCATTTATGTCATGTTTTGAAAAGCTAATTACAATTTATTATAATACATTGATCAAGTAAAAATATGGATTACTATTCAATTTTTTAAAATATTAATTTAGTAATACTATATAAAAACTACAATTTTAATTATTGATTTACTTTTTAAGAAAATGTGTGATGCATCATTCAATTTCTATATTATATATTAGTTGTGATATTTCTTACCTTTTTATTACAATTAGTGTTATTTTTATAATTTATCATATGTCAATTTATTTTTTTAATTAATAAAAATTTAATTTATCATTTCTTTTTCACATGAAAAATAAATTATGAAATAAAAATAATTTTTTGCATTTATTAGTTACTAACAATAAATAATAAATGTAAAGCTACTAATTGTTCATTTCATTTATCCTTTTCATATTAAATTAATTCTCAATAAAAATTTGAATTTGAATCTTTATTTATTATTAAAATTCACATCTGCTTATTTATTTCATTCTCATAAAAATGTTCTGAATTATATTTGTATTTTGTTTTTTTTTCCTCTCTCCACCTTCAATCATTCCAAAGCCATTATTTGATTTGGCATGAAAGTTTTCATCTTTATCTTCATCTTTAATATCTACAAGTTTATAATTGTCTAATTATTTTATTTTCATAAAAATAATTTTATGCTCATAAAAAGCTCTCGAAATTATATTTAAGTTTTTGTTTTTCTATATTATATATTAGCCATGATATTTTTTACCCCTATTACGATAAATGTCATTCTCATAATCTGTCATATATTAATTTATTATGTTTTAATAAAAAGTCAATTTATTATTCTTTTCCACCTGAAAAAGAAATTATGAAATAAAAAATAATTTTTCAACATTTATTAGTCACTTATAGTAAATAATAAATTTACCTAATAAATTTAAAGCTACTAATTATTTCTTTTATTTATCCTTTTAATATTAAATCAATTTTCAATAAAAAATTAAATGTGAATCTCTATTTATCATTAGAATTTATAATTTTTCAACATTTATTAATCACTTCAAAACTATGGCTTTTTTTGAAAGAAGAGTTTTCATCCTCATTTTTAATATCTGTAAATATTTTCTTACTACTTTTGACTTTTTATAGTTGATCAATCTAAAGTTCTTATCATATATATTATTTTTTATGATTTCTTTTATTTCTTTTTTTAATACTATTGTTATTGTCAGTTGTTTATCTTTTTTTTTTTGGTATTGAGTGCTTTATTTTATTAAATCTCTACTTTTCAAGAAAAAATTATAGTTTAATTAGTTCTTATTAACTTAATGGACTTTTTATATATAAAATTGTAAAAGCATATATTTTTATATAATTTATTTTTTTATAGAAGAAAGCAAATTGTTATGTGAACATATAAACTATCAATTATAAAATTTACATTGACAATATATATATGAATAAGTTATTTTTTATTGTATTAAATTTGTATAAAAATATTAAAATTGATAAATGTAGTGTTCCCTATTTTAAAATTTGAAAGTTGTTTTATCTTTATCTTCATCTGATTTTATTTGAAAATTTTTCTATATTTTTTATCTTTGTTTGATTTGATTGAAATTTTTATCCTTATTTTTCACCTTATTTTATATTTAATTTAAAATTTTCAAACATTCATCTATAATGCACTCTTTTTTTATCTTCATTTGATGAAATCCACATTTACTTCCACAAACAAATAAATAATTTCACTTGTACCTATTAGAAAAAGTATGAATTCAATATTGAATGACATTTATCACTAAATACCTTTTCATTTGATGGATTATCATTATGGTAATTGCAAATTTATTTTTTCATTTCACAAACAAATTAATTATTTTATTTTATTTTATATTATGTTTTTACATAATTATATTATTTATTTTACCCCTTTTTGTTTCCTCTGTATCATTAATATATTTTTCTTAAACTTTGATTAAAGGGTAGAACAATTCTTCTTTTAAAGATTTATTATCCATTGCACATTTTTCATTTATTTACTATTTTATATTTATGATTATATTTCAAAAAATAAACTTTATTATAATGTAACTTTTAAAATATATTAAATATGAGTTTGTTATTGGTATTTTTCAATTAAAAATTATACCTTTCTTTTACATGAATTAAAAAAATATAAAATATTTAATATCAAAATATTGAACTTTAATCAATATGTATATTATAATTTGTAGATTTTAGTGTGTTATTTATAGTATAAAATTATTAATTTTGAAAATTTATTTTATGCTATAATGTGAGAAGTAAAAATATATTACCATTACAGAAAAAACATATTCTTATCATCAATTATATTATTAAATATTAATATTAATTATAATAATTTATTTAAAAAATAGTATCTAATTAATACAATGTTTGAATTCAAAATTAATTTTTTCGGTTAAATAAATTTAAAATCAATTACCTACTTGAATGTTAAACAAAATGAATGCCAATATGCCTTTTTTTTCTTAGAATTGTTAACCATATATTAATCAATTTTTCATCTAATCCTATTTATAAATAATTAATATATAATTGTAATATATTATTAAAATAAATATCTATCTGTGATATAAAATTACTACTTTTAAAAGTTTATTTTATTGTATAAGATGATAAATAAAAAATATATTTCCAATACAAAAAAATTTATTCTTATCGTAAATTATATTTTTAAATATTAATATTAATGTTAGTAATTATATTAAAAAATAGTATTTAATTAATATGATATTTAAATTTAAAATTAAATATCTACTGAAATGTTAAGCAAATTAAATTTTCATCTTATTCTTTTTATAGATGATTAATATATAATTATAATATTATATTATTGAAATAAATATTTATTCATGCAACACATGAATGATTACCTAATTTAATTATATTTCAATGGATTCAAATTTTAAAATTTTTTGAATTCATATATAATACCTTCTTGAAGTTCGAGAGTTCAGCGTTTTTATATGCAGCAAGGCCCCTGCAGCTTGGTTTTGTAGCTGCTTGTTAGGTCAGGTGGTATCCAAGAAACACCTCTCTTTTTTATCCCAACACACTGCGGGGACGGAAATCAAAAGAAGGGTTTGAGGAGTTCTTGAAAGGCGCATCTATTCTTCAGGGTGCAGGCTTCATCTGGATATAAGATCTGATGGTTCTAACCAAAGGCAAGCCCCGGGATATGGTTGGTTAAGTTGAACCCCTATGGGGTATGTGCTGCAGAGGCCAATATACTGCATGTGGAGGGGTGTTAAGGAACAGGCCGATGGATTAGAGGCTACTCTAACGGGATTGGACAGGGTAGTGCTCTTGTGGCTACTCTGGCTTGAGGGTGGCTCTGCAGATGGGAATGCAGTAAGTGTGTTTGAAGTCTGGCAGCTATTCGTATGGTATTTGGTCAAAAAATGTTTGGGCCTTTCAAGCCCATTGATTCCTACTCCATGGTAAGAGCAAGTGCCTTCAATATGGCCATTTGGTTTGTGGAATCCGTTAGTCCAACTTATTTTTCAATACAAAATTGTGGATTGTGTTGGAGAGACAAGACCCTAAAAGAAAAAAGAAAAAAGGTGTTGGAGAAACGAAGTGATGGAAGCAGATAATTTTATTTGCGAGGGCAAGACAAGTATATAAAGAAAACAGAAGCTTAAATACATAATCAATATGTCTTCAAAAAAAACAAAAGTACTAATAAGCTAATTATGGGGAGCCAGATCTGTTATTCTAAAGCGAAAGGCTACAATTGCAATTTCCATTTTACAACAGTTGTACTGAAGAAACCCAAAAAATAGCTATAACAACAAATTAAACGGAAATTTAATTAAATGTACCTATTAAATTTTTATGTAATTAGATTCATATCCCTCTATTTTTATGGAAATATATTAATTTTTTTCATATGTACTCATATTTCTTTTTCTCTATTTTAAAATTTAAATATATGTTCAATCACTCAACTCTCTATTTTATAAAAATTAAAAAATTAGTATATATTTTAAAGAATAGAAAATGCATAATTCAGTTAAACTTAAAAAAAATAATTTAATTTGCCCCAAATTTAAAAATGAATTGATTAGGAACTACTTCCCATCCTTTTTTTTTTGCCCGTAACTTCCCGTCCTTTAAGACTCACTAATCTAATTTAGTAAAATCTGTTGGGAAGGTTAGAAAAATTCAAACTGCACATCTTGTTACCTCATTAAGGGTAGTGGGCTCGGGTAAAAATGATGGAAAAATTACATTTTATTTATTCATAATTTCATTTTTTCACTTAATTTACCTGTTATCTTAAATGTTATAATTTACTCATATGTACTTTCAACTATCAATACTTTATTTGGCTAAATTAATTTTTATCTAAAATTTAACAAAAAAAATTTCATATACTGCATTTAATCTTTACTTTTCTAAATTTTAATTTAATTTGATACTTATTCAAAATTAATTTATCCTTAAAAAATATGATTTAACACTTTCTATTTGACAATCATGAACTAAATTATTAAAGATAAATTTTTTATAAAATTAGAATTTTTCAATAATTTAATTTTAAATAAACATCAAATTAAGTTAAAATTTAGAAAAGTAAAAATTAAATATAATACATGTAAGTTTCTTGTTAAATTTTGAATGGAAAATAGTTTAAATGAGTAAAGTATTAAAAATTAAAAGTATAAGTAGGCGGATTATGATATTTGAAATCACAAGTAAATTAAGTGAAAAAGGAGGTGAAATCATAAATGAATAAAATGTAATTTTCTTTTCTCAAAGATAAATAGTGAGTGCAATGAATGAAAATATTTGGATTTCTATAAAAAAAAAGGAAATAATTATGATATAGCTCTAATACAATAATGTACTGATATATCATTAAATTTAATTATTAATATATTATTATATAATATGTCAAATTTCACTTTTTAAAAAATAAACTTAATATATAATCAAATTTAATAATCAAGAATGTACCAATGAAGTAAGTGCTTGTGGTCTGTTGGCTCACAGAGCACTTGGCTCCATGCAACTATTAATAATGAAATCCAATACTACTTTCATAAAAAAATTTATAAAGGTCGGTTGTAGGATATATTCTAATATAACTATAGAAATTAAAAATTAAATTCGAGACTAAAAATTGTAAAATTAATACATTTATTAAAAAAAGCATAAAAGTAGCGCTGTGTTTTGAATCATAATATAGCATTAATTTTTTTTCAATTTTAAATAATTCCATTTCATGGTGGAAGAAATAATTTTCTGATGACATCTCATAATAAATTTGCAAAAAAAAAAAAATTGGCATATCAAAATTTAAATCACTATTACGGCGGCAGCAAAGCTGGACAACGATATAAAAAGGTTATCTGACCTTGAGTTGGTTGGTTAAAATAGGTAAATTAAATGAATCAATCAGTCTAATCGTATTAAAATTATGATTCATGATTGAGCATTTTGGGGAGGAGGGGGATGATAACCATAATTGAATCAATTTAATTGGTCGATCTAATTAAACTTTTAAAACATTAATTGAAAGTAAATTATGCAATAAATGAAATTTAAGTAAGATTTTACAAAAAAAAATATCTGTGTAATATTTACTAATAGCATAAAGCATAACTAATACTAATTCTGAAGCACAAAGACAGATGTCTAATATGAAGCTTTGCACCCAAAGCTGCCTGCAAATAAGTTTTTGTAGAATTGATGAATCATGATTAAAAAAAAAAAAAATCAGTTGCTCCAAGATTAGAAATGAGCTTGTTATCTCATCGCTTTGTTCGGAAACTTGCAAGATCATTTAATATTTTTATTGTCGGTGTATATTTAATATATTAAAATTTATACTTTTAATTTTAATTTATTTATTTTAAAATTTAAAAGAAGGCAATCTAATAATAAAATAAAAGTCATGTTCCCTATAGCATTATCTTATATAGTATTCCATCATTTTTAAATAAAAAATAATTTTTTTTATAAAAATATTGTTTATGATTAAATTTAATTGAATATTTTTATTTGTCATGCAAGAATGAATAGATGGAGTTAAAGCAACCACAATGCATAATTGTACATCTAACAAAGCACTAGCCACAGATGGGCAGCTCCCATTTATCTATCTCTCTATATATCTATTTTTTATCTATCTATTTATCTATATAGAAAATATCCTGATCATCCTTTCGTTCATTTTAAATTTCATTTTTCACATGTAACATTTTTTTCTTTATCTTTTCGCCAATATCTTGTACTTTTTTTATTTTTTTAACTTTTTTAAACATTATTTGCTTTTCATCCAACTCTTATATTATTTTATATGTTACACATTATTTCTTTTTTATCTACTTTATTATATGCATTTTCTATTCAATCAAATTATTTATCATTTATAACTTAAATAATATAGTTACTTAATAGTTAAATATTACATAACATATTTTTTTATAAAATATTTTAATTGAGTTAAAAATTTAATTAATTAACTACATAATTTATTTTTAATTCTCATTACTAACAGCTCACATATTATTTATTTTTCATTTATTTGTTTTATTATATATTTTCTCTTTTTTTAAAAATATCCACACTATTTTTTGCAGATTAATCATTAGTATGACTAAATGGAATAAATATAACATGACATATTTTATTCTTATTATGAAATATTTTAAATAAGTTAAAGTTTTATTTTTATTTAATCATTTAATTATATAGCTTATTTTTAATCCATATTAATTTATAGCTCATATACTATATTTTTGTTTATTTTATTGCCTTTTTTTTGGTATCCATGTCTATGGTTACAACAAAGATGCTAATACCATAAGGTGGTGTTTATAACTTTATATATTTTATTCTTTTTAAAAAAATATTACAAAGAACATAAGTCTTAATTTCATTCAATTACTTAATTACATATTCTTTTTCTAATTTTGATTATCTTACATTTCACACACTTTTTATCTTCTTTTTACTCGAATAACCGCATGCTTTTCTTTTTCACTTCCATGATCACTCATATTACATATAACTTAGGTGTTAATATTATCAAATAGTATAGATATAATATAAAATATTTTATTTTAATTATAAAAATATTTTAATTATTTTAAAAATTTAATATAAAAATTTTAATTGAAATAATTGATTACATATCTTATTTCTAATAAAATATAAAAAATAAAATTACATCTATTTATATAAAATTGTCAATATTTTTTAATATTAATTATTAAATGCTATATTTCAAATGAAATATACATCAATTTAATTTTCTCAATGTTTCATAGCTCATGCTGAATATATGTGATGTTAGAAATTTGTTATTTACAAATCAGAATATATATGTGTTTTGGGATATTTTATAATTTTAAATAATTAATATAAGAGTTGATGATGATCTGCATATTTTGATTCTTTTCTTTTTTTTTAATAATTAATGCATTGTTACCATTTAATTTATTAATTAGTCATTAATGTTAATGAATAAGATTATTTTCACACTTGCTTTATAAATGCTATAACTTATTAAGTATAAAAATTTCATATGAATTAAATCATCATTTACTTAAACATAAGTTAAGAATCAATATGTATAAAAATTAATTTTTTAAAAAGAATAAATATATTTAAAAATACTTTATAATATTTAATGTGTTCTACTTTATTACTTAAATTTTATTAATTAACTAAAATTATATTAATTATAATTAATAAATACAATCAATTAAAAAAGAATATAGGCTGAATTGAATAACAAAGTAGATTGAAAAAACACTCAATACTAAGTTTTAATAAAATCTTAATTTTCAAATTCAATAAAACAATTTTTATGAAATTATACTTAGTAAACAATTGAAATGATAATTAATAGTTTAAAATACATAAAAAATAGATTAATCTCTTTTTATTCATTATAACATAATATAAAAATATACTATAAATTAAAATATTAAACTTATTGTAATTATAACTTGTTAAATTTTTTTATAAATTTGATGTTCAAATTGATTTTATTATACATTTTAATGCAAAATTTCGTCTTTTATCCCATGCATAGCACTGGACATGGCCAGTTATATGATAAAAAGCCAACGAGTTTATAGGAAGAGATGACTCCGGAGGGCCCTGTAATTGTATGCCTCAAAGACAACAACAACACGTGAATAAGCACCATACCACGGACTTATTAGTTGCCAACAACCATAGCTTCACACAAAAACAACAAGATGTATTATGCATTATTGGATCAGTTCCTCACTTTTCAGTGGGTCCGTCCATTTCTTTGCGTGCAAAGTGCATTTCTATTTCCTTGCGCCCACTTTAGGAATAGCATGCTTTGTTTTAGGGAGGAAAGATGATTCGCCATTCTTTAGAAAATGTTATCTGCGTTGCTTTCTTCTCTTTCTTTATTCTGTTAGTGTTCATAGTCTTGCTGGCCATTATTAAATGCCACTCCAAATTATGTGTTCCCACGCAGGATGTGGAAATCATGATTAGACAAGACTCGGCAAGCACTTTCTAACATTTTGCATTAATTTTATTTTTTAAAATATTAATTGTTCAATTTTATTCTTTATTAGTATTTATACAAAAATTAATTTGTTCAATTTCGTTCTTTTAGTGATAAAATTGGATAAATTAATATTTTACAGAAACAAAATTAATGTAAAATATTTTATAAGAATGAAATTGAAAAAAGTTAAATTTCACATGGATAAAAAAGAAAATTTACTCTAAGGCCATCTCAATAGTGTAATAGCACCTCTTAGGAGACTTTATTCTCTGTGATGCGAGGGTCCGAGCTCAAGATTCTCTATATGTGTATATGTAAGAAAGCATTAGGCCCGATTGGTGTTTCAATTATGGCTCCGTTGGTTATTAAAAAAAATAAGAGTTAAAAATGTAATATATAGTTAAATAATTAAATTAAATTAACAATTTATTTATAATATTTTATAATAAAATAAAATGCATAATTAAGAATAAATATTATAGTAAATAATAATTATTTTATAAAATAATAATAGGAATGAACATGGAAAAAGGAAAAGAGTACGCAATTTATAAAATAATATAAAAGTTAAATAATTAAATTAAATTAATTTAATAATTTATTTATAATATTTTATAAAAATAAAATACATAAATATTATCATAAATAATAGTTGTTATTTTATTAAATAATAAGAGAAATGAACAACCTAAAAAAGAAAAATAATATGTGATTTATAAAGTAATATAATAGTGAAAAATATAATTAAATAACTCAATTATAATAAATCAATAATTTATTATAATAATTTTAAATAAAATTAAATACATTGTTATTAATGTAAATAATAATATTAACATAAATATATAGTGAATAATAACTATTATTTTATTAAATAACAAAAGAAATGAGTAGAGAAAGAGGAATTTTATGTGAATTATAAAATAATATAAGAGTTAAAAATATATTATATAATCAAATAATTAAATTAAATTAAATTAATAATTTATTTATAACATTTTTTGTAACATTATATTTATTCTAATTAGTAATACTATCATTCGAACCATAAATAATAAAAGTAATACTTAAGTTGCAAACCCTTAATGACATTTTATTTAACGTATATTTAATTTAATTTTTTATATAGTTCTTGAAAATTAATATAAAAATTTATAAAATTTAAATAAATTTAATTTTAAATTTTATATACTTTTATTAGTAAATAGAACATTAATCAACTAATTTCATCATTAATATATTTTTATATCGAATTTTTAAAATTTTTAAATAGTTTTTATGATAAAAAAAATAATATATTTTTAATATAAAAAATAAATTAACAAATAATAACATTATAATTAGTATAATATTGTAAAAATATTATATTTATATCATCAAAAAGTTAATATATACCTATGCGATCGCATAAATCTCTTAAGTACGGACGATTAGAGAAGAGTCTCCTCTCCAACACTTTGGTTCCCTTTTTTTTTTCTTTTCTTATTAAGTATCTGTCAACAACATTTTATTTATTTGTATATAAATTAATGAATATCATGAGTAATTACATTTTATATTAAAAAATCGTAATTCTTAGGATTATAACAGTAGAAAAAAATAGTTTCCCATTAGAAGTTATCTTTTACCAAAATTTTTATATTTAATATTGTATATTTAAATTATTTTTTGCCACTTTTATATTTTATAATTATTTTCTTATGGATAATACTTTCTCCAAAAATAAATGGAATCTTAATCTTTTCTATTGAGGACAATTTCATGCAAATCTTTTTTATATTAATTTTGTATAAAAATTATAATTTTGAAAAAAATTTCATAAACTATTGCAACTTTATACGTAACAAATACATAAAAAGTAGCCTCCCATATATATATGTAAGTATGTATATTAAAATTTGCAACTTTTTACAAGAAAGTTACAACTTTGAGGGAAAGGCTTAAAAAAAAAAAAATTTAATTATTTATAAGTTCCATAAGCATACTCATTTTTACTCACCTTGCAAAATCAACATTTCAAAAAATATGACTTTTTTATATTAATTGCAAGTCTCGTATACATATCATTTTTTTTCTTCCGGTAAAACCATAAGTATAACTCTGTAAATAAATAGATGAACTAGCATTTTCATTTGGACCCATTTTATAACGAAAGACTCTAACTGATTTAAAAGATAACAAAAGTATGGTACTTTTTTGGACGAGGGGATGCATGGAAAAGAGAGGAAAAAATATTATTATGTAATCTTTCTCTTATTTGCGGTGGCGGAGCAAATAATTTAAGATCATTAGATGTAGTGGCAGAGTTTAAAAGGGGCTCAAGAGATCTTGATCTTCCCAAAATTTAAAATCATACATCAATATTATACAATTATGTGAAAATTTTTTAGAAATTATTTTTATATAAATCATTTGACTTCCAAAAATTTAGATCAAGGGCCATCATTAACCAAGTTTAAATTTTTGCATTTGATTTTTAATTTTGAATTATGCATCAGTATATAGACCAAAATTTGTACTAATATATATTTTTGTAATTTTTATGAATTTTTATTTTTCACAATTTTTTTTATGAGTTGTAATTTTTTATAAGTAATAAAATGATTTTAATAAAACTTTTATTGATGAAATTGCAATCTTTGTGAGTATGTTACACATTGAATCTATACAAAATTTCAAGTTTCTGTGAGACAGTTGTAAGTTTTGTATACATAATTGCAAATATTATATTAAAACATCATAAAAACTTGTAAGTCTCTGCTATGTATAGAAATTATTATTCTTAAATTTTGATCATAATATTATCAATTTATTAATACTAATTAAAGATTAAAAATAAAAGATAAAGCTAACATGTTATGATTGTTCTCAATGAAATTTCATATGTTAAAATCGTTGAATGATTAACTAATTATTAATGTCATTAAAAAAACTAAATTAATTAAATTATTAAAAGGAATAAAAGTAAAATTATACTCACTTATTTTGATTATTTAGACCCACATACATATATGTATATGAACATATATAGGGAGATTGAATGAAATTCGGTTCCACTTATCTATATTACATGTTGATAATCAAATTACAATTAGTTATAGTGCATTAATTGACGGAAAAATGGGGGTTGCATTGTCGTTTATCAAACGAAAGGTTTAAAGATCACAAATAAAAATAAAAATATTTAAATTTATAAAAAATTAAAAGCTAAAGGAAAACCATTATTACTTGATAGTTGAATCTATAAACAAAAAATTCATATAAAACAAAATATTACATAAATTAAAAATATAAAATACATGATTTTATATCAAACAACTCTCTTGTATTAGCCATAATAATTACGACAAAATGTTTGGTCTTCATTACCTTCTTTACAAGTTATAGCTAATGGGGCACTTAAACACTAGAATTACCAAAGTGTTTAGATTATAATCAAGTATAAAGTGATTAGGAAAACCCAATTTGATAAATCCATCAAAAGTCTAGTAAGTTAAAAGCTTACACTTACTAGCAACCATACCAACCCATCAAATATTTTCAATCCACAAAAGTAATTATAAAACTAGACTCAATTGTAACTTTAAGGTTAAACTCAACCCATTAAACAAAATAAAATAAAAGATCTAATTAATGGTAGTCTATTAAAAATAATTTTACATTCTCCCACTTGAATAGAATTAATTGTAATTAATTTAATTTATAAAATATTTTATTATAAGAACGACTCTTGGGTTGAAGACTAATTTTAAATATATGTAACCATAATTTTAAAAATATACCATCTTAGAGATAAATGCTTGAAAATTTGATTAAACCTACATAATCAGTTATACAACAATTATATTCTTTGAGAATGCAATACCTTCCATCGTTACAAAATATCATAAACTATATACATTCAGTTACTAATGTGATAGTATAGCATGCAAGATAGCATTAAAAATGTGATTAGATCATGCTTATTTTTTATGTTAGTCCTTGATGAATTCTCAAGTAAACTTAGTATAGCACGAAAAATCAATTGCCAATATGTAAAGCTAGATTGTCTCATAAATCCCAAAATGGTGTTAATTTTGAAACAAATAATTAAACTTAATATGTAATGACTAATGTTAAGTCTTAACCTTCATAAAATTAAAACAATCTTGGTGCATTATAATCAAATGATGCAACATCAACAAGATAACATAAATTTATAATCAATATTTTAATAGGCATGTGTGAAAATATAACAAAGGAACATATAAAAAATTACATAAAAGCTAGTCATATGAATGTAAATGACTCCTATTGATCGAAGACATCAAATGAACCCACAATTCCCATGTTCTTAACATGCTTTTGAAAAATTTTAAGCCTAAGTCCTTTAGTCATGAGATTTGCTAGCATAACATCTATATAAATGTTCTCCATTACTATGTTCCCTTTCTTTGTAAGATCTCTATCTATAAGGTATTTCAACTCTAACTTCTTGAAACCACTAGAACTTTTATTATTTTTGGTGAAGAAAACCACAACACTATTATCATAATAAAGTTTTAGTGGTTTAGTAATAAAATCAACAATCTATAATCCTGAAATGAAATTTCTTAACCAAATAGCTTGTGAAGCAGAATCGTAATAGGCAATGATTTTTACTTGCATGGTGGAAGAAGTTGTCAATATTTGCTTAACACTTTTCAAGATATAACATTTGTAGCCATCATGGTGATGTAACCTAAAGTAGATTTTATATCGTCGAAGCATCCAACAAAATCTGAGTTAGATTACCTAATTACTTCTAGGTTATTAACCTTCTTACAGACAAACATATAAGTTTTAGTTTTCTACAAGTATCTCATATCTTTCTTGGTAGCACACCAATGATTTCTTCTGAGGTTAGATAAATACTTGTCAAGAACACTAACCACAAAAACCAAATTTGGTCTCATACAAACTTTGACACATATTAAACTTCCTATTGTACTTGTATAAGGAATATTTGACATTAACTATCTCTTTATCTCATTTGTCAAGCATTGTTTGTTGCTAAACTTATCACTTTTGACAGCTAGAACATCCTTGGCTTTATAGTTTTACATTTCATATCTTTCAAGGATCTTGTTGATGTGCGCTCTTTGAGACAATCTTAAAAAGTTATGAATTTTATTTCTATGAAACTGGATCTCCAAAATCAATGATGCCTCATCAAGATCCTTCATGTTAAAAGCTCTAGACAACATTTTTTTTTGTATCATGTAGCATGCTAGACTATTGCTTACTAATAGAATATCGTTAATATACAAGACAAGGAAAATGAAGCTACTCTAACTGACCTTGAAATAAATACACTGATTAACCTTATTTTTAGCAAAGCCCATAAATATGACTAACTCATCAAACTTCAAATGCTATTGTTTGAATGCTTATTTTAAACCATGTATTAATTTCCACAGCTTGCACACTATGTGCTCACCTCCATTTATTTCAAACCCCCTCAAGTTGTTTCATATGTACATCTTCCACATGTTCACCAATTCGAAAGGTTATTTTAACATCCATTTAGTAAAATTCAAAACTAAAATGTGCAACAAAAGCCATAATAATCTTGAATAAGTCTTTAAAAGATACTAGTGAATAGGTCTTAACATAATCAATTCCCTATCTTTGAGTGAAACTTTTAGCTATTAATCTTACTTTAAAATGTTCAATTCTACCACTTAAGTTTTTCTTAGTCATATATACCCATTTATAGCCAATTTTTTTATAATTCTACAAAAACTCAACAAGTTTTGACACTTCATTCTTAATCATAGATTCAATTTTCTCATTCATAGCATTCAACATTAGAATATTGAATGTTCATTACTTGACTATATATAGTTAGATCAATAACATCCCTAATATTATACTTATTTTCTTCAAGATAGATATAATAATCATTTGAAATTGCTATCTCGTTTGTCTAATTGACTTCCTATCTGGGATTTGTTCTACAAGTTGAATAGGTTGAGGGTCCCTAATAGGAACAACTACAAGAAGCTTTACATTTTAGTTAGGCTAAACATTTTGATCTTTTGTGTTTCAACACAAACATATAGAGATATAATACTCTGACTAAGTAAAACTAGTGGAATAGTGATAGAAACAGGCTTATTTGTGTTTCAATGTACCCCAAATCTAGTAACAAATCTGTAACATTAAACTCAAAAAATTTAGCAATCATGGACCTAATTATTTTTGTACCTTTTATAAGGAAACAAAACTTGTATCCTTCGCACGATCTATATACCCTATGAAGTAACAACAAATAGATCTTGAATTAAGTTTGATCACTAATGGATTATAAATCTTCACTTTAGAAGTACAACCCTAAACTTAAAAATGATTTAAGCTAGGTTTTCTACCTATCCAATGCTTAAAAGGTGTTTTATGTATTGACTTGCTAGGAACTCAATTAAGGATGTATAAGGTAATTTTGATGGCTTCACCCCATAGAAATTCAGGTAAATTGGTTTCACTCATCATGCTCATCATCATGTATTGTCTAGACACATCATGTACTATGGAATAATTCTGCACTTCTATAAAAACATAGCAAATGGTCCTATGTATTGTCTAGACACATAATTTTTTCCATAATATTCACTAACCTAATTAGATCTCACAATTTTGATGACTTTTCCTAGTTATTTTTCAACCTTAATTTTGAAAATTTTGAATTTCTAAAGCACATCAAAATTTTCTCTTATCAAATGAAGATAATCATATTGAGAAAAATCATTAATGAATGTGACAAAATAACAATAACTACAAATAGTGGAAGAGTGTAATCTAGATACATCAATATGAACTATCTCTAAAAGATTAGAATTATAAGTAACAACTTTCTTCTTAGTCTTAGTTAACTTACTCCTAACACAACTCATACATATATCCATATCATCAAAATTTAGGAAAGAAAGAATACTAATGATGTTTCCTTAATTCTAGTCTTTTTGGAACTGCATTTTCAACAATCAAAGAAGCATAATGACCGTCAAAGGCTAATAGCAACCTATATAAACCATTATCAAGAATAGCAAAACTAATGGACTCAAAATTAATTTTTCTATTACCAAAGACAAATTTGTATCCAAGCTTATCTAAAAGAGAAATTGAAATTAAATTATGTCTAAAAGAAGGTAGGTAAAAGACATTATTCAATGTAATCTTAATAGAGTTTTCTAAATGTAAAATAATATCTCCTATGCATTTAATTACAAGTTCAAGATTATTCCCTACTTTAAGCTTAGACCCTTTCTCACTTAGTTTCTTCTTAATTACAAATCCCTGCAAAGCAATTGTAACATGAGTTGTGAAACCACTATCAAACTACTAAGAATCTATTGGGACATTAACTAAATTTGATTAAAAAAAAAGCTAAAGATAGGGGTTTACCAATTTCATTGCCTTTTTTTCTTTTTCTAACCAAGATATGAACCTATAATGCTTATTCCTCTTTTGACCATTTTAATGACAATAATAGCACTCTACATTCCTATGAATGGAACCTTTAGAACCTCATACTTGTGATTTATAACTAGCATTATTATTATTACCATTCCTATGAGCCTCTTGAGACTTAAAAGAATTGTTCTTTGGAGTATGAAATTTGGAATTTTCTTTTTTTATTAGTTAGACTCTTGTTGGGTAAGGATTTTAATTAGGTTAAAAAACTTATTTCACTATTTCTTTCTTCAATTTTTCTTCCTTTACAAGATACTAAGTGATGAGCTTATTAATAATCCAAATTATACTTAAGGTATTATAAGTTATCTTGATTTGATTGAATTCAGGAGGTAAGAAATTCAAGGCATGAAGGACAAGAAAGGTATTAAGTATATCAATTTTTAGGTTCTTCAATTTGTTTTAAAGGTGAACCATCTTGATGATAAACTATCTTATACCACCACTGTTGCCATACTTCATGATCATTAGTTTCTTCATTAAGCACTAAATTCAACATTATTAGATGCTTGATATAGTTGTCCTATGGCATCAATAAACTCTTGGGCCTTGGATGAATTTGCCAATCTACCTAACAAATGTTCAGGAATAGATCTTTTAATGATGATGAGACTAAACTTATTGGATATTTTCCATTTTGCATAAAAGTCTTTTTGTGCTTAAGTACTTTTAGGAGTGAAAGCTTGCAATTCTGCCTCATATAAAGCTAAATCGAGATCTACAATACTAAAAGAAAATCTATATCCTACTTCCATCTCTTATAATTTGTACTACTTAGCAGTTCAATAGTTATAACATTGTTGTTCACTGCAAAAAAGAATATGAAAGAATAATTAAAAATACAATATGTTAGTTATGTACATTTTAAATTTATCAATAACTATATTTAATAATATATAAAATATCATTACAATTGCTCTTTTAGGCAAAAATGTAATATGTAAAATATCCCCATAAAATTGAATCTAACTAGAATAATATAGTATTATTACAAAATTATCCCTGTTGGTATATAAAATTTGTAATCATAGAATAAATTTAGAAATAATATTTTTTTAATAAACCAATTTCTAATTACAACATACAATAACTCCACTTTAGGCAAGTCCTTGTATGAAATAATTAAAAATATATATATTTTAATGAGTTCATTCCTCATTGCAATACATACTTACTCTTTTTAAGTAGATAATTATATGAAATAATTAAAAATCAATCTCATAAATATTTATCAATAACTCGATAGCTCAAGAATCAAAATAAATAATTATACTTTAATGATAATTATCCAATTTAATCCATAATTCTCCTAAAAGAATCAAAATATTTAAATAAAGCCTAAAACTACAAATTAAAATTATTGAAAATAAAACATGATCAGTTCATTGAAGGGAGTTAAACAATATGTACCAATAATAATTATTAAAATCATATTGCATCACATTACAATGTTAATTTTGGTACAAATTTTTAAAAAATGAATTTTCTTATTTTTCTCCTAATTTTTTTAAGAAAGTACACATTTTAGGATTACAATTTTTTTTTGAGAGAGTGATATACACCAATAGAAATTTGAAAAATATATTATCTTTCCAGAAGTTTTCATAATTTTCTTTTATTGAAAAATGTTTTTAATTAATTAAAAATAGTTTAAATATATAATAAACATTTATCACATTGAAAAAATTAAATAAGGAATACCAAAAAATAATGTAAAAAAAGGATCGTAATTGTGGGAGAATGGCCGTGGTCCACTGCAGTGCGTGGCTCATGCACAAACAAAACTTTTGTAGTTTGCTTTGTTTGCCTGCGTCTTCAACCTGAAAATACCAGAAGATGAAACCAGAAGTTTGGCTTCAGCCATTAATGATGCAGTGAAATTCCATTCCAGGGAAGATCACGGATGCTTCCAACGGTACTCCGATGCCACCGATTCAAATAGTGGTTTGGCGATTTCCAACTAAAAAATTATTAAAAGAAAATTAATGAACGCAACTACAGTAATTCATCAAAGGTCAGGAAATTAACCCAAAAAAAAAAGTTCAAGGGACTTGATTCATCAATAAAAATTATTGAATGTTCATTCTCCTAAAATCTCTATTAAAATTGACAAATTATACCAATCTAATTATAGAATTGAATAACACCCAAAGAACAACCATCATAATAATCATATAAGTTATGGATTATATGAAAACACATAAAATTAATTAAATAAAATTAAATGATAATTTCAAATAATATGATAAAAATAATCAAATTGAAATAGATGATGTTATAATCATATAAAAATTATATAAAAGAAAATCATACATTTTAATTTTAAATCAAATGAAAGTGGCTCTAATAGCACATGTAAGCAAAATTATAAAACAAATACTTATTAAGAATATAAAATACATTATTTCACATTAAGTAACTCACTTATAATAGTCATAATGATTAGTATAAAAAGTTTGATCTTCTCTATCTTCTCTATGAGATGCAATTGATGGGATACTTAGACACCAATACCTCCAAAGTGTTTAGGTTGTAATCGAG
Source organism: Sindora glabra (assembly GCA_020226215.1). NCBI lineage: Eukaryota > Viridiplantae > Streptophyta > Magnoliopsida > Fabales > Fabaceae > Sindora > Sindora glabra. The sequence continues at coordinate 39,119,613 of CM035227.1, read as the reverse complement.
TGCAAAGTAGTTAGGAAAACTAAGCTTAATTAAATAAAAAAATTCTATTAGACTCATCCATCAAAAGTCTAGTAGATTAAGAGTTTTCAAACATACCAAGCCTCAAGGCATTTTCAATCTATAAAAGCAATCACAAAGTTGGACTCAAAATTATGACTTTAGGGACAGATTTCACCCATTTAAATAAAATAAAATAAAATATCTAATTAATGATATTCCTTTAAATAGAATTTTCATAATATAAATATAATTAATTAACTTTGAATATAAAATTACAATTTTTTAACTGATTTATATAGAAGAAACATATCAAGTGAGAAAAGTATATTCATATGAGAGTGAAAGGAGTGAATTGTGGCTATTAAATTTGATATTAAAGTATTATGATTAAAATATAAAGTTATATAACTTTTTTAAGTGATCATAAGACTATTTTAAGTAATCATGTGACTTTCATTAATATTTTAATTCTAACCATCAATATAAGATCTTATGGTCACTATTCACTTATCTTGCCTATCATATAAAAATACTCATCTCACTTTATATGTTGTTTTATATATAAACATTAATATATTTATAAAAAAATTTGAAGGTTTAGTACCTTCATTTATACTAATTTTAATATGTGGTCCCGCCACTGCTTATTTGGAAGTTACAATAAAAATCAGAAAGGGAATCAAGGATCTTGATTAATCTAAAACGATCATTTTAAATTTTCCAATATCATCTTCTTTATTCCCCTTCAATTTGAAAAATTTTGAAAGATTTTTTTATCCTCATTTAATCAAACACCTAAACAAGGAGAAAGGAACTAATGGTCTAACCCTTAATTAATTGGAAGAATACAAGATAACATCCGAAAATGACAGCTCAATGTTGGCTACAAATTTCCCTCCCTTTAACCGATTCATTTGTTTCCACTCGTATCTAATTTTTTTCATTTTTATTTAAAAATTAATGTAGATTTTTGGAAACAAACAAGATAACGTTAAACTTCTAAACTCTAATGGCGTTATGACATGATTAATGAAATTTTGATTTTCATTTTTTTGAAAATTAATGATAAATAAAAATATTTTAGATTTGAATATAAAAAATAGTGAATTTTATATAAAAAGAAGTATATGTATCTATTAGAGAAACTAAAAAATAATGAAAATTATTAAACTATAGAATATAATGAATTATAAAGGTATTAAAATTAATCAGTAACATGAAAATTATAAATTTGTGACTAGTATTTTTTGCGCATTTCATATACAAAATTCATATATTAAAAATATAAAAATAAAATGCTAGTGTGTGTGTGCGCGTGTAGATCCTCTTTAATAACTGTAATTGCAATTACTCAATCCAACCATCTAAATGAGTGGGTCTCCCAATATTTTCATAAAGTGTAAACTAATCAATGGTTCATATAGCAATTACAATTGTAATTATTGGAGAATATTAAGATCCATACAATAAAATAAATGATAGAAGATATTCTAAAAAAATTTAAATTAAATATAACAACAAAAATTACTTTTTTCTTATGTAGAAGTTTTTTCTTTTTTCTCTAAAATTTATAAATTGTATTTAAAGCCTAAATTCTAATGGAAAATATTGCACTCTTAAAATTAGTTACAATTATATATGAATTTTATGTATGAAATGTGAAAAAAGTCACAAATTTATAATTTTTGTTATTATTGATTAATTTTTGATATTTTTATAATTATAGTTCCCTTCTATAATTTAATAATTTTCATTATATTTTAGTTTACTTAAAAGAGATATATAGATGTACAAGTAAGTTAGTTGGCCTATTAGAGACCTATGATCGTGACCTGACTCAACCTAACTTAATCTATTTATTTAAATAAGTCAAGTTAAGACTAACAAATTGACCTATTAAGTCAACTTATTTAATTATGAAAAAATTTATAAATTATAAATAATATATATATATATATATTATACATACATATGATATAGATATTTCAGTATACATTTATGTATATAGGCCTAACTAAGCTATTGTAAAATGTTGGATTTTAAGATAACTTTACTCTGTAAATAAATTTGAAATACTATTTATATAAATAAGTTTTTAAATAAGTTAATAAATCACGTTGGATTTCATTAATAAGTTAAGCTAAACTTGAATTTTGACTTTATATAAACTAATATGTTAGATTCAAGTTAATAATTTAGAAAATAAACTTAATTTATTTAAGGCAAAGCCTAATTTGGCCTAATCTATTTTTATCCTAGATATATAGACCCTTTTCACATAAAAATTTATCATTTTTAAAATAAAATCTCAAATACTTTCTATTTATCATTAATTTTCTTAAAAATAAGAAAATAAGAAATTCATTAATCATGCCATAAAACCGTTAGATGTTAGAAGCTCAACATTATCTAGTGTGTTTCTAAAAATCCACATCAATCTAAATAAAAATAGAAAAAATTAAATGTTAATGGGAACAAATAAATTGGTTAAAAGAGGAGAAATTTATAACAAACAATGTAGGCTGTCATTTTAAGCTAAGATGCTAATCCATTCCTAATTCATTAGCTTATTTTCTTTCTTTTTCAACATTTTTTATTCTCATTCATTGTTTGCCTCTTTCTTCCCGCCTAATTTCCAAAGATATCATAAAAATTTTAATTTTAATTTTAGGTATTGACTATTGAGATCAATGATGACACCCTTTTGCTATTTTCATATGAACTCTGTCTAGTATCTTAGAAAAGGAGTAGAGTTGTAAATGGCAGGCTTTCCAATGGTTATGATGTATATGCATTTTGCAATATTATGTTTTTTTATGGATATGAGATGTATGGTTAGATTTTTTTAGTCTCCAGACCATAGTGCGATCTGCATATCACTTTGAATACAGTTATGTTCCATTTGAGCCTGTTTATTGCAAGAAGTGAAATCCAAAATACAACTATTTTCTTGATTATACTGCATTTTTACAGCATTAAAGAAGGTATCTCGTAACGAACAGCAAGCCAAAAGGACAACCATGATCAAACAAGTCCATTGTTGTTATTGAAATTACCTTAACTTATGTCGCTTCCTATGCACTCGCACGATACAATGATCACGAGTACAGATACAAACATACATCGACATCCCCACCAAAATTAAAAAGGGAAAACCATAAACAACGAACGAAGCAAACAAGCTACTCATCATATATACAACACACTATCAAATTTTAATCATTCTGTTGAAGCTGTCCGAGTGTGATGGTGTGGAAGTCAAATTGGTCCAATAAAAATGATATTGGCTTCTCAAGCTCATTAGACACCTGTTCCATAGTAGGACGACATTTTGGTTCTCTATTCAAGCAAGCAAATGCTATCCTTGCAATGGACATCAGCTCCTTAGCAACTAGCTCTTTGGGACGATGAAGACGTTGGTCCAACTTATCCTTCAATAGAGAACTGTGGATTGTTGACGCGAAAGAGCCTTCCATCAAAGAAGAAACAAGATCTCCGAAATTTTTTCCCATAATAATTTCAAAACAGAGTACTCCAAAGCTATAAACATCACATTTGTTATTCACTTCCGTAGTGAAAGCAAGCTCTGCAACAAAATAAAATTCGAGTGAGAATGCAAAAGGCAGTATAGAATTAATATTAAAGCTATAGTACAGTTAATATAAACTGCATGCAAAAGAATCAAACCTGGAGCCATATATCCCGGGGTGCCAGCCAATGAGGTCCTGTTGGATGAACCAGGGGTCAAAAACTTTGCTATTCCAAAATCAGAGATGTAAGCTTCATATTCTGAATTTAGCAGAATATTTTTACTTGATATGTCACGATGAACAATTGGAGTTGAGCCACCGCAGTGCAGATAGAATAAAGCACTGGCCACACCTTTGACAGCATTTACCCTTTTGTTCCAATCAAACGCCTTTGATTGTTTCTCATTGTCTAAGACCTCATCCAAGCTACCCCCTTCCAGAAAGTTGTAAACTAAAAAAGAGTTCCGCCGATGACGGCAATAACCTTTTAACTTCACAATGTGGCGATGCCTTATTTCAGTCAAGACTCGAATCTCTCTTTCGAAAGCTTTTAAATCGGCCATTTCCTCATCCTGACTCAAGTTAAGTTTTTTTACAGCAACAACGCTACCATCAGGCAACTTGGCTTTGTAGACACTCCCTTGCCCTCCCTTGCCAATCAGATGTCTGTCATTAAAATCGTCAGTGGCTTTAATGATATTTTCATACGCTATTTTCCCATCATAGCTCCATATATCAAATAGAGCTTGCTCTTCTTCTTCTGTGAATTCAGTGTCTGCTTCTTTGGCTCGGCTTATTGTTTTTCTTCTATTTTGGAAAAATATACTGGCAACTCCTATCACAAACAGTACCAGTGATGGAATACCCAAACCGATGCCTAAAGCTAATTGCACGCGGTAATTTTTGAGACGGTGGTGATTGGAAGCTGCTGTTGGGCAACGAGCCAAACCAGAGATATTGCCACACAAGTCTTTATTCCCTTCAAATGCTTCGATGGTAGCATTGAGAAAGGCTTGATTCTTTGGAAGACGACCCTGTAATTGATTGTATGATATATCAACAGATTTCAAACCTGACATGCCATCTTCAAAACTTGTTGGAATGGTACCAGATAGATTATTATGTGAAAGGTTCAATACTTCCAATGTTTTCAAGTATCCGAGCGTTGCTGGTATTTTCCCTGCCAACAAATTACCAGAGAGATCAAGAACACCGAGAGCTTGTAATTTACCCAACGCATCAGGAATGATTTTATTAAATTTGTTTTTGCTCAAGTTCAAATGGATCAAATTGATAAGCTCCCCAATTTCTTTTGGTATTGAGCCACTGAAATTATTTGCTGCCAAATCCAATTTCTGAAGCCTTGGCAACGATCTCACCTCTGCGGGAATGTTTCCCGAAAGTTGATTGTTGCTCATATTAACATCAATCAACAAGTTCAAGTTCCAAAATTCTTCTGGAATTTTTCCGGTGAGATGGTTTGAAGAGAGACCAAGTTTTTGAAGATTGGTTGCCCCAGCTATTTCTGGCGGTATGCCACCAGAAAGATTGTTACTGGAGATGTCAATCTCTGTGAGATTATGACACTTCCCCCAGTTGGAAGAGAGCTGGCCATAAAATCTATTGCCCCTTAGATATATAGTTCTTAAATTTGGATACACTCCGAACTCATCTGCTATGTTACCAGTCAGTTGGTTTTCATCTAGCCTGAGCCTAGAAAGGTAGGGGCAACTCTTTAAGGTTCCTGGAATTAGACCTGTGAAACTGTTGTTCTCAGCACCGAAGAGCGACAGTGTGCCACCATTGCAGATATTCTGCGGCAAATTGCCAACAAAATCGTTGTGTGCCAATTGTAACGTAAACAAATTGGTGAGATTACTTATTTCTGATGGAAGGTTACCATTGAGTGAGTTGTTAAACAACAGAAGCCAGGTGAGCTTCGTCAACTTTCCTATACCGGAAGGAACAGGTCCAGAAAGTCTGTTGTTTTGAAGGCGAAGTTCGAGCAAATTGACCAAGTTCCCTATGGATAGAGGAATTGATCCAGAAAACATGTTGAAATGCAGGCATAGTTTGATGAGCTTTGTCAAGTTTCCAACGCTGGAAGGAATTGGTCCAGAAAATTCATTATGATCAAGCCAGAGGTATTCCAAATTGACTAATCTTCCAATGGTAGTTGGGATTGAACCATAAAATTCATTTTCAAAGAGAAGGAGTTCAGACAGATTAGTCATGTGCCCTATGGACATTGGGATTAGGCCAGAAAATTCATTAGCAGCTAATGCAAGTTTCTGGAGAGAGTAGAGTCTTCCCACTGGCTCAGGAATGGGACCAGACATCTTGTTGACACTCAGGTCAACATAATTTAACTTTGACAGGTTTCCAATTGTAGCAGTGATAGTACCAGAGAGATTGTTCGAGGACAAATCAAGTGCAAGAAGATTCCTCAATGTCCCTAAATCTCCTGGAATGGAGCCAGTTAAGGAATTCCCAGTCATATTTAAATTGACAAGATTGGTGAGGTTGGTGATCTCGGATGGAAGCATTCCGGTCAGGTAATTGAAACGGAGAAATAGATGGGTGAGGCTGGACAAGGTTCCAATCTGGTGGGGAATATATCCATGAAGGGAGTTGTTGGTTACATCAAATACAATGAGTTTGGGGAAAGCGGAGAAGTTGAGTGTGTGAAGGGGACCCCTCAGTTCAGATTCGCTGAGCTTGATATGAGTGATGGAAGTGGACTCGTAACATGTAATTCCGAGCCAAGAATCGCAAGGAGTCTTAGTTTTCCCAGTAGTAGTCCAGGAAGACAGAAAAGCTTGACTCTGGATTTCAAGGCTGGCTTTCCACTCTAGGAGGGCATTGGCTTCGCTGTTTTCGGTAGCAGAAGTAAAAGAAGCATTCTTCGAGGAAAAATCAGCAACAAGGGGTGAACAAGAATGGATTGCAAGAGCACAGAAGGAAATGAAGAGTACCTGCCAAAATGCAACAATCTGATGCGTGCATTTAGACGCCATGGTTTTGGAATTGGAAGGTATGTAAACTTGTGATGGATTAGGAGAAAGATGTTATCTACGTTCATGAGGGAGAAAAAAAGACGAGGACGGACCTTCTCCCGTCATTGATCACAGTAGCAATAGTCAATAGGGAGTCTATTTTATTATTCAGGAAAGTATCAGATGATCTGACCCCGATTTTTGCCTTTCTACATAATCGCAACTGGGATTCGTAAAGAAATAAAGTGGCCGAAACTTTAGAAAAGTAATCAATACCAATAATCAATAATGCATTTATATTGTCCGTAATTATAATATATCTATATGAATTCTTAAATGCTTTAAATTTAACACATATTTTTTGTCAGTTTTATTTTTTATTTATCAATTTTGTGAAATTATATACATCAAAAATTTAATTTTCATTTCTCAAGACTACACAAATTATCAAATAATCAGCTTTTATTTATCACATAAAACAAAGATAGATTTCATATTTAAAATTAGAAGGGAAAGGAAGTTAAATCAAGTTAAACATTATTTGAAATATGTTAAGATATATAAAAGGATATTCAGCTGGACTTATTTGCAAGAAATTTAGCTGCAGCCCAGAGCTGCGGCGTGACGCTGCTGCCACTGAGCCGCCAGAGAATTTTCTTTTATCAAATAAATTATTATAATGAAGTAAAAATGTTTTTGAAACTTCATGCAATTTTGTACTTTTTTTAAAAAAATTATTTTATGCAATTTTTTAACTCCATTCTATTGTTGCTCTTTTAAAATTTTTTTGTTAGTTTATATTAAATTTCTATTTAATTTTTTTAATAAAAACAATGATATAAATATGCGGTAACAAAATAATTTTTTACACCTTATAAAATTTTAAGAAAAATGATGAGTATATGCAAAATTAAATTCATATTATTTGATAAGTAATTCATTAAATTGATATAAAATTTACTTAAATTGAAGTTGTTGATAATATTTGGAATAAGGGATAAAACCAAAAAATAAAAATAAATAAGTATTGAAGCATTCATTTTCAAGAATTTTTATGAGAAATTTGATTTTTTAAGAGATTGAGTTTTTCACCACTAGGTTGTTCTTTTTTAAATTTCAAAGTAGATTAATAAAAAAAGCACAAATTTTAATTCAAAAAATATAATTCAATGGTAGAAATATTCAACCTTCTAACAGGTTGAATTTTCATAAAATTACCCAATTATCAATAGTTAAACCTTTTTTTAGAAAGTTCTCAAAATACTTGAAATGCTTTCTCAAATAGGTCCCGAAACATGAAAAATATTCGATTATTACCAACATCAAGTGATACGAGTTTCAAATCTCAAAGTAGATTGGTCAAATAAAAAAAATCATAAAATTCAATTAAAAAAATGCATTCCAATGATAAAAGTATTTAACCTTTTAAAAACTTGAACTTCCCATAAAATTACCCAATTATCAATAGTTGAATTTTTTTAAAAAAATATCAAATATTTACTTGAAATACTCACCCAATTAGGTCCCTAAACATGAAATATATTCAATTACTATAAAGTGATACAAATTTTAATTTTTTATAAACTCATCATTTTTATAAAAAAGTTATAGAATTCCTGAATCAATTCAATCAATCGGTAATCAAGCGATAAAAAATTGATTTTCCATAAACTCAACATTTTATTAAGAGTACCCAAACCGTAAAGAATGCATAAAAAAATTTACCATTTTACAATGTCTACATCATTATTGTTGTTAGGAAATAATTTCATTTCATCTTCTTTTTTTTTTTAAGTTTAGGGAGACAAAGGGTAAAATTTTAAAATTTATATGTTATTTTTGTTAGTTAAATTTTAGAGAGTAAAACATAAAATTTTGAATCTCATGTACCTTTTTTTTATTCAATCAAAGTTCAAAGGGTAAATTATAATTTTTTCTTAATAAAATTTAACAGTTACTTACGAATTTAATTTAGGAAAAAAAGAAGGTGAATGCTACCATGTCCTTTGAGAAAAATATTTTTGAAAGTAGGGTAAAATTGCACTGTTTCCCTTCTTAAAATTTTAAAAATAATCTTTTATTTGTCAAAATGCAAAAAATAGTATCATTGAAATTTAAAATATTACATTAAGATTAAAAATATTTTTCCAATTTTAAAAGTTTAAGTTCGTGACCTGTCAATTTTCTTTATCTCACCTCTAAGATGTGACAGTAAAACAAATATTTACTATTGCCAATGAAGAACAGTGTCAATCCTAATCGAGGTCAATCTGCCAATTTTCAAATTTTGCAGGCAATTTCTTATTTTTATCCTTCAAAATAAACATCATTTACTATTTTGACGGCTGGAATCTAATATCTAATCATCCTCTGGTTATCATGTAACTAGCTAATTGCAAATTTTAAACCCATGCGAGCACCATAAAATGATCAAAAAATAAAGAAACAATTGAACAAATGTTAAAATATATAAAAAAAAGAGAAAAAAAAAGTTGGACAAAATAAAGGAGAACCTAAAAGAAAGTACAAAGTTGAACGGAATTTAAAGATTTTATTTGATTTGATAAATAAAAAGTAAAAAATTATTATTATTAATAAATAATAAAAGAAAATTTACTGTCAACTTAATTCACGTGACTTTTTAAATTCATTGCCACTTGTTAAAATATAGCCCTGGGCAGTAGCTACACGCTCGTGCTTGGGCTGCCACTAAAATTCTTCAGACTTATTTTATAAAGAGCAAATTACTTTAACCTCTCGTCCTTTTAGTAAAAAAATATGCGGATATCTCTCTTTTGTTTAAAATCATGCTTTCCTCCCTTAAGAGTGAAAATGATACTACATATAATCCCATTTTGTACTAACAGTGCTAATGTCCATTAAGTCAACAAATTTGACCATATAATTTCAAAAATATTCTTTTCTTCTTCCTCACAGAAAGATTTTCTTGCTAATGAAAACGAGTGTAGATGCATCTGAAAGGAGTTAAGAGATTGGTTAGATGGAACTATCTAGCAAGGTATAAATTTATTGCTATTTTACTAATATTGTATAAACTTAAAATAAGACTTGAAATTGAATTTTAAATAAAAATGGAAGTGTATCATTAAAAATAGTAGAACAAATCTATAAAATTGAATTTAATAGATGTAAAAATATAAATTTTAACTTCAGAATCTATTGTTTATACTTATAATTTTTTATTTTTTGGTTTGCGTAGTTCCTTGTAAACTACTTTTGACTTTTTGTTTAGCTTAAAACATGAGATATTCAATTGGAATAGGATTGGGATAAACATAATTACAATGAGCTGCTAAATTTAAAAAGGATATGTATTTAGAGATAATTTGGTTCACACAAAAAATAACTTTTTGTAAGAAATTGAACTACCAAAAAATTAACTTATTATATAAATTTTTTTAAAAATACTTAAAGTTGTTTGGTTGACACATAAGAAGTAACACTTTCTAAGAAATAATTTTCTATATTTTATTTGATTTAACTTTGAATATTCTAGGAAATATTAATAAAATGATTATTATATTTTTAATATTATTATAACATAAATTAATAAATTTGAGTTATTATTAATTAAATTGAATGAAGATAATTTTATTATTATATTTATAAATAAAACATGAAGTAGAACTTATTTAGGGGGAAGTTAGTAAGCAACTACTCATATTTTGTGAGAAGCAAAATTTTTCAGGTAGTTCTATTTTCCTTAATTTGTTAAATAATGATTAATTAAATAACTTATTTTTTTCTATTTTTGGCAAAATCATTTTTGTAGAACCTAGCATCCTGTTTTCTGCCAATTTCAATGAGAACAGCTTCTGGTTTGGTCACTGGTCCAACAAGTGTTAGAGAAAGGGGAAAAAAAGGAGAAACAAATTAAAAAGAAATAATGGAAAAAAAAAAAAGGGAAGCCACAAAACTCAGATGCAACATGAATGCCAAAAAAGTTCAGGCAGTTCTATTTTCTTGAATTTGTTAAATAATGACAATGAAATAATTCATTTTTTTCTATTTTTGGCAAGATCATTCTTGTCGAACCTAGCATCCTGTTTTCTGCCAATTTCAATGAGAACAGCTTCTGGTTTGGTCACTGGTCCAACAAGTGTTAGAGAAAGGGGAAAAAAAGGAGAAACAAATTAAAAAGAAATAATGGAAAAAAAAAAAAGGAAAGCCACAAAACTCAGATGCAACATGAATGCCAAAAAAAAAAAAAGGGAAAAGCAAATTGGAACAAAATTACAATTGCAGAATCTAAAACAATCATAGTTTACACATATCATAAGAGAAGAGGCTCAATCATTTTTATTATTCATGCATACTTTAGTTAGCCTAGTGGCAATTGAAAAAGGGTTTCTAGAATTACACCATCAGGCAAGATCATTGTGTGGCAACAAGTTTACAATTTCCTCAGTGGCTGTTGGATGGTGGATGCACGTAATTGGAACAACGTCGGAGTATCATGGCACCGCAAGTGCTGGAGCGCAGAGATTAGAAGGTCATTCAAACAGAGAAGAATCGCGATACCAGAGGAGGTTTAGTGGAGGTCGGCATAGTCATTCTACAACTAGTTTTTAAAGGAAACTATTATAAAAAAGCATAAAGGAATCCAAAGGGAACATTTTTAATTTTTTCATAAGATTTAAAATTAAAAAAGAATATATAATATTAATAAATTATTAGGGGGGACAATATAGAAATGCTGAAAAAGTGTGGGCCGGCCAGATTCATGAACTAATTTTGAGTTTGTGTAATACACAAGTTATATTATATATATTGTCATGACATATCCCATGACGGAATTTGTGGGAGGCAAGTGGTTTCATGCCTCTTTGGAAAAGTTGGTAAATATGAATAAAAAAAATAGAATCACCACTAATCATTTTTATGATGTGATTAAAATATTAAAAATAAATTGCATTCTCAGAGTTCATATTTAGGAGTTGCTTACATATATGAATAGTGTTAGCACCCTATAATGTTTATTCAGAGAATAATTATTTATTTATTCTAATTTTATCTTTTAAATTAAATTATGATGGTCCTTGATATATTATATGTATGTTTGCCTTAAATGTGATTTTAGTTTTTAATTAATTTATTGATTTGATTATTCAAATTTGCTTCACTTTATGGTAGGATTTAGATGAAATAAATTACTTCAATAATATTAAGTACTGTAAAAATCTCATCTACAATCTGATTACTTAACCTACAATCAATAATGTTAAGTACTGTCAAAATTTTATCTACAATCAGATTCTTTAACCTACAATTAGATTACTTAAATTTAATATATTATAGGCATAAATTTTATCATTTTTGAAAGAATTTCATTTTTTTAATTTTGAAATATTTTTATTTTATTATTTTTGAATTTTATTTTATTTTTTAATATTTTATTTTATCATTTTAGAAATATTTTTATTTTATTATATTTTAAAAAAATGCTAAATCTATCTAACTTTATAGTAAGACTTAAACAAAAAAAAATACACCTCAATAATATTAAATATTATTGTAATCATACATGCAATTGGATTACTTAACTTTAATAGGTTATAAGCACAAATTTTATTATTTTTAAAAGAAATTTATTTTATTAAATTCAAAATATTTTTATTTTATTATTTATAAAAAATTTATTATTTTATCTCTTATGAATATTTTATTTCATTATTTTTTGAATATTTTTAATAAAACTGATTTTCGATATAAATTTTATAATAATAAGATAAAGAAAATTATTTTAAATAGTTTTACTTATTTATTTATTTGTTTAGTATCACCTAAATGATTTTTAATTTAGATTATCAAATTTGTCCAATTTCATGATCAAATTTGAATATATAATTATTCAGAAAAATTGAAATCATTGTTTTAATATTGTTTTATAATTTTTAAAATATCATATTTATCCAATTTTATGATCAAATTTGAATAAAACATTATTAAAAAAATTAAATTATATTCATTGCACTTACAATTAATTTTAATATTATTCTGTCATCACAAAATATATAATAATCTTTTTTATTAATTATAAGTGCACTTGTATAAATACAAAGTGAAATAAATTAAGATACAATATATATATAAATGATATTGAAATTTTTTAGTTTAACTAGTTCACCTGATTTTATTTTTAAAAATATTCCTCACCTCAAGAATATTAAATAATTTTAAATTTTAAATTATTTTATTTTATTCCATCATAGTAATTATGCAAAATAATATTTTAACTTAACCAAAATAAATTCTTAAAAAATAATAGAATGAAATAAAAAAAGGCAAGCCTTAGAAAATAATTTTATTTATTTATTTATTTAGTCTATGGCTAATGTATCAAAAGTACTGGGATGCATGAAGGGCATGGATTCCCATGGATTACTTTCGAAATCCAATGACCCACCTTGACAATTTGTGTATGAAAGCCTTGTTGACGTCTTGCAGGCTCAGGGCATGTCAAGTTCCACTTTCTCACCATGGTTCAAGAATGGTCCTCAGAAGTTAGCAATAAGTTGTCCTCGTTGGATTCCAGAAGCACGGTGACCGCTGGTCAGAGCTGGGGCAACCAAGAAGAGTACCCGGAGAGGTAGAAGCATTGGCATCTTCCTCCATCAAATCATCTTCCCCAGACTCGGAGTAAACTAGTTAGAAGAACTGTCTGCCCTACAACTCCCAGTTGCGCCAACCGCTTCTCCAGCCGTTCTCACGCTGCCATTTGTAGCGCTTGGCCTACAGAAGCTCGCTAGAGTCCGGCGACAACATAATAACACTAATTAACTGAAGAAGCCTTTTTTTATTTGTGCTTTGTTGCTTTTGAGTGCTCGTCGGCTGTGTTTTTAGGAGTAGAATTGATCAAACATGATGGCCAACTTGCAGATTTGGAAACCGTATTGGAAGAAGGAAGGGGATGCGACGGTACCAAAGCTTTGGAAAGCTTAGTTGTTGGAGCTTTTGTTAGTTTCATGGGTTGCTATCTCTGGGTTTTCTCCTGTACTTCCCATTTTCAGATTTTAGAATTGGAATTTGATGGAATCAAGGTCACTTCATGCGGTATGCGAGTGGAGGAACTAGAAGAAAGCAGAAATCAAAATACTTTTGCTTGATGCTCTACTTCTCTAGCTGAAGAGAGAGAGAAAAGAGAGGGAAGAGAGTAATAAATGTGAGCCCATCTTCGTTAAAGGCTCCCTTCCCCCCCTTACATAAGCAAGTCAAGGTGTCCTCGGGTCCATCAGTAACAACCTTTTTTTTTTTTTTTAATTTTTCATGTGCGAGAAGAGAGAACCCTATAGCGAAATTAATGGGAAAACTCACTCCATGAAATTGACTCCACAAGTAGTGGGAAGAAAGAAAGCCCCATGTGAGAGGTGGAAATAAGGAGTGTTAAAGGGGGTGGAGTACGAAATAGATTTTAAAATTTTCGGTTACAAAATTTGTAAAAAACAGACATGGAAGCAGCCGCTCATGTTTTATTTTTTAAAATTTTTTAAATTTTTAATAATTTTTTTATTTTAATTGTATTATTATTAATGTCAACATATATATATTGACAAATGCTAATAAGAGTTCTAGATTGTTGTTAAGCATTAAATGAATATTCCCAATTAATTAGATTAAATACTTTATTTTTTATTTTGAATAATATAATAAATAATAATATATTAAATATTAAATTAAAATTAAAATAAAATATTAAATGTGATTCTATTATTAAATATATTATCTTTATTATATTATAAAAATAAAAATAAATCATTTAATTCAATTAGTTAAAAATATACATTTAATCTTATCATCAACTCCACAATTGCTATTAGCATTTTTCTATTTTTTTTCCTTCACTAATGATGCTAGGATTTGAACCAATGACGGCATACTAATCGTTTTAACCCTAACCCATTACCTATAGGTTATGTTATTACTTGATGGAAAATGTATTAACAAAATTATTAGATTAATGACCAATTTAATTTGGTGTATTTGAAAGAGGTATTAATTTATTTTTCATTCTAAATCAATAATTTATTAAAATTTTTTGGTCATTAGTTTTTTTTTTAAAGCTTGAAGGCTAAAATTAATTCATTCCAAACAATTTTTTTTTATTACATGTAACCTGGTAGGGGTGGAGGGTGAAACACCTTTTAGAAGGGCAGCCAAATATATTGTTTAAAAAAATTATTTAGTAGGAAGAAAAATTAGGATCGTAAATGAATTAATTCAAACCCAGTATTTACTTATTTGAGCTCCAATTCGATAAAAATATATGAGTTTAAATTCAAATTTATTAAACTTACAAAATTCAAGCTCAAAGTTAACCATTACTTGATCTTAATTGAGTTTAAATGAATTTTAATACATTTAATAGTTATTTTCAGCCGATAATAATAAAAAAAATACTACATTAAATACTATTTTCATATTATCTCTCTCTTTTCTATTATTTCAGTTAATTTCTTTCTTTTTTTTAAAAAAATGAAGAAAATATAATGATATTTAAGGTATGCTTAATAATATTAAAATATTTAATACTGAATTTTAAGTACTAAATTTGCTTAGTACCAAAATTATAGTATTTGAATAGTTATTTTATTTTAAGTATTAATTTTAATTAATATTTTAAAATTTTTATTTTAAAATATTAAAAAATTATTAAATTTTAAAATAAATCCTCGTTTTTGAATTTTAGACGTTCTATATATAATGGACTCTTTAATGATGCTATATATACACATATATATAATATTTGATTATTATTCCAAATACAAAAATAACATTGGATATATTTGGTTGATAAAATCCAATTAAAATATGAGTAATTGTTAAATAAATTCAATAAATTTATGCTTAATTTAATATATTTAATAAATCAAATAAATAAAATTTAACTTTAGACTTGGATCCAATCAATTAAATATTAAAGTGATACTTTTAAACATATTTTATATATTTATTTTATTTTATTAGAGGAGGCCAAACTAACAATTTTTTATTTTTGAAATTACTCATATACTTATGAAAAAAATTCAAAAATTCAGGGGCCATGGCCTCCCAAGTACGAAGAGCCGCGGCCCTGTAATCTACTCTTCTTCTCAACTAATACATTACATAAAAAATTTCAAATCATTAATTAATACATATTACAAGTTTATTTAAATAAATATCTAGAATTTTCTTTTCATGATTATTACGTTGGTTCTTCTTGAAATCAAATTATTTTTAAGATTAAATATAATTTTGTCCCCTTAAAATATAAATTATATAATTTTAATATCTTAATTTTAAATAATTTATTTTATTCTCCTAAATATTAAATTTGTACAATTTTGATCCACCTTTTGGATTTTTTTATAAAGTTTTTCATTTCCAAAGATCATTTCCATCTAATGTTTTCTCCATATTAATTTGAAATAACTTCTATGTAAACCTCAAATGAAATTTTTTCTAAATTTTGATTAAAATTAATATATCACATACAAAATTTAAATCAATTTGAAAGTTAGCTATCTATAAAAAATTTTGAAAATGTGATTTGTCTTAAAAAAATTCAATAAATGTTTATAGAATAAATAAGAGTTGCTAAAAATTATGAAAATTAATAAAAATAAAATAAAATAATTAAAATTATATCATTTTAATATTTAAAGAGATTAAAATAAGTTATTTTAAATTAAAAATTAAAATTACATTTAAACCCTCTTTTTTGTTTTTTTTATCAATAGGTGTGGCTCTCTTTTAAAAGCAGTATATTTATATCAAATATAATTTTTGTTAACTCTTGAAATACTTAACCATTAAAGAGAGTACAATATAATTGGAACTTGCGCCGCAACTAAAACTCAAAATTCCAGGTATCACAACCGTAAAAACGTGCCATATGGTGTGGTAGAGGTTTATAAAATGAGAAATCGAAACATGTAATTAGTCCTCCGACGATATTTACTTTTTCAGCACTTAAGAACTTACGGAATTGGGTCAGAGCGTAAAAATGAGTTGAATTTAATAAATTAATTTAAAATTGCTATAATTTTATCTTATTTAAAACTAGTAGTATGGAAAACAATAATAGTTGTCCAACTTGGTAAATGATTGAAACTGATTAACCCGACGTAGTGAAGGATTAGAATTGGTAAGTATTAAATCGCTGAGTTATTAAATTGGTCCATTAACCCGATAATAATAGTAAGTAATAAATAAATAATTTATTATATATTTAATTTTTATATAAATATTAAAATAATAATGTTGGTATATTAAAATTATACTTTAATATATATAATATTAAAATCATATATATGAGCAATATTAAATATTTTTTAATATTAAAATTAATAAATTTATATATTTAATATTGTTAATATATATTATATAGGTTTATTAAAATAAATAATTATATTAAAATTTGAATTAGTACTTTTATATTAAAAATTTGAATTATTTAAAAATTTTAAACAAATAATTTTGATATTGATTTTAAATATATAATATACATATATAATGTAATACATTATTATTTATTTTTTATTATTATATATAAATTATTATAATTATTTTATTAATATATTATTTATAAAATTATTTATATATATGTTTATATATAATACTTTGGACATGATCAATATATACTTAATAATATATATTTATTTTATTAAATATATATTTAATAACATATGTTTATTTTTATATATAATATATACCACTTACTGATATATATGATAAAATTTTAAGTGATAATAATAAAATATAGTTATATTTAATAATAATAGATTTATTTAATTAATGATATAAAGTTAATAAAAATAAATAATATAATAATAATTATAATAAAATATAATAAGTTATAAAACATACATGGTACGGAAATGTCGACTTGAGATTGAGACTAATGCTTATAACATAGCAACCTAATTTGAACCTAATCTGAGAAAAAAGGTAGCCCAAGTTGAGACTAGTTCTACATATAATTTTTTCCCATTTAATTATCCTAGTAGGGTAAAATTAACCTATTTTGATAAGTTTACTTGGATTGTTAATTTGTTAGGTTAAGTAGTTTTAAGTTATAGGATTCTTTTAGACAAATATTTTTATAATAATTATATATTTTTTTGAGAAATATTATATTCATTGAAAATAAAATTTAATATTAAATATTAAATAAAAATTAAAAATGTCATTAAATATATAATAATGAAATAAATCTATAAAATTCAATATAATAGGTTAAAAATTTTGAAATTTAATTATGAAATATATTTTCTGTATCTATTTTTTTTTTCATTTTTTACGTGATTTTCATCATACTTTTTTGTGTTTTTCTTTAAATTTTTGCATATAATTCAGCGATCTTGTTTCCCATCAAGTTATATTAAAATACTAGTCTTTTGCACATGTATTTGCATGGATTTATGCTATATTTGATTGATATTTTTAAAAACAAAATTAAATTAAATATATTTTCAATACTAATTTTTTGTGAAAATATTGTTTTTTAAAATAGTAATTAATTTAAATTAAATTCATAAATAGCATTATAAAAAGCATCCCAATTAATGAATGAGTTTTGAAATTTATATTAATTGCATACGTAAATGCATATTGAAACTCAGCTAAATTAATCATAGGATTCTTTAAGTATAAAGTAAATACATATTAAAAATCAATTTAAATTAAATTAATTCCATACCAGTGATCAAATTTTCTTTAAAATTTCAATAAAAATTAGCAATTAATTTAGATCAAATGCATTAAATTCAAATAAAAATGATAAAATATAATTTACATAAATTAAATACATAATAATTAATCTCTTAATAAAAGATATCAATATCAACTCCTATAAATCATTAAGTTTACATTTCACATAACAAATAAACTAGCATGTAATTTATTAACCTGATTAATAAGTTATAAATTAGCTTAAAAAATATCACATGTGCAAATTTACTAAAAAATTTAAGCTCTAATTTAATAAATTATCTTGAGCAGCTTATGACTTATAAATCACTATTTCTTCAAATTATTTTAAATCTATTCCTAATTTTTTTTAATTTATAAACCATACCTTTCATAACATAAAGTTAAATTTTTTTTCGAAAATATATTTCTATCTTGAAACCCTTTTTAAATAAAATATAATTAATTAAATATTAAATATTATATTTTTATTTTGAATATCTTAATTACATTAATATAATTTAATTTTTAGGTAAATATGAATTATTTTAATTTATATATTTATTTCTTTTAACATATCCTTTTATAATTTTAATTAATTTAATAACTAATTTTATGAAATATTTCTTATACAATTAGTTAATTTGTCAATTATCAGTTATCGATTACTTTTACATAACAAAGCCTAAGGCTTCATTTTGCACAACAAATAAGGTAACTTATGCCTTATTAATATAGTTAATAAATTATAAATTAGTTTTCAGAGGTGTTTTACACACTATCTTATTAAAAAAAATAAGTTTTGATTTAAAAATTTAACTTAAATAGCTTGTTGAAAAAATGTCTAAGGCCCTGTTGAAAAATAAGCTACCTTGAGTAGCTTAATTTGTGAAACAAAGTCTAAAACTTTGTTTCACACCACAAATAAATTAGTTTATAACTTATTGACTCAATCAATAAATTATAAACTAATTTTTAGAGGTATTTTGTACACTAACTTATTAAAAAAATTAGTTTTAATTTAATAAGTTAGATTGATTAGCTTATATCTTATAAGCTATTATTTCTTTAATTTTTTTTCTAAATCTATCTATTCTTTTAATTAATTTACAACTTATGCCCTTCATAATGTAATATCATAAAGTATAATTAATTTAATTTTAACTTAATTATATCCTAATTTTAAATAACAAATATATAAAAATACATATATAAATAAATATGTAAGTTTGTAAAATATAATTAATTAAATATTTTATATTATATTTTTATTTTGAACATCTTCATTGTATTAATATAATTTGATATTTAGAAAAATATGAATTATTTTAATCTATATATATTTATTTCTAATAATATGTTCTTTTACGTCATTTTACAATTTCAATTAATTTAACAACTAATTTTCACATAACTAATTTACCATAATAAGATAAATAAGAAAAAACACACATGTAAAAAAATATAAAACCAACATGGACCAAAAAAATTCAAAGCTAAGATAAGGAGAAAAAAAAAGAAACATAATGGATTGACTCTGATTTATCCCCCTTGGAGTCATCAAGCTATCACGATGTGCCCCATAGCCAATGTGGGAGGCAAGCTATTTCATGTCTCATTAAATGTTGGAATATGAATAAAAAGAAAATATAATTGCAACTAATCATTTTTTATTATATGATTAGAACATTGAAAAAGGTATGCATTTCTAGAATTTAGATTTGAGAGTTAATTATGTATTAGCTCCTTATAATGTCTACTCAAAGAAAGGTTATATGTTTATACTAATTCGATATTTTAAATGAGTTACAAATGCCCTTATTATAATATAAATGTGTTTTTCTAAAAATGTAATTGGTTTATCCCACCTTACATTTCATAGTATCAAAAACAATACATGATCTATGTAATAAAGGGTAGCATCAAGCTATTACTATTTAGAACAATATACATGCCAATAGTCATTACTACAAAGTAGTGTTAATGAATTTTTTTCTTAAATAAAGATAAGGAAAGAAAATTTTTAGACACCACTTTTGTAATATTATGACAATACTCATGTGTTCAATTAATTTTATTTTAAGATTTTATAAAAATTATTAGTATAATTATTTTAATTTTAGTTTATTTGGTATTAATTTTGTCTAACTTCATGGTAAATTATTAGTATAATAAAAAATAATGTCAAAGAAGATAAATGAGAACAAATTTCTTTCATATGCAAACTTGTAAAAGTTGCATTAAAATGTCCCAAATTAAAATTAAAATTTTTTTATAGATTTTGATGCTTATGGATAATTATTTATTTATCCAATTAATATGTCATTTTTTAAATTTATTTTTATTAAAGATTTAGGAATCTTTAAAATGATACTTATAATAATATTTAAAATTTATTTTATATGGCTATTATTAAATTAAAGTTTGTTTTAATATTTTATAAGGATTTTCTTCTAAATTGGAAATAGTATTTATCAGTATAAACTTTTATGATTTATGGGTATTTGAAAACTTTATTTTTGGAATTGAAGGAGATAAAAATACATATATTAGGATTTTCAATTTTATCATATTATTTTTTAAAATTATGAAAAGTTAGGGATATTTATTTTAGGAAATTTAACAAAAGTTTAATAATATTGAATTTTTTTAAAAAAATGAAAAAAGTTAAGGGCTAAGATTCTCTATCATGAAGAGTACATGGTTGAGATTTAGTTAGAAGAAGGATCCATAATGCATTGTAATATATAGAATAATTTCCTAAAGTTGTTTAACATTTTTTTCCTTTAAATTTATTATTTTCCTAGTTGTTTTATTGATATTCCCCACTTCTTTTCTTGGGTTCCCTTTTTTTTTCCCATTAGCATTCCCATTCTTCCTCTTTTTCCTTACCCCCACCCTTTCTCTCTTTCAGCTTCTTTCTTTTTATTTTTTTTTCTCTTTGTAGCTAATAGCTCCCTCCCTCTCTTATTTCCCTACCATCGCCTCTTTCTCTCTTCCCTTTTCTCTCTTTTCTTCTTTTGCTTTTTCCTCTTCTACCAATCTCCTTCTCCTTTTGTCTACACTGTTTCACTGGCCAAGCATTGTTGCAATATGAAGTTTCTTCCTTGTTGCTAAACAATAGCATGGTATCATTACTATTGTACTAAATGTGATGCTCAAAATAGCAAAATAAGGGGGTTACCATTCTTTTCTTCTTTGTCAACATCTATTGTCTCCACTAGCAATGTGAAGTTGATGGAAGTTTTCAAGATGAAGGAAGAAACAAAAGATGAAAACAAAAGAGTTGGAAATCTTTAAGGTTATGGGATGATTTCATGTGAGTATATATCTCACCATTGATTTTTGTCTTAAAATAAGATGATTTAACTATTGCAAATTGTATCTTCTTATTAATAGTTTAAATTTTATATTTAAGCATATGTATATATGCACTCATGCATAAACTTAGTTTTATAGTATAAATATAAATAATAATTTATTAGAGTGCAGAGCGATAGCATAATAATGGTGATAACTATTATTAGATTGTGATCGAATTCAATAATATTTGTATAGTAATGTCTATATTGCTATGTGCTTGATACTATTGAGTGATGCTCTAAGAGCTAAATGGAAAATTTCCAAAAAATAATTATGAAAGATATAAAATTAATCTGAGAGAAAGATAGGAAATTCTCAGTGTTCTATTGCCAGCATTTGGTTGAGAAAAATATAAAATTTAACCTGAAATAAAAAATGGCTAAAAGTAGCTACATGTATGCTTACTATAAATGGATGTACAATGTGATGAAATATTGAAATTTGTTTATGATTGATTATTACTAGATATGATTGTGAAACTTAAGTTGATTATGATGATCTCATTGTGATTGAGCTTTAAAAGTTATTTGTGAATATGATGACCACTCAAAATAGGTGGTGAATGGTATTCATTTAGAATGTTATATTTTGTGATGTGAGACATGGAATTTGAGTTGTATGCAAGTGGGATCCCAATCTGAGGTTACATATATTTTAGAAATCTAAAAAATAGGTTTCTTAATATCTTAATATTAATTGTTTTCTTGTAAACTAATGGTAAATGTATGCTTACTAAGTTCTCATAACTCACTTTATTTTATTTCAATAGTTTTAGGAAATAAAGAGTACCTTTAAGCCTTGTTACTTCTTTGGATAGACAAAGACTGTCTAATTTGAAGATTTGTCAATTAGGGATCTTTTTAAATTAGGATTAGAATTCGAGATAGTAATGTTATTAGCACAGCTTTAGATATGTTGATGTTTTTATTTAAATTTGAATTTGTATGGTATTGTTTGCATGTTTGATGCTATTATATTTGGTATTAATATAGGTATTTAAATCATAGGGCATGTGGCGCTTAAAAAGTGTCCAAAAATAGAGGAGACTCTATTTGTTTTTCTATAAAAATTCAAAGTGAATTTTTCAAGTCCTTTTAGAATTTGAAAACTCTCATTAAATAGAAAATATGAAAATGGTTAAGGTTAGTGGAAACTAGTAATGGGATCTACGCCAATCACAATTAGGACTAGGTCATGATTAAGGTGGTATTAGAGTCTAATTTAGGTTATTTATGGTAAATAGGCTAGAATGATCTAATTGTCAAATTTGAATAAGCAAGTTGAATATACCATAAAGTGTATCTTTGAAGATGTCCATGGATTTTTGTTATGTCTGTTAGCCATTATTTGTTGAACAATTGAACCTTCATATAGTTTATTTTATAGAATAAACTATTCTATAATAAATTGTCTTTAGTCTAATAGTTGAAAGTGTGTGATAGATTGAATTGTGTGAAATAGATGATTGAAATTGTATGAGATGAATGCATTAAATTGTGCAACATGAATTTGAATTGTGATTTATGGTTGATGTTATGTGAGATGGATGACTTGAATTGTGTGGATTGAATACGAGTTGTGATTTATGATTGATATTGACAAGAATAGCATTCCTTCTTTATTGATTGAGAATATAAAAGTGTTTGAGATTGTGTGGTGAATTATATGATTCATGAATGATGAATGGTTTATGTCATGAGAATGGTAGATTTTAAGGATAAAACCCTTGTAGCATAGTTAATATTCTAGTCATACCCTATGATATGTGATCATGAATAGTTGATGTTACAGTTTCCCATCATGGTGATGTAATGCCTATAGTCTTCTATCATCATTCACTAATATATGACATAATGAATGATTGTTGCTAACTATGGCCATTATGAGAATGAATACTTATCTTATATGCAATTTATGATAGGGAGAGGACAGGAGTGGTAAAGGTTGGAGGGAAAATGTTGGTGGCCTCAAGCGTAGCATGGTGGAAGATAAGGTTGGACCTAAAATATAAGGAGAAACCTTGAATATTAACTATGGTCATTGGTGAATTTTTACTAAAAACTATTATAATCATTCTCTATATCATTATGTATTATGTTATGATTGATTTCTAATTGATCTTGAATATTTTATTTGATGTAGATATGATTGAACTTTGTGCATTATTTGAATCCTAGATGACTATTATGTGTGAAATTAGTGTTGTGGCAATGCTTAGTGATGAGTCCATATTGCCATGAATGATTATTGTTGAACCTTGAAATGAGAAGTTATGAGAATACTATTGTAGTAGCAATTTATGTGTTTGCCACCAAGCATAAAACAAGATATGATTTGTAATTATTGATTGTAAAATTTTATTGGTCGAACAAATGAAGTGTAAATATGATTGTTGTTTTAAATAAGGCTAAGTTATAGGCTTGTATGTGTGGTTAAATCCTTGATTGAAATCTTTGAATGTAGATCATTGAATATGATTTGTTTCCATGAAAATTGCTAAAGTTCTTGTTAGTTGTGTAATGTCTTAGGATTGCAGTGAATGATTAAAGCTAATGTAAATAGCATTTTCTTTACTTGCTTAGATACACGATGAGATAAGTGTCTATAAATTGCATGGTGAATCATAAATTGTGCTTTAAGCACTTGTTAAGTAAGCATGTTAGCTCGTGTCTACTAGAAGTAATTTACTAAATTATTTTAACTATAGAAGGATCTCATGATTGCATTCAAATTAAGAAGTCTATGAGATCACTTAGTACAGTTTAGTTTACATAATGGCACATAAAATTAACACATAGGTCAATGATAATTTTGTGCAGCCATACTCTTTTCTTTGAAAATTTGAGGATAAATTTTCTTGAAGGAGGAAGAATTTGTAATATCCCAAATTAAAATTTAAAATTTTATAAATTTTTATGCTTATAGATAATTATTCATTTATTTAGTTAATATGTAATTTTAAATTTATTTTTTTAGTTATTAAATATTCGAGAATCTTGAAAATGGTACTTATGATGATATTTAAAATTTATTTTATATGACTATTATTAATTTGAGATTTGTTTAAATATTCTGTGAGGATTTTATTCTAAATTGAAAATAGTATTCATGAGTATAAACTTTTATGAATTATTGGTATTTAAAAACTCTATTTTTAGGAATTGAAGGAGATAAAAATACTTATTTTAGGATTTTTAATTTCATTAGATTATTTTTGAAAATTATGCAAAGGTAGGGATATTTATTTTGAGAATTTTAGCAAGATTTTTATAATATTGAATTTAAAAAAAATGAAAAGATTCTCTATCATAAAGTGTATATGGTTGACATTTAATTAGAAGGATCCATAATACAATGCAAAATATAGAATAATTTCCCAAAGTTGTTTAACATTTTCCCCTTTAAATTTATTATTTTCATGGTTGTTCTATCGACATTCGCCACTTATTTTATTGGGTTCCCTTTTTTTTTTCCTAATAGCACTCTTGTTCTTCATTTCTTTCTTTACCACCGCCCTTTCTCTCTCTTAACTACTTTATTTTTATTTTTTCTTTTCTCTCTTTGTAGCTAGTAACTCCTTCCCTCTTTACATGCCCTACCATAGCCGCTTTCTCTTTTCTCTTCTCTCTCTTTTCTTATTTTCCTTTCCTCCCTTCCACTAATCTTCTGTTCCTCTAGTCAGTATGCTATTTCACTAACTAAGCATTGCTTTAACAAAATGATTCTTCCTTATTGCCAAACAACATCATGGCATTGTTGCTATTGTGTTGAACGCAATGCCCTAAATAGTAGAATAAGAGAGTTGTCATTCTTTTTTCTTTGTTAGCATTTGTTACCTCCACCAATAATGTGATGTTGTTGGAAATTTTTCAGGATGAAGGAAGAAACAAAAGGTGAAAGTAAAATAGTTAGAAATCTTCAAGGTTATGGAATGATTTCAAGTGAATATATATCTCACTACTGATTTTTATCTTAAAATAAGATAATTTAATTATTGTGAATTATATCTTCTTATTAATAGTTTAAATTTTATATTTATGCATATACATGTCTACACTCATGCATAAATATAGTTTCATAGTATAAGTACAAATAATAATTGATCAGAGTGCGTAGCAAAAGTATAATAATGGTGATAACTATTGTTAGACTATGATCGAATTCAATAATATTTGTATAGTAATGTCTATATTGCTCTGTGCTTGATACTTTGACTAATGCTCTAAAAGTTGGATAGAAAATTTTTGACAAATAATTATGAAAGATATAAAATTGATTTGAAAGTCGGATGGAAAATTCTCAATGTTCGGTTAAAAAAGATATAAAATTTGACCTAAAATCAAAAGTGGCTAAAAGTAGCTACATGTATGCTTACTCTAAATAAATGTATGATGTGATGAAAGATTGGAATTTGCCTATGATTTATTTTTACTATTAATATGATTATGAAAACTTGAGTTAATTATGATGATCTCATTGTGATTAAGCCTTAAAAGCTATTTGTAAATGTGATGACCACTCAAAATGAAGGGTCAATGGTATTCATTGAGATTGTTATCTTTAGTGATGCAAGACATGGAATTTGAGTTATATGTAGGTGGAATCCCAATTTGAGGTTTTGTATATTTTAGAAATCCAGAAAATAGGTTTGTTAATATCTTAATATTAACCATTCTCTTACAAACTAGTGGTAGATGTATGCTTATTGAGTTTTTATTACTCACTTTATTTTATTTCAATATTTTTAGGAAATAAAAAATACCTTTGAACCTTGTTACATCTATAGAGAGACAAAGGCCGTCTAATTTGAAGATTTGATAATTCGGGATCCTTTTAGATTAGGATTAGAATTCGAGATAGTAGTATTATTGGCATAGCATTAGATGTGTTAATTTATTTATTTGTGTATATGTTTGAACTTGTATGGTATTGTGTGCATGTTTGATATTGTCGTATTCGGTATTAATACAAGTTTTTAAATTATAACACATGTAACCCTTAGAAGGTGTCCAAAAAACAAGGGAGATTATTTTTTTTTATAAAAATTTAAAGTGAAATTTTCAAGTCCCTTTAGAATTTGGAAACTCTTGTTAAATAAAAAAAGTGAAAATGGTTAAGGCTGGTAGAAATTGATAACGGGGTCCACATTGGTCACGATCAGGATCGGGTCATAACAGTAGGCAGCAAAATAGGATTGAATAAGGAACCAAAAACTATATTGTAAAAACAAACATAAAGGAAAGAAAATCCTCATATTTATATTTTTCACTTTTCTAGTGACTATTAAACCTTGCATATTTTAGCGCAAGCTAACTAAGCTTCAATTTTACAAAATAATTAGTGAGTAAAAAATAAAAAAATTGAAAAGAATTAACTTAATTTTGGAAAGAGAACATATCTTATTAGACAAGAATCATTTTAAGGTCGAAAGAACTTTAAAATAAAATTTGCAAATGATATCATCCTTTACTATTTTTATTTTTAACTTGTATTATATTTTAACTTTTCATTTTTAATTTATGCCCTTAGCTTAAGTTTCTATGTTAGTTACTGGAAATAATTAACATCTAAAAATAATATTACACATCAGTTTGGAAAAAAACTATCATGTTTAATACAACAATGTTATCCTATTAAGTAATATTTAACTTTAGTTACTACACAAAAACTAATGTCATAATAAATGAATATCTTTTATTAATAAATAGATTTCTTTTCTTGTTGCTTGGGTAGTTTTTTTCCATAACTATTACAGAACATTCCTAGAAACATTCAAGAATGGCTAAATACAACAAGCATGTATATCAAAATAAAACTAGTCCAATTATACATATTATATACATTATAATTTATAATTTACATATGTGTCACACACAGACACACATACACACACTCTTATATAACTGGTATCCAAAACACAATTGACTTTAAGTGAATTTGATAGTATTAAAATTCTTTTTTGCATTACAACTAAATAGGACAACAATCTAAATGAAACAAATGAGAAAATAGACAATTTATTATGAAAATATATTCTTCCATTATATTTATTTCCATATTAGTACATGAACATATTAATGAAAAAATTGTTATTTATAATTAAACAAAACAATAATAACAAATGAGAAATGAAACAATCTATTATGAAAGTATATTCTTCCATTATATTTATTTTCATATCAGTACATGAATATATTAATGAAAAAACTATTATTTTCAATAAACAATAGACTTTTCATTTATAATAAACATACATGGCATTCTTACTCAAATTAAAAAGAAAAGTGGTTATCCTGTACTCGTAATTCCATCATATTGGTTGATAGTTTCTAAGGTGTTTGATTTCATAAATTTTGTATTTATTAACCTTGAGGTATTTGATTGCTTTATTTCCTTTAAGCCTCTTAGTTTTCCTATATTTTAATGTGAAAATGGACATATTGCTTGCTCTATGTGCATTAAAGTTTGACATAACACACAAAGCAAGAAACATGTCAATTCTCACATTAAAATATAAAGAGCCCTAAAGGCTCATAGTAAACAAAGCAATCAAGTACTACTAGATGTTATATAAGGACAACACAAGCCGTTAACCTTGAATAATTAGAAATGCTTTGAATCTTATAATCATAATAATTGCATCAAACCACACTTCATAATAATTGCTCATGACAAATATCTTATGCTTAGGACTATCTATTTAAGTGTAGAAGATAATCATGATTTAATATGATGATTATGACAATAAGAGATAACTTCTGAGATTGAAATTAAAGGTAGATCATATTATTCAATATTAAGAAGGAACAAGAATCTCCCAAAGTTCCTTCCAAAGATTTATATCCACACTTTAATGATGAATACAAGCATTCTACAAAGAATTTGGAAGGATTCTTTTTCGAACTCCTTTCAAATACCTTATAGAATTTATATTTTTATAACAAAAGTGTAAATATAAGTTCTTTGAAGGAACTTTGATCAATTTCAATTCCTTTTAAAATCACAAGTATTTAGAATACATCAATAAAGAAAGTTTTTGAGATGAAGGGTAGACTATAGTATTGAGAAAATCCAAGAATCTTTTAGGTCTCCTTTGAAGGTATATGTATAAGTTTTTGTATGAAATTCTAAAAGTTTCTTAAACCATCCAAATAGCCCTTGTAATGTTGAATACCAAGATTTACACCCATAACCCAAAATACCTTTTTTTGATAAAAGAAGATCTAATTTCAAAGATTATCAATTTATTAGTCGAAAGAGCTTTATTTATAAGTTAAGAGCAAAATAATTAGATATCATTTAGTAATCTAAAATTGAAATTTGTTCATATGTATGGTGTTGATGCCTTAAGACATCAATTAGGTACCAAAATGATGTATAAATTGTTGATAAATTATAATGATGATTGAAATGGAATTACACAACAATCACCACAAAAAATTGATTGTAAATTTTTATTGATAAACTGTTAAAATAATAGAAATGGACTTAAAAAATTGACATTGTAATTTCCTTCATAAATGCTTGTCATGTAGTCATCTTCAGTTCCATTTATTTAAACTTTTTCATAGATATCATTTGTTTAAACAACTTCAATTTCATTCACTTAAACTTCTTTATAAATAGTATTCATTTAGAAACCTTATTATGTAAACAATCGAAGATAAAAATAAAGTTATTTTTGAATTAATTTAATATAAAAAGTTATATTCATTTCGATATATTTTCTCTTTGTTAATCTATGTAATTAAAATGCAAATTATAGAATTTTAACATAAAAATAACCTACATACGGGTAAAGAGAAATAATTTATGAATTTATATAATTTTAATTATCATTACTCTATTTATAATAAAAGTACAAATAGATGAGTAAAAAGAAATAATATTTACAAATTTAAATATAATAACTACACTAAATCATCAATAAATAAAAAACTATATGTCTACTTGAATACATAAAAATAACAGCAAAAATTACAATCTATCAAAATCTTCATTCTCAATGTAAACTCTAATTTATTACTAAAATTTCTCTAGTCTTAATCTCACAGCTTTGAAGAAAAGTGATGGTAATTGTTTTCATAGTAAAGGGTAGAAACATGGTTCATACAGGCAATGGTTTTAAATTCATGATTTTGATCTCTAAGGACACAAAAATGGAGTGAAAATATGTATCAAATTATCATCCATTAACTTTTCCACTCTACATAAGCTCCATTTTATTAAAAAAGTATGCAATGGAAGAATCAAAGGTTTCAAGTTATTTTATTGTACACTTTCTCAATGAAAATAGAGTGAAAAAATAAAACTTTTCCATTTAACAACTCTTCCATTCCAATTTTACTCTATTATAATTAGAAAAGTATACAATGGGAGAATAGAAGGTTAAGGTTCTTCCATTGTACATGCTATTGATCAAGGTGGAGTAAAAGATTAGTAGTAATATTATGTATTAGAATCAATATACTTAAAAGAATATCTGAGAGTGAGATGTCAAAAGAGTTTCATATAGAAAGATAGAGTTAGAGCAAAAATTTATAAAAAAATAATATAAATTTGTTATTAAATAAAACTAATATCTTATGATTCTATGATTTCCAATGACACTTTTGAAATGTCTTTTAGACAATGGTTGTTAACTAACACCAATATCTTATGCTTTTACAATTTTCAATAGAACTTTTGAAATACCTTTTAAACCATAATTTATTAAAAAAACTAATGTTGTAAATTTTTCATACAAGTTTTAGACATTAGTTGTATTCTTGTTTATTATCTTAATTTTTCATATAATTTCAAAAAAGTTACCACATCAAAATAAACATCAATTTTGTTGTAAATTAACATCTACTGACTAACATAAATAGTTAATTTTGGAGTAGTGCTTGCTTTGATTTGATAATAAGAAGATGGAAAAGGAAGAAGATGAAAGGATGAGAGGTAAAGGATTGGGTAAGTCAAGAAAATGAAAAGTAGCCATAAAAAAAAAAGAATAATGACATGGACATTATTGGAAATATTCCTTAAATTTTCTCTATACTCACATTTTTCACTTATAATAACTTAAAACCTTAAATATTAGCATTCTACTTATTTTTCTTTATTTATTTCTCACAAATTTCTCATTCCAAAACTTACTAATACATTAAATATTAATTTTCTTAATAATTCATTCATGGATTATTTACTGAAAATTTTCTCTCACACATATTCTTATATCAAAATGAATTTCAAACTATTATATTTTAAAGAAGACATAATAATTTGCAACCATTTACATCTTCTAACTTAGAAGACTTTGAGCAATAAGGAAGTATGATTTGAATATACCCATTTTTCCTCTTCCTTTAAAGTATGTCATTATTGTAATGGATTTTTATTCATTGCATATATTGATGTACTAATATCAAAATAAATGAAATAATGTAACATTGTTTTGGTAATAAATCATGAGTTTCTCATTTATTTCATTTACATTTGATATGTTCCTATCTATATTTGTTTAATTGTATAATAAAAATGTTGTAATGCAAAAAAGAATTTTAATGTTACCAATTTAACTTAAAGTAAGTTCAATTATAAACAAAATTTATCAATTCATAAAATGAATTTATCAGTTCATAAAATGATACCAGTATTCTTATAATAATTATACTAAAATTATAAAATTATTATTTGAAAGATTATGAAAAGGTTTCCTAAACAAATGATATCAATTCTTTAATGATAATTAAATGTTATGATGATAGTTTTTATTTAATGAAAAACATCTAAAATTTTGTAGTGGGATGATGTCATATTATTATAAATGTTGATTTTTTTAGTAACTAATGTGTAAATTGGAAAAGAATGTGACAAGCAAGACATGAGTTAAAAATAAAACATGAAGCCATGACACTATCTATAAATTACATCTTAAAGCTTTTCTAAACTTAAGATAATTCTCTATCTAATGAGGTATACTCACTTTCTAACCTTAAAAATGATTCTTTTTAGTTTTTTATTCATGCTTACCAATTATTTTGTAGGACTAAAGTTTTGCTAGCTAGTCATTTAATTTTTGAAGTTACAAACTCACATAAAAAGTGCAAAGTATAAAAGTAAGCATTATTACAAAATTACAATTCTATGTAAGTCTATAAACATCGATCTTAAGTTAGACCAATGTCTATATAATAATGGTGGCCTTCTTCAAATTATTGGAACAAATGAGATGATAATTGCAAAACAAACCCACACCTATAGTTATATGGTTATATTTTTAAAAATTTATATGGAAACTTAAGATAATGGATAACTTAGGTAATTATCGTACAAAAGGTTTTGTTAATAACCAATGCCTAAAGGCATTTCAAAAGCCTTATTAGGCAATGCAACAACCACTTATTGATACTTAGAAGGCTTAAGATGTTAGTTTTAAGTTAATAATTGATGTTTATAGTTTTGTTCATTGCCTATATATTTCACATTAATTTTCCATTTGAAAATATCTCAATGATGCGTTAGCCTCTATTATTTAACTCGAGCATGTGTTTAAGCAGAAGGAAAATAGCTCTCCCACTATTTCATTTAACACTTTTGAAGACATTATAAAATCTAATTATTGTTGCTTTAGCCATCATCATCTAAATATGTTGGATAGCATATAAAAGGAGATATTATCCTCCTTCTCAAACACAAGTTAGTAGAGGTAATGGAGGTAAATGTAATGCCTAAATATGTGATTTACCAATATTGAAATTTAATGGATTTTATGAGTGATTTTTGGATAATGGCTATAAAAGTTAACACCAAGATTAACAATGAAAGTGGAAGACCACAATTTTTTTTCTTATGTAATATTGCTGTAAATCTACATTTGTTGTAACAATGCATAAATGAATAAAATTGCAAAATAATTTTCTTATATCGATGTTTTCTTTCTCATATTTTTGTCTATTCACATTCAATATAAGTCATCATGAATTTTTTATATTTTATAAAATTACAAAAACATTCTTTTTTGATATTTTTGTCTATTCACATTCAATAAAACTAGCATTCTTTTTCTTTAGACTCATAAAAACTAATGTCTTAAAACATAGTAAACCTGTTATTATGTTTAAGTAAGCTTCAAGCTTTCTCACACTTAATCCATCTTCTTGGTAGTTTGTAGAATGGTTACTTCGTTTTTGACTAGTTGATATAATTTTCTAAAACTCGATATGATATTTAAGTTAAATTAAAATATATGAGTAGAGGAACTTATAAAAGGACATTAGTTGTATAAAAATAACTAATGCCTAAAACTAACTAATGTTGGTTCTATTAAAAAGACAATATTATAACTTGGCACAATGGCATTTTTTAACTATAATAACTTATTACATCAGATGGAATAAAAAACCAACATAGAAAGTAAAAATTGATAAGTTAGGAGATTAATTTCCTACAATTGTTATCCAAAAAGCATTCAAATCATCTTCATGTGAGATATCAAATTTTTATGTCAATTTTTCTTAAAAAATCGACATCTATTGTTGTTCCCCTGGCTATAAAATTCCTCTTTCACTCTATTTTTTATTTAAATTCTCTTTCATTCCACATTTTATTTAAGTTTTCACTCTATATGATAGTAGCATAGGAGGACATTACATGATTGTTGTTGCTCGATCATCAACTATTGAGATACAAATTATTACTTTTAGATTGTTATCCTTTCTTGAGCACAATCTATATCAAGGTACCATTTTAGAATAGGGTAAAGATGGCATTATTTCTTTTAGTATTACTAGCTCAAAAGTTTGAATTTGAGAGTATTAGTAGCAAGAAAGGGCAAATATTTCTATGAAGGTTCATTTATAAAGGCTATAAAGTGGTTGCCATAGATATAAAAAATTACTTCAATGATACCATAAAGACAATCTCCATCACCTTTTTAGGAGAAAAATTCTTAGGTTTTGTTCATTGATAAATTAGATTATAAGGATCAGCCTCATGATCTTCATGACCTAATTGATCAATGAATAAATTGGCTCATCATTTTGCTAAATAAATTGTAACAAGTATTACAATATAAGTAGGAACTAATGTTGAATATAACCTTAGTAAAATAATTTAAACGGGATTCATGTTTGGATTTATATCCTCATAACTTGATTTATTGATGAACAAAATTTGTTTAATCATCACTTTTCTTCAAAGTCATTATTAAAAAAATGTCAAAATGAAAAAGTATTTGAAAAAAAAATCTAAATGATGTCAGTTATTTATTAAAACTACCATGGCTTGGCAAAATTAGATGCAAATACTACATCATTTTTTTTTATCATAATTGATGTTTAAAGGTACACAAATACCTAAGTAACATGTAATAAATATTTACCAATATACCAATGATAATATTTATGAAGTACATTGCATTAAGTTTTATAGAGTAATGTGTATTAAAAAATCATAAAAAATACAATGTTTCAATATATATCAATAATTAAACTTCATGAAGTAAAAGATACATAATGTAACTATTTTGATTAATGACTAATGTCTAAATTTTTGCATGATGCCTATAAATTTCATTCCTTTTCTCCATTTGAAACATTTATACGATACCTTATCAATGATGCACAAATTGATGAGAGATTGTAAAAGAAGTAGTGTCACCATTCATGTATTAGAAGGTTTGATCTTGAATTTATTGCAATAATGGATGCACTACTTTTTCTTAACATAATTTATCGTCAGTTTGCAACCATCATATCCCCTAAATCCATCTCTGTTGTTTATAGTTTCTCATTTGTTAGATTGATCATATTGTTAATTTCTCATTAACCTTAATTAAAATTTTTATTCATTGTAAATTATAGTTTCTCATTTATTATGTTATTCAATCTACAACTATTTATATCTATTTAATTATATAGAAAAATATCATCATGCAAAAATAAAAAATTAAGGTTGCTGACTTGTGAAATCATAAAAATTTTCTAAAAAATAATAAAAAATAAAGAATTTTGGTTTATGACATTAATTTTTGTTTAATAACCAACATTTTAAATTTAATAGTTGAATTACATTGTTTTATTAGCATTTCATCTTTTTCTTACTAATTAATGCGTGAAGTTTAAACTATGTAAAAAAATGGGCACTAGATCAAAAGAGAAAAAGTGAAGCAATGACACCATTTACAAATTTCATCATGAAGCCTAAAATGACTCCTTCTCTAATGAGATACTTTCAACTTTAAGATCATTCTCTTCAATTTTGTATTTGTGTTCAATAATTATTTTGCAAAATTGAAGCTCTGTTAACTTGTAGCTAAATATGTAAGGTTTAAATTTACTGAAAAAGTGTAGAATATAAATGTAAGGATTCATTTTACATTTTGTGTTTATTCTTACAATTTGTTTTCTAATTTCATAATTAACCATGTATTATTGCCTTTCACATTGATACAACTTTTATAAATTTGTACAAATAAGAAATTTAATTTCATTGATCTTTTTTGACATTCTATGTAATATCATATATAAAATTTTAATGAATATCATTCGTTACATTTTTAGGTATTGAATTCGAAAGTACTTTTCTAATGAGTGCTAATATTATGTATTGAGCAATAGGTACCTGCAATAAAACACTTATTTCTCATTGAGGTAACATTTCACCATTTTCAAACTTTTTTCTTATTTTAAATACATTGAAATCGGGATGGACATATTAGTTTGGTTAAAGTACTGGAAATACAAGGAATAAAGATATCCCGGATAAATTAAGAAGTAATCTTTCTTTCATTATGATAAGCTTTTCCTTGTAATTATTACAACAATACTCAAATTTTTATTTGCTCATGTTGTTTCGTTATAGTTTGAAAATGCTCTGAATGTGTGCTTTTCAGTAGTGTTACAACAATACTCAAGTTTTAATTTGCTTATGTTCTTTCTTTATAGTTTGAAAATGCTTTGAATGTATGCCATTATATTCAGTAGTGCAAATCATTAAGTATTCCCTAATCCTATATACCCAAATTGTATATTAAGAAGTGTTCCAAGAGATTGTATAGAATCAAAAGGGTGTAGGAAACATTTTTTTTTATGGGGAGGGTAATACAACATTGGTTATGTGAATCACCAATGTCATATGTAATCCATTCTATGTCAATTATTAAAAAAATGTTGATGTTTAGTCTCAATTTTCAACAACAATTACTTAACAAAAATCAATGTATTTAAATGCGACCAGTTATGGAGTTATGTGTCCTAAAAGAAATGATTTTGTTATGGGAAATCATGTAATATTTATTTTTCATAATAATTTTATAATTGATACCATAAAATATATAATTACAACAATACTCGGTAAAATGACAATTTAAAATTGACATTAAATTTGTCAAACAAGTTGATGTCAATTAGCTTTTCTATAATAATGAAGGATTTGTTTAATCTTTGCACTTGCTCTTACAATTTATTTTGGTAATCGATCGTGTTATATTACCTTTCATTTTACTGTAACTTTTACAAGTTTGTAAAGATAAGAAATTTCATTTTATTCATCTCCTTTGGCATTCAATGTAATATCATACATGAAATATTAATGAATATTCATTGTATTTGTGAATATTAGATTCAAGAGTGCTTTTGTAAAGAGTCTTTACCTCATATATTGAGTAATAGGTATGAAAACAAATTTAGTGAAGCACTTCTCTCTAACTAAAATAACCTTTCATTATTTTTAAATTTTTATTACTCAAGTTATTCCTCAAAAATGTTGACATTGAGATATTATAGTGTCATGAGAGATATTGCTTTTCATTTTGGTTAGGGCATTTTAAGAGAATTTAGGGAGAGAGAAACTAGGGGAGGGATTAATGTTAGGAAGGGTTATAACATATTACTTTGGTTAATTTTAATAATCAAAGTGGTATATGAAATTAGATGTTAGTTATTTATAAAAAAAACTTGATGCTTAATGTTTTTAAATGTTCTGAAGTTGTATTTTCCAACAAAAACAAAGATGGTTGTTTTATATATAGGAAAATCGGTGTTATTTTACATTTTTTACCTTGATTAGCAAATTGATATGCAATTATTTAACGTATAACGATGCCGTATGCACATTAGTTGATGATTAGTATCTAACTTGTTAAATAATTAGCATGAAATTGCATTTGTGTAGAATTATTACAACATTAATTTTAATGTGGTTGTGCCTTTCTTTTACCATAATGAGATTCAAAAAGTTTTCTATCAATGGCCATTCTTTGGAAGACAATGTAACATATTTCCTTAACATTTAGAGTTATTATTGCTAGTTTTTGCAACATATACATATTATGTCTTCAATTATTTGGACCTAATTAAAAGTGTAAAATTGTTACCATTGAATGTTTATTGTAATTTAGATATTATTTTTTATCATAGAGAATATTAAGATAGGGCTTGAACTATTGTCTATAATAATATTGCTTGTATAATTATATGATTGTTGAATTCTATAATTAGGTTTGGATACTACTTTGAATGTAGTAAGATTTAAGTGAATACTATTGATTTGAAAAATTGGTAAATTAAGTCGGTTAGTCTAAAATATCATCATCAAATGCAAATATGACACATTGCTTATCTAATAAACTGTCATATTATATGCAATTTAAGATATGAAAGAATATCAACTTTCAACCCTAGTTTATGAATTGACGTTTGATATAAATAATTAGATGAGTTATTAAACTAAAATTTGACATTGAAGTTTGCTTTCTACAACGATTCTTATTGTTTTTAAATGTTGGTTATAAAACTAATGTTAGATATCAGTAATTCAATAATATACAGGCATATAACACGTTGATTTTTTCGTAATAAAATCAATGTTATTATTATTTTCCATATCCGTTTAAGAATCACGTTGAATACATCAAATATATAATGATACTCATATATATATATATATATATATATATATATATATATATATATATATATATATATATATATATATTCAAATGAATTAAATAACTGATTTTTAACATTTTTGTAGCAGTGACACACATACGACTAACCTACATGCACTGACAAACATAATAAACATAAAAGATCACATCATATCATCACTTATTTTCATAAATTACTACATTACTAACATAAAATATCACTTACTCACAATACTCCAAAATACATACGCTGATGCACACAATAAGTTACTAACTTAGATATCACATCATGGCTTATTTGCAAAAGTAGCGCTAGACTCGCACGAAATAATCTTAAGTTTTTAGAAGAGAGTGGACCTACTAGCCAAGGGCTGCAGCCAGATTTTATTCCTGTTATTAAGGGACACCTCTATGAGCAGTTGGCGTGAGTTGTAATCTCTTTTCATGCAGGTAACAGCGCTACAACAGGACTCCTCACTTTCTGCCTTCCATTTGTCCACACCAACTCTCCAAACAGAATATCTTTTGCCGGACGAGACACTTTCACTGTAACCCGGAATCTTTTCTTTTCACCAATTTTCTTGAACGTCAAGGACCTTGGATTTACAGAAATCTCAATTCCATCCCCATCGGTTTTTGCAAAATAAGTGCCTGCAGGCCCAACATTTGTAAGTGTACGGGTGACACTCACTGGATTTGTCTCGGAACGTCTCACTGTGATGGAAGGGTAGTTGAAATTTGCAATGTCGTAAGACCTCGGACATTTATAGGGCTTACTGGAAAATGATCTAATTACTGTCTCTCCATAATTGGAAACACACAGGTAGTTCAGATAATCAAAAAGACCTAGATCATAAACAAGTCCAGGGTCCATTGCAAAGTTTGGTTGAACATGTCCTGCACCATAATGAAGGGGAGTTGCATTTTTCCCATACGCATCCTGAATCCTGTTATTTGTATTATCCAATACGGTTGCTGGACAGAAGTAACTTTAATTAGTTCATAATAAAAGCTTGTGAAAAATAGGACAGTGCGTTGTGTAATATGTTGAAAACACTACGTTGGGCATATTTACCATACCAGTAGTCATGATAGCTGATTTGATGGCTGCTGGACTCCAGTCAGGATGGACTGTTTTGAGAAGACCAGCAACCCCAGCAATATGAGGGCAGGCCTGAGAAGTGCCTTGCAATATATTGTAAGGAGATCCACGGATATCTGGTATCGGACTAGCTTGAGATGCAGCTAGCGAGTAAGCAGCAATTATGTCCACACCAGGTGCCGCAATGTCAGGCTATAATAAAAAAATAAAATTGTGATCGATAAATAACGAAATCACTTCTACATGATGTAGACGCAACAAATCAAGGACAGTACATAATGAAGGAAATTGTTTACCTTGAGGATTAAAGGCTGAACAACGTTGGGTCCTAGAGATGAGAATACAGCCATCGCTGGAGCTGGCCTTGCTTGCACAAATGTTTTCGCCTTACTCATAAGAATGTCGGGGATCCTGCAGTTTGTGTACAAATGGTACAGATCTTAATTTGCTAATAGCATGTATTCTTAGGTTAACTAGCTTCCCAGAAAGAAATGTACGTGTGTTTTATAATTAAATTAATTTCAACATCAAATTTATAAAAAGAGAAAGAAAACTATATAATTTAAACAACATATTAAACTTACAAAGTTAAGAGTAATTGGGAACATTGTTAAAGAAAAAAAGTCCCAATTTAATATAACCATTGGTATTTATCCTTCAAAAATTTACAATGATGCATCAACATAAATACTTTTATTTGTATATCAAAGTTTTATAATAGTTCAAATTGTTTGATTACTTTTAATGTGGTTAACTTTAATTGTTAAAATAAAAAATGACTAATAAACAGTTCTTTTATATTTCTTAAATCATATTTTTATTTATGAGAAATTATAATTAATTATGTCTTATAACAATAATTTTAGGGGGATCTTTTTTCAAACTGACATGTATATTTATAAACGGCATATAGAGAATAGATACGGGAAAAGCATAACTCTCATGAAACATCTCATGTTAAGTTCAAATTGTTTGCGAACAATGCCAAGTATACACAGAACAGATGAATACTTAGGCTACTTTTCAAATGGTATTATTTGTTCATATTTAATGTTTTCAATTCCATATATAAGTACATCTTATGTATATTTGAAAATTTAATCATTTGTATGTGTAAATGGTTCATAAATTATCATTTAATTAGCATATATGAGCCATTGTAGATATTAGTTGTGATATCTACAAATTAATAAAAAATATTTTTAATGTTTCATTAAATTTAAAAATAAGTTTTTATTAAAACCTGTGTCAAATTTTTTTCAATATTTTAATTTGTAATCAATTCAATTAATTTAGTTATGTTCATATTCCTAATAATTAAAAGACTAATTAAATATTAATACTCAAAAAATAAAAAAAAATCAAAACATACATATCATCATACAATTCTTATATTAATTATTAAAAAATAAAAGATATCCAAAAAAACCCACATACATTGAGGTTTGTAAATAACAAACTTCTAACATTGCATATATTCAAACTGAGTTGTAAAGCTTGAGAAAATTAAATTAATGTATATTGAATTTGAAATACAGCACTCAAAATTATATCAAGAAAATATTAACAAAAT
Organism: Sindora glabra; assembly: GCA_020226215.1. Classification (NCBI taxonomy): domain Eukaryota; kingdom Viridiplantae; phylum Streptophyta; class Magnoliopsida; order Fabales; family Fabaceae; genus Sindora; species Sindora glabra. The sequence continues at coordinate 39,079,445 of CM035227.1, read as the reverse complement.
TTATATAAATAGATATGATTTTGATTTTAAAATATTTTATAAAAAAATGTGTAATTAGTTATTTCAATCAATAATTTATATAATAAAATTTAATTAATTAAAATATTTTTATGATGAAAATAAAATATAAATAATAGAAGCGTATAAGATAAAACATCTAAAGAAGTAAATAAAAACAAAGAAATAGAGCGTACGTGGGTTGTAAAAATAAGAATTAGAAATAGAATGTGTAATTAAATAATTTAATTAAATAAAATTTTAAATCATTTAAAATATTTTAGTAATATAAATAAAATATATTATATTATATCTATACCACTTGGTGATATTATACATATGAGTTATAAATAATATGAATGGTCATAGAAAAAGAGAAAAAGAAAAACATATCATAATCAAATAAAAAATAGAAAGTGTGTGAATTGTTAATTAATAAAAGTTAAAAATAAAATATGCAATTAAGTAATTTAATTAAATTAAAATTTTAACTTATTTATAAATAAAATGAAATATATCATATTATATATATACACACTACATTGTAGTATAATTAGCGTCTTAGTTGCAAATTATAGGGGTTGATGAGAAGAGGAAAGAAATGTAAAAATATGCAATGAAGTAAATTTAAAACAAAAAAAAGAAGAAGAAACAATGTATGAATTGTAAAGTGATAAAAAGTTAAAGATAAATTATATAATTAAGTAATTAAATAAAATTAAAAATTTTAATTTATTTAAAATGTTTTATAATAAAAATGAAATATGTAGTATTATGTCTATTCAATTTAGTTATATTAAAACAATAAATGCAAGCAAAAAAAATAAAAAAATATGCAATGAAATAAATAAAAATAAAAAAAGTAAGTGAATTATAAAGTAATAAAAGTTAAAAATAGAATAAGTAATTAATTAATTAAATAAAATCAATATTTAATTTATTTAAAATATTTTTATAATGAAAAGATAATATATTGTGTTATGTTTATATTATTTAATAAATTGCGTCATTTAAGTGATAATGTGTAAAATATAAAATAAAATAAGAGTTAAAAAAATTAAAAGGATAAAAGGAAAACGGTGAAAGAAAAGAAAAAAGAAAAAAAAATAGATTTGGATTTGCTGGGAAAATAAAGTAGATGAAGTTACACATGAAAGAACCTTTCAGATAGATAAATAGATGGTAGATTGAATGCAACAAATATAAAAGCCGCGTGTATGTAGGCGGAACATATATATTTACCCTTGCGTAGTTGTGCTACCGCCCGTTCCTGAGCCTGTCCCACCATTAACACTGGTAATTTGGGCAGATGTTACACCGTGAGGTTCCGATAGCAATGTATTCCCAGTTATAGCATCATTGACAAAAAGCAATTCCCTTGCACCTGCACGAACAGCTTCTTCACCCTCCGCCAACGAGCTTATGGTGGGACCACGAGAGCAAATCACCGCTTTGCCCCGTACGAGCCTAGGATCAAGTGTTCCAGGCCGACAGTATTGGCTGCAAGAGGATGTGTTTAGGATTGTAACATAGGAAATGCAATGTATATCAATCGAAGCAAGCGTTGTTGGAGTGTTTGTGCTTACGCAGCCACTCTACTCGCGGTTCGAAGTCTGGCATTTTCCCCTCGTATTGAAGGATAGGATCTATCTGCTGGTCCTCTGTTAAGACTAGCTCCCTGATTAATGTCCAAAAGTTAATAAAAAATAATCAACCAACCAACCCCCTCGTAAATCTATTTTTAAAGTGAAGCATATCTCTGTCTCTGTCTCTCTCTCTTTTTCCAAATTGTGAAACAAGCACAGTTATTTAGAATTCAATTACCTGTACGGTCCGGTTGCTACCAAGTGAAACGTTACTGGTGATTTTCCTGTCCATTGTGCTAGCAGCAACTGTGAACAGCCAAGGCGCCACATTGGACACAGTTTGACGGCGAGGTCCACGGTTCCCACCAGAAGCAACCACCACTATATTTCTTATAATTGCATGGAAGGATCCTATAGAAGTCCCATCTGTAAACATTTCTTCTTTTATAGGAAGATTATCACCGACAGAAATAGAGATCACATCGACGCCATCATGTATGGCATGATCAAAAGCATCCATCAGATCTGCCTCAAGGCAGGTGCGTTCTCCACCTTCTATCCAGCACGCCTTGTAGGCTACGACGTGAGCTTTCGGGGATCCGCCCTTAGCAGTTCCGTTACCGAGGCCCCGAATATTTGCATTTGCAACAAAATTTCCTCCAGCAGTTGACAATGTGTGAGTACCATGGCCCTCAAAGTCACGCGCTGTCTGAAGCGTTCTGTTGACTCTATGGCCACTGAGTACCTCATAACCCTTGGCGAAGAATCTTGCTCCTATTAGCTTCCTTTTTTTTTTTTTTCAGAGCACAATGGGCAAGATTTAATGATTGATTACTTATGCTTGTTGCTTGTTAAAATGATGCATGAACATAAGGTATCTAATTCCAGACTACCAAAGAATAAAAAAAAACAGACCTGTTGCAACGAAAATTGTCAAGTTGACAGACCCCGCGCCACTTTGCCGGGATTGGGCCTATTCCTCTGTCACTGAAACTCGGCGATTCTGGCCAAACACCTTGTCCAGAAGAAAGGGGAAAATGGAAAATGAACAATGTGATACGAATAATTGAGAAGAACTAGCAAAGAGTGAGGAAAATGCTAAGGTTACCACAGTGACAATGACATCGGTAAATCTATTTAATTTTGACGACAAAACAAAAAATATTGGTACTTACACGGTTTAGAAAATCTATTAAATTGTACCCGCTACCATTGTCAGTATAATTGCCACAAATAGATTTTGGAAAATATTGAATTTATGCACCGACACTTTACACGGTGATTTCTGCTTCGAAAATAATAAATGCATTTGCGGTCTTTGGAAAGATATATGTATCTCGGAGTTGCATTAATCAAACAATTGCAAATTCTTTGAAGTACCTTTCTAGAACCCACTGCGGGACAAACAGCAGTACTGATGTATTATTTGTCCGGTGAACCTACATATATTCTATGCTCCTCACTTAATTTTTTTTTCAAATTTTATATAAAATTATGTATTTTATTCAAATTATTTCAATTAATTTGTAAATTTTATTTTATTAATCTCTGAATTCTGACTCCGTCGCTGTATTAGCCACCAAAGGCACATGTCATTTGTGTTGCTCGTTTGCAATTAAATATTGTGTTCTTCATCATTAGATAAGGTACCAAATTTATCTACTTGTTCTTGTAATTTTTTGTTAACATCCTATTATTTCTTGGTGCATATAAGATTTGTAAAAAATTGTAAGTTTTTATTAAAAAAATTATAAATTTTGACTCCAAAAGTTAATTACAAATTTAACATTGAACCTTCATGAAAATTTTTCAAGTACATGCTAAAAGCATGCATTACGGATAAAAGAGTTAACTATGAAACATACCTGTATCAATGTTGGCGATGATTGTATTTGCTCCATAATTTGCTCTCTTCCAGGCGGAGCCTGCAGGCAGTACTCCTTGTTTATCCAGTCCCAGAAATTCCCATGATCTCGTAGTGTGCAGTTTATACACTTTGTTCAAGAATACAGACACTACATTTGGGTTTTCTGCAAAAATAGAAGCATCTTATGAACGTGTAAATAGCAAATGGCTAGATATGCTTCCAATGCCGAAAATTGTGCAAAAAAGAGATGAAAACACAGAGTAACCGTTTGTGTTGAGAGAAAAATGAATATTTATTAAAATTGTTTCCTAATTTTCTACTATCGGAAAAAATAAGAAGATTGGTGAATAGAAATTAAATTTTGATCAACAAAAAATGATAATATATAAACGAACAAATGAATTTTCCTTTTTATATAAAAGAAACTACTTTCTTAAATCACTTTATATTACATTTTTCCAACCAATTTCTCTACTTTTTCTCCTTTTTTACTTTTCTCTTTAGCCCTTCTTACTTGCTTTCATTTTTTTTTCTCTACTCTTCTGTCTTTTCCGCTTTCTCTCTTTTTACCTGTTTTACTTTTCTCTCTCTCTCTCTTTTCCATCCCCTCTCTCATTTTTTTTTTTCTTTTTCATTTTTCCTCTCCTTCCCTCATATTTACTAACTCTGTATTCATTCTTTTTTACCTCAATCTTTTTCGCTCTCTTTTAATATCTCTTTCTACTCCAACAAATGTATTAAAAATTATATTGAGAAAATATTTATGTGGAATTAAGAGAGTTGATAAATATTATTATTAATTTCAATCAAAATCAAATGAATATGAATTCTTATTTAGAAATGATAAACATGAAAAAGAAAGATTTGAATATTTTTCTTTGAATAATATTTTTAATACAAAATGTACTTAGCTTTTTATTTTTCTATTAGAAATTTGTTGACCCCTAACTTGAAAATATTTTAATAAAACAATAATTATTTTGCAACTTAACCTTGAGGATGAAATTTATATGTATGACATTATTTTTTAATAAAAGAAAATAACTTTATACACTAAGTAAGAGAAAGTATTTTTTGTGTTGCCCAAACAACAACAAAAAATCAATTAATTTTTTAGGAATGCATTCTCTTAGAAAAATATTTTGTATAAAATTTCATTCTTTGTTGAAACAGATAGACCCTACCCCCATGTTTGATATGGGAGAAAAGAAAGAAAATTGATAGAAAATTTTAAATTTCAAAATTTTCTCTTGCTTGGTTTGAGAAAGATGGATAGAAAAGAAATCTTATTCCTATTATTTTCACGCATCAAAAATTTAAAATTTTCTTTTCTTTACATTTTCTCTTCTAAATAACTTGCAAAATTTTCTTTTCTTTCCTTTTATTTTCCTTTTAAACAAGCATAGGGTAAATCTGAATCTGCTGATAATAATGAAAACATGTGGTAAATGATACACTAACTTGCAATCTCTGTTGCTTCTTCCTCTTCAAGTGTCGCAGCAAAGCCATTGATGTGTTTATTATAAGAATAAAATATTGCTTCCATGGCCTTCTCACGGCTGTCCAACAAGGTATAGTTAAGCCGTCAGTTTCTTTGTCTTAAGACTAGATTACAGCAACAAACAGAATTGAATTCGTATACTCGTTGGGCAATACCTTCCCAAGACAGTGCTGAGCAAATCATAATGGGAGTTTGTGGCAGCCTCAAGATCACTTGGCGAAGGATCTGGGCCATGAGAATGGCCTCCCAAGTACACAATGTATGGCTGCAACAAACCATCAAAAACAAAGTGTGAGAAAGGAATACCCATAATACACCATTTACGTATTTTGAAGTTATCACATTCAGACTGAAATAGAATGCAGCATAATAATCTAAAAGCTTGCCTTTTTAATGGCATGGACAGGTCCAAGCAAGAAAGTGAAAAGAAGAAATAAGGCTCTCAGAAGCTCAATAAACGAGGAACCTCTCATCTTATCTCAAACAGTGTTTGGGAACTGCTGATCATGGTAGTGCTCTGCCCTTCCTCTGCCTCTGCTTATATAGCTCCTTCTCCCTTTTTTTTTCTTTTTAAATTCTTTTTTTGGCCGCTCTTTGTCTTTCTCTTTGTTTAAGCTCTAATTCCCTACTTTAGAGTCGCTATTGTTTTTTTTCTTTCTTCTTTTTTTGAGTTATAGATACTTCTTTGTGTTTAGCAAAAACTACAAAGCACCTCTCTGCATTTTGAAAGGATGAATTCTATCATGCATTAAACTAATATGAATTATTAGATATTTAATACATAATGAAAGAATCTTTTAAAAATGTAGGCCGACCTATTTCAAAATTTGAAAAATGCTACACATAAATACAAACAATTATATATGATACACAGAAATTTGAAAAATTCTTACATTAAACTGTTAGCTGTTTGAGACATGTGTTATTAAATCAATTAGTTTAAAAATGAAAAACTACATACTAACAATACAAAGTTAATTAGCTTGATATTTAAAAACTATTTTGAATAACATTTACATCGAACATACTTAAGTATTTTTCCAAAAATTTATTTGCAAAATTGGAAAATATTAATTGATTCTTACAAGAAAATTCATGTCACATGAAAAAAAAAACACGTAATTAACAGAAACTTACGTAACAAAACAAGAAATTACAGTGAAAACTAAATGGCAGAAGAAAAGGAGTTGAAAATGATGATTACATGTTAGCATTTTGCTTTAAATATTAACGAAAGGATAAGTTAGCTTTTTTGTAATATATTCCTTTGATTGTCCGAAATTCACCATTTTATTTGTGTGTAGCATATCTTTTGATTTAATTAATCTATTGCTCCAAATAATTTCACTCAATTGTTTACTAGATTCTTATAGTTTAGAAGTTTTAAATTTGACCTTTATATATCTTTTAAAATTTTTGATTGGATACGTCCTGTCATTTCCTATTTGATTTTATTGGCAATCAGCACACATAAATATTACTCTTTTAATATAATTTAACAATTATTGATGTAAGGCTCCAACGATATTCCTATTTATATGTATTTAAATGAAAAATATCTTAAAAGAAATAGAGACATATTACAAAAGATATTCATTTTTATACAGAAATAACATATTATTTGTCATTCAAGTTTCAATTAACTACAAGCAATAGATTGTTGTTTATTAATTCTCCAGACCTAGAGGTGATTTGACATGAAGAATTGCACTTTCCGAGAAATAAGAAATTTCTAAAGCGTCACAATATTTCAAGCTATAACGGGATATTATTTAATGTTCATGTATAAAAATAATTTCAACTACTTCTACCAAAAAAATAATTTCAACTACTCATACTCATGAATTTTATATTGTAAATAAAATATGTCATTTATAATTTTTTATTTTTTTTGCATTTCATAATTACTTTATCTCATGGTCACAAAGTAACCTTACTTTTAGAAAGGGCCACCTTTATTTTAAGAATCATTAAAAAAAACTCGGAAATAAAAAGTGTGTTTAGATATGTTTCTATTTTTATATTTTTAAAAATTATTCTTAAAAATTATTTTTATAAATTATTTTTAAAAATTATTTTCTCTCAAAAATTATTTTTAAAATTATTTTCTCTCAAAAATTATTTTCAAATTAAAGAAAAATAAAAAATTGAGGGTGGTTAGTGTTATAAATAAAAAATATTTTATTTAATTATAAAATTGACATTCAGAATAAGAAAATATATTTAGAAAATAACTAAAATTATTTTTATCTTTTTATTTTTAAATTACACATTTAAAAAATAATTTTTAAAAATAGATTATGAAAATAGGTTATCAAAAAAATTCTTCTATTTTTAAAAATGAAAAATTAAAAAACTATTTTTAAAAGTACAAAATAAACAGACCCAAAGTGTTTGGAAATTGATACTGATGGAATTCAATCTCGGAGCTCCTTATTGAGAAATCTAAATTATATTATTCGAACAATTGCCAATTAACTAGTAAACTAGTCAATTTTTTTTGGCGATTTTTTTAAGTTTCATTACAATTTACAAATCTTAAATTTCATATAAAATTCAAAAGTGAAAACGTCAATTTATAAAATGTTTATTAAGTCATCAATCCAAGATTGATCGGGACAATTTATCTTATCTTATGTCAAATATATAAATGCAAGCGTTTTATATGTAACCAATAATTAGTCAGTTTAATGAAAGTAAGTTCACTCTTAAAATGTTTTAAATACAACCAAAAAATTTAAATTTGATTCTTAAATATATTTATATTCGAAGAAGCTTACAATTTATTGTTCTTATTCTAAGGACTTGTTTACAGAAAAAAAAAATGTAATAAATGCATAGAGGGAAAGGTGGGGAGAACATGCCATAGAACCACCACATGCATAAAGCTCGCTATTCCAAATTTGCTCGATCGGGACCTTTATTCCAATAACTAGCATGCAAAAAGTCATGTAAAGATTGAACATTGAGGGACTTCTTTATAGAATGGATATTGTTCTGCTTTATAATTTAAAAAAAAATAAAAAGTTAATAAAATCCTCAAACATATCACGACATTTAATTCGTAGAATTCTTTTTCCATTTTCGGAAATATTATAAGAATATATAAAATTTTCATATTTGGTTCGATTTTTAGAAAAGATATTTTCAAGAACATTTTTAATCTGATATTTTTCTAAAATATTTTCATGAAAAGGTGTGTATCTTATACTTCTATGATATATGAATGTTTTAATAATATAAATAAATTATTTTATCCACTTTTTATTAAGTTATTGTTACTATTAATATTTCATTTCACCATGACTTATTATTATTAGTCATCATCCACTATCATTAACTATTTTCCTCTACCATCCATTGCAAGCCATTGCCCTTACTAGTAATTGTAGCAGTCACTACTCATTATTAATTGGCCATAATCAACTATTGCCTCCTATTGATGATCATCATTAATCATCACCTATCACCTATTATTAGTGGTTATTATTGCTATCATCTATTATTAGTGACTCCTGTCAGTCACAACCCACTATTAGTAACCTCTATTAATCCTATTATATCATTATTAATCACTTAATTTTTTATAAAAATATTTTTAGTAATTTAATTAATATATAATATTATAATATTTTTAAAAATATTTTTAAATAATCTAAATATCATAATACTGCATACCTAAAAATTAGATTCTAAAAATCACATTCCTAAAAATGGCAAGCTGCGTCATCCACGAATCAGTTATTTCACAAATCATTAGAAGAAATATATTTCTTAAATAATAATAGTAATAGTAACAGTGACAAATTAGTTCATTTGTATACAGGTCTGAATTTAAACTTAAGATATTAAAAATATGTAGTGTTACAATATTACTAAAAGTGACAATTTTATTCGCTTTTGTGTACAACTCGATTTTTCTGATATGCTAAAGCCTCAAGTGATGCCACATTCACCTGAGATTTTCAAATTTCATTAAAAATGGCAAGCGCATTCAAATGATGTTATTTCACTACTTATTATCGTGAATCCGTGTAACATACCATCATGCTGATGATGCTGATGATGAGCTTTACTTCATATTAGGAAACAAGGATAATTGTGTCATTTTATTTTATATGTAGGTATAATAAAACACTTCCTATTTCATAACTTATTTTCGCAAGAAGTTATGCAATACAATTTCTAAATTGAGCTTTTAGTTAACAATGAAAAGGCTTTAAAGGATTAAATATTAATTAAAATAATTTTTTTGTACTTTATATTATAAAAATACAAAAAATTACATAAATATTTTATAATCAATTTTAATTTTAAATTTTATATAGTATTATATTTTTAATATATTTAATTATTTTTTTATTTGCATAGCTGGTACTAATGACCACAAGCAGTAGCGCTGGAGTATCTCTTTCATAAGTGCCCCCCTCGCTGTGTATTAAAATAACGACACCACATATAAAAGCAACCTCATTAGAAAATAAAATAGCGATTTTTTTTTTTTTGGATTTAATCCAAGGATCACTTGGTGATTTAATCATTCTTAATATTAAAATGAAAAATAACAATATCTTTTAGAAAGCAATTTTACCATAAATAAAATAACTTTGCATTATCAAAGTATGTTAATTTTAAATAAATTTATTTATTAATGATTGAGGTTTAAATTTCAAAAATAATCTATAATAGAAAAGGAAAAATTCATTAAATTCTTGAAGTAATTGTCTCATTTGATAATTTGCAAATAAAAAATAACATTAAAAATTTATTTAGGTAAAATGATTACATTATGACTCTTGTATACAGAATAAACCTTGATACTATAAAGGTTGGTATCAGTATTTTTAAATTTGAGTTGACCTAATTGATTCAATTGGTCAAATCAAGCCCAAGACGTTAAGAGGGCTAGATCACGTTAGAATTTTTATGTGGACTATTATTAATTATAGGTATTTTATTTTTGATAAAACTAGTTGAATGATGATTTAAGAGGTTTTTATTTTTTTTAAATTCAATTTATTAAAGTGATCTATTACTTGACCTTATAAATACTTAATTTTGAATTAATATATTTGACAATTAAAATGTATGCGGATACATTTCTTCATCTGTAATGTGAGGGCTTTATATAGTTTTATTTGTGTTGGTTAAGTTCCCTTTTTACTCTTAACCTAATTTAATCATTGACTTGTCTCATTGAGAACTGCACACTCTAAGAGAAGAAAAACGAATATCTATGCCTGTTGTATTCATCTGAATACTATATTATCCAAAAGAATTAAATTTATGATGAAGGTATGCTTCTATATCTAGTAGTATATTCTTATTGATAATTAAATATGAAAGATCCAAGTCTTGATAATGAGTTTTTATCATTATTGTAATTAAAATTTTTTTTATCAATTGGTATTAGAGGCTTCATGTTGAATTATTGAGAAAGAAATTAAAATTAATATCATATATGTGATTTGATGTTGACATTCATCATATATATTGATTCAAATTAATTGAAGATTCACATATTTTTATCTAATTTATATATCAATAGATGTTGATAACATTGTAGTGTTTTATATTGTATATTAAATTTTGAGATGATAACATCAATATCATGTATTCGATACATTCCAAATTCAAATTTGATGTATTGCCTTTAGTTTAATGTTATCCAGAATGTCATATTATATTATATTATATTATATTATATTCAATGCCTTCATTTTAATGTTACAATCTTATAATGGCACTAAATATAATTATTTCCTATTTATTCTCTTATATGCAGGATTATCTTTATATATTGGATGGACGTATTAAAGTTTGGTAACAATATATATATATATATATATATATATATATATAGTATATATGTATGTATGTATGTATGTATGTATATGTATATATATATATGTATATATATATATAATACATTTGTTTTGAATGGTTTATATATATAATCAATGATTTGGATTGTCTCATATATATCATTGCATTTGTTTGTATTCATTTATATATAATTAGTTGAAGTTTGGATTTAAATTTGATATATAAATAATTTATATAGATTTAGTTCGTATTTGATTTTTTATATAATTCTTATATAAACATATGATTATATAAACTAGAGATTTGGAATTATTTATATAAATGTTTTGAATATCCAATTTTCATATTTGGATTGATATATTGATGAAATTTAAAGTGAAAGAAAAATATTTATATGCTAATTTATGGATTTATATTAAGTTTATATAATATTTATAGATTTAGTATATCCATCATCATCATCATCATCATCATCATCATTATTATTATTATGCAAAGCCTATTTGAACAAAGGATTGTGATTTGATGTTGATAATATTAAATTAGAACATGTATAATATGTTTTGTTTTGAATTATATATATATATATATATATATATATATATATATATATATATATATATATAGGAATTCAAGTGTATATGTGAGGATAATATCAGTGATATTCAATTTTGATTTAATATATATGATATCAATATTATATTGCTTTACAAATTCAAATTAATAGATTATATATAACAATTCATATTCAAATTTTAGCATCTTTTATTATTTAATTTTGGTGTTTGATATTTTAAATTAATTCATTAAAATTATTTTGGATAATTAATATCTCAAAAAGAATTTTATTAGTAAAAATAAAAAATTATTATATTTTCAACAATTTTCTGTTAAGATTCTTATTTGCTATTTTTAAGATTTATACTAAAATAATTATTGTATGGAATATAGTGTGAACAAAATATTATACCTTAAGTATATTGCTTGATAATAATTTGCCATTAGTTAGTTTGATAAATTATTAATTTCTATTTCATCCTTATTATGACAAGGTAATAACATTTTATAAAAATCTTTGTTTAAAGTAATTTTAGTAACATGGCAATGAGAATCAAACAATATTTTCTTTTATTAAAGTAAAGAAAATAAATTAAGTTTTAAGGTTGTGTCATGATGCAATATATTTTTTATTATTAGTATTAATGCATATTACTTAGCATCATTTAATGGATTGATTGTATCATTATTATTTTTTATAATTTAATTTGTAATTTGGGCATAATTTTAATAACATGACAATGAAAATTAAACAATATTTAATGTATTTAAAGTAAATAAAATAAATTAAGTTTTGAGATTATGTCATGATGCAATATATTTTTTATAATTAGTGTTGATGCATATTATTTAACATCCTTTAATGGATTGATCGTATCATTATTATTTTTAATAATTTAATTTGTAATTTGGGCATAATTTTAATATCATGATTTCTTTTGGAAAACTTATTAGTTAATTTAAGTAATTATCATCAAAGTGAAATTATTTTATATTGATTCATAAGTCTCCAAGATTTTATTGAATACTTACAGGATTGATTTTTTAATTATTTCATATATTTACCTATCCAAAGAGGATAAGTGTATGTTATAATTAGAAATGAGCTTAATAAAATAATTTTTAATTATTTCATATAATAACCTATTCAAAAGGGTTGCTATATATTGTAATTAGAAATTATTTTAATGAAATAATTTTATTTCTAGATTTATTTTATTATTACATATTTTATCTACCCAAAGAGGATAAATTTACAATAATTATGTATTATTCTAGTTAGCTTTAATTTTAGAAGGCTTTTTACATACTACATTCTTTACCTAAGAGAGAAAATGTAGTGATATTTGTATACTCTTAAGCATGATTATTATACTAATAACTAACATATTGCATCTCATTTTTTTTTTAACATAATCTCTTTTACTGTCAATATATATTATTGAACACATGATATTTGTGAAATTTTTTATATCATTTTCACACATGATATTTATGTTTATAAATATTTTTATTTTACTATGGATCTTATATGGACCAAGTAAAGTGTATTATTGAATTATGTTAATATTATTTTGAATATTTTATTTTAATTTTTTTTTAAAAATTAATTTATGTTTCTAAAAAAACATATTAGAAGGATTTGGTTAAAATTATAAATTTATCTCTATATTAATCTTGATTTAATGATAACTTTAATTTTCAAAATAAATCTATATTTTAAACCTCATTATGTTTTTTAATTGCATAGATTTAAGGCACATTAATGTGTAAAAGGATTAAAATTGAGGCAATTTGGATGTAATAATATTTTGATTTTGTGATCATTTATTGTTTTATATTAAAATTGATCACATGTTATTTGTACTTAAAAGATCATTGTTTTGGACAATTTTTATATCATGTATATTTACAAAAATTATGGTTTGTTATGGATAATTATCATTGAAGTGAGATTATTCATATTGATAATAAAGTCTTTGAGTTATATGATACAGGATTGATTTATAATTATAGTATGCAACTACTTGTCCAAATGGAGTTATTGTATATTTTAATTACAGATATTTTACAAAACATATAAATTTCTATAGTTGCTTTGGTTATAAAGATATGTCTACCTAAAGGAGATATGTTTTTAAAGTTAGGGTACTCTCTTGATTGGTTTCATGATTAGGAAAGTCCTTTATATGTTACATTTTCTACTCAAAGGGATGACAATAGTAATGTGCATTACTCTTATGTCTATGAACTAAAAGTTATATTTTTACTTTCAATATTGTTTCTTTTATTTTTATAGTAAAAGTAGTACCTTTATGATTAATCATTTTCTTTCAAGGTATAATTAAAACATGTTATTTTACTTTAGTTATAAGGGTAAACTAGTCTAGAAGGCTTATCTACTAATTTTTTTTTTCCAAATATCATATTATCTTCTATGTAACTAAGTTAATATATCGATAGAAAATTTAATACATACTATACATTTGGGAATTTATAGTTATGTTATAGAACCTCTTATATAAACTTTGTTAATATATAAGAAAATTTTCTTTTACTTATTATGTGCTGTTAGATTATTTGTATAACTAAATTTAATTCTTTTATATTTTAAAGAGTTATTAGATTAATCAATTTTGAGATCGACATATACTATTATGTAACTTTAGTTACATGATGATGAATTAAATTTTATATTATTTATGGCATTATGGTACATTGACTATCAAATATAATATTTTTGCTTTTCTTCTTTAGGGTGGAACTATATATAACTTTATCTAAAAAATTATATTTGATAAATAAATTATTAATTAACTAGTACAAATAATTATATTTTGAAATAGTGTGCATTTTTCTAGGGAATTGCACCAAATCTTCATATTAGTGGGAGTTTGATTTAATATTATAAATTTTGTTTGTATTATAAAATGTGATACTTATGTTCAAAAGCTTATTTTTGTTAAAGATTATTTGATGATATTTGAAATTTGTTACTTTGTAAAAGTACATTTAAATATTAAAATTTATTTATATAGTTTAGTTTTAGTAACTTATATTTTACTACATACATTTATTTATTAGAAAATATGTATGATAAAGAGGTGAAAATTTCATTGAATCCCTTTTTATGAACGTAATATTTGAATTTTGTAGTAATTTTTAACAAGTATATTTCTGCTAATAGTAATAAATTTAATATATAAACTATTGTGTATTTTTTTAAGCATAGTATAAACTTATAAAGTTCTTAGCATACATGTTGTGAATCCATTTTCTTCTAAATTTTTTATGAGATTCCTTTTTTGATCAATAATGTATATTGCTACCATGAAAACTTTCTAAATTATTTAACTCAAATTTAAGACTTTTTATTCATACTTTATTCAAGTGATTTCTAAAAATATATTTTGGAAAACTCTCTTATTGCACATTAACTTGGTATCAATTTTAGTATCCAATTTTGATAGTCATGCAAACTACTTGTTTGATACATCAAATTTAATTATATAATTAATTTATTTTAATTATTGATTTATTTTATTATATCAAGTTAACGACTTAAGAAATTATAATTTTACATGCTGCTAAAATATGTATGTGGAATTTAAACATTTGCTCCTTAACCAAGGTTCTTATGTTTATAAGATATTTAAAAGTATGTTGAGATATAGGTATTCAATTTTATTTTCCTATAATATGCTTGATTAGTAGGAGTTCTATATTATATAGAATATTTCATCTCAATTGATAATTATAATATGTTTATTAGTATACAATGTGCATATCTTATAGATATTATTACATAATTTTCTAATTTTGTATCATATTTGCTCTTAATCATATTGGTACATTATTGGGAATTTATATATGTAATTTATGAATTTTTTATTAATATATATATCTCCATATTGTGAATTGTAATTATGAGCACTAAGTTTTGATACCAATCATTAGCTCCTGAGCTTATATATATGGTTTCTATATGTACCATATTGGTATAATGAAAAGTACCTTGATAAAGACTAGGTATTATGTTTAATATATTATTTTATATGATACCTTAGCAAAACTAAAATTTGTCATTTATTAATTAGTTCTTGATATATATATATATATATCTTTGTCTTAGTTAACATCACTTTTAAACTTTAAGACATTCTAATAATAGATTTATCAGGACTAAAATTTGGTGTCAATTATTAGTTCTTGAATTATATATTTGCCTCTTGGTTAATATTATTTTGAAATTTAGAGGTATTTTGACTAACAAATTTATAAGAACTATGATTCAACATCAATCACTAACTCCTATATTTGATATTTGTCTTTTAATTGATACTATTTTGAGATTTTGAGATAATTAAATTTATTATTGGAAAAAGATTTCTTTATCTTATTATTCAATTTGTTATAAAAAAATTGTT
This sequence comes from Sindora glabra, assembly GCA_020226215.1. Taxonomy (NCBI): domain Eukaryota; kingdom Viridiplantae; phylum Streptophyta; class Magnoliopsida; order Fabales; family Fabaceae; genus Sindora; species Sindora glabra. The sequence goes on along the minus strand of CM035227.1, from coordinate 39,063,683 downwards.
GAAGACTGACTTGAAAAATAGCATATTTTGTTAGATCATGCTTTTAATGATTTTTTTGCTACATTTTTCACATTAATAGCTCATATTTAAGTAGTTGATAGTATATGTGATCATGAAAATTTTTTGTATTGATAATAATGCAATTACTGCCATGATTCAATATTATTGGTTGATTAGGTATAAGTCGTGTTTCAGGTATCATTTCTTAGATGGTATGTTTTTAAAATTGTAGTCACATGTTCAAAATTTTATATTTAACTTGAGAGTCATTTTCATATAAAATATTTCAGAATAAACTCTTTATAATTAATGTTGTCCAAGTAAGAGAATGTTAGAAATTCTATATGGGCTATCATTAATTGTATGTATTTTAACTGACAAAACAATGATTTAAGAGATTTTTATTTTCTAAAATCTAATTTATTAAAGTGATTTATTACTTAGGTTTGTCGATAGTTAAGTTTAGATTAATATGTTTGGTGATTAAAGTATAAGCCTACAATAGAAGAACCTAATAGAGGTTTATTTATATTGGCTACCGTTAAAGTGATCAATTTTTAATATAATTCAATCATTAAGTTATCTCATTAAGAGCTATATACTCCAAGAGAAGGAGAGAAAAATTTATGCCTATGGTATTCAAATAAATATTATCTTGTCTAAGGATATTAAATCCATGATAAAAGTATGTTTTCGTATCTAGTAGTATATTCTTCTTGGTAATTAAACATAAAAATTTAGGTTTTGATAATAAGTTTTTATCATTGCCGTAATTAAAATTTTCCATCAGTCAATCATAAAACCCTCTAAGTCAATGGGCTCAGGATGGCCTAGTTGAAACCGGAAATCTGATAGGCTCAACCCCCATTCAATCAAGTGGGTGAATTTTGCTTTATTTCAAAATTAACTTCTCACGTTGGTATAATATGGACTTGAACTCATTTTCCTTTATTGAAGAACAAACCCTCTACTACCAAGCCACAATGTTATCTAGTATAATGCATACAATATTTTTTATATTTTTAATAGTGAAAAATAGTAAAAATTTTAAATAATATGATTACAATACTATTATCAAAATATTACATATTAAATTTACTCTTTGACAGAGTAATCAAAACAAATTCTTATAAATTATAATTAACAATTTTAATTTGTTCTAAATTTATATTAAATTGACCATTATAATTTTGATAATATCATGTATTTATAGTATTCTTTATTTATACTATCCTTGCATTAGGTGAGGATAATTGTAAATTTAATTTTTATTTTATTTTATATTTTCTAATTTTACATACAACATATATAATTTTATAAATATAAAAATATATTAATCAATTGAATTGGAACGACCGTGATCCAATCATTTTATCAATAGACGGACCAAATTATAAAACATTAATTAGTACATTGTACAGAATATACAATACAATACAAGTTACTGAATTTGTTCTTATATTGTTCGAATTCTGGGTTGGTCACTGCTGGAGGAGCTGCAAATGGTTATCGGAATAGCAGCTACGGATATGGGGATAAATGGTGATAGTAACATGGAATGGTAACTAGTGATCTCGATTATCATACCCTCTTAATTTTTAATATTAGTGGGACAAAATGTAGTCAATTAAACTAGAAAAAATATTTTAAATATTTTTTTTAAAAAAATAATACATGCCCCGAAATTAAGATATAAATTTTTGTCTGGATACAAAAAAGAATGAGTTATAAGCCCTTTAATTATTCGTGTTAGCCCATGTACATATTATCAAATGGGTGAGACTGTCTTGAAACAAATTACCAACTCTTTACTGAAAATCGGTGGATTCAATAGTAACAGTTTTGAATTCGATCATTAGAGATATTTTTTATTAAAAGGAATTTATTTTTTTATTATTTTTATTTAAATAAAATTAACTTCATATTTGATAAGAAAAGTAAGAAAATACTCTTGACGTAGAAAAAATTATGAAATTTTCAATAACACTGTGTGTCCCGAAGCAAAGGATTACCGAAAATCTGTTTTCAAACAATCTCAATCATTTGATTAAAGGTTTAAATGCAATTTTATTCCCTCTGAGATGTAAACTATATGATTTTGATTTTTTAATTTTTAATAATTTATTTTGATCCTTTTAAAATTTAAATTGGTGTATTTTTAATTTTTTGTTTGATTTTTATCAATTTTTATAGATTTTTGTCAACTTCTATTTAATTTCTAAGAATTTATTGGATTGTTTTTTAAATAAATCATATTCTTAAGTTTTTAATAGAAAATGAATTTTTAAAAATAATTCAAATTTTCATATATAACTCATTGACTTTATTCAAAAATTTTAAAATTTAGATAAAAATTTTCTTTTATACTTATATAAAAATTATTTCAAATTAATACAAAAAATAGGTGAAAATAATATTGTGAAATTAAAAAATTAATAAAAACTAAACAGGCATCAAAATTACACTAAGATTTAAAAAGATTAAAATAAATTATTTTAAATTAAAAGAATTAAAATCACATAATTTATATTTTAAAAAATCAAAATTATATCTAAACTTCGGTCAAAATTCACATGAAGAAGATTTTTTCCCTACCGTGTCGGTGTGTTGCCAAATACAAATTCTCCGAGTCATTAGGCCCCGTTAGAAATCAAAGGGGATGTAACGTGCGGGTCCTTCGTATCGTGGAAAGTCCGAGTCACGATATATATAAAAGGAGGTACTCGCTAAGTGTACTGAGATTTCAAAATTAGGGGTAATAAATAAATTTAAAAATTATTTAATTACAATTATTTAGAATAAATATAATCCATAATTTTAGTTTAATAATTTTTGAAATTAATATATCATTTTAAATCTTAAGACATCAAGGACACCATAAAATTGACCGCAAAAAGAATAACATGCCTAGTAAATAGTAAAATAGTATGGTCTATTTCTCTACTAACTTTTAGATGGATAACACCAAAAATAAAATAAAATAAAATAAAAGAACTTTTCCGTAAAAGGTGATTACAGTACATTTCTTTCTTTTGTCTTTATTGGGTAAAGAGCCTTCTGTAGAACAAGATAAATAAGATAATTTAAAATTTATTAATTTAATTAATAAATTATAAATTAATTTTATAGATATTTAACCTATTAAAAATTAATTATTTATATATTTATATTCAATGAATTTTATAAAAATAAATTATAATTCATGAGTTTTAAAATTTATCTTTTTTGAATTAAATGATAATATATATTTTAATTATATAAATAAATATAAATATTTGATATAAATAAATATATACTAAAAAATAAATATGTAATATTATAAAATATAATTAATTTTAAGTTTTTATATTATTATTTACATAAAAATATGTAATATCATAATATTTTTATTTTAAATATTTTAACTATATTAATATAATTTAGCCTCAAAATAAATATGTATTGATTTAATTATTATATTCATTTATATTAACATGTTATTTTATGTAATTTTACATCTTTTAACTATTTCAACTGCTAATTCTGTTAAATAATTCTAATACAATTAATTAACTTAACAATTATCAACTATAAGCTTTTAATTATTAGTTATTAATTAATTTATTAGTTAATGATGTTAAACAACACCTTAGTTACCATGCTTGATTACAATTTTTATCACTTAAATTCATTGTTCCTAATTAAATAAAATATTGTCCTCAAGACAGATTCAATGTCAAATTTGTTTACATAATATTGTCATTATAATTACAATTAATGCTGAGAGTTTTCATTCTAACAAATTTTATTTTACATAATATTGTCATTATAATTACAATTAATAAAAAATTATGAATAAATTTAATTTGTAAAAGACCTTTATTATTATAAAAGTGAGATCAATAAAAATAAGTTGGGTAAAATTAATAATATTTTTTCATAAAAAATATCTTTCAAATAATAAATGAAGTATTTAGTTTCGTAAGTACAAATTAAAACAAGCTTGTGGAGAATTGAGTCTTGAAGAATAAAAATCAATCACAGTTAAAATCAACAAATTTATAAAAACAAATAAGAATTATAGAACGTGAATGAGTGACATTACTACTAAAATAAATAAAATAAATAAATATCCTATTTAAATATGAATATAATTTGAGTTTACAAATTAGAATTATTCTATTTGTTAGCTCATATATGGTTATTGAAATATGTATATTAAACAAATGACTCGAATTATTTTATTTGCTTGTTGTCTAAAATGAATAAAATATTTATGAAAAAATATACTGTACTCACTTGTGATATGGCCTTTGTAACCTATCCGCATGTGATTTATAATATTAAAATATGATTATTTGTAATTTATACAATTGATAGTTTACTCATTTAAACTTATTTTTCGTCCAAATATAATGGGATCTAGTACATTGCTCTTTTACTGTTTTCTTTTTCATCTATTAAATTGAAATAAATTTTAAAAAATGTAATTTATATTATTAATTTTTCAATTTCTTCCCAATTTCGAATCTTAATACCTCCATCTCAAAAGTGTAAAATATGATATATTATTAAAAAATTAATAATAATCAGATTTTTTTAATTATTTTTAATAATATAATAATACATAAATAAATGATAATATAAAATTAGTTTATATCTATAATAAATAATAAATAAAATTGATTATATGTTATAAATTTAAAAAAATATTATTTTTTCATATTTTGTAATTATTGAGCGCGTAAATTTTACAAAGAAAATTGCACCAAAGGAAGGAGAAGGAAATAATGCATCCGTACAAATGACATAAGGAATAGTTATCTTGCACACAAGAAAAAATATTTTTTTATAAAAAGGTAACATTGTTACTTTAATTTTGTGAAATACTTTACCCATTTTTTCCTTGATCTTCTTTTCATGAATGGAGAGAATAATAAATGTGTGAGTTCCACCTATATTATCTTTTTTAATTTCTCTTTCTCTTATTTTTATTCCTACATCTAAATAAAAAAAAAAATCTACTTTCTTTACTATTTTCTACTTTTTAATTTCTTTCTCCTCTAATTTTCTTACAATGGTAAAAAATTAAAGGGATGGGGGTTGTTATGCCAATTGGTTTGAATGCCGGTGCCTCGTTAATTCCAGAACACATCAGATAGTGAGACAGTGATCCTTTCATCGTATTTCCAGGTTACGTAAGGTGGCCTCCCTCTAGTGACGTAACGGGCAATAATGATGAAACAACTATTGTCTCTATTGAAGATGAAATTTCCGAAATCAATCATTCGTTTAGTGTGACCTAGGAAACCTTCCATATATGGAGGTTGATTTAAGAGAATGTTAGGTGACTGATTTTTATGTATAGATTGACTGACAGCTTTTTATGATTGGAGTTAAGATAAGATTATCTGATATATATGTTGAATTTTAGGTTTTATAATTGTGCTTGTTTCAGTTCATTAAGGGTTTCATAACATGACATCAACACTGGTTTAAAGCAATTAATGTTGAAATTTCCTTTCCTCACACACGGTGAAAAGGTTGCCCTTTATTTACCTTCCTATCCGATTAATTCGGGGTCACAATTCTGTTCGTATTAAATTTATTGTTGTGTCAAAGCTACTCAAATATTAATATTAATTAATAAAATATATATTTTAAATAATTTTATAAAATTTAATTATATATTTTTCATTAAAAATGTTTTTAATCATTAATTAAATATTTTATTTTTATTTTATAAAATATAGATTTATCTTTTTATTATATATAATTATTTATAATTTAGTTATTAATTTTCTGTCAAATAATATTTTTAAAATTTTAATATAATTTCTTAAATAAATTAGTGTGTACCTCATTCATTTTTGAGTCAACTCTAATCTAACTTATTTATTATTTATATTAAACATGTTAATATTTGAATCCATATAAACTTTTGAATCAACTCCAGTCTAACTCATTTGAGTAAACTTTACCCTAACTTTCCGAGCTGGATTTTTTGACAATTTTTTAGATTTTTTGGAATAAAAAATATTTTAATTATTTTTTACCTATTTAATTTGAATAGCCAATTAATATTATTTTGTAATTAAAATTTTATTATAATATTCTTACATTTTGGGCTTCCACATGTATTTTTTGTAAAATTGTTGAACAATATTTGGTCCATTGATTATTTTTCTATGTACAATTATGTATAGAAAAATAATTTTTGAAAATTATTTAGGTTTGTGTTATACTATCAAATTCTACATAATTGTAAGCCCATCTATAATGGGCCCAATTGCATAAAATTTTATTTTATTTAACAAGGTGATAGTTAGATTAAGGAGAGTATCATATTAATAATATTTTAATATCCTATTAATATGATATTATTAATGTAATTTGTTCGTAATAATATAAGTGTAGGAATAAATATTATATTCTAAGATTCTTTTATCACCTTATTAGTCTTAGATTTTAGGAATATAATACTTAGTCTTTATATTATATTATAAAACTTTTAATATCCTATCAGTATTGGGCCTTATAGTATAATATTAAGTTTAATAGCATAATTTACTAAAGAAAGTTTCTAGCATGATTAAGGATAAATATACATTGATGTTTCAAATTTCTTTCTTTTAGCTCTTCTACCTATGCAATTAAACACGATTAAGACACTTAATGGGATGAATTATAAGGATTAGACTAATCATTAAAGTTGTATCTTGTAGTCTCTAATCTTGATCCAATGATTAGGGGAATAAAACTTCAAACTAATGTTGAATCTATAGCATATTAGTGAAATTATTATGAAAAGTGGACCCATTTTAATAGATTGTGTTTAATGGTAATAAAATACATGATGGATAAGATGATAAGAAAGAGTATTTCTGAAATGACTAATGCAAAAGTGTTCCTAGATTCTATACTAAAAAAAATATAAAAAATTTGGTAAGGTTAAAAAGGGACAGTATCCTTCATTGCTTGAAAAATCTATGTACAATGATATCAATAGGGTAAGACAGCAAATTCTAAGATTGGTCAATATAGCAAGATGGAAATCATGCAAATTAATTTAGGGAAAATTTAAATAACTTGGTAATTTGATATTTTGAAGATATCTTATAATACTCAGAAAACAAAATAGGCCATTAACAATCTCATTTCAATTATTAAACAGGCTAAGAAAGACTTGAAGAAAGATAAGGCTCAAGTAATTAATTATACCTCGTATGACACTAATTCAAATCATAGTGAAAAGTTCAATTAGAAAAATAGTAAGGGTCATTATAATCATGGAAGAAAAAAGGGTGAGAAAGATGAATTTAGTTAACAACAAAGCTATAAAACTAATAAGGCCTAATTCAAATGTAATTACAAGTTTTGTAAGAAGTATAAGAATAAGAAGATAGACTGCTTTAAATATGAGAAATGGGTTGAGGAAAAAAAAAGTACCCATATAGCTCTATTTTGTTTTAAATTGAATTTTGTTAATGTGATATCAAACTCTTGGTGGTTAGATATTAGTACGGCTATTCATGTCAATAATTATTTTTAGGCACTAACAAATTTGAGGAAGTCAAGTGAAGAAAAGTTGATTGTGAGACTTAGAAATAGAGATAGAGTTAAAGTGGAATACATAAAATTAGTGAAGTTAAAGTTGAATACTAGACATAAGTTATTGCTGAATAATATAGTTCATGTACTTTCCATGAGAAGGAATTTCATTTTAGTTGTTACTTTGGATTCTATTGAATATTCATATTATTTTGGAAATGGGAAAGTTAAATTATTTTATAAACCCTTTGTTATAGGCACTAGTTTTGTGTGTGATGGTTTATATGAAATTTATTTAGATCTTAATTTTGTCAACTCATTAAACTCTATTGTTAGAAAGAAAAGATGTTAAATTGATAAAAGGTCCTCAATGTTATGGCATAAACAATTAGAATACATTTCTAAAGAAACAAAATTTAGAGACTTGTAAAGGATAAAGTACTTCATGATTTAGACTTCTTGATTTTTGGAATTTGTGTGAACTACATTAAGGGTAAGCTTGCATCCAGAGCTAGAAAGGGCGAAAAAAAGTATATTCTAGAACTGATCCACACTAACATTAGTAGGCCTGTAACACGTAGTGCTATGAAAGGCAACAAATAATTCATCACATTCATTGATAATTACTCTAGATTTGATTAAGTAAAGTTGTTTAATGAGAAGTCAAAATTATCATAAGCCTTCAAGTCATTTAAGGCAGTAATTAAGCTAAAACTAGGGAAACAAATAAAATATATTAATTTTAATAGAAGTGATAAGTATTATGATAGGTATAATAAACCAGGAAGAAACTTTGGCCCTTTTATAAGATACCTACAAGAGTGTGGGATTCAAACAAATTACACTATACATAGAACACTAAAGCAAAATAGAATTTTGAAAAGGAGAAATTAAACTTTTGTAAACATGATGAGATACATGCTAGCCTATACTTTGTTACTAGAATTCTTATAGGGTAATGCATTGAGAACAATGGCATATATTTTAAATCACATTCCTAGTAAGTTAGTATTAAAAGCCCTTACAAATTATTATATAGTAAAATGCCTAGTTTAAGGCATTTTTTAGTATAGAGTTGCAAAGTTCAAGTAAAGTTATATATTTCATCCACAAGAAAACTTAATTCAAAGGCTATTAGTGGATACTTCATTAGATATTGTAGTGACTTGAGGAAAAGTAGATTTTACTATTCAACTTATACAACCAAAGTGATTGAATCTAATTGAACTATACAACCAAAGTGATTGAATCTAATTGAACTATCTTCTTTAAAAATAAGTTAGATAGTGGGAGTCAAATATCACATATCATAGATTTCACTAAAGACAAAACAATTGTTCCATTAACACTATTATTGAAAAGTCATCTTCTATTATTCCATTAGTTAATCTAATACAGCCAATGGCAAAAGATATTGAACTAAATGAAATAAATTAAAAAATTTTGTTAAGGAGATCTCATAAAGTTCACAGATCGAATATTCTTAATGAATATCTTGTATATCTATAACAACTTGAATATGATATTAATGATGAAACTAATCCTACAACCTTTTTTCAAGCTATATCTAATTTAAACTATTTTAATTAGACGAGTATTATGAAGGATGAGCTAGCTTTAATGCATAAGAATCAAGTGTAGGGTCTAGTAGAACTTCCTACAAGTTATAAGTCGATCGAATGCAAACAAACTTTCAAGACAAAAAGGGATACTTGAGGTGAAATCAAAAGGTACAAGGCCAGATTGATGGCTAAAAGCTATCCCTAAAATGAAGGTATAGACTACAAAGAAACTTTTTTACCAATTTCAATCAAGGTTTCATTTTGAGTTGTCATTGCTTTTAATGGCTTACTTTAATTTAGAGTTGTATTAAATAGATGTAAAGATAGACTTCCTAAATGGTGATTTATTAGAGACTATTTATATGAACTAATTAGATGGTTTCCAAAAAAAAGGAAAAGAGCACCTCATATGTCAGCTTAAAAAATTTATATATGGCTTAAAACAAACTTCTAGATAATGGTACTTTAGTTTAATGAGGTCGTAACTTCTTTTAGGTGTAAAAAGAATGCAATAGATCAGTTTATCTATATACTAATAAGTGCAGGTAGTTTTGTTATTCTGGTACTATATGTGGATGACATTCTCCTTATAAGTAATGAAAAACTTGTTGATTTGAAACAAACAAATGTTATTTAAATATCTTGATATGAATGACCTTAGAAATGTCTCTTATGTTTTAAGGATGAAAAATCCATTATAATAGATCCTAGGGTTTTGTTGGTTTGTCTCAAAAGATGTACATTTAGAAAATACTAAAGAAGTTCAACATGATGACATGATCTCAAGTTTCCACACTCATTTCAAAAAGAGAAAAATTCTATAAGTCCTAGTGCACTCAAAATAATATTTAAATAGAAAGAATGAAAAGTATCCTATATGTGTCAGCTATTAATAGCTCGATATATGCTTAGATATATACATATCTAGACATGGCTTATGATATTGTTGCACTCGAAAGATACTTAGGTGATCTTTATTAGAGATATTAGATTGTTACAAAAAGAGTCATGAGGTACTTATAGGATACGAAAGATTATATGCTGACATATAAGAAAATTGAGAGATCTCATAGTTACAAGCTACAGGGATTCAAATTTTACTAGTTGTTCAAATGATCACAAATTAACATGTAAATACATCTTTATAATGGCAAAAGAAGTTGTGTCATGAAAAAAATGTTAAGCAGTCTTTAACAATAGCTTCCATTATAGAAGCAAAAAATATTGTGTGTTATAAAGCCACTTACATTACTATATGGTTAAGGAATTTTATAGCTAATTTTGAGATTATTAAAAGGATCTTTAAACCTTTGACTATATATCGTAACAATATTGTTGTTCTGAACTTCTCTTGTAATAACAAAACTTCTATTTATGCAAAGCATTTTGATATAAAGTATCAGTTTATGTGACAAAAGGTACGTGAGCATATCATATGTATTAAACATATTTTCATAGATCGTATGCTCGCAGATTCACTAACTAAAGGCTTAACAGTAAGAATATATATCATGATCATGTAATTAGTATGGGATTAATTAAATTTTTTTTATGTTTTAGGCCAATTGGAGTATTATAATGTAAATTATTTTTTCCCCTAATGTATATAAATAAAATATTCATAATGAAATATTCATATTTTTTTTGTATATTGTACACATTTTTGTTATAACATATTTATAAAGATGTTTAAACTCTATCTCAATACTATGTTAAGAATTGCAATTCTCATTTAGCATTTAAGATGGATGTTTCAACCTAATATGTAAAGATTTATATATGTTGTCATAATTTATTATGTAAATCTTATTAAGAACAATATTATTATATATATCCCTATCAAATATTGCATATGGCTAGTAAGGTGTGAGTGTACAATATGCATTTTATTGATATCTCTATTGGGTACTATGTTTTATATTACTAGACACTTATGATCTCAAATTAGACCAATAGGTGTAAAGAAAACATAATTTACTTTTACTTCTTATTTAAAGTAATCACTATTATTGAATTATATGATCCAAGTGGAAGATTATCAAATTTTTTATTCCAGACCTAAGAATTCAATAATAAAAATATGATATAGAAGTTTTTGCTTAATATTATTAGTAATAATCTAGTTTGAGCTCAATCACAATCCAACTCATTAACTATTACAATATAAATAAGGATCACTATTCTTAAATCTAAAAGTTGGTTCTAATCATTTCCCATCAATAACAAAATATTTGTCTAAATCAAAAGACACAAGTAAGGTTGATAAGAGTAGTGACACTTATTATAGTTAGTGATTAAGATTGATCTTGAGTAATTCATGATATATTAGGAGATTTATATTTATCATTATAAATAAGTCATCAAGTAATTTTTAATTTTATTTCATCTATATTTTTATATTATCTCTTCACATGTTTCAATTAGAATTATCATTATAAAATTTAAAATTAACAAGCAAACCTTGTGTCCTTAAAGAAAAGTTAGAACAAATCTCAAACACAAACAAACAAATCAAATAGACAAGCAAAGACAAGCACGACTCAAACCACTATAAGTAAACTCAAAAACAACTCAGAAAACCCGGTGGACGACCATGACACATAAATTCTCATTGCAGCATTAGAAGGACCGTACTTAGTATGGAATAAAATAATAATGCAATTATCTAATCAAAATTTTTTATAGTATAAATTTGGCATAAAATTTTTTATGAAATTATTATTATTATTATTATTATTATTATTATTATTATTATTATTATTATTATTATTATTATTATTATTTGAAAAAAATTCAATGAAAATATGCTACGATAGATATAACATTGACCTTTCAAACCACCTGCATGAACAAAGGAAAAAATAAAAACAATATCAAATTATGTATCAACTAATTCATAATAAAATCATCCAAATTTTGAAAGCAAACGTGTGTAAATGAACTCAACACTTATTTTCTTGAGTAAGAATAACATAATGTCAAATATTTGTCAAAATTCATAATGTAAAATTATTATATGGTTGTTATTATAGCCAATTTCTAAACACCTCATTTATTGTTGTATTTGTTCATTGAACATTATCATCACATATTAATATTTTTTGTCCCTTACTATTTTTTAATCTAGATAATGTAAAATATAGTTGACTATGATTGAAAACTAATCTTGAAATATAAAGACTAATATAAAAAAAATAATTTTCTTCGATACTTGTTTATTATGGCAATATAAATTGACAATGAAAATTTATGTCTTTAAAATTTTATTGGTAGATTTATGTCTAATAAATTTAATAACATTCTAGAAATATAGATATTGTCATATATTGAATTTTCAGAAACCACCTTAATCTTCAATACTTGATTACCCAATTTAAGGACTACATTTGTATCATTGTATAAATTTGGAGATTGATAATGAAAAACTTTCTGTTACCCAAATAATATAAAGGATGGAAAATTGATTGAATGTTTAGAGGGTTTTCAATTGCGTATTGGGAGAATATACAATGTAAATTTTTTATTTTCAATTTTCTAATCTTTAACATCGATTTCCAATAATTTTTTAGTCATGATATTTTATTCATAGTAATAGGAAATTAAAAACATATTAAATAAAAAAATTAATATATATTTTTGTAAATTTATATTTAGTTTTTATAATTAGTAAATATGAATTTTATATTTTTAATTTTATATTTTGATAACAAAATTGATTGAATAATTGGAAATTAACCAATAAACTAGTCAATTTTTTAAGTGTTTACTACAACTTACAAATCTTAAATTTCAAATAAAATTCCAACGTACAAATGTCAATTTTTAAATGTTTATTAAATCTTCAATTGTAAATTGTCTGGGATACTTTGACTTCGTTTGTTCTATAGAAAAATATTTTTTTGTAAAATATAGTTATAAAATATTAAAATAAAAATTATTTTATTTATTTAATTTTAAATAAAAAAATTTCAAAATAACAACTTTCTATATTTCAAAAAGCATTTTTTTCTTTATTATCATATCTTTAAATATTATTTTTTAATTATTAATACAAATAATATATTATTTTCTTAATATATATATATATAAATAATTTTTTATGAATAATATTTTTCAAAAAAAGAAACAGGGCTTTGTCTTCTCCTATCTTATCCTACGTCAACTCCATAAAGACAAAAACAAATATGATATATGCTGGATGGAAGAGAAAATACCATGGAACTAGCACTAGGATAAAGCCCACCATTCTAAAGTTGCTCAAACGGGACCTTTATTCCAATAATTAATCATATAGAAATGTCTTGTAAACTAAAGATTGGATATCAAGGGACGTCTTTATAGAATGAGATATTGTTCCCACTTTGTAGTTATTAAAAAAAAAAAAAAACCCATAAAATCCTCAAACATACCCAAAAGCCACCATCTACAAGTCAATTATTTCACATGTCATTGATAAGGGGAAATGTAGTTCTTTATGTGATAGGAAAAGTGACGAATTATTTAACATGTATGAAATTTTAAATTTAAACTCGAGATATTATAAAAGCTTCAAACCGACATTGAGTGTCATTTCATTATTAAAAATATCAGTTTGTTTTCATTTTTTTTAACAACTTGAACTTCTTGATATGCTAAAGTGTTGCTATATTCCTAAATATTTTTAATTTTCATTGAAAACAGTACTTGGCATTCAAATGATTTTATATTCACACAAATTATCGAGCATCCGCGTAATATTCCAGGATAATAATAATCAGCTTTACGTCTTAGAAAATAAGGGTAAATGCGTCATTTTGTTTAATTTGAAAGCATAATAAAACATTTCTTATTCCGGTACTTATTTTTATAAGAAGTTATGTTATACAATTTCTGAATTCAGCTTTTAGTTTACAATGAAAAAGCTTTAAAGGATTAAATATTAATTAAAAAATTTTAGTCATAATTTCGATTTTTAAAAATAAAAGATAACATAACAATTTTATGATAAATTTCAAATTTTATATAGTATCATATTTTTTAATATATATATTTCATTTGCATGGCTAGTACTAACAACCGCACAAGTAGGACTCGAATACCATTTTCACAAGTGCAACCTCGCTGCTAAATAAAATAATTAATGACACCACATATAAAGGCAACCTCATTGGGGAATAAAATAGCGATATCTTTTGGAAAGCAACTTTACTATAAATAAAATAACTTAGCATTGAAACTTTATCAGGGTAAAATGATTACATTATGACTCTTATATACAGGATAAAACCTGATATTATAAAGATTGGTTCATTATAGAGAATATATGCAATATAAGCTATTGAATTCTTTTTTCTTTTTTTATATTGTTCGAATTCTGAATCGGTCACTGCTGGAGGTGCTGCAAATGGCTATAGGAATAGCAGCAACGGATACAGGGATAAATACGGACTAAAGGGATCACATAATATAATGACTTAGGTTCGTTTTGACTGAAAATATTTTTCACATAATATAGTTATCAAATATCAAAATGAAGAAAAATATTTTATTTATTTAATATTAAATATGAAAAATTTAGAAAAAACAAGTTTCTCTTTTTCAAAAAAAAATTTACTTTCCACTATAACTATGACTTTAAATATCATTTTTTTAATTACAAATATAATTGGTATGTTATTTCTTTGTCAATATACAATATACATATAAATGATATTTTCCTATAAAAATACTTTTTGACAAAGCAAATGGAGCCTTAAACTTGAAGAAGTATTTTATATATCTTTTAAATTTTTTAATAAAAATAATATATGCTTCAAAATTATGATATAAATTTGTGTATCGACAAAAGAAAGAATAAGTTACGAGCACTTTTATGTGAGACGCACGTACATTTTAATCAAATGAGTGAAACGAATTATCGATTTTTTACTAACAATTAGTTGGGTTAATGTTTATCCTCAAATAAAATTTCACAATATGTTAAATAGAGACATTTTATCTGAGATTGTGAAGTAAGGTTCATGCATATAATTTACTGGCGGAGCCCTTTAACACATATCATGCAATATTGAGCAAGAGTGATTAAAATATTCATGACAATAAGCAAAAGTGTAATTATAAAATCACATAAATAATATATAGAATTTGCAATAATAAAATAGATTGCAAGTAATTCGGTTCAAATCACCTACTTAATTACTATAGTTCAACAAAATCTCCTATAGATGAGAGTGCATCAACTAGGTTGGAAACTCCCGTGATCTTGACCTGCATACTGGGTAGATGGTACTGGAGGTGATGCTTTCTGGAATTGCTCTCAAGAGGCAGCAATGATAGCTGCAAGGTTTGGAAGCTAGCAAAGTGCTAAAAACATACAGTACATGCAAAAAGTCTATTCTGTTGTTGATTTGGCAAAATGGAGCCCTGTTGTTTCTTGTACTTGAAATATTTGTAAGCATTCAAGGGCGGTTGAGAATGTATGCTACCTTCTAGGAGCGAGCAATGATGCTTCCGAATAATGTAGGAAGTAGCCCATTAACACGTAACTACTACATAATGGGGATGTGGCTTCAATTGCTAATTGTGTATGACCCCCCTCATCTTTTTGAGAGGTTCCACTGTATCTTTGGCTAGGAGTCTCGTCGACCTCTCCTAGGCTTAATTATCGACGGGCTACGGAGACAAGTGTAATATTTAGTGAAAGTAGGTTGAAGTTAAAGGTGTTCAAATAGGTAAAAATTTCCAAGTTTTATTTTTGGATGTATGTTAATTGAGATTGGTTTATTATCGACCGTTTCTATTCCAAATAGAGATAAAGATTAATCATATATTTGATTAAAAAAATGTGTGAGATTATCCTACGTGTTAAAAAAAATTACCAAAGTTCCAATAATGCGATATGTCCATTTGTTTCCAAAGAGTCTGGCTCATTTGATTAAAATCAAGCGGATCCGACGAGAAGAAGAAAATGCCCCTACCGGTCGCTCTGTTGCAAAATGCAAACCTCCGGGTCATTAGGCCTCGTTAGAGAGAAAAAAAAAAAACGATATATAACCTGCCGGTCCTTCGCATTAGGGAAAGTACGAGTCACGAGAAATATAAAAAGA
Source organism: Sindora glabra (assembly GCA_020226215.1). Classification (NCBI taxonomy): domain Eukaryota; kingdom Viridiplantae; phylum Streptophyta; class Magnoliopsida; order Fabales; family Fabaceae; genus Sindora; species Sindora glabra. The sequence goes on along the minus strand of CM035227.1, from coordinate 39,047,506 downwards.
ATAGGCTAAAATATGCAAAAACTCCCTCCAACTATTTTTCACATACACATAATTTCTTAAAATTTCAAAATATACGTATAACTTACTTAAACTATTAGGTGCATGTAATCCACTTTTCTATATAGTATAGACACGTAATCCACTTTTCAATATAGCATAGACATGTAAGCCAACTTGCAATAAAAATTCTTATCCCAGTAAGCATAGGGCAAATCCAATGTTGATTCGGTAACCACCCAATTCCCATAAGTAAGAAATATGGAGATATTAGAGATAAATCAATTAAGAAAAGGAAAAAAGTGACATATACTTGAGAACCAATTTAATTGACGTTGTTGATGAGTTCTTCGACTTTTTTGGTTCATTAGTGCTAGTCCTCGTAAGAGGCCTTTTAATCTTTTTAAGAGGAAGCTCTAATATCACTGCCCTCCAAAACTACCACTACCGGAACAATTCCTTGTCTGTACAACCCTATCGTAAAATCCTCATGGATACTAAATTTTAATTAAATAATTGGAGAGAAAAATACCGTTTTTCTTCGATAAGAAGAGCAACGGAAATAAGGTCAAGATAGTGATAATAAGTACTATTGAAAGAAGCAAATACAGTGAAGCTTCTCAAAATTAGTTTTTATTTCATTATTATGAAGTCAATTTACAATTAGACATCACAAATAGGTTTTAAAGAAACAAGTAAGGATCACAGTTTCCATTGCATTGGTGGCAATATAAGCAAGAAAATTTGCAGATACGAATGCTGAATTTTCATTTTTTCGTGGAAACTACAAAACGAAAACTTCCTCCATTTAACAGTTGCAACAAAGATTAAGAATCAAAGGGTGTTGTGATTTTATTTTTCTGCTGAAAAGCTTCCTAATTTTGTTCCTATTATGTTGTATATCCATCTCAATTTGAACAACTATGTTAAAAGAATGAGTTGTATGCAACAAGTAGTTAATTTAATTAGGTCAAACGTAGATTTTGATAGTTTAGAGGATTATGTGTAGATAATTGACGGAGGTTTTGTGTATTTTATCCAAAAGAATAACATGCATAGTAAATTGTAAAATAGTTTTTTTTTTCTATTAAAGAGAAATATATATTAAACCAGGCAATCAATCTGGATGGGTAACCCTATACGAGTCAAACTATATACACATAGCAGCTGCACTAGAAGGGTTATTCAGAAAATACGGAATTTATTGTTCAAAACAAATGCTTTTTCAGCCAAAAAATCAGCGACGGCATCGACTTTCCGGAACACATGCTTCACAGCTGGATTATCCAGCTCCTGAAGAAATCTCTTGCAGTCATCAGCTAGAATTTCTGTGATAGAGCAAAATTCCATTGCCTCAGGCAATTTTTTCTTGACATCTGGAAAATTAGCCTTGGAGGAGGAATTAATTTCGACCTAATCAGAAAATTCCACAAAGAAGGAAGTTTGACTGTGCGAGGGTTAAGAAATGGACAGCCAAACGGACGGAGGCAGTAGAAGGACAATCTTTAATGATATTGGGACTTGTCCTGACTAACACGACACAGAGAAAGAAAAGACCTGCATTCCTCTCCAGGAAAGGAATTCTCCGCAAGTAAAATAGTTTAGTCTATTCCTTAACTGCCTTTTAGATAGATAATACTAAAAAACCCAAGACTGAAAACTTTCCCATAGAAAATGAATTGAAGTAATTTTCTTTCTTTTGTCTTTATTGAGTAATGAACCTTTCTTTTCACCTTTTTTTTTTATTCACACGAATGATTAACCACCACGCTTGATTACAATTTTTATCATTTAATATATAAATTGATTGATTGTTTCTAATTAAATAAAATATTTTTACCTTTAATATACAAATAAGATTTGAGTAACTTCAAATTATTAGTTTTTTTAAAAAATTTAGAATTAAAAACTTTAATTATTATAACTCAAATGGATGATTATTGAGAAGAAAATTATTGAAATCACTACAATACAGATGACAAAAATTTGATTGTTTGTATAGATTTTTTGAAAATTTTCTAAAAGAATTAAAAAATGCATATATAAACAACATTTGTTATTTCTATAGATATTTTTAATTTTTGAAAAAAAAATAAGAAAATTCTATACAACCTATGTAATGGCATCTGTATAGAGTTTGCAATTTTTTTAAAATTAAAAAAAGGTACAAATGACAAAATGTTAAATGCATAGGTCCAAAAAAAAATTTAAAGAAATTTAAAAAACTCTATATAGATGACAAAATTTCATCTAGATAGAGTTGAAAATTTTGGCCTTGCCAAAAATTTGACAATCAAATTTTTTCAAAAATTACAAACAATATTTATTGTCTCAATAGAGTCAAAATATGAAATAATGCATGTGGCCCTATTTTTTGGCGAATACAGATGACGTTGGGCCCTAATAAAGATGACATTTGTTGTCTTAATAGGTTGGGAGTGGAAAACTATGCATATGCCCCTCCATTTAGTCTATTGAGATGACATTTAGGCCTATTCATATGATAAATGTCATCTATAAGGCTTCCTCGTATGACTCATTCGTTGCCTTTCCCACTTCACTTCTTTGCCATTTTTGCAGTAGTGGGATTGAAGCTTTGCATTGTCTCCTATCCAAGTGTGCGTTTCTTAATTTTTTTTCCTTTTTACATTAAATAATGTGTTGTTGCATTTTTTGTTGTCTGAATCTCTATGCCTTCTCTCTTGCTATTAAGGTATGTATTTCTCAATTTTTTATTTTTTACACTATTTTTATATTTATTTTCTTATTCTTGTATATTATATGGTTAAATAGTTAGGTCGTGTTATTGCATTTTTTATTGTGTTGATGTATGCTAAAAAAGTTTATATACAAAATTTTTCTAATATTTCAATATTATACATGAAAATAAATTTATACTACTATAGATTAGTTTAATATAATTATTATTTTGTACAATAGTACATATATTTAATATGTTAAATTTACAATGAGTATGAATATGAATGGCAAATTTTAATATGATATTTTGTGTAAAATTTTTTTTTGTAGTTTTATATGATGATTGCTTCAAACATCCAACAATATTCATATGCATGATAGTTGAATATTAATTTGTTTTAGTACTTTATTGTGTTGATTGGTGAAAATAATATGTTGTAGAAGTTGGTATATATATTTACTATGTGAAAACTCTAGTCACTTTGATAGAAAATAGGACAATTTGACCATTACAATAATCAAAATATTAAATTATATTAAAAGTAAAAATGTATATAAAACAATAAACAAAAATTTTGATGATTACATGAATAAAAATATAAAATCTCTAATGATGTGAAGGATTTAGTAAATTAAGCAATCATTTAAAATACTAACAAAATAAGTAATTTAAATATTTACAACATAAATTAATTAAATCTTCATGTAAAAATTTAGTATGAATAATAAATAATCAACACTTAATAAAATTATACCATTAAATAGAAATAGAGAACAAAATATGTAATAATTTAATATTATAGGTAAGTTATATAATTTTCTCTATATTGTCAAACTTAATAAAAGTGAAAATAATAAAAAAGAAAACAATTTAATTTGGTAACTGTATCAATGAATATAAAAAAATTTTACTATGCAAAATATTTTATAATTTAAGCAATAATTTAAAGTAATAAAAATATAAAGAGTAATGGACAAGAAAATGCACAATAATTTAAATATTATAAGTGAGTCATATGATTTTTATTATATTGTTGAATTTAATAAAAATGAAAGTAATAAAAAATGGCAACAATTTATTTTGATAACTATGTTAATGAATATAAAATATTTTACAAATAATTTGAAGTATTAAAAATATAAATAGTAATGGATAATAAAATATATAATAATTTAATATTATAAGTATGTCATACAATGATAATTAATATACTATATTATGCAAGAATCAATGTAATAATTTAAAGCAATAAAAATATAAGGAGTAATGAATAGAAAAATGCACAATAACTTAATATTATAAATAAGTTATATTATTTTCATTATATTGTTGAATTTAATAAAAATGAAAGTAAAAAAATGATAAAATTTTATTTTGATAATTATATTAATGAATAAAAAAATTCTTTATGATGTTAAATACTTTATAATTTAAGTAATAACTTAAAATAATCAAAAATAAATAGTAATGGCTAATGAAATATATAATAATTTAATATTGTAAGTATGTCATACAATGATAATTAATTTACTATATTACACAAGAATGAATATAATAATTTAAAGTAATAAAAATATGAAGAGCAATAAATAGGAAAAAGCACAATAATTTAATTATCGTAAGTGAATGACATAATGGTAATTAAATCATTATATTATGTGAGAATGAAAATAATAATTTAGAGTATTGAAAATCTAAGGAGTAATATAAAATAAATGCATAATAATTTAATATGATAAGTTAGTCATATATCAAGAATAAATATATTATTTTATAGAAGAATTGAAGTAACAATTTAAAATACTAAAAATATAAGTAGTAATGGACAATGAAATGCATGATAATTTAATACTATATATAAGTTGTACAATGGTAATTAATTTAATACTAAGAAGATACTAATTTGTAATAAATCTTAGGATTAAATTAATCAAATGTACGTAATGTTTGATAATATAGAATATTTGTGTTATGAAGTAATCAATTAAAATAGAAAAAAAATAATAGATAATGTTGGTTAGAAATTAATTATAAGAATATATATCATTTAGTTATCAACATAGCAATCCTAAAATGGAAAAAGTCTAGGGTTTTATTAAAACCACTATAATAAAAAATTACAAAATGTTAAATTTAAAATATATTTACACTATAACTTTAGACCCATTTCAAGATTGGTTAGTCTTCCAAAATGAATAAATCTTTGAATTGTCTTAAAAATTTGTATAATTTGGGGTATGTTCTTTAGTTATTATGTTTAACTTATCTGCTCATCATTTTAGTTGATAGAAATTTCTTCTCTCTTAATTGTTCTTTGAATGTGTACTATATTAGTGTATAGTATACATACTTGGAAAATTATAAGAAGATGTTATTGAAATTTCTATGCCTATGAAATGTACCATAGATAATTTAAGGGAATAATTGTAGGAATATCTCAAATAAGATAGTGTTATACTTGTTAGAGTTAGAGTGACAAGGTGGAGTTAAGGTATACAATAAACATGCACATATAAATGAATCATATGATGATTTATGACATTGTAGACTAGTTACAACATGTCCATTAACAAAAGCTAAATAATTTTACGAGATCAATTATCTAATGAGTACTAGAATGGTGCTATTGCATTTATAGAGAGTTAGAAACTTTGTTGATAATACAAGATTAGTAAGATGTCTATTTAAAAATTGTTTAAATATGTCATACCAAACATTAAAGACCATTAAGGCACATATAATAAACAACATATTTGATCCATTGTACAAGAATTAGGTTTGTTATGGTGAAGAGTATATATCTAAGGCCAATGTTATGCATGGGAAAACCCCTAACAATGCTGAAAAGATGATTGTTATTATACATAATTTTATTGGCCCTTATACCATTGATCAAGTAAATGACAATGGTAGAGATCAAAATGAGGAAACCGTGGGAAAGAACACATTTTATGATAAAAGCTTTAATGACATATTTATAGAGGTTGAAGTAGAATTGTACCTTAGTTGCATAACCTTTTCTCTGTTGAACTTCTTAGTTAAACTCATACATTTAAAAGTAATATATAAATGGACTAATAAGTTATTTGACTCTCTACTAAAGTTATTGAAGAAAACACTATTGAAGAATAACAAATTGGTTGAATCATATTATAATGCAAGGAAATGGCTTAATAAGTTAGTATTGAAGTATAAATCAATTTATATCTATAAGTGTAATTGTATGCTCTTTTGGAAAGAGCATACTGGAAGTGAGACCTATCCAATATGTGGAAAGAGCTAGTGGATTGATAGAAACACAAAGAGGAAAAAGTTTCCTCAAAAGGTGCTATACTATTTTCCATTGACCCTTAGGATGTGTTTAGTTCAAGGAATATTTCCCACGTTCCCAAGAATGTTTCATGAGAATGTGATATTTTTATATTTGGTTCAAGTTTTCACAAAATTTATCTGAGGATGTTTTGGTGCCTAATATTCCCCCTAAATATTCTCATGAAGGGAGATGGGTATCTCACATTCCTATTCCATGAGAATGTGGATAGTAAAGTAAGAAAATAATTTTACCTCCATTCTTTTATACCCTCATTTTTTTTAAAAAAAAATTATTTTTATTTTTTAATTTTAACTTATATTTTCTATGTTTAATTTTAATTTTATAAATAATTTTTTTAATATTCTAAATATTAGATGTGAGTTATAGAATATTAATCAAATTTTGATTCATATATATATAATATGAAATATAATTCTTAAATTTTAATATAAAAATATTAATAAAATTTAAATAAATAAATTTTAATTTTAATTTTTAAATAATTTTATAAAAATATAATATATAATTTATTAATTAAAATTTTATCTTAAAATGGTAGCTTTTTTAAAATATTTATCTATATATAATTATTTTGAAATATAACATTGAAAACTAATAATAATCTATTATAAATATGAAATATTTTATATATATTTTAGTTGAGATTATCCTAATTGAGATTATAAGTAAATTAATTCATATGTTAATTATTTGAAAATTTAAAATTTTTTATTTCTTTCCAATGTAAATTTAAAAGAGATTATTTCTCTTCTTGCTCTTTTATTTTATTTTAAAAAAAAAATTTTGGTCAACAATAGAGAAATTATTTACTTATTTTATATAATTAATTATATGAAAATTCAAATTTAAATGCTTAAAAATTTTAATATTTCATATATTAAATTTTTTTATTATATTTTAATCAAATATAATTTAAATTATTAATTTATTATGTCTTCAAAAGTCTTTACTCATATATTTTTAATTAAATCTATAATTTATTTTAATTTATAACAAAAAATTGACAAGAGTATTTTTTGAAAAAGTAATAATATTTTTGAGAATATAAAGTATGAACCAAACATGAAAATATAGTATGTTTAGAAATATGAAAAAATCTTCTCAAGAATATATGTATTGAACCAAACATAAAAATCTTACATTCTTAAGAATCATATTTTCAGGAATGTATACTTCTTAAGAATGTAAGATTTTGTAAAATAAATGCCGCCTAAGTTAAAGTAGTTGTATGGATCAAGGCATATAACAAAGGATATAATATGGCATTATATAGGACAATCCATTGAAGATGAGGTTATGTGATATCCTATTAATGGAGAAGCTTGATAGGATTTTAATAAAAGATATCATGATTTCTTAACAAAACTAAAGAATATGCAATTGGGTTTTAATGTAAATGAATTTAATCTTTTTGGTAATATAAGCTTATCATACAATATGTAGCCATTTGTGATAACCACCTATAATTTGCCACCATGGCTTTGTATGAGAGAATCATTTTTCATGTTAACATTGTGGATCATCATATCACAATTGTTAGGTAAAGATATAGATGTTTTCTTAGGATCACTTGTTAAAAAGCTTGAATAGTTATACTAGATAGGAGTTGAAATCTAGGATGCTATTACAAATAGCATGTTTAAGATGTAAGCAACATTGCTATAGATTATGAGTGACTTCCTTGCATGAAGCAATCTTTATGGGTGGAGTAGACAAGGGGACAAAGCATATCCAACTTACAATAAAGATACACCATCAATATGGATTAAAGGAAAAATAACTTATATTAGTCATTGTTACTTTCTTCTAAGGAGCCACAATTAGCAAAATAATAAAGACTTCAATGAAAAGATTGAGATGAAAGTCCCTCCATGGCAACCTATTAATGATATAATCATATACCAATTAGGTAAAGCATGCCAAAGACCTCTTGGAAAATACATGTAGTATGGTGGAGTTAAACAAAATAAAGGTACAAATGAACTTAATTAGAGTAAGAAAAATATCTTTTTCGAACTTCCATATTAGCCCACAATGATCTTGAGATACAATATTGATATAATGCATGTTAAGAAAAATGTATATGATAGTATTGTAGGTACATTGCTAAACATTGAATATAAATCAAAGAATATGGACAATGCAAGACATAATCTAGCTGATATGAATATAAGACCAAAATTGCACCTATATGAGGAGAATGGTATATGGAGACGATGGTTTTGCTAGTACATAACAACGTCAAGTTTCTTAATTAGTTTGCTGCAAATCTAAGGAAGAACGTAAATAACAACAATACTAAGATCAAAAGCTTGAAATTTGATGACTGTCATGTCATTATGCTATAATTGTTGGTACCTATTGTATGATCATTTTTGCCAAAAGAGCTAGCCTATTCAATTGTTGAATTGTGCAATTACTTTAACCAAATATATATAAGAACTTTAAACAAGTATGATGTCAATCAAGCTAAGGAAGACATTGTACTGGTTCTTTACAAACTCGAAAGGATGTACCCTTTAGTATTCTTTCATATAATGGTCCACTTGGTGATACACTTGCTTAAAAAAGCATCACTAGGGGGTCCCATTCATTATTAGTAGATGTATCTATATGAGAGATCTATAAAAAAGCTGAAGGATTATGTCATGAACTATGCTCAACCTGAAGGTTCTATTGTCGAAAGGTATATTATTGATGAGGTATTAATATTTTGTTTCATGTATTTGCAAAGGATGGAAACAAAATTTAACTAACCTTATAATAACCAAGATGCAATTAATGTGAGAATAGATAGACGACTATCAATTTTTAAATCTTAATGTCAACCTATTAACAAAAAGTACACTATTCATTTGAACAGGAGTGATCAAGATATTGCAATATGATATATCTTAAACAACTATTTTAAGATCCAAAAGTATCTAGAGTAAACCCCTTAAGCTCTTTATTATTTCATTTGAGTCCTTTTAGTTCTTATTGATAACTTGTATTATATAATGAATATATAGGACAACTGCAAGTACATGGTGGTGAAAATATTTATCATTTATGAAGAACCTAGTTTCTTTCTTAGTTTTACTCTAAAGTAATTCTTTATTATATCTATTATAATTTAATTTCATAATTTTATCTTTTGGTTGCTTATGTTATTACCATTCACTTAAAATAAATTTATAGATGTATCACCTTTACAAAAGTGGATCTTATGAGGCGACTAATGAGCTACTATCTTTAGCTTCTAAACTAGGCTTCACAGTTATGTCATGTTTGGTGTGTATGGTCAATGGAGTTTGGTTTGTAATAGCTTATTGAGATGCAAAGCATAAGACATAGAATAGTGGGATTTATGTGCCTAGAATTGAAGATAACACATTCTACAATATTTTGAAGGATGTTATAGAGTTAAGTTATTTACATAATTACTCTATGATTTTATTCAAATGCAAATAGTATGACACCAACCATAGAAAGAAGAAAATTATCGCAGACATGAATATAACAAACATTTCTATTAGTGCTTAGTGGTATAGAAATGATCCATATATACTATCATCTCAAGCATGACAAGTTTTTTACATTAATAATCTTCTCAATTGACTAAACTAGAGAGTTGTAAATAATAATGGTGCATCATGATATATGGGATCTCCCAGATGATGACAATGTTAATGTCAATGGTATATCCTATTTATAAGATAATAACTCTATAGACTTTACACTCATAGTTAATTTTAGAGATATTGACTTGATTACTTTGTAGGATCAAAACCATGATGCTCATTATGTTTCATCTTATGGAAACATTCATCTTATTTCACAAATGTTTGACAACTTTATAAATGATAATGACAATTAAAAAGATGAAACAATTGAGGATTACATAAAGGAAAAGCTTTTAGAGTCCAATGATGGTGATGAAATAAATAAAGATGATAATGACCCTACAACATTCATTAATAATGAATCCGATTAGGATTAATACTTTTTTGTATTTTTAAATAGTATTAAGTTTGTATCTTAACAATTTAATATTCTATAATAAGTAAATATTTGTGCCATGTTGTACTAACCATTTTAAACAATTTATTTCATAAGTAAAAATGTAATTTGCCTTAGATGGAGGAATGTGATATTTTATCATAAGTACTACTTATATCCTATTGTAATGAATATTGTGTATGTCCGATCATATATAATAATGCTTGATAGTCATGGTTGATATTATCTCACACTATTATGAAAGAGATCATGGACATGACCCATCATGCAACCTTACTTGTATTGCCTCCTAGTGGGAGACAGGTAAAACTTGTTAGGTTCAAATACTTTATTTTGCATTTTGTCCATGAAAATATATATTATTAATAATGTGTTTTATTTGAAAGTTGCATCAAGCTGACAATATTGTAGCAAATAAAGGTTATTAACCCTCTACTAAAAAATCTAAAAGAATAATGGTAGACCACTATCTATCTACTTTGATAAGATAGGTACATGGTAGAAAATAGGTGTAAACTCTATGCATTTTGCACATGACATAGGAGTGTTGGTCAAGCAACACAGTGAGATTTTCCATAAAAATTGGAGACAAGTACTTGAAGAGCAAAGAGAACATGTTATGAAGGGAATCTATGTAAGTATTATTTAATGAATTTTTAAATTTTTTTATATTAAGAAAAATGGATATAATAATTGCAACATTTTTACATTTCTTTCAATGTAGTCCTATTTTGATTTTGTGGATATTGAACCTGAGGGGCAAAGATATGTGATTACTAGTATCTAGCAAATGGCAACCAACTAGTACAAAGAATAGAAGTCCATTCTCCATTAGCATTTCTTACAAAATAGAAGTTATGAGGACATTTATGATTTACACAGTGCAAGGTGATCTTGCCTCGCTGTTATCTTGATAGATTATAAGGATAGATTATGTACATACTTTGATACTGACAAATATAAAGTAAGGTGGAAGTAAAATTAAAATTTTTTTATTTCTAAATTTTGATTAGTTTCTTTTCTACTTATAAATGTTTTAGTTTGGATATGAAAGAACTATCCAGAAGAAATTCAAAAAACAAGATGAAGAAAGTGTATAATAATCACCATAGATCAATGTCTGTTGCAACAGCATGATATGACAAGGTATTTTACTTTAACATTTTCGCATGGTGCTATTGTAAAAAATCTTACTAATTGTTAATACCATATTTTAAAATTGACACAAAGAAATAAGGATATATGTGAACTACAGCCAGTGAGGGAGAATTTTTGGAAGTGTCATATACATCATACAAGGGAGAGGATACATCTCGATACTCAAACTACTTAAATAAGTAACTAATTTTTTATTAAATAATTTTAATTATCATTGTAAAATTTTTATACTTAAACTTTATCATTTTTGTCGAAAAATCAAGGTCAAGATACTAGATCTAGTCACCAATCAATCTTTCTAGTTTAGTGCTTTCTCTAACAACTCTTGATAAAGTTGCTAGATCTTAATGAGTCTGCTATTGTTAATAAGGTACTCAACACTTGTCGAGGGCATAAGAAGGTGACTAGTCGTGGGCTTCCTAAGATAGCACATGGCACCTCTAGCACTAGCTCATCCACTGCAACATTTCTTTCAAGGTAACACCAAGACGCAACATTTGTAGAGGAGGTGTAGACTTACATCACCAAGAGTCAACAAGTCTTAGCTATAGTGGAGCAGCTGATTCTCTACTAAGAGCAAGTGTAGCAACAAATTCACATTACTTTTAAGGTAATGCATGCAACTTTTTTTAATTCATAAGTATTATTTAGATTCACTTCTTAGTTGCCCCCCACTTTGCAACGTCCCCTGGCTTCCCAATCATAACAACCTTTACCCCTACCCTAACCATAGCCACACCCACCTCTATCCTAACCATAACGATGATAAGGATGGCGATGATTATTATTCAATATAGTAGTTGTATACATTTGTATATATCATACATTTATTTTTTTATTTCATCTTGATATTATATACAGATGTGGAGTAATTCTTTATTATATATTATTTAAAGTTAGTATTTATTATATTTATTCTAACAATTGATATTAGGACATTTAAATCAATGATGCTTGATAGTTATGAAAAATATTTTTACAAATAAAATATTTAAATTAAAAATAAATATGTGAAAAATTAATAAAAAAATAAAATCATTAATGATATAAAAAAAATTTAATTAATGGAGTGAAATTTAGAAAAAAAAAAAAACCCTAGGCCTATATAGACAACATTGTCATCTATGTAGCTCAGGCCCATATAGATGATATTGTCATCTATATGGCCTGACCTACATTAATGACAATGTTGTTTATATGAATGGAATGTGGTTGACTATATGAGCACCCTATGCAAGTGACTTTGTTGTTTATATAGGTTTGACTTGTACAAATGACACTAGAGGCGTAGATTGAAACACGTATGAGGTTTTATAGATGACCCAATATAGATGATAATGTCATTTGTGATACATATACAGACGAAAATAGGGGTTTGTATAGATCTCTTTTTTGTAGTGAGTTTACCTTTTTAAATCTCCTATAATGAATTCAAGACAAAGAAAATTGAGAAAAAAATTCTAACCTCACTTAAATTTTAATGAAATTAAACAAATCTTTTTTAATTTTGAAATTTAGTCAAACCATCTTTGAAGTATAAAAAATAATACATTTAATATAAATTTAAACTTTTTTATTAAGAAATGGTAAAAAAAATGTTTATACAATTAAAATCCATCAATATGAGATATTCTAAATATTTTGCAATAAAGGAATGATTTAATTAAGCTTAAACAAAAAAAAATAAATAATAGAAATTTCAAATTTTAATATAAGTATAATAAAATATTAGCTATAATCAAAGAATACATTTAATCACAAAATACTGAGATTATCTTATATTATTTAATTTGAATTTATAATCATATATTCTAATTATTTTATTGAAGAATAGTTTAAGTTTAAATTAATTTTACATTTTTTTATGTTATATGATCCGATTAATATATTAGAAAACATTTTATTAAAACTAAGATTAAAGTTTTTCCCTACTAAAAAACAGTAATTTGACTGCCAGCGTCATTTGACTAACAATTTAAAACTTCGTTAAAGTTTTATATGTCTATCAGAATCAGAATTTTTACTTTCCAAATCTAGTAAAATTAATAAAACAAATTGTATATGATCCGACTAATATATTAGAAAAAATGTTATAGGTAATAAAATGGAATTCAAAATTGAATTTCAAATATTTTATATCCATTAGCTTAAACCTTACAAATTTGTTTTACCATTCTATAGTTATTGACAACTCTTGATTTGCATTTGAAATTCAATTTTGAATCTCATTTTCATTACATATAGCATTATTGATATATTAGAAGAGAAAATGTAACATTTAATTTCTTATTTATAAAAATAGTGACTATATATCCTTAAATTTCATAATTAGTATTATTCGTTATTTATTTTTACTTTAATTATAATTATTCATTCATCCCTTCATTTGTAATAGTAAAATAAATGATGAAAAGAAATAATATAATAAAAAAGCAAACATATATTTGATATTGTCAATATGAAATTTAATAATACGCTTCAATATTTTTTATTTATTTTGATATTAAAAGTGAATAGAAAGATAAATAAATATAATAAAACTAAAAGTAAAGGACTAATAGTACTAATTATAAATTTTGAGGTATATAATAATCATTATTTTTATAAATGAAAACTAACTGTTGTGTTTGTTCCTATTAGAGTAAAAGACTCAAAATATAATATTATATTTTAAAATTAAATGCAATTAATCAATGAATTAGAAATATTGAAATTATAATTAAATTTAAACCTATAATTATTTTATTATTGACTCTTTTCAATTTATTATTGACGTTGTCCTACCATCGTTGCCTTTTATTTAACATGTGTAGGCTTAGCGAATTATAGAAGTTTACATACATATACCGAATAATAATCCAGAAACCTTGGATCCTTGTTGTCGTTGGCCTCTCGGTGCAGAGTGCAGCAGAATGATGACGGCATCACATTTCACTGTGAGATAAAGAATCTGCAGCTTCATCCCAATTTCACATACTAAATTAATATTATAACTCATCTTTGATGAAGTGGCAAACATAGTGTCCAAAAGCCTGTTTGAACCAGTAAAGACCGAAGGGTATTGAAATATCAAATAAACAAAATTTTATTTTATTTTGAAAGAATTTACTATTTTGATAGTGTTTGAATTTAAGTCAAACATATATAATCTCATTCCATTTTAAGTATTTTTGCTATATTTATGATATTACAAAAAATTTTAAATTTATCAAGAATAACAATTCATTTCGTTTTATATAAAATAAATATTGATCAATAATTTTATCTTAACATTATTTTGTAATATCAGAAAAGATCTAGTTCACAATTGAATTTTACGTATTTTTTATATTTCAAAAAAATATTTATATATCAATCGATATGATTATTTTATATTCTTTCCCAATATTTTAATTTATTTACAAAATAGAGTTGATACAATTTTTATTGAAATAAACAGAATTCAATTCTTAAAAAAATTGATATATATCAATCGATATGATTATTTTAGATATTTTAACATTAATTTTATAAAATACTTTTTACATCATTAATTAATATATCAATTATTAATTATTAATTATAGATTATTAATTAATAATTAATTTATTAACTAATGAAATAGAGCAAGCATTTGGTTTTATAATTGTGCTGGTTTCAGTTTATTAAGGGCTTCCTAACGTGGCATCAACGGTCAACAATAACCTCAAAAGGTGGCCCCTTCTTTATATTCCTGTTAATTAGGGTTCTCGATTCGTGTTTACATGACAAATTTATATCTAGTTGAAGTTGACAATAATTCAAATAATGTGTATCCAATCCAGCGATTGCAATAGTAATCATGTCATGTTAAATAAATTTATTTATTAAAAGGGTTAAGATAGGTTAATTTATTCAATTTATTTAATAATTTTAATTAATAAAATTTATATTACAAATAAATTAATCAAATTTATTTATTTATTTTTATTAAAAATATTTTTAATTTCTAATCAAATATTTATTTAATTTTCATCATCATTTTTTTGAAATATGAATTTATTTTTTATTATATATAATTATTTATAATTTATTTATTAATTTAATTTTGAATTATATTTTTAAAAATTTAGTATAAATATTTAAATGAATTAATATTTAACTCATTTAATTTTAAGTCATTTCTATCCGGACTCATCTATCATTCGTATTAAGCATTTCAATTATTTATAATTTAAATTCACATGAATTCAACTCAAATTTATATAAAGTATCTTGCGTTCATATTATGTTATCATTTCATATAAAAAATTATCCCTTCTATTATTAAAATTATTTTTTACATTTTATTTCTTATTGATTTTCTTGTACTCTTAAAAAATTGAATTTCATCATAAATCTCATTCCTTTTATTAAAAGGTATAAAAATTTTAGAACAGTTGTTATTTGTATTCTCTAATACTCCTACGTATTTATTGTCTTTTTTGTGTTAAAAAAAATGGACTGAGTTAACCAATTAACCCATTCTTTATAAGCCCAAGTGAATTTCTTTTTCTAGTATGACAAGGAAAACGACTAAGGAGCAAATGTTCGAAAATGTAAATAGCTATTGTCAGAATTTCACAGCTTAAAAGTAGTCTTGGCACTTATGATTGTCTATGTACCTAAGCTGGCCTTCGTTTTAGGTATGTAATTACGAGGTACAAGTGTAATTTTAATTTTTTTCAAATAAATTGTATAATTTCAGTTTCTATATTTTAAAATAATCTTTTGTAATTCCCTAAATATTAAACTTAAAAGTAGACTTGTAACTTACGATTATCTCTATACGTAAGCTGGCCGTCCTTTAGGTATGTAATCATGAAGTTTAAGTGTAATTTTAGTTTTTTTTAATATAAATTGTATAATTTCAGTTTCTATATTTTAAAATAATCTTTTGTAATTCCCTAAATATTAAACTTAAAAGTAGACTTGTAACTTACGATTTTCTCTATACGTAAGCTGGCCTTCCTTTTAGGTATGGAATTATGAAGTTTAAGTGTAATTTTAGTCTTTTTTAAATATAAATTGTATAATTTCAGTTTCTATATTTTAAATTAATCTTTTATAATTCTCTAAATATTAAGTTAATGCAATTTTAATTCTTCTATTTATTTTTATTAATTTCTTAATCTCATAAAATATTGACATTGTGTGATTCATCCTATTGACCTAAAATGATTACTCTGTAGGTATGAAAGAAAATTTTTATTTAAGTTTTAAAATTTTTGAAAAATAATCAAAGAATTATATATGAAAAATTAAATTATTTTAAGATTTAATTATTTAAAAAAATTAAAAGCTTTGATTTATTTAAATAAATAATACAATGAATGCTTAGTAATCATATAGAGGTTGATAGAAATAGATAGAAATTGACAGAAATTAAATAAGTGGTTAAAATTGTAACAATTTATTGTAGTTAGAGGGATTAAATAAATTGTTTCAAATTAAAAATTAAAATTATACAATTTATATTTTAAGAACTAAAATTACATTTAAGCCTCGTTGTTATTACTACAATAAGAAGAAACAAGCACCCATTCGCAACTTATTATGCTGAGTTTTGCCACGAAATGGTTGGATGAATTTTTAAAATGTAGTCTTTGTTTGTTTTTTGGAAAGTAATTTCTGCAAGAAAATATTAATTTATTATATATAAATAAAGAAGTATTATATATTTTTATATTATATCATTAAAAAAATCTTTAAATTTATAATAGTAAAGAAATAAAAATTATCTTTTACTAAATTAATTATATTTAATATAAATTATTTTTTACCATCTTAATAATTTATAATTATACTCTTATAGAAAATATTTTCTCCAAAAGGAAAGAAGTCGTAGTACTACAAATATTTGTACGTAGAAGTTACCTGAAATCTTAGAATTGATTTGTACCTTTTTATTTCTGAACATTATTTTATAATATCATAAAAGATTTAGTTCACAATTGAATTGTATGTATTTTTTGTATTTCAAAAAAATATTTATATATCAATCGATATGATTATTTTATATTCTTTCCCAGTATATTAATTTATTTACAAAATAGAGTTGATACAATTTTTATTGAAATATATAGAATTCAATTCTTAAAAAAATCGATTGGAAACAAAGCATTGGTGTGAAACCATTAAGTAATGATTTAATGTTGGAATTTTAGATAATATGGTAGTAGTTTAATATGAAAAAACAAAGGCGTTTGTGCGGAGAATACAGTGATCTTTTGTGCAGAGTGGCTGCATACATGGAAATGCATCTATATTTTCTCAATTTCTTATTGTTAATTTTTTATTTTAAAAAAAAATTTATTTTAAAATTTATAATTTATTATTGTATCTTAATTTTGATTTATTAATTTTCTTTAATATAGGAGAAATAAAAAAGTATCTTCTATTTTAAAATTTATAGCTTTTAACTGAAATTTACGATTTTAAAATAAAAAAACCTTTAAATTTACCTATGTTCCAAATTAACGTTCTTAATTTCTAGTACTAATTTCTTTTAGAAATTAAATGGAGGTGTTGTGCCAGTTGGTCTAATGTTAGTGCCTCATTAATTCCAAATAATAAGATAGCTATGAAGCATTAAATCAAAATAAGTACGCTGTATGCATATCTCACAAGAGGTTGTAGTTGGTGTTGCTTTTATTTTTCTTAAGTACACAGAAATTTTGGCTTGAGGCGGATTAATTATAAGTAAGTAATACTTTATTTGAATGTATATTAAAAAATTAATAATTATATAAAATAATTATAGTTTTAATGATTTTAATTTAATGTATTTTTAATATTTTAAAAAATTAAATATATAATTATAAAATATATTAAAAATTAATTATAAAAAATTAAAAAATTAAATATATAATTATAAAAGTTATTGAAATTTATTTATAAAGTTTGTAGCATGTAAATTATTTAGACATTTATCAAAAAAGTTATAATAAAATTTTTTACAAATATAATTAATTTAATAGAATATATATATGTATACTTTTTTTAGATATATTTATTTTGAAATTTTTGAATGATAAAACCAAAATGGAAATAAGTAGCAATTCTATTCCTATTATATTATATGTATTATGTAAATAAAAATATATAATAAAAAATATAACATTAGAGTTATAATAATTGTAAGTAACAAACACACACACACACAGAAATATATATATATATATATATATATATATATATATATATATATATATATATTACATGTATAATTTTATTTATAATTAAAATGATAAAATCAAATAGATAACAAATAAATTAAGTGACAATTCTATAATTATATTGTGTGTATAATATAACTAAATGCATATAAATTTTAGCACATATAATTTATTTTTAAAAGTGAAATTAGAGAAAATAGAAGTGAAAAAATATGTTGTAAGCCATATAAATTTTTCGTTTCAAGTAATTATCTGTTTTTATAAAGTATTTTTAATATATAATATAATAAAAATATTTATATTTAATAAAAAGAGAGAAAGATCAAAAAATTAATATTTAAATTATTTATAACTTTTAATTATAAAAGAATCATAATTTTATATTTTGTATTTATTATTATTATTATTATTATTATTATTATTATTATTATTATTATTATTATTATTGATTTCTTACCATGTGATTACATGTATTTTAAAGTTTTAATAAAAATTAAAATATATAATATCACGCATGCTCGCGTTCGCGCGCACGAACACACATGAAGTACCATGTAATACCACACACCCTCACATACATTTCTAAATTCCGAGAGTCAGGTCACCTCTAAATCCCCGACTCCGCCGTTGTACACAAGAATTTTATTATATTTCCAAGTTGCGTAAGGCGGCCCCCGTTTAGTGACAAGATGAGCAATAATGATGAGACAACTATAGCTATATTATATATTTACTTACTGCTTTTCAGAATCAATCATTCGTTCTGGGTGACCAGGGAAGCCTTTTATGAATTAATTAATGTGATTTTTTTTGCTAATAATGAATTAATTAGTGTTAATTCAGGAGAATGTCAGGTAATATGGATAATATATTTACTTACTGCTTTTCATGTCTGAGTGCAGCACGCGAATCATCCATGAGATTAAAGTTGTATTTCGCGTAATAAATAAATTGATTTATAATTTATTAATTTAATTAATAAATTATAAATTAAATTTTAAAAATATTTTATATATTAATTTATTAAAATAAATTATAATTTAATAAATTATATTAAATAACATATAAATTATTATATTATTAATTTTTTTAAATTTATTTTTATTCTTTTTTAATTTATAATGTTATAAAATATAATAAATTTAATTTTAAAATAATTATACTCTTATTTTAAATCATAAATATATAAAAATATATATATAAATAAATATATAATATCATAAAATTAAATTAATTATATTTTTAATGTAAATAATAATAAAATAAAACTTATTTGAGGAAATAAATATGTAAGTTTGTGAAATATAATTTATTAAAATTAGATACTATATTTTTATTTTAAAAATTTTAATTGCATTAATATAATTTGATCTTTGAATAAACATGATTCGTTTCTATTAATATATTTTATGTCATTTTATAATTCTAGTTATTCTAATGGTTAATTTTATAAAATAACTTTTACATAATTAATTAATATATCAATTATCAATGATTAATTATAAATTATTAATTATTACTTAATTTATTAGTTATTAATTAATTTATTAATTACTTTTATCTGAAAGAGAGCGAGCTTCAGGTTTTATAATTGTGCTGGTTTCAGTTTATTAAGGGCTTCCTGACGTGGCATTAACGGTCAACAATAATCTCGAAAGGTGCCCCTTTGTTTATATTCCTGTTATATATCAAAATTCGTGTTTACATGACAAATTTATTTCTAGTTGAAATTGATAATAATTCAAATAATGTGTACCCAATCCATCGATTGCAATAGTAATCATATCATATCAAATAAATTTATTTATTAGAAGTGCTAGGTTAATTTATTCAATTTATTTAATAATTTTAATTAATAAAATTTATATTACAAAGAAATTTATCAAATTTACTTATTCATTTTATGAAATATGTTTTTATTTTTTATTAAATATTTATTTAATTTTATCATCATTTTATTGAAATATGAATATATTTTTATTATATGTAATTATTTATAATTTAATTACTAATTAAATTTTGAATTAAATTTTTAAAATTTTAGTCTAAATTTTTAAATGAATTAATATGTAACTCATTTAATTTTAAATCATTTCTAACCCAACTCATTTATCATTACGTTTCAACTATTTATAATTCAAATTCAAATGAATTCAATTCAATTTTATATAAAGTATCTCGTATTTATATTAGATCATCATATCATATAAAAAAATTATCACTTTAGTTACTAATTTTACTATTTTTATATTTTATTTCTTATTTATTTTTTTACATTCTTAAAAAATTGAATTTCACCATAAATCTCATACCTTTTTATTAAAAGGTATAAAAATTTTAGAGCAGTTGCTATTTTGTATTCTCCAGTACTCCTACTTATTTATTGTCTTTTTTGTGTTTAAAAAAATGGACTGAGTTAACCAATTAACCCATTCTTTTATAAGCCCAAATGAATTTCCTTTTCTAGTATGAAAAGGAAAACGACTAAGGAGCAAATGTTCGAAAATGTAAATAGCTTTTTATCAAAATTTCACAACTTAAAAGTAGACTTGTCATTTGTGATTATCTATGCACGTAAGCTGGCCTTCGTTTTAGGTATGCAATTACGAGGTTTAAATGTAATTTTATTTTTTTTAAATATAAATTGTATAATTTCAGTTCATATATTTTAAAATAATCTTTTGTAATTCTCTAAATATTAAACTTAAAAGTAGACTTGTCACTTATGATTATCTATGTACGTAAGCTGGCCTTCGTTTTAAGTATGTAATTATGAGGTTTAAGTGTAATTTTAGTTTTTTTAAATATAAATTGTATAATTTCAGTTTCTATATTTTAAAATAATCTTTTGTAATTCTCTAAATATTAAATTAATGTAATTTTAATTCTTCTATTTATTTTTTTATTTTTGAATCTTATAAAATATTAGCATCATATGATTCATCATATTGGCCTAAAATGAGTACTTTGTATGTATGAAAGAATATTTTTATTTAAGTTTTAAAATTTTTGAAAAAAATAAATGAATTATATATGAAAAATTAAATTATTTTAGGATTTAATTATTTATAAAAAATTTAAAATCTTTGATTTATTTAAAAAAGTAATACAGTGAATGCTTAGAAATCATATAAAAGTTGATAGAAATAGATCGAAATTGACAAAAATTAAACAAGTAATTAAAATTGTAAAATTTATAGTAGCTAGAGGGATTAAATAAATTATTTCAAATCAAAAATTAAAATTATACAATTTATATTTTAAGAATTAAAATTACATCTAAGCCTCATTGTTGTTACTACGAGAAGAAACAAGCACTCATTCGCAACTTATTATGCCGAGTTTTGCCACGAAATGGTTGGATGAATTTTTAAAATGTAGACTTTGTTTTTTGGAAAGTAATTTTTGTAAGAAAATATTAATTTATTAGATATAAATAAAAGAGTATTACATATTTTTATACCATATGATTAAAATAATCTATAAATTTATGATAGTAAAGAAAGATAATTTCTTCTGAAAAATTTATTTTTTACTAAATTAATTACATTTAATATTAATTATTTTACACCGTTTTAATAGTTTATAATTATATTCTTATAGAAAATATTTTTCCCAAAAGAAAGAAGCCGTAGTATTACATATATTTATACGTGGAAGTTACTTGAAATCTTAGAATTGATTTGTACTTTTTTTTTTCTGAATTATTAGAACTGAAGACCATATATAGTCTGATATAATTTTGATGTAATTAGATGTGGGTTTTAAAGTAATTAAATAATTTTTACTCTCTATATGATTTCTTAATGATTTTGGTTACCATTTTTATTTGTAGGTGTAGAATAAACAGAAAATTCAATCAGGTGGAATACTTGAGTTTTGTGATTTTTTTATGTCCTTAATTTTGAATTTTACCAGTGTCTTTTTGCATCAAATTTCTCAACAATAATTTTTCTTATATTTTTAATTGCGTGAACATTTCTATTTTTTTCTAATGTAAGGAATCATTTGGTTCAATTAGAAAAAAAAGAAAGGAATCAATAAAGGAAAACATAAAGAAAGGAAATGAAAATCTAATGATTACTCATTTTGTTTGGTTTAAACAAAAAAAGGAATCAAATAAGTTACTTTACTAACAATCATTATATTAAAAATAATTAACTTATAACTATTATTAAAATAATTATTATAATTATTATCTTATGATTTTTATTTTATTTACTTATATTATAATTTTATTTAATTATTTAATATTAATTATTAATATATTTTTAATATTATTTAAATTATTACTTTTATTATTTCAATTATTATTAATATCTTAATAATAATTAATATTATTTCAATAATATTAATTTTTTATTTAATTATTATTTTATTAATATTATTAATTATTATTATATTACTAAATATCTTATATTAATTAATATTATTATTTTCATAATTATTTTATTTTAATTATTAATGTTTTATTTTTATTTCAATTATTAGTGTATTATTTATTTATTATTTTTTGTAATGATATAGTTATTATTTTATTATGCATATTTATTATTATTTCATTATTATGATTAAATTATTAATATCTCATTAATATTATTAATTTTTATATTATTAAACACTTTATTGCATTTATTATAATAATTATTATATGATTATTTTTTATTTAATTAATTTTATTATTTCTATTGTTAATTATTATTCAATAATTATTTTTATTTTTACTCATATTATTATTTTATAATAATTATTTAATGATTATTATCATCATTGTCATTATATTAAAATGATAATTTTAAAATCTAGAATAAGGGAATTGGATTCTTGAAGAATTGGAGAAATTGCCATTCTTTTATTTAGGATAATCCTATTAAGAGAAAATAAAGAAACGGATTGAGTTTTTTTTTAAATCAAACAAAAATAAAAGAAATAAAATCCCATTATTTTCTTTTTTGATTATCTCTAATTAAACAGCTCTTAAAAGATTTTACTATAACATAAGATCAAACTTAAATATTTTATTTTCCTTTTGTTACTTGGTGAGAATTGAAAAGGGGACCCTTTGTTTATATTCCCTAGTTATGTAAGGTCGTACTATTTATTTAACATGCTATAATTTTAAATCATACATTACAATAATATGGCATATTTTTATTTTTTAATTCTATATTTTTGGTATGGCCATCCGCCTACCCGTCTTGCTTGTCTATTCCACTCGGGGGAAAGGTAGGAAGAAAATGCATAGATTTAGGAAAATTAAGTTCTTCCATATTTCAACGATAATTTTCAATGAATAAAGACCAACTATTAATTTTTTATAATTTTTAATATTTTAAAAATTAAAAAATACATTAAATAAATATAAATTTTTCGAATTTAACCAATGAATGGAAAATTAAAATTAACCGTTACAGTTCATCTGTTGAGCAAAGTGCTTGCAGGCTAGAATAAATTCTATAGAACCAGCGCACTTCCATAAAGTCCACCGTCCACCATTCTAAAGCTGCTCTAAGACGGGGCCTTCCATAAAAGGATTATTCACCCAGCACATAGAAAAAATGATGGCCAAGTAGAGATTGGATATCGTTATCACGGGACCCGACGAAATGAGATATTATTCGGTTGTTCCCACTTTATAAAAAGAAACTGTTATTAAAATAATTTTAGTATTTTAAATAGAAAATAATGTAAAATATCTCTTTTAATTTTAATTTTAAAGTAATTGAATTTTGTCTCATTGTATTTGAAAAACTTAAATATGTTTTCTTCAATTATATAGAACTTAGAGTAGAAACGAATCATCAACTTAGTTTCTCATTTTATCAAATTTTATGACTTTTTCATAAATTATTTAAATAATAATTATAATATTGTAATATATTAATTTAATTTATCATTCCCAACACATAATTTTCATGTTATATCATTTATAATCATTAAATTAAGTATATAGAATTTTAATTAAATTCATGAAGATAAAATATGAAATTATATGTGAAAAAATAATGAAATAAATTAACACTTCAACTAGAATATGCAATAAATGTAAAAATAATTTTTGGACTACCATTAATTGGATCTTTTATTTTATTTTATTTAAAATGGGTTGAGTTTGATCCTAGAGTTATAGTTTTGAGTCCAATTTTATGATCACTTTTATGGATTTAAAATGCCTGGCGGGCTGATGTGTTCTGTAGCAAGTGTAAACCTTTAACCTACTGGACTCATCCATCAAAAGTTCAATTGATTGAGGACCTACACTTGCTGTAGAATATATCAGCCCACCAGGCATTTTAAATCCATAAAAGTGATCACAAAACTAGACTCAAAACTATAATTCTAGGATGGTATATTTTTAAAATTGTGACTACATGTATTTAAATTAGTCCTCAACCCAAAAGTCATTTTTCAAAATAAAATATTTTATAAAATAAATTAATTACAATTATGTTGTCCAAGTGGGAGGAAGTAAAAATAATTTTTTATTACCATTAATTGGATCTTTTATTTTATTTTATTTAAAATGAATTGAGTCTGATCTTAAAGTTATAGTTTTGAGTTCAATTTTGCAATCATTTTTATGGACTTAAAATGCCTAGTGGGCTGATATATTTTGCAGTAAGTGTAGACCTTTAACCAACTAGACTTTTGATGAGTAAGCCCAGTAGGATTTTCTATTTACTTGTGGGTTGGGCTTTTGCTGGGTAAGGATTTTGGTTGGGTCAAAAAATTTATTTCTTTCTTTTCTTTCCTTAATTTTTCTTCCTTAGCAACACACTTAGAGATGAGTTCATTAATGATCCAGGGTGTGTTTAAGATATTATAGGCTATCTTGATTTGACTGAATTTTAGAGGTAAGAAATTCAAAGCATGTGGGACAAGAAAGGTGTTCGACAATTCAATTTTTAAGTTCTTCGATTGAGTTTGGAGGTGAATCATCTTGATAATAAACTCTCTCACACCACCAGTGTTATCATACTTCATGGTCGTCAATTCCTTCATCAGGCATCCAGATTCAACATTATCAGCTACTTGATACCTTTGTCTTATAGCATCCATAAATTCTTTGGCCTTGGTTGCATCTACCAATCCACCCAATAGATGTTCACGTATAGATCTCTTAATTGCAATGAAGCTAAGCCTATTAGATCTTTCTCATTTTGCATAATAGTCCTTTTGCTCTTAAATACTTTCAAGAGTGAGTGCTAGCGGTTCTGACTCACGTAAAGCTAAATGAAGATCTATAATACTAAGAGTAAACTCTATATCCTACTTCCACCTTTTATAATTTGTACCATTTAACAATTCAATAGTTGCAATATTATTGTTTATTGCAAAAGAGACTGTGAAAGAATAATTAGAGATGCAATATGTTAGTTCTAGGTATTTTAAATTTATCCACAACTACATTTAGGAGTATATAAAATATCACTACATTCTCCCATTTGGGCAGAGCATGCAATGTGTAAAAGACCCTCCTAAAAAATTGAAGCTAACCATGATAATGTATTATTATTACAAAATTACCCCATTTGGATAGGTAAAATTTATAATAATAAAATAAATCTAGAAATAATATTTTGCTTCAATAAACTAATTTCTAATCATATCATACAATAACTCCCTTTGAGCTTGTCATTATATGAAATAATTAAAAATATTAATAAGCTCATTTTTAATTATAACATATACTTACCTCCTTTGGACAAGTAATTATGTGAAATAATTAAAAATTAATCCCGTAAATATTTATCAATTGTTCGAAGATTTATAAATTGAAACAAATAATTTCACTTTTGGTGATAATTATTTATTTCAACTCATAAGTCACCCAAAAGAACCAGGATATTTAAATGAAGCCCAAAACTATAAATTAAATTAAAATAAAACATGACTAATCCATTAAGGGATACTAGATAATATGCATCAATATTGATAAGAAAAATCATATTGTATCATATTACAATCTCAATCACTTTTGGTACAAAAAAAATTGAATTTTCCTAATTTTCTTCTAACTTCCTTAAGAAAGTATAAATTTTAGGATGTAATTTTGAGAGAGTGAAATATACTAATATAAATATGAAAAAATATATTATTATTTATTTTAAAATTTTTCATAATTTTCTTTTACTAAAAGTTCTATGAATTAACTAAAAGAAATATAAATATAAAATAAATAAATAAAAGAAAGTTAAAAAAAAAAAAAAGGTTGCGTGGACCACATGCGCCATAGTGGCGCATGGGTCACGCTTTATGTTTGTAAGGTTGAAGAACTTTAACCTCACAGGAAAGCCCTTTTTCTGGGCAGTTCAACCTTACGGAAAAAGCCCCTTTTTCTGGGCAACAAAAGAAAGAACAGTAAAAAAGTGGTGCGCTGTATAACAACAAGTGCAGCTCCAAAGAAAAGACGATTCCTTCAATGGATTCAAGCATCAATAATCAGCAGTGACGACGGAACACTTTACCGCAACATAACGACAAAGAAGGAAAAACAATTGCAAGGTGGATTATTTTATTTCAGCAACGCGATTTTCGCCCAAAAAAAAAAATCTGGAAACAGAAAAATCAAATCAAATCATACCCAGAAAATATTCAAAATCGAAAACCGTGACCAAAACCGTAAAACTCAGCAAATATTCAAAATCAAATAAAAAATCATGACGAAAACTATCATACCCAGAAAATAATTGATACGAAATTCATACATATAACAAATCAAAACAAATCCTCTCGTATATTTTTTTTTTAATTATCATTTCATCTATTTCATAATAACAGAGGATTGTAATTTCACAGTTATACAATCATCAAAAAATAATAACTAAAATTATAGATCAAATAAAATAAATAATAATTTTCTTACCAATTTGATAATAATAATAATCTAACAAGAAAATAAATGATAATAATCATGAAAGAATACAGATTACATAAAAGAATATATATTTTAATTCTTAATCTATTGTAAGTAGCTTTTATATCAAATGTAAGCAAAAATTATTCATACAGGATACAAACTTACATAGATCAAGAATATAAAATATATTATTTAGAAAATATATAGCGTACATGTATTCACCACAATGAATAGTGAATTAATTGACAAACAAAGGTTTGATCTTCCCTGTCTGCTCTACGAGTTTGCAGCCAATGAGGCATCAGAATTCACAAAGTATTTTGTGGTTATCAATAGAGCGTAAAGTACCTAGGGGACCTAACCTGCTTAAATAGAAAACTCTACTAGGCTCACTAATAAAAAAGCCCAGTTGATTAAAGATTTACACTTGCTGCAGAACACATTAACCAACCAAAACCAATCGACTCAGAATGCAATAAAATATTAACTTTTCCATTTGCAAAAATAAATTTGTATCCAAGCCTATCCAAAAGAGAAATTGAAATTAAATTATGTCTAAAACTAGAAACATAAAAGACATTATTCAATGTAATCTCAATAAAGTATTTTAAACATAAAATAACATCTCCTATGCATTCAACTGCAACTTCAAGATCATTTCCTACTCTAAGCTCGGACTCTCTCTCACTTGGTTTCCTCTTGCTTACAAACCCCTATAAGGTAATTGCAACATAAGTTGTGGAACCACTATTAAACCACCAAGAATCTATAGGGACATCAACTAAATTTGATTCAAAGCAAGCTAAGGATAAAAGTTTACCATTCTCATTTTCCTTTTTCTTTTCTAACTAAGACTTGGATCTATAGCAATCATTCCTCTTATGACCTTTCTTATGACAATAATAGCACTCTACATTTTTATGAATGGAACCTGTAGGGCCTCCCACTTGTGGTTTATGACCGGTATTATTATTACCATGCCTGTGGGCTTTCTAAGATTTAGAAAAATTATTCCTTGGAGCATGTGATTTAAGTTTCTTTTTAGCCTTTGATAGTCCTTATGCTTCTTTGAATGCTATAAATATGGTTTCAAAAAGGCTTAGAATTAAGGAAACATCATCACTTTTATGACATAGGAGATTAGGACATATATCTAGGGAATGGGTGGGGAGGTTAATTAAAGAGAATATTCTTCCTTCCCTAGATTTTAATGATATGGATATATGTGTGAGCTGTATTAGGGGTAAGTTAACCAAGACTAAAAAGAAGGGTGCTACTTGTAGTTCAGATCTTTTAGAGATAATTTATACTGATATATCTGGACCATACTCTTCCACCATTTGTGGTTGTTGTTATTTTGTTACATTCATTGATAACTTTTCTCAATATGGTTATCTTTATTTGATAAAAGAAAAATCTAATATACTTGAGAAATTCAAAATTTTAAAATTAAAGTTGAAAAATAATTGGCAAAAGTCATAAAGATTGTGAAATCTGATCGAGGAGGTGAATATTATGGCAAACAAGATGTATCTGGGCAACACATGGGACCATTTGCTAGGTTTTTACAAGATTGTGAAATTATTCCATAATATACCATGCCTAGTAGTCCTGAGCAAAATAGTATTGCTGAAAGGCGCAATCGAACTCTTAAAGATATGATAAGGAGCATGATGAGTAGAACAAATTTACCTGAATTTCTTTGGGGTGAGGCCATTAAAACTGCTTTGTATATTCTTAATCATGTTCCTAGCAAGTCAATACCTAAAACACCCTTTGAACTTTAGACTGGCAGAAAACTAGTCTTAATCATTTTCAAGTTTGGGGTTGTCCTTCTAAAGTGAAAATTTATGATCCATTAGTGAAGAAACTTGATCCAAGATCCGTTCGTTGTTACTTTATAGGGTATCTAGATCGTGCAAAAGGATACAAGTTTTATTGCCTTACAAGAGGTACAAAAATAGTTGAGTCCATGATTGCAAAATTTCTTGAGCTTGATGTTGCTAATTTGTCACCAAATTCAAGGCACCTTGAAACACAAAATAAGCTAGTTTCTATTGCCATTCCACTAGTTTTACCTAGTCAGACTATTGTACCTCCATCTATTCATGTTGAGATACAAAATAATCAAAATGTAGAGCGTGATCAAATTGTAGAAACCTATTGTAGCTGTTCCCATTAAAAATCATCAACCTGATCAACTTGTAGAGCAAATCCTTGTTAAAAGGTCAGTTAGAAAAATAAGGGCAACAATTTCAAATGATTATTATGTCTATCTTGGTGAGAGTGAATATGACATTAGGGATGTTATTGATCCAACTACGTATAGTCAAGTAATGAATAGTCAACAGTTTAATTTATGGTTGAATGCTATAAATGAGAAAATTCAGTCTATGATCAAGAATGAAGTGTGGGAACTTGTTGAGCTTCCATAAAATTGTAAGGCAATTGGCTACAAATGGGTGTACAAGACCAAGAAAGACTTAACTGGCAAAATTGAACGATTTAAAGCAAGATTGGTGGTTAAAGATTTCACTCAAAGAGAAGGAATTGATTACTCTAAGACCTTCTCGCCAGTATCTTCTAAAAGCTCATTCAGGATTATTATGGCCTTGGTTGCACATTTTAATTTGGAGCTTCACTAGATGGACATTAAAACAGCTTTTCTGAATGGTGAACTTATGGAAGATGTCTACATGAAACAACCTGAAAGTTTTCAGATAAATGGATCTGAGCATTTGGTGTGCAAGGTACGAAAATCAATAGATGGTTTGAAATAGGCATCTCGACAATGGTATTTGAAGTTTGATAAGTTGATTACATCTATAGGCTTCATAAAAAATAAGGTTGACTAGTGTATTTATCTCAAGATCAATGAGAGCAACTTTATTTTTCCTATCTTGTATGTGTATGATATTCTATTAGCGAGCAATAGTCTAGCTTTGCTCAATGATACTAAACAAATGTTATTTAGAGCTTTTGATATGAAGGATCTTGATAAGGCATCATTTGTTTTAGTATTCAGATTCACAGTGATATAACTCATAACTTATTGGGATTGTCTCAAAAGGCATATATTGATAGAATTCTTGGAAAATTTGAAATGAAGAATTGTAAACCTGGGGATGTTCCAATTGTAAAAGGTGATAAGTTTAGCAACATATAGTGCCCAGCAAATGAGATAGAGAAACAGTCAATGCAAAATATTCCTTATGCAAGTACCGTTGGAAGTTTAATGTATGCTCAAGTTTGCACCAAACTAGATTTATCTTTTGTGATTAGTGTTCTTGGTAGGTATTTATTTAACCCTGGTAGAGATCATTGGTGTGCTGCTAAGAAGGTTATGAGATACTTGCAGAAAACCAAAAGTTATATGCTCGTTTATAAGAAGATTGATAACTTGAAAGTAATTGGGTATTCAGACTCGGATTTTGCTGGATGTTCCAATGATATGAAATCTACTTCAGGTTACATCTTCATGATGGTTAGAGGTGCTATATCCTAGAAAAGTGCTAAGTAGACATTAATAGCTTCTTCCACCATGCAAGCAGAATTCGTTGCTTGTTACGATACTGCTTCACAAGCTATTTGGTTGAAAATTTTCATTTCAGGATTACAGATTATTGATTCTATTGCTAGATTACTAAAAATTTATTATAACAATAGTGCTACGATTTTTTTCACCAAAAACAATAAAGGTTCTAGTGGATCTAGGCATTTGGACTTGAAATACCTTACAGTCAGAGATCTTGTGAAGAAAGGGGACATAGTAGTAAAGTACATTCATATTAATGTTATGCTAGCGAATCTCATGACTAAAGGACTTAGACCTATAATTTTTCAAAAGTACATTAAGAATATGGGAATTGTAGGTTCTTTTAATGTCTTTGGTTAGTGGGAATTATTTTTATTTTAATGACAATCTTTTATGTAATTTTTCATATGTTCCTTTTCTTATATCTTCACATATACATATTGGTACATTGATTATGAATTTACGTTATTTTATTGATGCATGCATCATTTGATTATATTGTGCTAATGTTGTTATAATTTTTATGAGGGCTAAGACTCGATGTCAGTTGTTAGTTCCTAAACTTAATTATTTGTCTCAAAATCAATACTATTTTGGGATTTGTGAGACAATCTGGCTTTATATATTGCCAGTTAATTTCTCATGCTATGTAAATTTATTAGAGAAATCATTGAGGACTGACATGAAAGATAAGCATGATTTGATTACAATTTTTTATGCCATCTTTCATGCTACGCTATCACATCAGTGACTAAGTATGTATAGTTTATGATATTTTGTAACCATGAAAGGTTTTACATTAATAAAGAATATAATTGCTACCATGATTTGGTATTACTGGCTATATAGGGTTAGTCAAATTTTTAGGCATTTTATCTCTAGGATAATGTATTTTTAGAATTGTGGCTACATGTATTTAAAATTAGTCCTTAGCCCAAGAGTTATTTTTTAAAATAAAATATTTTATAAAATAAATTAATTACAATTAATGTTGTTCAAGTAGAAGAATGTAAAAATAATTTTTGGACTACCATTAATTGGATATTTTATTTTGTTTTATTTAAAATGAGCTAAGTCTGATCTTAGAATTATAGTTTTGAGTTCAGTTTTATGATTACTTTTATGAACTTAAAATGCCTGGTGGGCTGATATATTCTGCTACAAGTGTAGACCTTTAACTAACTGGACTTTTAATGGGTGAGCCTAGTAAGATTTTTTATTTAAGCAAGTTAGGTCCCCCTAACCACTCTATGCTTTATTGATAATCACAAAATACTTTGTGAATCCTGGTGCCCCATTGGCTACAAACTCATAGAAAAGGTAAGGAAGATTAAACCTTTATTTGTCAATTAATTTATAATTCATTATAGCGAATACAAGTACACTATTTATTTTCTAAATCATGTATTTTATGTTCTTGATCTATGTAAGTTTGCATCCTATATGAATAATTTTTTCTTACATAAGCCCAGTAGATTAAAGGTCTACACTTGTTGCAGAATACATCAGCCCACCAGATATTTTAAGTCCATAAAAGTGATCACAAAACTGGACTCAAAACTATAACTCTAAAATCAAACTCAGTCCATTTTAAATAAAATAAAATAAAAGATTCAATTAATGGTAGTCCAAAAATTATTTTTACAATGAATCCTTTCAATTAATACTTATGATATTAAAATTTTGACTTATTTAAGATATTTTATTAAATATATCACGTTTTATCTATAATATATAATAATACTAGCATCTAAATTTTTAAAAACAGTATTACACAAAAAAAATGAAAAAACAAAGCATGCAATAAATTAGTTAAAAAGAAGCAAAATAATGACTAAGTTATAAAATAATATAAAAAGTCAAAAATAAAATATACAATTAAGTAATTAAATTAAATTAAAATTTTAAATTATTTAAAATATTTTTATAATAAAAATAAAACATACCTTATTGTATATATATTTCTTAGAGATATTAGCATTGAATTGTAAATAATAGGAGTGGATATAAAAAATGCAATTATACAAATAAAAAGAGGTGAAATATGTGTAGGACTTGTAAAGTAATAAAAGTTGAAAATAAATATGTAATCAACTAATTTAAATAAATTTAAATTTTTGGCTTATTTAAAATATTTTTATAATAAAAATAAATATATCATATTATATTTATACTACTTAATGGTAATGTTGTGTGTGCTATAAATAGTAGGAGTAAACATTAAAAAAATTGAATGGAACAAACAAAAAGAATTGTTTAATCAATAAAAGTAATAAAAGTTAAAAATAAAATATATAATTAAGTAATTCAATTAAGTTAATTATTTAAATATTTTATAATAACAATAAAATATATTGTATTATATCTATACTATTGAATAATATTTACATTTAAGTTTTAAACAAGAAGTATGAACATGAGAAGAGAAAAAATGGAAAATATGCAATTGAACAAATGAAAAAAAAATGAAATAGTTTATGAATTGTAAAATTGTAAGAGTTAAAAATAAAACATTTAGTTAATTTGTTTGATTAAATTAAATTATTAACTTATTTAAAATTTTATATAATAATAAAAAATTATATTATGTTATATTTATATTATTTAGTAATATTAGTATATGAATTATAAATAATGGTAGTGGAGAAATAAAAAAGAAAAAAATGCAATGTGTTTGCAATAATTATAGTTAAATGTGAGAACTATTATAGAATAACTAATTAACATCAAGTGTTCAAAGGATTATATGTTGGTTTTCAATAGATATTTACTTCAGCATCATAATTAATTGTAAATCCCTATAAATTTCAATGTTACATGCTCTTCTTTTTAGTAACAATTTTAAGTCAATGAGTAACGCTTCACACTCGGCCTTGTTATTGAGCACATTATGTCTAATGAAAGATAAGAATTTGACAAGCTTATTTTGCAGTGTGACGATCCAAAAACCAACATTAGCATTATTTTATAACATAAGTTATCAAAGTATAATTTCTAATAATTTATACCGACAAATTTATTGGTCATTCTACATGTTCGATAATGTGCAAAATATTATCTATATTATTTTCTCCTATTTTATACCTTTTGATGTGTTATATATATTTAATTTTATAGAATTAGTCTTATTATGTGATTGGATGTTAGTTTTCCAATGTTTTGAAATTGTTAGGTTAATACTGAATTTTTACACTAGTTGATGTTTTTAGTTTTAACTTGAGTTTTGGATGAATTTGGATGATTTTTTTATAGTTTAAAATTTTAGACGAAGCTTTAAAACTTTCATTTTTAGCTAAAACCTTGTTTGGACATCTATAAGGTCAAAAATAGTCATGAAATTGATATTTTGTTTCTATTTAAATTGAACCAATCTAAGTTTTTGAGTCACATCTAAAATTCTAGAGATCTAGTCAAGGTAAAATTAATGCACAAAATTACCTAAAACCCAATCCAATAATTTTCATGTTCATGGTTTAGTGAAAGTACATAGTTTGGGTCTTACAATGACTAAAGGTGAGACTTTTGGGATTTTATTGTAGCAATATTTATAGTGCATTGTTTTGTAAATTAGATTATGAGTTTCTAAAATTATCAAGGTCCTCTTCTTCGTAACTCTAGGAAATATATTAACTTGCTGTATTAGATTTTTTAGGATAAGGAATCAAATATAGGATTTATAACTCTAAAAGCAAGAACACATACAACTCTAAATAGTAAATTTCCTTTTCTCCAAGTTTTTTCTTTTCTATCAAGGTTAATTTTCTAGTTAATTCAAAGAATTTGAGGCTTACCTTAGTTTAGATTATAAGATTTTAAGTTGTAATATTGACTTTTACTAATTGATTTTTTTATTTTTTTAATTCTATTTTGATTGTTAATCATTATCCTTTACATTGAAATAGAGAATTGAATTATTAAATAAGAAGTTTTTTATTTTATCATTCAATTCAACTAAATTCTATTTTCAAATAGAGTTAATATCATTAGTCATTCTAGGGATATTCCTTAAGGAGGCGTTCTCTATTTTATAAATCTAATAGGTGTTCTCTGTTTTCATTACGACAGAAGGTGACAGAGGTCCTCTCACTATATTTCCAAGTTGTGTAAAGTGGCTTTCTTTTGGTTGCCTAGAGCAATACGATGATAAAACAAGATAGAGATGAAATTTCAGATTCTCACTCATTCGTTGGGTGTGACAAGGCAAACTTTTAATGAATGTTCATTAACGAAAATGTTCGGCATGGAAACAATATAAGTGTTCCGTGTGAATCATGCATGAGACAAAGGCTGCATCCAAAATATTTTTCTATAAAAATATAATTATAAATTAATAAAATAATAAAAAAATATTTTATATAATTAATGTTAGATACGAAGAGTATGTCAAAAAAAATTACTCTTTTCAATATAGAAAGTTACTTTCTTTTATTATTATAGCTTTAAGTATATTTTCTTATAATAAAGTATAGAATAATATATAATCCCTTCATTTATATTAAAGCAAATAAAATTTTTCTAAAAATAATATCTTTTAAAAAAAATATGAAAGGACTGGGGGGGTGGATTTGTTTTCAAGGGAGATCATTTTACGCAGGGTTATAACTTTAGAATACTAAGATAATGAAAAATACTATATTTGTTTAACATTTAATATGAAGAATATGGTAGATAATGACATTTATTAATTTGAAGAAAAAATATTTTTCTTTATAACTATACAACTAGATATTATAATTTATTGAATAGAATATATCTATATATATAACATGTCACTCTTTTATTTTATATAAGTTGATGAAATTTTTAATAAAAATTATTTTTCAAGAAAATAAACAGAGCCTAATATAATTAATAATACAAGTTCACTTTATATCTTTAGAGTTTTTTTTCTTTTAATTGCACTTGTTTGATTTAATTAGCAGTATGGCATATATCAACAATAACATCTCGTGCTCTTTTAACATAGGTACGGACAACAGTTTTCCCAAAAAAGAAAACAATTATAATATAAAAAAGTTAATTAAAAGATTTGCATTTCATGCTTTTTTATGACCGAGTGATATTGCTATTAACTACACTCCTCCTTCCACCCAGGTAAAAACGAATCATTCTCCATATGCTTTAAAAAATAGAATGAGGAATTATAATATTTAATAAAAAATTAATATCTTAATTTTTAAATTTATAATTATTTTTTAATTTTATGATGTAAAATTATGATACTTCTTTTTGTTCTTTAAAGTAGATCATGCACTTGATCAAAATAATTTGTCCATGTAATGGCTCTATTCTATACTTCTATTTTTATGAGAAAAAAAAAACGTTAAATATCCTGATTAAAAACGCCAGAGTTCCTGTGACATTCTGATAAAACAATTTATTTATGTTGTATATATCTTTTTAGAAGCTTATGGCTTTATTTTTCGATTGTCGATCCAGCCCGATCCCACAAGGAACAATGCCACTAATTAAAATAAAATATAGAACCGGTCATAGAAGTGAGGATTATTTGCTTTTTATTTTTTGACTAAGTGAGAGAAAATTTATTTGTTTGTTTTTGTACACCTCCTTCAATAAAAAATTTTAGTAAATTTTTTAAGATATTTGCAATAAAAAATTTTATTTAAATTATGATATATATATATTAATTATTAAAATTTTTAAATTAATAATTATAGTAAATAATTAATACATACCGTAATATAAATAAAAAATCTTACTACAAGCATGAGAGTAATTTCAAATTTTGCACCTTACTAAGATGTGTCAGCAAAGCGAGCTATGTTGGAATCTCTTCTGTGGGGAGAAAATCCTTATCGTTGGCCAGTAGTGAGTGGAGATTTTATAAGAAATGAATGAAACATTGCCAACTCAGAAGGAAAAGCTACTTGCAGGAAAAAAAAAAATACTGCTGATCGATCCTTCTAACTTTCTTAGACAAACCAAAAATGGAATTTAACATTGAGTCTCCGACTGTTTCAACCAAAAATATTTTTAAAAAATATTAAAACAATAAAAAATATTCTATTTATTTGATATCAAATATCTAAAACATGATAAAATAAATTTATCTATTATGAAAATAAAATTATTTTTATTATTATGATAATATTAACATAATTTTTATTTAAAATATATAATTAATATATCATTTTTATCTCACATAAATAAATAATTTTTTTTTATAAAAATACCTTTAGACAAAATAATTGAAACTTTAATTAGTTTGTACATGTCTAATAAATAAGCTGTATATTCTCTTTCTATTATTAACCATGAAAAGGTTTCAAATGTATAACATTTAATCTACTATTTAATCCTTATACCATTTAAGCATTGTTTAGTGGTTTATTAATGTCTGTTGTCACATTTTAGGAGATGAATAAATCATGATTTCCAATTCTTCTCTTGTTATTTTTAATAAAAATTACACTTTTAACCCTCAAATTTTTAAAATGAGTTCTTCCATACATTAATTTTTTTTCATGCATTGAGTATTTAATGGTTCACATTGAACTTTTGCATTTTTTAGTAAAAAAATTCAATCAAGGGCTCATAATTCACCAATACATTCATTGAATTTTATTGGCCAATTTTTAATCATACAATTTTTACTAAAGTTTTAATCTTATTCTAATTTTTATTGAAAGTTTTGAAATTAATTATTCATAATGTTTGGCATATAATTTAGCCTTATTAATAAAATTTATGAATAATTTTAACCTTATTATTCATATTTAATTATTTTATCCTTCTATGCATTGAATATCTAATGATTCATATTAAATTTTTACATTTTTTTGAGTAAAAAACATTCAGTTTAATGACTCATAATTCATTAATACATACATTGAGTTTTGTTTAATACTTGGTAGAATGGGCCAATTTTTAATCATTTAATTTTTACTAAAGCTTTAATCCTATTCTAATTTTTATTGAAATTTTAATATTATCTCAAAAGTTCTATTTGGAGAATATTTAAAGTTTAACTTTATAAAAACATGAAATTTTACTTAGTAGTTTCAGTCTATTAAATTTTTTAAGGAAAGTACTGACATGTTATCCGATTTTGACCTCCTACATGATTCACATAAATTATATTTATATATTTTTGTGATAAAAAAATACTTTTGACACCTAATTTTTATGTAAGTTTCAATCTTATTTTCTAAATTTTATTTGAAGCAAATTAATTTACCTTTTAACTTTCAAAAAAATGTAATGACTTTCATTATAATATAAGAATAAAAGTTATCATAAGGTGATGACTTCCATTGTAATGAATTAATGCAAGTATTAAATAAATCCAAATATCCACAAAGTGACACTCAATGTATTGGAAGTTGCACCATGACACATTAAGGTTGAATTTTAAATTATATATCAAAAGTTAAAATTTTTTAAAATTATACACTTAATAACAATTTTAGAAGATTATACTACGTTAAAGTAAGGTTTTACTTTTAGGTGAGGATAAATTTACTTTAAATAAAATTTAAATGAAAAAATTGAAATATTTATGAAAGTTAAAATATTAAAAATGTCTTCTTATCATAACAATATATAAATATAACTTATATATGAGTTATGTAGAATTCTAATTTAGATGACATGTAAGTATTTTCATTAAAAAAAATAACAGAATTAGACCATTAAGTAATATTATACGATCTGGAAAGTTATAAAATATGATTGCTTTACATAAAATTTTTGGAGATAAAATTAAAAATTAAAAATTAGCAATAAAAAATGCATCTGTGCCGTTTTGTATTTAGGAGGGAAGAAATGGTTTTTTGTTAATATGAGCATTAGCTCCTCTTTTCATTGTTTTAACAAGCATTTATGAGCAAATGAAACTTACGTATATTTTTCTCATTGGTACAAAAAAAAATTGAGATGATAATTTATAAATTCTTTTTGAATGCTACTTTATCACACACATTAATACACCAGAAGTTTAAATGGAATTAACCTAATTAATTTAATAATTTCAATTAAAATTTCTTAATATTATTTTTACTCTTACAAACTTATTCTTTAGTTACTCCCTTCCTATAAATTATAAAATCCAAAATTTTCTATACTCTTTTTTTTTAAAAAAAATTTCTCTCCTCTTTAATAGAGTGCAGTAAATATTTCTTTCTCTAATTTTTATGTGTGGTAATTCAGAACTACTATAATAATTGAAGCTAATGTCTACATCAATGCCTGCTATGATTATGTTTAGTGATTCTGAAATTGATATCTTAAGTCTTTTTTTTTTCATTTTTTTCAATAACTTTTGAATGTCACATATTATAATATTAGTTAAGTAAAAAATGTTACTATTTTCAGATAAACATTAATTGTACTTTGTCTTAATTTTTTAAATAATTTTATAATGTGTTATTGTTAATTTTGGCTAATGTTTATCCACTTAAGTTTATTTGTAATTTTGTAATAATATATATTTTAATAATAATTTTCAATAAATAATGGCCAACTATTAATTTTTATAATTTTAATATTTAAAAACTTAAAATATATATTAAACATATATAAAATGTTCAAATTAAAAAATAAATGAAAAATAAAATTAACCATTACACTTCATTTATTGAGTAGAGTGTTTACAGGAGAAAATAAAGTCGACTATCCTGAAGTTGCTGTAAAACGTGGCCTCCCATAAAAGGAATATTTGCCAAGCATATAAAAGAAGAAGGCCGGTAGAAATTGGATTTGTATCGGCACATTTTTTAAAAAGTTTATTGAGTAAATTTTGAACAAAAATAAATATAAAAAATTTCTTCTTTAAAATTTTGAATTTTAATAAAAAATAGTAGGTTTTAAAATAAAAATTATATTTTTATTTTTTAAATTAATGAAAAACTAATAAAAGAAACTAAAAAGGATTCAGGTCCGCAGAAATTGAATGTCGTCATCAAGGGACATCCTTAATATCTTCGTAATGATTAACTTTTGTCCCATTTCATTCGAAAGATTTGAACACCGTCAATTATACAAAATTTGAAACTAAAAATAATTATAAATATAATTATAATAAAAAATTAATTTTAAATAAAATATATTTATTACATACATATGTTATATAATATTATTTATTTATTTTAATATTTAATTATAAAAATAAAAATTTCTGTGTGTCTGTGTGTTTAATTTATTTTATATAAATTTAATAGAATTAATTATTTATTATAATTATTATTTTAGTAATATTTTTATTTAAATTATATTCTATTTTAACTATATTAAGATAATTTAATATATATATATATATATATATGATATCTTATTTTTTTCACATAAATCATTTTGTATTTTATAATAAATTAAAAATAAAAATCATACATATAGAAAAATTACAATCAAAAGAAAAATTAGAAATATAGTTTAAACAAATATAATTAGATATAATTAAAATTTATTATTTATTATTTTTATTATAATGTGAAATGACATATTAGTTATTTTTATAATATTTTTAAAAAAATTTCAGAGTCAAATTAAATAAAATATAAAAAATTAGTTTTTAGTGGCAAGTAAATAACTTTGAGTACTTTTAAAGAAATATATAAGATAATAAGCTTTCTAATAAATTCAACTTTCCAAGTAAACTAAACAACTCCTAAACTTAAAAAGTGCTTTCTTTAGGAGGTCATTTAGTTGGGAAGTGGGAGATATAATTTTTCAAGAAGTAAAAAATTCTTAAATTATTTGATTAGTTATTAATTATTAAAATTAAGGAAATAGAATTTTTTTGAAAGTTTTATCTTCTTTATTACTTATCCGCACTCCTTGGATAACATAAATTTCCTATATTATTTATAAATAGAAATATAAAATTATCTCTACTTAATTAATTAATAACTACTTTGACTTTTTATTTTCAAAACTATAATAAATATACTTATTACTTGTATAAAATATAATTATTTTATTAATTATAAAATAAATAAAATGAGTATTATATAAAATTATATACATAAATCTCATTATAATAAAAATTTAATTCTAAATTAGATTATATTTATTATATGTATATCTATTATATCATATTATTTAACATTTTAAATTTATTGTATTTTTATTTATTATTTTAATATTTAATTATAAAAATTAAAAACTATATTTTTATCTATTTTATATACATTACCATAAATTAATTATTTAATTAATATTTCTCTTCATTTAAATTATATATCATTTTAAGCATATTAAGATAATCGCGTGTGTGTTATATAAAATATATCTTAATTTTTATTGTATAAGTGTGATTTACATTTTATAATAAATAAAAATAAAATATTTCAAATTTATAAAAATTTTGAATGAAATAGAAATTAAAAATATAGTTTAAAAAATAAAAATAAATTAAATTTATTAATATTTTTATTTTTATTTTTATTTATAATTTTGAGTAATATATTAATTATTTAATAATATTTTAATAAAATTTAATATAAAATAATATATAAAATTTAATTTTTAAAATTAATTAATTAATTTTAAACACTTCTTTACCTCCTAAAATATTTAGCTTTTCAAGAAAACTTATTTCTTATAGGAACGAGATGAATTTTACGAAAATAGTGGTCCTCGTTAAATTTCCAAGTTGCCCAGGCGGCCTTCATGTGGCGACGTAACGGGGAATGTGATGAAATGACAATGTGGAGACGAAATTTCAGAGCCGTTCGTGGAGTGCGACGAAACAAACTTCCAAGTGAGGTGAAGACTTTGATAACGATAACGAAAGGTAGAGTTTTTTGGTCTTTCTTGCGACACTGATTCAGAGATATATTAATATATTATTAAATTTAATTATATATTAAATTTATTTTTAATATATAAAAATTGATAAAAATGATAAAAAATATTAATTTTTTATTTAATTTAATAAAAAAATAAAAAAATTTATATATTAAATGATAAAATTACTCCTATTATAAATCAATAAAATTATTTAATAAGAATCATAAAAGTGTAATTTTGTAATTATCAAATTCTACACTTTTTTACACCTATTTAATAAAAATATATTTTTCTGATACTAGATACTTTTTCAACATTTTTTTCCACATTAAATTTTCTATAATATGTAAACATAAAAATATTTATTTTCAACCTTTTCTTTCCGGTAGAACCAAATAAAGGATAAGGATTGTTAATCTAGTAAAATGTTAGGTATGGAAATATTGTATGGACCGCACTGAATGGTTAAGTGTCCCACGTGATTCATGCATGAGATTAAGTCTCCGTTTGTTGTAGTCCAAAAATATCTTTTGTGAAAAAATATTATATATATGTATATTTTGATTAAGAATTAATAAATTATTTATATTTATGATTTTAAAAGAATATATAAAAGTATAATAATAAAAAATATTTTTTAATTTTTTTAAAATTTTTATATTTAATATTAAATAAATAAAATATTTTTTATTTTTATTTTATAATTAAATTTTACGAAAACATATTCTTTGTTGAAAGAAAATGGAACCCAAGATAACTAATGATACATGTTCATTCCAATGGCTCCGTTCTCGTCTTTTGACAAAAAACATACATTGAGGATCCCGATAAAAAATTATTGTTCCTGCGACATTCTGATAAAATAATTTATTTATATTTTTTAAAGTTTATGATTTTACTTCTCCAATTGCCGATCCCGAGAAGACTTGTTATTGTCGATCCAACCCGACCGACGCAATGAGTAATGGTACTTATTAAAATAAAATATACTCGGGGAAGTGAGGACTATTTACCTTTTCTTTTCACTTTTGACCAAAAAGTCAGAAAAAACTTTGTTTGCTTTTCTATACCTCGATTTACTACACGCATCATAAGAAGACATTTTTATATAATTTAATTATAATAGTTTACTCTGAGATGTTATTGCTCCGGAGGAAGTATAATTTTGGATAAAGTAAGGATTGATTGGGTTATTTAATTGGTTACTAAGTATTTAAAAATTATTTGTTATAAAATATATAAAATAACTTATTCACTCTTTCTTAAGTTGAATTTTCTATATAAAAATAAATACAAAAATCCTTATTAATTTAACTAATAACAAGTTTATCATTCTAATTTTAATTAAAACGGTAAATTTAAATCATTTGATCCTTACGTTATTTGTTGGAATGATCAATATTACAATTTTTTGCTATTTCTCGT
The DNA here is from genome assembly GCA_020226215.1 of Sindora glabra. Lineage (NCBI taxonomy): Eukaryota > Viridiplantae > Streptophyta > Magnoliopsida > Fabales > Fabaceae > Sindora > Sindora glabra. The sequence continues at coordinate 39,004,570 of CM035227.1, read as the reverse complement.
GATAATTGTTATTCGTTTCTTCTTATTCCTTTATTATTTATATTTATCTACAAAATTTTTAGAAAAATGATATGTTGCATAGATTTATTGGGTAACTCCTTTAATTTTTTTTACTGTTATAAAAAATAAAAAATTACAAATTTTTAAAAAAAGTTTATATAAAAGATATAAGACATCAATTCCAAGAAAAAATTAAAAGATATTGAAATTTATTAATATTTTTAAATTCTTTTTTATTATTATACAGAATAATAGTAGTTGGAAACTTTAAATTTTGCAAATAGTTAATTTCTAGAAAATATTTTTTAAATATTAATTAAATAATTTTAAATATTTTTCAAAAATTCACACAGAAATTTATTTTTCTGAAAAGTTCAACTTTTATAAGAATTTATTTTTTATATAAATCAAATGACTTTTTAATTAATAAAGAAAATTAGTTGATAATTGTATAAAATTTTTATATATTAGAAATTATGTTTTATTGTTAGTTAATTTTTTATTAATTAAAAGTAAAGATAAGTATTATAATTTAAATATATAAAAATTTCTCCGCAGGCTGAAGTGTTGGGAAAGTGCCCGCGTTGGAGTCTTCCTTTTGTGAAAAGAGAATCTTCAAGCGCATATGCCAATATGGTTCTATAGGTATTAAACGGAGCCGTTCGATACATTTGAGTTGGTTGGTATGAGCCGATTATAAATAAATTGAATTGAATTTGATTTATAAAAATTGTAAACCTTCTAAACGAGGGTCTGAATCCCAAAATTTACGGGCCACAAAAAGTCTGCAATTTTTTTCTTTTCTTTAAAAGGAATAATTTTAAAATAATTTTAATTTAAAATAATAATTATAAATTTAAATATCACATATTTAATTATATTTTTATTTATATTAGAATAAATAAATTATAATAAAAATTAATTTAAAAATAAAATTTTTAATTTGAAAATAGTTTGTTTAAATTAAATTGATTTGAAAGATAAAAAATTAAATTTAAAGGAAAATCTTAAGTTGAGTGAATAAAAATATATTAATTTAATTTGAAAGTAAAAATATAAAAGAAAATCATAAATTTGCCCATAAACCATCTAATTCGATCTGTACCGATTGCGAACTTTACGAACTACGACTCTAAGTCTACATGAGAACGGTTTCAATATCTACGAATTCTAATTTATATATTTTTTTTGGAACTCACAACCCCAACCCAAAACAGTTTCAACCTCTCTACAGCCCACTGGCCATCGTGAATGGAGATCATTACGAGATTATGCAGAAATAAGACATTACCAACTCATTAAAGAAACAGAGCACTGCTCGTTCTCGACCAAACAGTGCGGTTGCGATTAATTTAATGGAAAATAATTTTTTAAATGTAATTATAAAATATTATAAAAATATTTTATTTAATATTAAATATAAAATTTATGATAATTTCTTTTAAAAATAAAATTAATTTTCTCCACTTCTATAACATTGAGAATTATAATATTTTAATCAAGATACATAATTAACATGACACTTCCTGATTTTATAAAAAATTAAATTTCTAATAACAAATATCTTTCTGCAAAATAATTAGAAGGCATTTGGTCGGATGAAATAGAATGAAAGTGACACAGACAATGATAAAAAAGTTTATTTGGTATAAACTATAAAATGAGAATGTTCATTTTTTAAGGAATGATTATTCTATCAAATGATAAAATCTTCATTTTATAATAAAAATAATGGAATAGGCTACTTATTATTTATATAATAATCTTTTTATACACAAATTTCTCATATTTTTTATATATTCTAATATTATTCTTTGTTAATATATAATAAAAAGATTGATTATTTTTATAATGAAGACATTATTGTTATTAATTACATTTTTTCCATCCAATTCTTATATTGTTTTATTGTATCAAACATAAAAATGAAATTGAATACTCATTTCATTTCTTATTATACCAAATATAATTGTGAAATGGTCATTCCTTTTTATTCTCATTTCCTTTTCGATTCTTGTTTCCATTACATTCCATTGTATCAAATAAATTAATGCACTAAGAGCATTGCCTAATAAATGTCTAATAAATCATTATTTTTAATATTGATAACGAGTAAGTTTCGTCAAACATACTATTTAATGTTCAATTCTTTTACCACTTAACTATTGTCGAGTGGTTTATTAATAAATAAGTCTATTGTCACATTTCAAAAGTTGAATAAATCACAGTTTCTAATTCCTCTATAGTTTATATTTACCATAAAAATGCAATTTTAACCTTCAATTTTTTTTATTAAAATTTTAATTTTATTCCGTAAGTTTTATTTAAAACAAATTTAACTTCCAACTTTTAAAAAATGCTCAATGTTTACTTAGTACCATAATTTCATTAGATTTTTTAACAGAATTACTTAGATGTTATCTTACCTAACTTTTTATATAATTTACATAAATTATATTTTTTATATTTTTTAGACTCAAATTTTAATGTTATTTCTTAAATTTTATTTGAAGAGATTTACCTTCAAACGTTCAAAAATTGTGATGACTTCTATTATAATCTAAGAATAAATATCACTATAATGTTATGACTTTTATTATAATTAACCAATGCAAATATTGAACAAACCAAAATATCAACAAAATGCACTCAATATATTGGGAATAATACATGAGGTGGATTCCTATGAAAGTTTGTTGTAATACATTAAAATTCAATTTCCAAACTATGCATCAAAGGCTAGACATCTTTAGATGTATACACTGAAGAGCAATTTCAAAAGATTGAACCACATCAAAATAAGATTGTATCTTTTGAAAATAGTAAAATTACTTCAAATAAAAAGATTGAAATTTTAATAAAAAAAAAAAATTAGGAGATCAAAAATGTCTTTTGTGATAAGAATATAAAAATATGTTTTATGTGACTTATATAGGATGTCCAATTAGATAGCAAATAAGGATATTCATTAAAAAACCTAATGAAATTGAGTTATTAAGTAATATTGTATGTTTTAAAAAATTAGAGAGTGAGATTGCTTTGAATAAATTTAAAAAAAAAATTAGCGAAAATTAGAAATAAAAATGCATCTGTACCAATTTTTTTACGAGTGACGAAATAGTTTTTGTGATTACAAACATTAGTTCCTTGTTTCATCGTTTTTACAAGTAAATGAAACTTGCGTATATTTTCTCAAATTAATTGCTACAAAAAAGTTGAGTTGATATAATGAATAAATTCTAATTGCATATTATTTTATCATGCACACATTGACTGAGTCACCTAAAGTATAAATGGAAGTGGACTAACTAATTTTAAGAAAAAATATAAAATACTTCTAGTAGTTTAACCACTAGAATATTCTTTGAAGGTTTTGTGTCTTCCACTATATTCAGGATTCAATCTTTAGTCTTTACATGTATGTCTAGTGGTTTAACCACTCATACAATTACCAAATATATATATATATATATATATATATATATATATATATATATATATATATATATATATATATATATATATATATATATATATATATATATATATAAAATACTTCCTTCAACTTTAGAATAATTGAATTTTACCCTCTCCTATTTTGAAAAATTTATAAATGATTCTCTTAAATTTCATAAAATTTGGATTTAATACCCATTGTTAACTTAATTAATCATTTTATTAAATTACATTTTTTATGAATTTTTAATAAAAATTACAATATTATAATATATTGATTTATTTCACCAATTTTTCATATATAATTTTACAAACCATTTTTTATTATTCAATAAAACTTTATATACCTAATTTAATTTCTATTACTTATATAATATAAAAATAATAAGATAAACTAAAATACTATAATATTGTAATTATGACTCTTGCTTAAAAATATTATTAAAAAATTATATAACTTGATTAAATAATAAATTAAGTTGATTGTGGGTATTAAATTTAAATTTTTTATAATTTAAAAGGATAATTTTTAAAATTTTAAAATAAAAGAGTAAAAGTTTAATCAATTCAAAATTAAAGAAAGTATTTTATATTTTTAATTAATAAATAAAAATTAAAGTAGACAAAGGTTTCTTTTTATGTGTAGTATAATATAGAACCATAATAATTGAGGTCAAGGTCTACTTCAATGCCAGCTGCGACGCAAGAGTGATGATCTGACGGAGAAAGGGATTGGCATCTCGCCCTTTTTACCAAAGCAACCGCACTATGAAACAAAGCAGAATTAATTTATGATGGAATATTGTCGCAATCTTGCGAAAGGGCCATAATTGGGGTCGTCCTCTAGGCCCGTTCGTGGAAATTAGCTTGGCAGGGCTGAGGAATATCTGAATGCAGTGTCGGTGCTTTCTTGTAAACTAATTTCAGTTTTGTTTTCTTAACCAATTTCTTTACAAAAATCGAATTCATTTCAGTGTAATTGGTTTCAATTCATTTCCGGGTAAAATTCTACACGCGCACGAACTAGTGATTTAAATATTTATTATATTTAGATAATTTATTAAATTAGAATTTATTTTTTTAATAAATTAATGTAAAAAATATTTTTAGAGGTTAGTTTATAACTTAATAATTAGATTAATAAATTATAAGTTAATTTATTTATTGTAAAAAATATAACCATCAACTTGAAATGCAGCGTTTTATTTAGAGGGGAGTGTATTGTGTGTTGTTTTTCTCATAAATGAGAAGAGACTCGGAAGATGCTATAATTATAACACAGTTTTTACTCCTACTCGCCTAATTAAAAAAAATTGTCAATTTAATTAACACGTATTAAAAATATGAATTTTTTATTTCTACAAATTAAAAACTACAGAAAATAATAATTAGCTTGTGCTCGTAGACTCGTAGTTTCCCACAGTAGCGCGTGGATGGTTTGCTGTGTTGCTATTTTGGTGGGTAAGTCATTGGCTTTCTCTTTCATTTATCTCATTGCTGCTAAATTGCTACAATGATTTGGGATGGTCCTAGCTGTTTTGTTCAATAAGCAAGGAAGCTGGCACCTTATCATTAGTTTTCTTTGTAGGAATAATTTTAATTTATCTATGAAATCCTGAATTTTATCTTTCAATTATGTGATAAATAAAATAAATAAAATAATCAATTATGTAAAATTGATATAATAAATACTGATTGATCCTCAATTTTACACTCATCATCTCATCTATAATACAAAGAGATATAAAAATTATTATAAAGATTACACCGCCTCTCTCTCTCTCTCTCTTTCTTTTTCTTTAATGAAAAAAATTAAATTTGTGTACTGATGGAATATTACTAGAATTAAAAAATTCTATTAGATAAATTAAGTTAAATCATAAATCTTATCTATCAAAAAATTTATATCCAATTAATCCATATTTAAACTATAATGCTATATAGAATCCAATTTTAATTATCATTTTATTTAGAGTTCATTTAATTAAAATTAATATTAATTATTATTTATTAAATTAATGTGATGTTTAGGTTAAAAGTTTCTAACATTCTTTTCCTGTTTTTGTTATTGCTGGATTCTATAATGACCTAGAATGATCCGGCACATGTGCCTGACGGATCCAAAACTTTAATAATAATAATAATAATAATAGAATGTTGGATTTTATTTTGGCACGGAGAAAATTATATGATATGTCATTGCTAGATTTTATAATCTATAATGATAATGATTTAAGATGGTCCTGCAACTTTGCCTTAGTAACTGAGATTTCATTTTCATGATAACAAAGTACATTATATCATCTCTCTCTCTCTCTCTCTCTATGATAACAGAGTTATTAGATCATATCTTTTCTTTCCTTTTTTATTTCGTTAAAAAGAAATAGATATAAAATTTTAACTAAAAAATTATTTTAATTATTATAAGGTTAAATTTTTATTAATTTCTTTATTTACTAAAAGTATATATATCAACTTAATCCTTGTAAAATTAATAATACATCAAATTTTGATTGTTTTGTACATAAATTCAATAATTTTATCACATGTACAAAAGGATTACAAATTAAGATGGAATAATCTTATAAAGAATAAATTGATACAAACTTTTAATAATGAATGAAATTGATAGAAATTCAATCAAAATATCTTTTTAATCTAAAATTTTCATATACAATAGAACTTAAATTATTTAATCATACAGAATAAAAATCATACAAAATTTTGTATCTTTTTCTCTCTAACATGATAAGAACTTGATTAGAAGGAAAAAGAGAATTTCCAAAATTTAAGTTATTGGGAGCTAATTTAATTATATAAATAATATCACTCATTTAATTGCTAATCTTTTTTCGCCAGTTCACCTAAAATTTTAAATGTAAACTTCTTTTCGTTAATCGAGAGAGAGAGAGAGAGAGAAGCAATTCCGATTGAATGTTAAGATTTGTGTCATGGAAGCGTGAGTTGTTTGGTAATATCAAATATCTGCATGTACGTTGATAACATAGTACAAAATTGAGGGTATCGAAATCTCTCAGCATTCAATTACGCAACACTTGGTTGGGAACCCGTGGTTTTTAGCCCGTGATTTTTTTGGGTAAATATGGGCCAAATTCTTTATATCAAATGGGCTGCCACTTCGGACCTTTGAGCATGTAAGGCCCAAAATATAGTCCCCCCGACCTCGACACTTCTGGCTATGTGCCCGAAGTCCAAAATCAAGTTAAAACTGAATGCATTCTAAAAAAATGACCGGAAAGTCTGCCCAAATATAGATACAGGAAAAAAAATACAAAAAGAATCTGATTCAATGTTACCCGCATCAATTGCAAAAAAAGAGATGACTATATCATTATATATTAGTATACTATCAAATTCTATTGATAATACATTTGTATAACATATCAGATTTAACTTTAAAAAAAAATTAAACTTGATATATGGTTAAATCTAATAGTGTATTAATTCGTAGTGGGGTATCAAAATTTTATTCTAAAATTTAAAAGGATTGAGAGCTGTGTTATTTATTTGTTGTAATTTTTTATCTTTTGCAATTTTTTTGTAAAATTTATAACTTTGTATATAATATTTTACAATTTTTCTAAAGAAAAGTTGTAACCTTGCGTGTATTTTAGACGTGACCAGTAACTAAAAAATTACAATTCTATCAACCAAATTTGAAGCAAATAAATTTCCAAACAAGATTCTTTTATGAAAAAAAATTCCAAAGAAGTTGGGAAAATTTCATACTTCATGTTAGCAATGTTTTAATACGCAGTGCTTATAGATGGCTGTGGATCAAAGCATTAAAAACGAACTCATGTTTTAATAGCTTCAAACTATCAATTGATTTCGACGTTGAAACTAATGTATGAATTAAAACCATTTCCTTCGAGGGAATGCATAAACAATTTTACTACACCACTAGATAATTTTTTCTTTGAGCTGGATATTTGACAGATTAGATATTAATTTTGAATTATCATTTTATTAAGTACCGTAATAAATATTTTACAACGTTCGGTACAAAACTATTACCAAAAACAAATATTATCTTGGTTTCTATAACAAATAAACTACTGTTATTTTTTGTAAGTCATACAACTTAAACATGTCAGTTTTTAATTAAAAAAAAACTTATACGAAATGTTCGCCTAATTTTTTTTAAATTCGGTTTTCGAATTCCCACTAGAATATTTATAATTAAAATTAAAAAATTTAACATTTCATCAACAATATGTATTTTTGAATTAAAAACTTTGAAAGGTCAAAACTTCATGCTTGGTTGTCTATTTAGGGTAAGTCTTACATTAATTTCATGTAACTTTTTAAGATTTATCTATTTGCAAAATGTCAACGGCAATTTGCCTTTCCTAAAATTATGAAAAATGATTGATTTTATAGACTCTTTTTATCACCTTTTCTCCATATGTAATTGTAAATCAGCTTGTTTCAATCTTCATTATAATATTTTATTAAATATATAATAAGTATCTAACACTCAAATATAATCTTAAAAGTTATACAAAAAAAATACAAATAAAAATATCTTAAAAAACATGCATAAAAAATCAAAAAATGGAAAAGATGAAAATTTGAGAAATAGAAGAAAGATATTTTTTATGGTTTGAATTAGTAGCCTAGAATGTAATTGTTCTTCAGCCAATTTCAATCTCTATTGTAATATTTTATTAAATACATAATAAGTATCTAACATTTAGATATAACCTTAAAAGTTATATAAATGAAACACAAATAAAAGTTTCTTAAAAAACATGCACAAAAATCGAAAAAAATGGACAAGGTGAAGATCTTAGAAATAAAAATAAGAAAGACACTTTTTATGGTTTAAACTAGTTATCTGAAATATTAAGGCATTTACTTAGTGCTCGATATTAATTGAAGGAGTATCGTAGCTCACTAATGTATAATGAAAGACGAAGGGACATTTAAGGTTATGTAGAAGAAACTAGATGGAGATAGGGATTAAGCATGAAAATAAATAAGAGGGAAAGTGTGAGTGGAAATGAGAGAAAAAAAATAAGATTTGTATTTATTTATAGCATAAAAATATCACCATGTTTAATAATTTCAAAAATGACACTACTTCCGTATAAATGTCAATTAATTTTAAAATCAACTTCTTAAATTTCCTCATTTTTCTAATAATCTTTAAATGTCATATACTATAACATCAGTCAAGTAAAAAATCAATAACTTAACATTTTTTAATAATTTCAAAAATATTACTGCATCCAAATAAATGTCAATTAATTTTAAAATTGACATATTAAATTTCTTTATTTTTTCTAACAACATTTAAATGCCATATGTTATGGTTTTAGTTAAGTTAAAAACTAACATATTAAGTTTTCTAATAATTTCAAAAATGTGATAACCTTTAAATAGATATTAGTTAATTCTAAAATTAACATTTTAAGTTTTCTCATTTTTTAAGCAACTTTCAATATCATACATTATAATGTTGGTTAAGCAAAAAATCATTGTCTTAAGTTTCTAAATAATTTAAAAAAATGTTATCATGTCAAAATAGATATTAGTTATTTTTAAAATTAACATATTAAGTTTTCCTATTTTTTTAGTAATTTTCAAATATCATATATTATGATCTCAATTAACTTAAAAATTGTTATCTTAAGTTTCTTGAGAATTTCAAAAGTATTACTATGTCAAAAGAGACATATATTATATTTATTAACCGTTGTCTTAGTAGCTCTAATAATTTCAAAAATGTTACTACATTAATATAAATGTCAATTTTGCCTTTTATCAATGTCTATTCACTACTATAGAATTACAATTTTATAGTAGTGCTAATAGATCTCATTCTGGTTCTCATATTGTTTCATATTTTGATAAAATGAGTAATATGTTAATTTAAATTTTCTTTTATTCACCAAATTGTTGGAAATCGAATGGTTGGTAGTTTTGAAATATTTTAAAAGTAATTCGTTAGTGAAAGGTCATCCTAAGAAAAGAATCATTAGGAGCTTTGTTCCATTTGTTCTTTTGATCATTGATATTATTATAAGTATTTTATTATTGTCGACCTAACATAATTTATTAAATAAAAATATTAAATGCTAATAATTAAAATGGTTTAATAAGTAACATTTCGTAAAATACTATTAAATGAATATGAATGTTATGATGGATAGGATACCCTGTTTTATGAATTATAAGGGGACTCCTGCCTCTTTAAAATCTTGTTCTTTATTTTGCTTAATCAAAAAATAGACTTACACTCTTTTCTAGAGAAAACTAAACTGAGGGTTCTAGCTAAGAGAAGGATAACCTTTAACCCCATTCCGTTTATTTCAATTTCAAGGATTAGAAAAGAAAAATTGCATCATTATTGATAAGAGGTGGCACAATTATTAAGTGTGATTATAGATGCTGTGGAACTAAGTATTTTATTATAGCAATTCCTCTATTTTGTACATGTTGTGTTGATTAAAATTTTGATTAAAATTTCTTCAATTCTCATGTCATATTCCATAACCATGATTTAGGATTTTAAAACTAAATAATTTAATTCCTACAATTATTGGTATAGGTTTACACATTTTCTTATTCTTTTCAAGATCCATCTCCTTTTTCTTAATATAGGCTACTATTGAATGGATCAATAAGATCATTATGAGAATTTTAAAGGGCTTCAAATTTATAAGCATTTGTTTGTCTATAGAAGATTCATTTTATAGATGGATTTCATAAAATTTTCAAGCATCTTTTCACAATGATTGATACTTGTTCTTTAATAGATGTAATATTTGTCATCATAGTATGTATTGTACTCGAACTTACATAATTTGTAAAGTAAATAGATTTGTTATTTCAAGATGTTCTTTTTAATTTTGGTGTTAATATCTTTAAAGTGTTGAGATGACAAATTTAGGCTATGTAGATAAGGTTGGTTGAAGTAGAATAATTCTAATCATGTTTATCTCACTTGAGCTTGCCCTACTATTACTATAAGCAAAAATTATGTTAGTAGAGAGGATTTTGTAAACATCAAAGATTTGATGTTGCAACTACTTAAGCATATGATTTTGCTAGTCCTCTTATTTCATTCTAGATCATGAGACTTGGATTTTGTGTATCTTTAAATTTTACTCCTAAAGGTTTCAATGACAAATTGTTGAAGATTTGGAGCTTTGGAGGCAATATTCGAATTTTATTGGATTTGGACTTTATTTTGAAAGAAAGAGATAGGTAGAAAGTCGTAGTACCAAACATAAAAGGAATTTGTGTATATAGATTCTTTTGTTGAAATTAATGATAAGAAATATGTGTTTAACAAATTAACTTTCATTGATTTTAGGAAATAAGTGCAACTCTAATTTATGTTCTCTAAAATAAAATGTTTTTGGAAGATTTTGAAAGAGAATTTTTTATTGAGGATTGAATCTTTTTAATAATATTATATATATATTCATGATGTTAAAATTTAATTGAAAGTTTTTACTTTGGAATATGCATTTTTAATTGAAATTACAAACCTTAAATATTTAGTTGTTTATTGGCTAGCCTTAACGATGCTTTAAGGGTTCATTTTGCATGATAATTTTTTAGAATTAATTTTATTTTAATAAAAATAATTTTAATTTATTTATAAATAAATTTTTATTTAAATTTTTTTCAAAAAATAATGATTTTAATTTATTTTTAATTATTTTTTATTTAAAATGCATTGAAAAATATATAGAATTCAATTAAAAAATAAATTTTGTTAGTACTATGATAAGTAAAATATAAGAAAGAGGGTAAATCTTTAACACAATATGTATTTTTAGCTAAATAAAATGAATTTTTAGTAAAATTTTATTAAATTTAATGAATTTTATAATTATATAAATATAATTAAAACTAAAATAAAATGAAATACCATTTTATTTAAACTAAAACATAATTTTAAAAAGAAATTTATTTGTATATGAAATGAAATCTTATGTATGCTAAACAAAAGTAAAACACAATGTCCTTATCTCTTGGCTGTAAGAAATAATTGTAAAATTTGCTTATGATCTTGGTTTCAAATTGTAGCATGATTATAAGGAGGAGACATAGATAAATAATTTATGCATCTTTCCTTATATCTAAAATTACTTATCATCCATAGCACTAGCCTTCCCTATAAATTTCACAAAAACGTGTTAAAGAACCTTTCCTTTAGCAATCTTTCAATCTCTATGTGGTAGGCTTCATTGATGAAACAAAAACCTCAGACCTTAGAGAAATGTAAAGTAAGGACCCTATATATATATTAATATATTTGAGTTCTAGTTTTTATCCATCATAGGATCTAAACTTGTTTACTAGTGTTGGGCCTAGGTATTCATTTGTTCATTCAACTATGTCACAAAGGGCCTAATTAATAATAATATTCTATTAATAAATTAGGTATAGTCCATAGGAATATTAACAATCTTTCACTTGAACATACATTATTTATTAATGGTGGCCACATAAATGATTAATGTTAATACAATATTTGTACTTTTGCATCCATTAGTCTAGTTAAGATCATATGTATCTAATAATATAAATACTATATTCGAAGGGATATTAACATCATAACATATTAGATACCCACACCTTATTGACTAATATAATTAATACATGCATAATAAGACTTACATAACTATATATAAATCTACATACAATGGATCTTGGCATCCATCCAAGATGCCTAAAAAATATGAGCATAATATTGAGATAAGGTTTAAATGTTTTTATAAATATATCATAATCAAAATGTACACAAATATACCAATATAACATAAAATTTTATTCATAAATTATAAATGATATTATATACATTAATTCCCACTAATCTAAAACATCATAAGGCTTTACCTAGATCCATATGGTTAATATGTTCAATAAAAGTTCCTACTACTAAACCTTTAGTCAATGGATCCATGAGCATATAATCCATGGAAATGTGCTTAATAACAATAACATGCTCGTGCACCTTCTTTCTCACATGGTGATATTTTACATTAACATGCTTTAAACGAGTGAAACTTTAATCACTAAGAAAAAAGCTTACAACAGTAAAGTTGTTAAAAAAATGGTTAAGGGCTCGACAACACTTTTCACAGATGCAACTTAGAAAGACAATTCCTTAACCATATAGTTTGACGAAAAGCTTTGTAACAAGCTACAAGCTTTGTAACAATTGATTGCTTGATGCTTTTCCAGGACACAACACCTCTAACCATCATGAAAATACATAGATTTTGAATCATCTGGACAATTGGCATAGTCCGAGTTTAAGTAGTTTATAATGTTGAGATATCTCAATCTTTTGTAGGTCAACATAAAGCCCTTCATACCCAAAGGTACCTTCAAACTCTCTTCATATCAATCTGATGTATTTGACCTGCATTACTTAAGTATCTTCTAGGTACACTAATAGTAAATGTTATGCTAACTTGTATATATAACTGAGCATGCATTAGGCTATTTAAAATCGATGCATATAGGACTTTTTTTATCTTTTCTTTCTCTTCATTAGTTTAAGGATATTAGACCTTTGTAAACACTTCACCCCTCTGAATGGGTGAAACAACTTGAAAGTAAGTAAATATATTAAATCTTTTCAAAATTTTCTCAACATACAACCTCTAAGATAAGCCAAGAACACCTTGAGACCTTTCATGAAGTATCTTAATGTCTAGAACAAATGAGGAATTTCCTAGGATTTTCATCTCAAAATGAAGTGATAGCAATTGTTTTGTCTTAATCAATAAGCTCAAATTGTTGCTCACTAGGAGAATATCATTTACATATAGGACTAGAATTACAAATTTGCTAGCATTTTTCATCATATAAATATACTTGTTTACACTATTATCCTTAAACCCAAGAGAGGTAATTATTTCATAAAACTTGAGATACTATTATCAAGAAGCTTACTTTAAACTATATATGGATTTCTTCAATTTGCACACAAAGTGCTTTTTACATTTCTTTTGGAATCTATTTGGTTATTCTATGTACACAATTTCAAACAAATCATCATTTAAGAATGTTGTTTTTACATCCATTTGGTACAGCTCCAAATGATAAGCCTAGGTTTATAATTCACTCATTCCTTTTAAGTATAGCCTTTAGCCATAAGCTTGGCTTTGTATCTCTTAATTTGCTTATAAGTCTCACGCTTGGTCCTAAAGACCCATTTACATCTAATCAACTAACAATTTGCAGGCAACTTCTAAAGATCCTATACTTAATTTTTATTCATTAAAGCTAATTCATCCTCCATTATAATGATCCATTGAGGAGAATTAGAACTGGACACTGCTTGAGAGAATGTAATAGGATTAATATCTTCATTCAGATTATACTTATGTTCCTAAAAATACACCATATAGACATTTGATATCATTGATCCCCACTATTTTAGTGATCTCTTCAATTGAATTTCAATATCAAAATCCTCATTTTCCTCCAAAGGCTGTATTAGATCATGTTATGGAGGATCAGAAGATGAAGAATTAGTAAATTGAGACATTAAGGAAATGACTACACTTTGGTGTTTGACTCTCACTATCCAACTTATCCTCAAAATAAATTGCTCTATCAAATTCAATAACATGTGTAGTGTGAGTCAGATAATAGAACCTAATACCTTTAGAACTAACACAATAACTAACAAAGAACTCAAATATTATTTTTTAATTAAGTTTCCTAATAGTAGGAATGTATAGCTTCACTTACGCTCTATAGCCCTAAATGCAAAAAATGACTCAAAGTTAGTTTTTTACCATTCAATAGTTCATTTGGAGTCATAGGTATAGATGTACTTGGTACTTGATATAATATATAACTTGTAGGCTTTAATGCTTCTCCCTATAAGAAGTTAAAAGTACAAAATGGGAAAGCATACATTTAACCATATCAAGAAATGTTTTGTTTCTCCTTTCAACTATCCTATTTTGTTCTAGTATAGCTAATCTTAATGCCACACTCTTGGAAATGCTTGGCAAAAGGACTAGGGTTCCTTTTAGTTTCACCATATCTACCATAGTAGTTTTTTTCTTGATCAGAATTAATGCATTTATTATTTTTTTTTTGCTACACTTAAGCTCAACTATTGCCCTGAATATCTTGAATGTATCCAAGAACTCTGACTTTTTCACAAGTAACTCTATCCATCCAAAATGTGAATAATCATCAATATAAGTGATAAAGTATCTCTAACCTCTTGTGGCTACAAGTGTAATGGGATCATAAGTGTCGGTATAGATAACTTCTAATGCCTCTTGTTTTCTAACTCTTTTTCCTTTTCTAGCTTTAGTAGTGAGCTTCTTTTTGATATAATCTACACAAGTATCTATATTAAAGAAGTCAAGATTATATAGAACACCTTCTCTAATCAACCTCTGAATTTGATCTTTAGAAATGTGACCTAGATGTCTATGCTATAACATTGATGATTTTTCTTCAATTTTGTTTCTTTTCTTTCTTGTAGCTATGTTAATGGTGTTGAGGGAACTTGGATCTAAATTTATGTTGTATAACCTATTTATCAATTCACCAATTCCTATCATAATTAAGCATAGGAATAGATTTATTCTCTTGCCTTTAAAATTGCAAGAGTACCCCTAAAAATTCAGTATTATAACTAATATTAGATTCCTTCTCATGGAAGGCACAAAGGCTATGTCTTTTAGTACTAGTTGATGTTAAGTTGACAATTGCAAAAACATATTTCCAATTAGCTTTACCCCCACTTTTTCACCATTTTCCACTTTAACAATAATTCACCATTATCAGGTTTTCTAGATTTTCTCAACAATTAGGAGGTGACATGGATTGTGGAACTAATATTTAGTCACCATGTATTTGATAGCACATTCACTAGATTGGATTTGAAACAAATATTGGCCCAGTCCTCTCTTATTATTTCACTCAGTATCATTTCAAAGTTTTATTAGATTACTATTAAGGAAAAACACATTAAACATCAATGCATGCATAATGTGATCATGTTAATGTTTTCCTTATGACATTTAAATATGCAACCTTACATAATATCATGTTATAAAATTAAATATCAAATGATATTTTAGACTTTATAGCATGATATAAGAATTAAATGTTATACCTCTAAAACACTACCACCAAAGAGCATTTAAGTATTTTAGACATACAATGCTTGATTTTACACTTATACTATAGCCAACAAATTGCATCAACAACATAATGCCGAAGGGCATTTATGTCATTAATGCAACCTCTCCTTTTTAAATAATTTTTTCAATTAAAATTAAACTAAGAATTTATGCAATTGGCCCCACGAAGGTGGGTATGCAATTAGACATATTTTTCATGATATAGTGCAAGTCACTAGTAATTTTCTTTTAATAAATATAACTCAAAAAATTATTAAAAATACACAAATGAAGTCTAAAAATGCCATAAAATTTTAAAAGATGGTCAATGTATCAAAGATTGCATAGGAAAAAATTTTAACCTATAATAAGCTCATTTGGATATTTAAGTAAAATAGGTAAAAAATAATTAAAATTAATTTTATTTCAAAAAAAGCCCATTAGAAATAGCTTAGAGAATGGAGCCCGTTAAAGTGCCATCAGTTTCTGCCAACCACATGACACATGGCCTGTACACATCAACTGTGCAATTGGGCAATGCATGCAATGCACTTAATGCATCTTCCAACTCTAAAAAGTTGTACAAGTGAGTCTATGTGACCTAGTTCCGACCTAGTTTGGCATGGCCTTGACCAAGCAGTTTTTCCATCCATTTTTACATGATTCCTGGCACTAACCAACCTAAAATTTTATGCTCTAAGCCTCTAAACCCACACCGCCATCTCCAATGATTTCCATCCAAAAAGAAAATCCAAAAATTCAAAGCTTCAAAAGTTTAAAAAATCAATCTTTAATGACCATGGTGGTACCAATTCTTCAAAGGAATTTCTCAGAAGTTTTATGATGCATCCACATATGAAAATCCCCTAAAACACCTAATTCTATCTACCTACATTTCATTCTCTCAAAATTTTTAGATTCTTAGAAGTTCATCAATGGAGGTTTTAGTATTCATTCAAACTAGGTTCTGATTTTTTTTCCTATCTCATGCAATTTCTACCAAGTTTCAAATTTTCATGATCATTATAGCAATATCCATATACCTCTAATTTTAAATATCATTCCTACACATAAAACCATACAAGCAAGCTTTCATGGCATAAAAATCGTAGTACACAGATGTATATAACTTCAATTCCAAAACAATTTTGGAAGCATAGATATGAATAATAGCAAATATTAGAATTATCATTAGCATAAATTTCATGAGAAGGCCAGCAATATTTATTCAAAATTCTTCCAAAATCAACTACAACCAAAAGCCAAAAGCACACTCTGATATTAATTGCAAGAAATAATTGTGAAATTCACCTATGATCTTAGTTTTGAATTGTAGCATGATTATGAGGAGAAGATAGAGATAAATAATTTATGCATCTTTCATAATATCTAAAATTACCTGTCATCCATAGCACTAGCCTTCCCTATAAATTTCACAAAAACGTATTGGAGAACCCTTCCCTTAGTAGTCTCTCAGTCTTTGTGTGATAAACTTCACTAATGGAACAAAAACCTCAAACCTTAGAAAGATGTGAAGTAGGAACCCATATATGTATATATTAATGAATTCAGGTTTAAAATTTTATCTATCCAAACTCGTTTATTAGTGTTGGATCCAAGTACTTATTTATCCATTCAATTATATCATAAAAGGCTTAATTAACAATAATATTTTTATTAATAAATTATATATAATTCATAGAAATATTAATAATGACAACTATTGTATTGTTTATCATAGATTTTTAGGACTTGACGAAGCTCCTTCCAAATTGATGACTTCAAGTGGTGGGATGCATCAAATTTTTTTAGACAACTTTCAATTGAGTCTGGGCGCTTCTTTTCTTAAGCCATCGTCAATCGAAAATTTGAGAAAGTTAAAGCTTACTCTCATCCGCTACCTGAGGGCTTGGAGACGATGGATGCTTTTGGGCTTGTCCTTCCTCCTAAATGTCGCGTAAGCTAAAACAAATAAACTTCTTTACTTACAAAACTGTAGCAGAAAGTCTAACAAAAAAAATAATTATTTTTCAATTTCTTAAAAGATAAATACTTAACTTTTAGCTCTTAATTATTTAAAGATCATTACTTTTAATATTTTGATTGGTTGTATCGATTCATATTCACATATGACTATTTCTTTTTAAAGCAACAACATTAATTCACAACATTAACCTGTTTGATTAATCTATTACACTTTATAAATATACCACAATTTGATTTGTTGTCAACAATTGTTTCAAATATTTATTTAGGATTTTAAGTTTAAGAACATTCCTTTTTAATTGACTATAATTTATGAGAAAAACTTAAATTGGCTCAATTTAAAAGTTCTCACTATTTAAAATTTAAGAGTTTAGGAAAATGAATGGTTGAATCATCCAAATTCGCGATGAAAATGGTTACTTTAAGAATTAAGAAATCAAAATAAATAAGAGACTTTGAACAGAGATATAATATATAGCCAAGAAATTAATAATAATAATAATAATAATAATAATAATAATAATAATAATAATAATAATAATAATTATAAAGATACACGAGTTATCTAATAAGCCAATTTTTAGGCATATAATCATCATGTACCCAATGGCATGCGCTTTGTGTCCGAAGACATATATGACGTAATTTATAAAGTTACAAATCCTCTAAAAAATTAATTGTCAACTACGTAGAATTTCGTGTACGACAAATCGTATATCATAACAGTTTCTCTTGATCTCTTCCTTTTTCCCAGTTATTTTTCCTCTCTGTAATAAAGAGTAAATCTATTCTTGAAATTGACAGTGGACAATTTATAAAATATTATTTTGTCTTCGACGACAATGATCGAGTCTCAGAGTTCCCCACCATACTTGGTTCTCCTTATTTTGATAGAAAAACATCAATAAAATTTTAGGATGATTAAAAAAATTATATTTTTAATGTTAATATAAAAAATTTAATGAAAAATAGCATTTATTATTTTAAAAAGTAAGTTGTTTCTGTCATCATTATGATAATATATTATGACAATTGTTGATTTATATTCAAAACTTAATTTTAAACTTTATTTTTAATATATATAATATCATTTTTTTAAAAATGTTTTTGATAAAACAAATGAAAATTTGATATCCGAATATTGAGAGTCATAATAGTAGTGCAAAGATCTGGTGGCAACAGCCAGCCAACAAGCAAGAATTGATGATACCGGCCCAATCCTTATTATATTGTTTGCGTTATTTTCTTCAATTCTATGATAATTAATCAAAGGCTGGAATTGTTGTATGTTTCCTAATAGATTGCACGAAATTCTGGAAAGGATGGACCATTTCCAGAATTCATCGGAGTATCTTATTCAATGAATACCGGATGTTTTGCTTTGTCGGTTTTGTCTACGTGGTACATTGATCATGTATTTGTTTGATATAGTGATAAAAATACAATTAATTATAGTGTATAATAATTATAATTTTTTTATTAATGCTTGACTTTTAATAATAATGAATTTTCTTGAATGATAATTGATGTGAAATTTTTTGATAAAAAAATTACAATTAAATAATAAATTATTTTTATGACTTTTTTTTAAGTATAATTTTTCTTTTACTAATTTTTTAACTAATTATACTTTAAGAAGTACAACTATTATTTAAAATTATGTTACTAGTAAAACAAATTGTAATTATTATATATTATAATTAATTAATAATTAATCATATTTTTATCATTATACTAAATGCATTGTTTGGTGGTGGAGAATCGCACAGAGAGGTTTCACCTTCCGGCAGACATTTTAGAGCGTAAATAATGAAGCTTTGAATGTTGTTATGTCCATGCCTCTGGAGCCCAAGTCATGCAATTTTTACTTAGTGTATCATAGGATCGACTTTAGTGGAATTAACGAGATCCCCTATTTAGTTACCAAACAGCCTCTCCTATGCGGCCTTAGTCAAACTTTTCAATCGTTATTAATAGGAAAAGAAAGAGGTGTTTAAAGACAGGGATGAGATGTGAAGAAAAAAAGATAGGGATGAGATGTGAAGAAAAGGATTGGCATCTATCTTTTGCAGCAATGATGATGATGATGATGATGATGATGATGATGATGATGATGATGATGATGATGATGATGATGAAATAAATTAATTAAATAATAATTTTTTATAATTAATTTTTTAATTATATTTTTTATTAAAAATCTTTAACCAATTATCCTTTAAAAAATACAATTATTATTCAAAATATTAATGAAAGAAAAATCGTAATTATTACCCATAACAATCAATAAATAATCAATAATATTTTTTTATCGGTATACCAAGTCTTTCGTTTCTTTGATGATGAAGTATCGCATAACGAGTTTTAGCCTTCTGGCAGAATTTTAGAGCATAAATAATGAAAATTTGAATGTTGTTATATTCATGATTGCTTCAAATAATTCGCCTGAAGCTCACCTCATAAAATTTTTACTCTATGTATCATAAATCGACCTTAGAGGAATTAAAGACATCCCCCATTTAATTACTAAACAACCTCCCCTATGCGGCCTTAGTCAAATTTTTACGTTAATCGTCATTAATAGGAAAAGAAAGAGGTGTTTAAAGATAGGGATGAGATGTGAAGGAAAGGATTGGCATCTGTCTTTTGCAATAATAATAATAATAATAATAATAATAATAATAATGAAATAAAACAAAGGATCGAGTAGATGACTTGAAATCTTACAGTCGCGTCAAGGCCTGCAAAGGTGATTTCTTGGCCGGCACATGAAAATTAGCATAACTTTGTCGGTGCCTTCGATAAGTTAGCGTTGGAGTTCTCTTTTCAATTCTCACTAATTTTATTTTAGCGATATGATTTATTAGTCATTTTATACAAAAACATTGATTGAGGGTCATGTCAAAAATATGTATTTTTTTACAAATTTATATATTTTAAAAAAATTATTCTCATATTTTTAATTATATATTGAGAGTAAAATAAAGGATCCTATGCTCCACTTTTTAATATGATTTCTCCTTTTATTTTTAGACGTCTCTTAAAGTGGAGTCTTTGATTAACAATTTATTTATTTCATCTTTATATATGTACTTTTAAAATTAGTCACTGTTACTATTATCAAACGATGGATCCAAATCAGTAACTCCCTTTTTAGAGATTTTTCCTTTTTTTTATTTTTTTGTGATTTCACTGTCCTTAATTCTGTCTCTCATGCTTCTACACTTCACTACGGATGAATTACTTCTGATCATTTAAATTGAGAAAAAATATGTTTAATTACTATTATTTTAATAATGTATTGACTGCTCTTTATGATTGAGTATACCACGTGAATCCTGCATGAGACTAAAATAACCAATAATACAAGCTTCATTCTATATCTAATTAGAGTTTCGAGAAGTGGTCACAACTTTGAATAATTAGGGTTTAACGAAGGTACATGCGGACAGTGCTATTACATTTTATAAAAAGAATTTATATTTAATTCGTTTTTAATATGAACTAATTTTATATTATTTCTTACTCAACTTTATATTCCTTAATTGCATAAGTGGCTTTCATTTTAAAGATGTAGTATAACTCTACAGAGAATAAATAATCACTCATTCGCAAGTCATGGTGAAAGATATATATATTAAAAATAGGATTTGAAATTAAATATTGAATGATAATCAAGAATTATTATTAAATATAAAACAACAGAATAAATTTATAAAATTTAATTTAAAAATATAAAAATTTAAAATTTAATTTTAAATATTATTTTTAATATATATAACACCCTAATTCAGAGCCACATCACGATCATTATTAAAAAAAAAAAAAAACCGCAGTACATAACAGTTGGCGGTAAATATAAAAACATATCACTAAACATGTCGGGTCCCCATTCTTCACTATAATTAATGAAAAGAAGGTGAGGGTGGTAGATTGCACCCCCTTTTCTATCCGTAGCCTTGTCTCACATACTTTTGTCTTCAAAAGAAATGACTACGACAATAAAAAGAAGAGTTTTAGATAACATACATGTAGAGAAGAGTATGACATTCTGATTTAAATATATTAATATTTGATATATTTTTATTTGCTTTTTGGAGATAGCCAATATGGATGATGGCCCATGTTATATGCCAGAATTTTTTATGTCAATTTAAACCCTAATTTTTCTTCCTCTTCATTGTATAGTAAAATGAGTCTATCATCATCCCGGCCCTGAAAAGAATTTAATATCTTTTGCATTCCTCTACATCGTTAAAAATAACTTATTTGAATAAAATTATTTAGACTGTGATATAAGTCTTATTAATTAGCTGATTTATGTCAAATTAATAAGTGAGGTCTATTGATCTTTCTTTCTCCTTTTGTCCAGAATGTGAGGAGATTTTCATTGGTCCATTATCATTGGTTTTACGGAAAAATTCTCATGTACTATAATTTTTAGTAAATATATAAATGTTAACTGTGAATTTCTATGATTTTTACAATCTCAAAAATTAAAAAATTAAATGATAAATAGATAATAACTGATAATTAAAATTTATTTATTAATTAGAAGTAAATATATAAGTATTATAATTACAGTGCAGAAGAAATTCTCTGGAACGAGCAGAGCACCTTCATTAAAGTCCCCAATTCTGAAGTTGCTCTAAACGGAGCCTTTCGTAAAAGGAATATTCGCCAAGAATATAGGAAAGCCAACTACATATTAGATGTCAGTATCAAAGGACAGTTTTACGACGAAATGAGATATCGTTCGGTTGTTACCGCTTTATGTAAAAAGAGAATATGATTAAAATAATTTTACTATTTTAAAATGATAGATAGCTTTCATATTTTATAATATATATATATATATATATATATATATATATATATATATATATATATATATATATATATATATTAAAATTAGGTAAATATTTAAGTTTACGTAAAGCATAATACGAACTTGTCTCAATTTTATGATAGAGTGCTAGTAGTTTTTTTTTTTTAAAAAAAAAACATTTGAGAATATATTTATACATTCTTGTAGGTATTAGTGTGATTTCCTAAAAGAAAGAGATTGCTATATGCCAAAAGAAAGTGTTGGATATGTAATGAGGGAAATTATGACGGTAGTCAACTAATTTTTATTTAGAAAAGCACTTTTTTTAATTTATTTTAGAGATAATTTATTTCTAAATAAAGTTATTTATTGTCTTTCATTTTTTTAAAGAGTACAAAATAGATTAGGAAATTATAATAGAAAATTCTTGTATCCGTAATAATCTGCTAAAGGAAAATATCACATTACTCTCGTCATGATTACTGTCTCACTGAACCATCAAAAAACTCAGAGACTTGGAATGCATATATTGTTGCGAAGGATTCTAGTAGCGTTTGTTCATGAATGTAAATCTGAAGTGAGTCTCAAGTTTGTGATTAGAGAGTCGGAAGAGATTGAGAACATAGAGGAAATCAAATGTACATGAATCATGATTTGAGTTATAGTGATGAAAGATCCAAAAACCACAAAATGTAATAATAAAATATTTAATGTTTAAATATATCAACACAAAGGAAAAAAAAAAGAGTTCAGATTCCATAATAAGCACAAGTAAGGAAGGGCTTGCAAATAAATAAGAAAAGAATGCAAATTATTCTTTTTAATTTTGAGGTATTTGCATTTAACAATCATAACTACTAATTTTTATAATTACCCACCTAATTTATACTTAAATGGTAAATTGATTCAACATCCATTCTGTAAGTAATTTGAGTGGGCAAATGTGTTTGGTTTAACACAAAATTTTGGAAAAATCAAGTATATTGTAAATGTAAGAACTAATAGATTTTCACATAATATAATGTAAAGTAAATATTCATTAAAGAAATAATCAAAGTAGATTATTGAATATTGTATTAGAAATAGGATATGGATTCAATACGATGACCTCTCAAGCCACAAATTTCTTCAAAATGCAATGAACCTTTTTTCAAAAGATACAAATTTAATCCAATGGTCAAGAACATTCTTTGAAGATTTGGAATGCCTCCTCCTCAATGTAATACAAGAGAAATATTATAAATAAAACAAAGATTTAAAATTTTTTACAAGTAATTAACTTGATACTTTTAACTAGATAGTTTTCATTTGCATGTCCTACTTGTACGACTAATAGAGGTTATTTATAGGAGAGTTTTAAACCTTTCACCTCCAACATAGAAATACCTCTTGCTATAGTAACTTACATCATATTCATTAGTAATGATCCATTGTTACAATACTTCTATAGAATTTTAGAATTTTATTTCAAAAAATGAAATAATTAATTAGTTATGATTATAGTAATCAAAATGAAATTCTATGAGGAATTCAAATATTATAGTAAGACAATATGGATGAAATATTGAGCATAAAAGAAATAATAAATTGAATGAATTTGAAATAAGAATTTTGTATGAATTAGTTAAGGAAAAATATGTAAAAGTAAAATGTTTAAAGATTATAAGTATTTAAAAGTGAGTATATAAGCATGGAGAAGTTTTAAGGAATTTTTCCTAAAATGCCTTTAGCCTTTTTTTTTTCTCGTCATCCCTTAATCTTAGCCCACTCCTTTTTCTCAAAAAACACCCACTTCTTAACTTTTTTTACCCATGTTTCCTCCTTCCCCTTAGCTTTTCTTGAATTAAGTAACAGAGGAGGTACTATCCATTAATTTTTCAATCCAATCAAAGTAAGATTTTTTAAATTTTGATCCCTTATTAAGTATTTCCTCATTTCTCAAATGGAAGCGTTTTGGTTCAAGGAAGATTTTGAAACCTTAATTAAGATCTTTAGGGGGTTTTGAATTATTCGGTCTAAGAAATATAAAATCCAATTTCTTGACATTTATTTCATATTAAGTGAGTGAATGTTCTAACTCTATTTTAAAGATTTTATTGGATTTGTCTAGGTCGAGTTTAATTTTTTGGTATTTCAATGATCCTATGAAAAATATGCAGAATAGTTATGTTTGAATTATGCATGATGTTGAGGATGGCATAAATAAGGTGAGATATAAGTGCATTAAAGATTTAGTGGGGAGTTATGGCCTAATAAATGAGTTTGGTTGCCATTTATGGTAAATAAATAGTAACTTAATTTGCAAAAAGTGGGGAAGTAATGGATTATATAATTGATATGGCTTGAGAACTTCTTTCTAGACAATTATAGTTGACTGCTGTTTGAAGTGTTGGCTTTAAAAGGCTTGTAATTGACTACATAGTCAACTATGGTTAGAGTGCTTCCCCTTTAAAAGACTATAATTAAGTATGTAATTGACTGTCAAAATTAAACCTTACTATTTTAAGATTTATAATGGACTATATAGTTAATTATAAATCATGTACAAAGGGCTCATAATTAACTACATAATTGACTACCTAGCATAAAATCTAGCCTTAAGACCCTTTGTAGTTAACTAGATAGTTAATTATGCTCCCTTTTTATATGAATCTAAGGAGAGTTAACTATAAAGAAGTGGGATAGGAGTAGAGCTTAATCAAGTACGTTAGAATTGTAACACATCATAATCAAATTGGTGCTATATCATTAGCACATTATTAAGAAGATGGCATCACATCAGCCATGATCCACATCATTGCCACATCATCAAAGAAGATAGCACCACATCAATGCCACATTAGCTATTATCTTAATTAGCGCCACTTCAATCTATTTTCACTATTATTTGATGTTTTGGGCTTTAATTTAGTATTTAAACTTTTAGTTTGCATTTATTTTGTGTCATGTCATTTTAAATCATTTTAAGCTTCAATTTAGGCTAAATGTGTTTAGGCCCATTTTACTTTAAAATATTACTATGTTACTAAGAGTTATTTAGAGGCACTTTATTGGATTTAGGTTAATGAAATAGTTTTAAGCTAATATGATGTCATTTGAACCCAATTTTAATTAGAGTTTTAGAGAGCTATATAAGGAGGCTTGTTCCATATATAAATCAGATTTGGACTTTTGAGAATATAGTAAGTTGATTACTAATGAGGGTTTCATCTCTAAGCTCTTGTATGAACTTGAAGATTTATCAAAGGGTATTCAACTTTTGTGATGTCAAATATATCTCTTATTACTTCCGATTTTCTCTTTTTTGAAGCATGACATGAATATCATTCCTTTTTTTATTTAGATTGCATCTGATTTAGGATAGATCCAATACAATTGCACATTATTTAGTATTCAAAGCAAGGCTCCCAAATTCAGGTTTAATTTTCTTTCAAATTTCGATACTGTTCATGTTTATTGTTTATGCATTATTTGCGGTACTGTTCACGCAATCCATGTCTTAATATTTCATTTCTATCTTTTTTTAATTTTGTTTTTATATCTATTTCATTTCTGATTTAGTTGTGTCAAATTCATCTATTTTGTTTCATCTTTGTGTCAAGTCTAACTTGTTCTTTGGTTCTGCCATCTATGTGTTTGATAAATTATCCAAATCAATTGTAAGTCTAAATTGGTTTTGATACTTAGTTACCTTTTTTGCTTTATTTTATTTCCAATTGTTTAGTGTAAAATTTGATCCAAATATTTATGCTAGTCTAGTAAATGAAAGGTGCATTGAGCAAATTTGATAAAAGTTCAAAGTGAATAAATTCAACTTGCAATAACCGATTACCATATTCTAATAGCACAACATCAAAGTGCTATAATTGAATATAGTGATTGATTAAAGAAAAGAAAAGAGCACCAAGGTTGAATTATGTGAAAACTCTTGCAATTAACATATACAGTGCTGCATGGTGAATTTGTGTTTGAAGTAAAACAAATACAAGAACAAAATGAAGAATGGTACTGAGTAATTGTGAGTTAGAAAGTAAAAATAAGTGACAAAAAAAATTAAGGAGAAAAGCCAAGTTAGTGAATCAAAAAGTAACTTACAAAGAAGAGGCAAGATAAATAAATTGTTGAATTGTTGAAAACAAAGTGAAATAAAATCAAAAGAGAAGAAGCTATTTGCTTGTAGTTATTGTTGATTCTTTATATGCTCTAGTCATATTTGAACTTTTCATTTTGAAATTAATTGTTCATTGTTTCTTTCGATTTCTTGAGTTCTCAAATCAACATTTCTTGTTATTTTTTTTCTTCTTTTCTATTGCTTCTTTCATTATTTTGTCTAATTAAGCCCTTGTTGGTTCCCTTTTTGAAGTCCAATTGTATTAATTCCATGTTGCCATGATGTTACTACACTATCACCTTGTGTTAACATTCAATTTGAGATAGTAATAGCCACAATTATTGGATTTTTGCTAGTTGTGTCTATTTAGTTCCAAAAGAACTACAAGAGAGGAAAAGAAAGGAATGGGAAAAGGCAAGAGTGTATGAGCTCATTTGAGGGTAAAAGCCTAAATTAGAGTGCAAACATGAGTGTGAGTGCCACTAAATTAAGTAAGAAGTATGATTTTGTGAAGTTCTTTCTTTATCTAAACTTTCTTGCAAATTTAAACATTAAGAATGACGAGTGGATGTGATAACTCTACATGCCAACCTGAAAATTTAGATTTCACTCTGAACGCTATGTTTCAACATTTTGAAAGATTGAATGAACAAATTATCAACATGAATGAAAGGATTTGAGAGATGAAAGGAGAAAGGAGATAAAATAATAGGCATATGAAAGGTGAAGGAGTTGAAAATTTTGAAAGTGAAAGCGAGAGATTAGATGGCTTAAATGAGAAGGAGAGAAGAAGACGTGAAAGGAGGCATGTTAGAAGAAAAAGAGATAGGCAAAGAGGAAGAGTAGATAACAATCTTGATAGCATTAAAATGAAACTCTCATCATTCCAAGGAAGAAGTGATCTAGAAGCTTACTTTGAGTGGGAAAAGAAGATGGAATTGACATTCGATTGCCACAATTATTCGGAGGAAAAGAAGGTGAAGCTTGCTATTACAAAATTCTCTAATTATGCCATTACTTGATGGGATAAATTGATGATAGATGTAAGGAGAGAGCGGGAAAGACCCATTACAACTTGGGAAGACTTGAAGTTTGTCATGGAAAGAAAATTTATTCCTAGTTATTACTAAAGGAATTTTCACCAAAAATTACAAAGTCTGATTCAAGAAACTAAGAGTGTTGAAGATTATTACAAGAAAATGGAAATCACTATGACTAGAGCCAATGTGGAAGAAAGTCAAGAAGCAACTATGGTTAGATTTCTCTATGGATTGAATAGAAACATTGCCAATGTGGTGGAATTACAATACTATGCATCCTTGGAAGAGTTAGTACACTTGGCTATGAAAGTGGAAAGATAACTCAAAAGAAAGAGCTCATCTAAATATAATTTACAATCAAGCTCTCCATGTAAGTCTTGTGACATGAAAAGTGACAAGAAGGAAGAAAGAAGAAGCAAGTTTAAATCTGATTTCTTTTCAAAATTAAAAAATGAATCTTCTAAGGGTAAAAACAAAGTGGAGGAGAATAAAAAACATTCCAACATGAAGTGTTTCAAATGCTTAAAGCATGACTATCATGCCATTAATTGTCCACTCAAAAGAGCATTAAAAATTTAGAAAACCTTAGGAGAATAAGCAAAGAAAGAAAGTGAAGATTAAAAGGAGAATATCTTCCACACTAGATTTAACATTAAAGTTAAGATGTGTAATGTTATCATAAATAGTGGAAGTTATCCTAATATTGCTAGTACTTACATGATAAAGAAGTTGAATTTGCCTACTTTGCCACATCCTACTCCATACAAGCTACAATGGTTGAATGATAGTGATGGAATAAAGGTGATAAAGAAAGTGTTGATTTCTTTTATCCTTGGCAAATACTATGATGAGGTGTTATGTGATGTTGCTCCTATGAATGCTTGTCATTTATTGCTTGGAAGACTATGGCAATTTGATATAAAAGTTATACATGATGGAATCGTCAACACATATAACTTTAAAATGAATAAGAGAAAAATAAAACTTAATCTTTTAACCCCAAAACAAGTATATAAAGATCAATCAAGGATGCAAAAGAAAAGAAAGGAAGAAGAAAAGAAAGGAAGAAGAAAAGAAAAGGAGAGAAGAAGATAAGAATAGAGAAGAAATGAAAATAAGAGGAAAAAGAAAGAAAATAATAGGGAAGAGAAAAGTGTAGAAAAAAGTGAGAGCCATGAGAAGAAAAAGAGTGATTATGAAAAAGAGAGTGAGAGAAGAAGAGAGTAATTGTATGAGAAAAGAGAAAAAATAAAATTTGAGAGTTATTAGAAAAACAAGTGGGATAAAGAGTATTTTCTATATTTCTAGGCTAATTGTCTTGTACAAGAAAGCCTATGAAAATACTAATAATCTTGAAATTATTTTGCTAAATACTTGTGATGTTATTTTGAAAGAATCCCAAGAAATGCTTCCAAGAGAATCTTCAAAAGAGAAACCATGTGTGAGAAGGAAAATGCCCTAATTAGAGCAAGGTAACAATATTATGATGGTTTATATGTTGTGTTAGAGGTACACTCTCATCTCTAATTTGCATAAAAATTTATTGAGTGTTGAAAATATTGGAATTTTGTATGTAAATGATTATGGACTTCCTAGTTCTTCACTTGATGTTTTTATTCCTTTAATTGGTTTTTCTATTCTTCTATCTAATGATGGTGTTTTAAATGTTAATGCTTGTAAGGAAATGGTCTTTGGAGACATTTTTACACATGATATATTTTTATGTGGGAAGAACAATATATATTTTCCTAAGAGTTCTCAAAAAAAAATTATTTAGTAGAAAAGATCATGGATATAATTTGATAAAATATTTTGGGATTAAAGACACCCTTGATATTGTGCTTTATGTGTTACTAGATCCTTATGTATTTTCCAAGCATGATTTGATAGGAGGGTTTTATCCACTTTGCTTTGGAATAAAGAATGCATGGAAAAACATCTTTAAAACAAAGTATGGTTTATATGAATGGTTGACTATAATGCTTAGTTTATCTAATGCACCAAGTACTTCCTTGAATTTAATGAATCATGTTATAAATGTTTTCATTGATAAATTTACTTGTGTTTATTTCCATTTTTTTCATGAGTTTAAAGGTGAGATCTTGTTGTTATTTGAGAAATTAAAGAATTAGAAAGATAGCTTTCCACATCTTGATGAAATTCTTATGGATAGTAAAAGACTAGTTGAGCATAATGAACCTTTGAATTTGTCTTGCAAATTTTGACGAATAGGAAATTGCATGCTAATTTTGAGAAAGGCTCATATTGTATGAGAAGTATTATAATTGTGGATGATATTATGTATGGCAAAGCAATAGAGATGAATGAAGAAAAGAAAATTAGAAAATGTTCTCCACATCAATTTGTTGTTGAAATTGAGAGCTTTCATAGTTCATTAACTTTTGTGGAAAGCTTTTGAAGAGCTATGTTCTATATGCTTTCATTTGCATGAGATTATTGACTTTTATTTATTTGATCCAGGTGGTTGCATGAGTGGAAAAGGAAGTATTCCAAATCCAATGGAATCCTAGTTACATCCAAGTGGATATGGTTCACTCTAATCTTGAAAAGATAATAGTTGTTTTCCTAATTTGAATTCTTATAGTGAGTTTAATGTGAGTGCTTCTTTTAGTGATTTTAATCTTTCTCTTTTTAATGTAGGTTTTGAAGATTCGGGGATGAATCTTTTTGAAAAGAGGAGGAATGATGTGAATATAAGGGGAGTTAACTATAAAGAAGTGGGATAGGAGTAGAGCTTAATCAAGTGTATTAAAATTGTACCACATCATCATCAAATTGGTGCCACATCATCGCCACATCATCAAGGAGATGGCACCACATCATTGCCACATCAATGCGACATCAACCATTATCCTAGTTAGTGCTACTTCAACCTATTTTCACTATTATTTGATGTTTTAGGCTTTAATTTATCATTTAGACTTTTAATTTGCATTTATTTTGTGTCATGTCATTTTAAACCATTTTGGGCTTCAATTTAGGTTAAGTGTGTTTAGGCCCATTTTACTTTAAAATATTACCATATTACCAAGAGTTATTTAAAGGCCTCTTATTAGGTTTAGATTAGTGAAATAGTTTTGGGCTAATATGATATTATTTGAGCCCATTTTTAATTAGGGTTTTAGAAAGTTATATAAGGAGGCTTGTTCTATATATAAGTTAGATTTGGACTTTTGAGAATATAGCAAGCTGATTGCTTATGAGGGTTTCCTTTCTAAGTTTTTAAATGAACTTGAAGACTTATCAAAAGGTATTCAACCTTTGGGGTATCAAATATATCTCTTATTGCTTCCAATTTGCTTTTTTCTGAAGTATGGCAAGAATATCATTCCTTTTTTTACTTTGATTGCATCTGATTTAGGATAAATCTAACATAATTTCACATCACTTTTCAAGGCTATATAGCTAATTACATAATCAACTGCCCATCTTAAACTTCATGGCTTATGATATAAAAGAGGATATTGACCTAAGTATTGTGTTGATACTTTTTATAGTTATTATATGATATTTAATGATGAATATGAGATGTGAGGCCATGCAATGAGACATGGAAATGTCAAAATTTAAATTATGTGTTATGAATAAGAATGAATACATTAAATTGAATAATGAGAATTGAAATATAGGCATTGTAATATGATTGATAAATTAAACACTAAATTTGGTAATGGCTTGTGATGGAAAAGGTTGATTCGAAGGAACAGGGATAGGCTTATAAGCGATAAAGATAGATAAAAATTATAAATAGATTTACCTATTTTTTTTCATTATTATTATATCTTATGTAATGTGAATGAGATATGGATTTGAGTGATGGTTTAGCTGAGTTTATGTGATCATATAAGGGATATAATGATGCTAACGAGAATTATGATTATAATTTATATGGCTATGGCACATACATTTAAATAAGGGTAAATTAGATTAACAAGCTTGTATTAAATATTGGAATTTTATGTTGCTTGAACATTCATTCACTAAGCCTAAACTTACCACTTTATGATCTTCTTTTAAATATTCTTAAGCTAATTCACCTCCATCACTACCTTAGAGCTAGACTTTTAGGAGCCTATCAGATGTGGTAATAGGTAGTAAGGGCATATTTTGATGTAGAGATGTTTATACCCTATTTTGTATAAGGTTAAAAATAGGATGATGGAAACTTGTTCCTTTTAAGGATTAGTTAGGTTAGCTCATGTAATATTCCAAATAAAGTAAAAAAGTCTAAGAAGGAATTTAATAGGAATTATCTTAACAAAAGCCCAATAAGATAATCAGGTAAACTCTAGAGATAGTTTCAAAGTATGTCTAGTTAGAATTTTTATAGAAAATATATTAGGCACTAGTTTGGATTGAAATATAATTAAAGATCCAATACTAAATTTGAAAAAATTATTTAAAGGCTCAATTGTAAATTAAAGGTCTGAGTAATCTAGAAATAGCTCGGGTAGTTCGAAAACTTGGAGATTAAGCCTAAATTTGAAATAAATTATCTTTGTTCATTTAAGCTAAGTTAGTTTAAATTTTTAGGCCTAAATTTTATTTTTGAAATAAAAAAAAAAGGTCCAAGTAGAGCCCAATCTTGTAAAGGAAGCTTATGACAATTAGGTAAATAAGTGAAAAATCAGGGGCATTTGTTAGTTTATGTTTCTAGAAGATTAAATTTGGCTAAATTTAATGGTTTTGAAGAAATAATTTTTTGATTTTAGCCCTAGAACATGTAGCTCCATGTGCCTCATTTATCATTAAATTTTTGCTAAAGAAATAAAAAGAATAACTTGTAGGGGAAGCTTAAAATAGGATTTATAAAAACTATTTGAGGCCATTTTGGAGAAAAAAATTTTGTCCTTACTAGTCCTAAGACTATGCACTTCTAGGGGTTTTCTCAAGTAGGGTTTTTAATTTTTTTAGCAATCTTAAAAGACTCTAAATCTTGCAATGTAACTTAGGTCTTTCTTTATCTCCTTTAAGTTTTCATGGAAATGTCCTCTTTAAAATTTCTAAAGTTTTGATTTATTTTAGATAAGTTTCTTCTTTAAGGTGTTGAAAAGTTAGAGGATAATAAGAAAAATATTTACTATATTATTTCCTTTTATTTTATGCCTTTTAGTAAGTTACATATGCTTAATTTCACAGAACTGATCTTATTTTATAATTTAGAATTAATTTTATAATATTTTGAATTTATTTAGTTAATACTAAATTTTGACACTTTCTATTTTCTAGCTATATCTTAGACTTTAGATGTTGAATTGGAGTGATCTTTATACTATTGGAAAGCTTAAACAAAGACATACAACCTTGGTGCTTTGATGAAAGCCTAGTTCAGACTCCTTCAAGTCTTTATTTAGCCAAGAAGTTAAAGCCCTGCCTCTATCCTAACTGATCTAGCTTTGATTTTTAGGCCATATCTAGAGTTAGAAAGGTCTAATTAACATTGAACCAATACTTAAATCTCTATAATAGCTAGCTCTACAATTTCTATGTTTATGGATTAAATCAAATTATATTATTTTAGTGGTCTTATACTAGTTGAAAGTTAGACTTGTATGAATTTGCTACTCTAATTGTTAGAGCCAATTGCCATGTAAAAAATAAGTCTAGGCTTCTAAAAATTAGTAAAGCCCCATTCTTATAATCCTAAGAGACATACAACTTTAGTCCAATAGGGTTTTAAGTTAATTAGATCAAATAAAGAGAGAGAATCCATTAGACAAAAGAGACTTTAGACATATTTAGTAGATAGTTTTTCTTACTTTTCTTCTAGCTTGTATTCTATAGCTATGAAAGACTAATTTTCAAAGTTAATTCAAGGAGTTTGAGGCTTTCCTCTACCGGATTATAAAATTATAATTTGTAATGCTGACTTTCTTTAATTAATATTCCTATTTTCCTATTTACTTATGCTAATTTTTTAAAATTATTTGCATTGGATATTAATTTAGTATAATTAGTGTTCATCCTTGTGAACTTTTATATTTCATTATTTTGATATTAAAATATGATTGGTAAATTATGATTTTACACATAGGGGTAGAGGTTTAAAGGATTAATTTTAATTTCTTAAGTCAATCAAGTTCTATCTTTAAATTAATTTTAATCTAGCTTAGGAATCATAGTAGTTGCTTAATTTGACTAATCTTAATTGATCAAATCCTAAATGGTAATCTAACATAGGATTCATGAATTATTGCAAGGATCTTAAGTAAGTCAAGTTTGAAAAATTAATTAGAACAATCAAATATCTAATAATCCATAATTAATTCAAACTAAAGTATCTTAATTCCTTAAATTAGCTGCTTTATTATATTGATTTTCTTCTTTGTTGTGTTTGTTCTTATGTTTTGTTCAATTTAGTTTAATTGCTTTGATTTCAAATTAAACCCCCCAATTCTTGATTTTATGTTTTACATTCGTATAACATACTACATTCTACATTTTATCAACATTCTACATTGAATACTAGTTTACTTCTATTTTGCATCTATTTTTCACTTTATTTTTTCATTATTATGCAATTGTTCTTGTATTTTGTTTTTGCATTATGTTAGTAAATTATAGTTAAATGTAATATCAAGGGATCACTAGGGTATGACTTGGTTTGTGCCATTATATTGTATTATTCTAGCAAACTAATTTTTAATCTAATTTTAGTATATTGCGTGCTAATCAAAATTTTGGCATGGTGGCCAATGATCCTCTTGAATTCATCTTTTGTTACATATTACTAGCAATATATTACACAATTATTCAAGCATTCCATTCAGTAATTGCATTTGCTAGTATTTTACTTGTATTTTATTGTAACTCTTACTTGTTTTGTATTTTCTTGCATTCCTTTGCATTTTTTAATTTCTACTTATTATTTCACTTCAATTCATCATATTTTATCATATTTTACTCCATCCAATATTTAAACAAAGATTTTTGACTTAAAGAAATCAATTTTGTACCTTTTTTCACTATATCCCTAGTTTAGAAACTAGGTCTTATTAATTTTGATTGAGTTAAAATTTTTATAGGAGATAGTTTTGATTTTTCTCATTGAGGTACCTTATTTTTTTAGTCAAATTCCATTGTTACAACCTCCTTTTTATTTTTTTAAAGATTTTTGTTGCATTTTTAGGTTTTGCATGGTTATAGCTTTCATTCTGTGATGGTCATATAATTTTTAAAAATGTTTAGATAGGCTAATTAGATATGCTTTGAGTGATTTTTCACAATGGATTACCATTTTGGTGTTTTTGTGTTCTTATAGTGTAATGTAGTGTAGTCTAGTATAACATAGTGCATGACTAAGAGTAGTGCTGGTGAATTGTTAGAGTTTGAATTTCAAATAGATAGAACATTTCATTCTCTTTGTAAGAATAAAAATGAAAATAGTTCTAGCATTCCTAACCCCTTATATAACACAAAAACCATGGCAAAAACAATAGAACTTTAAAAGAATTGGTTGCCATTGATGTTACCTACCAACCATTAAGCATCTAATATCTTGAATTAGACACTAATTTTGAATTGAAATCTAGTTTAATATACTTGTTTCCAAGGTTCCATGATCTTGCACGTGAGGACTTTTATAAGTATCTTGAGGAGTTCCATATGGTTTGTTTTACAATGAAGGCTCAAGGGACTTCAGAAGATCATATCAAGCTAAAGGCCTATCATTTCTCCTTTGTTGATGCTGACAAGGATTTGCTATATTACCTACAACCTGGTTCTATTACATGTTGGATAGACAAGAAGCAATTGTTCCTTGAAAAACTCTTCCCTATTTCTAGAGTTACTACAATAAGGAAAGAAATTTATGGTATTAAACAAATAAATAGAGAGACTTATATGAGTATTTGGATAGGTTTAAGAAGCTATGTGCAAGCTTTCCATAGCACCAAATTAGTGAGTAGCTCTTTATCCAATATTTTTATGAAAGTATACTTCCAATGGATAGGAGTATGATAGATATAGCAAGTGGTGGCATATTAGTGAGTAAGACTCCTATGGTAGCCAGAGATCTTATAGCAAACATGGTAGCCAACTTCCAATAATTTAGCACAACAATTATGATAGTTGCTACCAAAGGCATGCATGAAGTGAGTTTTACCAATTTAAGCTAGCAAATACTAGAAAATAAAATAGATGAACTTACCTTTCTGGTTAGGCAAATGGCAATGGTATAGCAGCAACAATTCTAAGCTATTTTTCTAGCAAAACTTTATGGAATTTGCTCTTGTCCAAATCATCCCACTGATTACTATCTAACATTACAAGATGATGATTCTTCTCCTTTTCCATGATATGCAACAGTCATTTATCCTACTAAGCCTCAATTCTAGTAGTAAAACCAGTTCCAATCCCAGTTCCCATAACAA
This sequence comes from Sindora glabra, assembly GCA_020226215.1. Taxonomy (NCBI): domain Eukaryota; kingdom Viridiplantae; phylum Streptophyta; class Magnoliopsida; order Fabales; family Fabaceae; genus Sindora; species Sindora glabra. The sequence continues at coordinate 38,968,610 of CM035227.1, read as the reverse complement.
ACTAATATCAGCAACATAATCAATATTCTAGATGGAAAGACAACTAGAATTTTAGATATGGTAGCAATTTAAGCCAAAATTAGTACCCTTATCCTGTTCCTCCTCCTACATATACTAAAGTGCAACATGATTCTATTAATCAATCAGATTCAACTACAGCTTCTTCTCAATCATAATTTGAAGATTTAGTTAAGCAAATAGTAGCAAGTAACCTACAATTCCAATAAAGAATAGAGGCTATCATCATGAATTTGCAAACTCAAATTGGCCTATTAGCTTCCACAATTAGTGAGCTTAAGGCACAAAAACCATCTTCAAGTAATGCGAGAAACAAAGAAGTGGTGAATGCTATTATTCTAAAAAGTGGCAAAGAAATTGACATACCCTCATCCTCATAGCTAGAGACAACTAAACTAGTAAGCCTTACACTAGTAGCTAATGAACTAGCGGGTAGTCAAGCAAAAATAAACAATAAACTAGAAACAATCATTTAAATAGAACAAAAAAACCAGAAAAAAACCAACAAGTAATAAATTAAAAAATAGCAAATAAAATAAATTAGATTAGGAGATCAAACATGGTGAAAGTATGGTAAATTTTAACCTTACATTCCTATTATCATTCCTTTTCCAAATAGAAGAAGAATTTTTCAACAAAAGAAACTGAAGATGAAAATTAGATTTTGGAATCCTTAAGAAAAATAGAAGTTAACATTACCATTATTAGATTTGATAAAATAAATTCCAAGGTATACTAACATTCTAAAAAATTTGTGCATTAATAAGAGAAAACTAAGGGATGATAAGAAAGTAAGTGTGGGAGGAAAATGAGTCTGCAATCACCTAAAGAAAATTGGTAAGAGAATGCAAAGATTTAAGCACATTTATTATTCCATGCATCATAGGGAAAACTAGAATCGAGCATGCCATGTTAAACTCAAGAGCATCCATTAATATCATATCTCTTTTTGTTTTTAATGCTTTGTATTTAAGAGCTTTGAAAGAAACAAAGGTGGTTGCTTAACTAGCAAATAGATTTAACCTTTACCCCTTAAGAATTATTAAAGATATTTTAGTGTAGGTTAATGGATTCATTTTTCTAGCAGATGTCTACATTTTGAAGATGAAAAATGAAGATTCCAACATTCTTCCACCAATGATTCTTAGTCGGTTTTTTCTCAAGATAGCAAAAATCATGATTAATATTTGAGATGGAACAATAACTATGGAATTTGATGGTGTTACAACCAAATTTAATGTTTTTAAATATATGCATGACAATTTAATATCCTTTCTTAGCATATCGGAACCTTTAGTATATAATTATCCTCATTCTATTTTTGTTGTTTCTACTATTTCTACTTCTAACATTTTTATTTTTAATTATGCTAATATTTCTGATTTTACTATTTCTCATTCAAATTTTAATAGTTTAGAGCTTGTTCCTCCTGATTTCCATGTTGATAATATCCATAATGATAATATACTTGTTGAATTTCCGAAAGTTCATGAATTTATGGATTGTGTAGATGGTCATTAGTGCATTTTAAATATCATGACATTAAATGTGCCATACATGTTGAAATTTCTCCATTTTTAATTAACTACTTAATTGTCAATAAAGATATTTTTTATAATTTGACAATATTTTTCAAAATATATAATTTAAATGAAACATAATATTATGACATTTCAAAATATTATTTTAATTAAATCAAACATAATAATTTAATATTTTTAGGAATTAAAATTTTAAAAATTACATTTTTATAAATACTATAATTTTTCAAAATGTATAATTCTGCGAAACCTAACGCGGCCTTATATTTTTTTCATGTATGACTAGGCAATAACAAACACACCGCGGGAATTACTATAAAAAAAAAGGCGGGAATTTGTTGGATGAAAATAAAACGCTTTATTACATTTTCTTTTGACAAAATAAGTAGCATTTTATAATGATAAAATATAAAAGATACTCATGAAAGAAATTCGTATTTGTGCAACAACAGAATGGTTAAAGACTATATCTCCACTCTTATATTTATAAAATGCTATTCATATTATAGTATTCTTAAAAAATAAGGAGAAAGGTGTCACTTTATTTTTAAGACATAGAGGGAGTTCGCTTGGTATAGCGTTGAAATTAATTAATTATTAAATTAATTGATTATAATAATTATTATAATAGATTATACATAATCTATTTTATATTTGGTAGCATCAATTAAGAATTGATTATATATAAATAGTTGTTGTTTGGATGATGTACAAAATACTCACTATTTATTGTCAAATTACTAAATAAGATACACATAACCATTTTTATTTTTAATTATTATTTGTAAAATAAACTATATATAATATTATTTAATATATATTATTTAATTTATGTAAATTAATATATATTCTAATTTATTTAAACTATTTTTTCATAAATAAGAAAATTAAAATTTTTATTATTTGAATAGGATTTATATTTATGTTGATATTCAGTAATTTAAAAAATTTGTTGATAATTAAATTAAAAAATCTTGAAAGTTATTCATAAATTTAAAATGAAATAAAATGAGATTTAAATGAGTATAGAATTTAAAATTTATATTATTAGAAGGAGGATAGTAAAGGCACAAAAAAAACATGAGTATATAACGAATATAAAATAAAATTTTCTCTTTTTTAAATTATGATTAGAAAATAAGTTACTCTAATTTTATAATTAGGAATTTGAAAACTTTTAAAACTACAACGCAACATCTTTTAAAAGGCAATAATTAATTATTTAATTTATAATTACTGATCATGATTTCTAATTGCTATATCAAATATGCACAGTAAGTGCTTGATAAATAACTTTTTAATTAGATTTTAATTAATTTGAGTATCTTTAACTATTTAACAAAGTTAATTAGTTATTTTGAGTGTTTAATAAATAACCATTTTAATTAGTTTATTTGTTCTCAAATAGTCATTTTGAAAAAATTAGGAATAGTAACTTTTCATGCAGTTGATTTATATTTATTATAGAAAAAGACATTTTTACCTATAATTATATAATTTTTTACATTTTCATCTTTGTTGAATAAGAAAATACTAAATTGTAATTATTTATTTCCTAGAGAAGTATATAATACATATAATAAATTACAATTACTTATTTTTTAAATAAAAACTAAACTACAATACATTATATTAAAGTATTTACATGATAATAAAAAATTATATAAATATAATCATATCTTTTCTATCAATTTCTATAAAAAAGAAGATAATATGTGTTTCATTTCATGGAGAATAATAAAAAATATAATGAAAAAATTATTAATTTGTTGTCAAATAATATCTTTTGAATTAAAGAACAATGCATATTAAGGAAAGAAAAGAAACAATAGAATAATATAACTTGGAAAAATATATTTTTATACTTAAAACATATAATTTATTAATATTTTTAATGATAAATATATGAATTTTAAATTTAATATTAATAATGATTACAAATAATAATAGTTACTATATCTATCAAAATAGTATAAATATTTTAACCAAAAACTTATAATTATTTATTTTTAAAAGAAAATCAAATAATTATTATAAATTATAATTATACAATCTTTTTAGGAAAATTTAATATAATAAATAACCTATTATAATTTAAAATATTTTTAAAATAAAAGAATATCCAAATAAATCATAAAATATATATTCTTATATATCATTTAACAAATAAATAACTAATAATAAATAATCAATTTTATCAAACATCTTTATACAAATAGCTAACGTAACAATTAGTCAAGTCAATTAATACAAATAACTATCAATAAATAATTAATCCACTTAACTAATCATTAATATAATTATTGATTATTAAGCACGATCATAATAAAACACATCTCATTCCATTCCATAATTTTAGAATCTATTATACATTTATCTCTCTTTTTTTTATATATATTTATATGGATGGATGGGGCTACCGCTAACAACTGCGGGTAGGATTGAATGTCTCATTAGCAAGGGCAACCTCGGTGTTAGAAAAATAATTCTACCATTTATAACAGTAACCTCAGTATGATCATAAAGTAGCTATATCTTTCGCAAAGCAACTTTACTAAAAAAATAGAATAAATAAGTGAAATATAATTAGAATGAAATTATTACATTATTAGATCCGGCGCACGGAAAATCAATGAATTAAGGGAAAGTTGAAGAATAATACTAACCTGGCTTTTGGGAAACTAAAGGTGAAGAAAATCTGCACACTCTGTCGGCTTGTTGCAAGTCTTGAGTCACTAAGCCCCGTCACATGTAAAAACTGAAAGATAATAAAAATAAATGCATCGATTCTAAATAGTAAAGCAGTTTTGTTTAGTTATTTACTGCATTTTTTTTATAATAGAAATTATAAATGACTTAATACACATATAAAATACTAGAATTAAACGTAAATTATAATGAAAATTCTCAAAAATACTGTCAGATGCTATTCTACTGCTAAAAATGAGAGGATCAGCTGCGCCCTCCACGTAGATGACGTCAGAGAAACCAGCACTTAAAACTTTTCGATAGGAAATGAAATGAAATAATTTGCTTTGTCTGTCTCTATTGGATAAAGAACCTTCCTTTTAATTTTTCTTTATTGGCATTGAATCATTATAAATTATCGCCAGCTTAGCCCTTCGATTGTCCGCTTTTGAATTAAAATGTGCACATTTAGTCTATTATAAAACTTTTATACTAATAAAAATTTTTAATTCAAGTGATATTTTATATTTTTTTAAAATTATCTTTTATTATATTTTATCTTTGATTTGAGTACACATTCAAAGAATTAATGATTTACATTGTTACCAATACAAACTTCTGCATAGAGATAATAATTATCCAAAAACCTTACACAGATCCTTGTTGGATCCTCGTTGCTGGGAAAAAAATAAAAAATAAAAAATATTACACAAATAACGTGGGTACCATACCCAAACTCGAGTTGCATTTCTACCACATTCTCCTGTTTTAATTTGATGAAGTTACAAATGACAAAAAGAATATATCAATAGGAAAAATACACTACAACAAAAAAGACCTTTAGCGGTGACATTTGTCATCGCGGAAGAGCACTCGGTCATCGCTAAAAGAAAAAGTCATCACTGAAAAAGTCGTTGGTATAGTTTCATGCCTGAAACAACTATTAGCAACGACAAAATGTCATTGCTAAAAATATGGCCTTTTACGATGACAATGTCGTCATAGAAAACAATTTTAAAATTCAAAAAATATTAAAATTTGATTTTCAACGACGATATTGACGTCGCTAAAAGTAAAAAAGTCATCGCTGAAGCTGACTTTCAACGACAACATTGTCATCGCTATAAGTTTGACCTTCAGCGACGACAATTGTTGTCGTTGAAAGGTCGGGCTTCAATGACGACATTGTCGTCGCTAAAAGTTCGAACTTCAGCAACAGCAACTGTCATCACTAAAAGTGGTGCTTTTAGGGATGACAAAATATCGTCGCTGAAAATCATCTTCAATGACGACATTCTGCCCTATAGCGATGACAATGTCGCCGCTAAAGGTTTTTTAAAAAATTTAAATTCAAATTATTGTTATGATTAAGTATATTTCAAATAGTATATTATATTTAACAACATTTATCTAAAATATTCTTTATTTTAATTAATTTGAATTGTTCAATATCTTTTTTAAATTTAATTTAATGTAAATTATACAACTATAATACATCAGTAGTATTAATAATAATGTTTAACAATTTATTCCAACATAAAAAAAATGAATACTCATAAAGTAATTGTAAAAATAGTATTTATATGAATAAATTATATATACACAATCCATGTAAATGTGTACATATAAAAAATATAAAGATACATATTAAATTATAACATGCAAAACTAAATAATACAGAGTTTCATATTAAATTAAATATACTATCAACTCTATTAATTCATTACAAACTATCTTAGTAAATTAAACTTAACATTTTATAACTAAAATATTATAAATTTTAGTTCACATATTTCAATGGTAAAAATTTACTAATCAACTCTGAATACTCTCCATGAACAAAGATAAGTGCTAATAACAACTAACAAATTAAAATATACAACATACAAAATTAATACACATCAACATATATAAAAAATAAATATACTAAAATAGAAAAAATTATAAGAGAAAGAGAAAGTTAGGAAACTTACCTCAGGTTAAGATTCTCCAAGCGCTCAAATGAGAAGGGGAGGAGGCGCCGAGGTTTATATAGGCGGACCCTTCACCAATGATAAAAAACTTTCGATTGTTGGTGAAAGTCATCATTGAAAGGTCACCCTTCAGCAATGACAAAGTCGTTGCTGAAGGCCCTTTTTTTCTGGCAAATAGGTCTTCAGTGACGACAAATGTTGTCGCTAAAAGGGTGACCTTTCAGTGACAACATCTGTCATTGTTGAAGCCCTGTCTTGAAAATCGGACAAGGCCTTCAGCGATGACTATAGTCGTCGTATAGGTTATCCTCAGAACTTGAGGCAAACTTTCAATGACGACATTTGTCATCATTGAAGGCTAGGCCTTTTAGCAACGACATAGTTGTCGCTGAAGGCCTGGCCAATTTTTGAGGTTGGTTTTTTAGCGACAACAACCAATTTTTCCCACCAAATTTCTTTTAGGCTTTTAGCGATGACATTTGTCATCACTAAAGCCTAATTCCTTCCCACCTCGATTTTCCAATTTCCTCTAAAAGCCATTTGGCTTTCACCGATGACGATATCGTCAAAAATACTTTTAGTGACGACCGAATTTTTATCGTCGCTAAAAAGGTCGCCGTTGTTGCTTCTTATTCTTGTAGTGATACTTACATACTTGCGTGAATTGATTTATCAGTCACTCAAATAGCATTTGTTTTGAAAGCTTGGTTATTTTTTTAATATTAAAATTCAGTTTCTGATTTTTTATGTATATGAATTTAATAATTTTATCGCTTCTGTTATTATAAAAAAAAAATTCCATTTTATTTATTCATTTAATTTAAATAAGACATATTTATTCATATAATATTATTATAAAATTCTTAAATAAAAAATACAGTTTATAATTGAAAGTATAATAACAGTTATCAAATATGTTGATAACTAGTTCAGCTTCTGTAGAATGTACAATTCTTTTTTACTTATAAAATTAATATAAATACATTTAATTTCATATTTTATAAATAAATATTATTAAAATTTTAAAAATTAGTATAAGATGTGCACTTGAAAATCATGATATTACTTGGACGGTGATATAAGTCTTATTAATTATCCCAGTTATGTGAGCTTCGTTTTCAAATAAGTGAGGTCTACTGATTTTTCTCACTCCTTTAGACCAAAATGTGAGGAGATTTTCATTTATCCGTTAGCATTGGTTTTACGGAAAAACTCTTAAGTACGTACTACCTATTTCATTAGATTTATGTCTGTCAATATTGTGTCAGATAGTATTAACGTGTGAAGAATGGGTCATATAATTGAAAAGAAGATATATGGAAGAATTACTTCTTTTTACTTATATTGAGAAAATATTTGTAATATAATTGGTAGTGAATTAATTATGTAACTATTTTAAAATATAAAATCTCATAAAAACAATTGTAAAACGTAAATATATCTCTTTTATTTACTATTATCATAATTAGATACATATTATAATTTTAAATCATATATCACTAGCTATAATATGATGTCATTTTTTATTTTGAGCAAAATATAAAAAGCTTCCACGGATTTAGTTATAATTATAAAAACCTGCTCTTTAATTTTAAATATACATAGATATCCCTTCAATTTGACAAAAATCTATTACTAAATCTATTTTAAAAATTCTGTGAAAAATTGTTAATTTTAACTATTAGTTCATAATGAATGGTCAAAAGAATTATTTTATAACTAAAACACGCTTTCGATGTTTATACATTTTTCTTGACCTACTTTACTTCAAAATTTTAATTCTTTCTGATAAAAAAATGATGTCTTTATCATTTTTCCTTTTTTCTTTTGTTTTCAACGTTATTTTCTCCTATGTGTAATGATTTTAAGTGTAATGATCATTTTATACCTTTGAAATTAATATCACCAATATCATAAGTGAATGATTTAATTTTCAAATTTAATACTTACAGTTTTGTAATTTATTTAATGTAATTTATATTAATTTCATATTACATCTTACTTTATGCAATAACAATATGCAATAAATACTAAAGACACATAAACACCATTGGCAATAATCACCTTTCTTTCTTGTCTCCTGGCAGGCACCTAAAATTTTTTAGTTTCTAGGTCATAGCAAGGATTTTGAGAGTCCGCTAGCAAGTAAGAAATGAAATTGTTGCAAATAGTGTTTATGTGCTTTTAATATTTATTGTGTAAAATAAAATGCAATAGTATGCAAAAATTAATGTAAATGACAATAAATAAATTACAAAATTGTTAGTATTGAAATTTTAAAAATTAGATCTTTCACATTAGTGATAAATGCAACGATCTATAAGGGTCATTTCACTCTAAAAATATTAAAATCAGTACACATGAAAAAAATAAAGCATGCAAAGTAAAAAGCATTTGATAAATACATCTTTGCCGTATAAGAATGATTTTAAAATTCTGGATAATTTGAAATAAAATGAGTTAGGATATATATATATATATATATATATATATATATATATATATATATATATATATATATATATATATATATATATATATATATATATATATAGATAGATAGATAGATAGATAGATAGATAGGATAGTTTGATTATAAAATAATTTTTTAACCATTATGACCTAACAGTTAAATCTAAAGTTTTCTTAATTAATTTTTTAGGATGGATTTGCTTATAAAGTTTTGTAAAACTGAGGAAAGGTGATCTTTATATATCTTGAAACTACATAAACGATTTGTGTAACTCTAACTAAATTCAAAGAAGATAACTGTATTTTTGTTCATTTTATTTTTAACTACATATTTTAGTGTTCCTACCATCTCAAACGTTTTAAGTGTGCTAATTGTGGGAAGGGTGAGGAGAGAGGAAGAAAATGGATGCATTTAGAAAAGTTTCTATATGCTTTAAGCCTCAACTATAATTTTTAATAAATAAATGTTAAACAGCCATTTTTTTTTATAATTTCTAGTATCTTAAGAATAAAAAAATTAGATGCTTAACATAGAAAAATGGTGAATGGATAATGAAATTGATAATTAATTTTTATTTATTGAATATAAGTAAAAGATAGTTGTTCTAATTACATTACAGTGTATAAGAAATTCTCTGAAACCACCACCATCACAAGGTCTACTATTCTAAAGTTGCTTTAAAGGGGGCTTTTCGTCAAAGGAATATTCGCCAAGCATATAGAAAAGCCAGCTAGTGATTAAAATATGATAAAATTATCCATTTTGTCCTAAAATTGAAAATTATTGATAAAATAATTCCTAAATTATATAAAATTAAGGGAATTCTAAGGTACTCATGTAGTACAAAACTCATGTTGAGGTGGCAGCATTGAGAGCCATTGAATGAGAGTACTATAATCTCATCCAATGGCTCTCAATGCAGTTACATTAGCATTGGTTTGGTATCACATAAGTACCTGAACATGCACCATAAAATTATAGTTTTACATTTGAATAATAATTTGTACATATAATTTTATCTATGATTGAGGAATAAAATTATATGTATGGACCATTATTTATAAATAAAATTATAATTTTATATAATTTATAAACTATTTTACCAACATCTTATAATTTCAAGATGAAATTTTGATAATTTTATCTTAAAATATCATTATTAAGGGGCAGAGATTTTGTTTGGTCGTTACCACCCTATGTATGTAAAAGGAAAGTGTTATTAAAATAAGGAAGAATTACATTTTATCCACATATAATTTTATTAATTTTCACTTAGCCCACATGAATTTTAAATTAATGTTGAAATTTGTCCACTTGTGTTTTTTGTCATTAATACTTTGCCTATTTATTTTTTTAATGCAATTTTTAACCGAAAATTCCAATATATGTAAGTTTAGTGAAATTAGGCAAAATCACATGTGGTAAAATGTAATTTTTCTATATTTAGGTGAATATAATAATATGATATAGTTTGTAGAATTAAAACAATGAAACTGTGTTAATATGTATTTTTAGTTTGTATTGAGTGTTGTGGATATCAATTCACATAGATATTAACAAAATTATGCTTTATTCCCCCACAATTATTTTTGAATTGACTTAACTTATTTGTCATGAATATTCTATTAAAAATTGGATAAAAAAATTTAGGTGATCAAAGTGTTAATATGAAAATATTCAAGTAAGCAAATTGTAATACTTGAAAATATAGGTGGATTAAGTAAAAATCAATAAAACAACAAATGGGCAAAGTATAATTTTTTTTTAAAATAATAAAATAATTTTAAATGATAGATACCTTTCATATTTTAAAATTAAAAGTAATATATTTTTTAAAAAACTTAGGGTAGTATTTTTTTTTTTGTTTTGGTAGAAAACAAATATATTAATATTAATAAGAAAGTTTAAACAAGTCTGGGGAAAAATAAGCCTACAATATCAAAAGTTAGGTGCAAAGAAGTTCCCTCGTAGGATACAACAAAATATATAGCCTATTTACAGCACCTTTTGCAACAAAATTAGTAAGTCTATTAGCTTCTTTATATACCCTAAACCCTTCATAACTCTTCAAACAATTTTCTGCATTCCTCAAATAAGCTGGAAGTAGGACAAGAAAACAAAGGGGCTATAATCTTGAAAAGCAGTAATAATAGATAGAACATCTAATTCTAATAGAACCAGGAGTAAACTCCAATTTCATGCAAATAATAAATAATCTCTTAATGCTGTTACTTCAATAACTAAATTGCTGCATATTTCTAATCCCCTAGAACACCAATAATACATTTTTCTGTCAAATCCCTACGAAATAGCAGCATAAGAGGCTTTCTTTCTTTTTTTTTTTTAATAACAAACTTCTCTCAATTTTATGACAGCTGGAAACTATTTGCAGATATAAGTTCATACATTCTTCATAGAAATTAACGTAATTTCCTAAAAGAACAAGAGTGCTCTGTGTTAAAAGAAAGTGTTCCATAATGCGTTCATTTGAACATATTACATGGAATTATTTATAATACTATCATTTATTCATTATTTGATTTACTTAAATAATTAATAAGATAAATAAAGAAGTTAAATTTTGAATGGATTGGTGATGGTGGTTAATTATATTTGTTTCAAACATCATATTCTCTTCAAATTTGTTTTAGAAGGAATTATCCTCTAAATAGAGAAATTCAAATTAATTGTCTTCCAATTTTTGCTTTTTAAAGAAAGTAAGACAGATGTGGAATTAAGAGAAAAAATTCTTGTACTCCCACAAATTTACAAGAGAAGAATACCACATTACTCAGATTGTGATTCCTCTCCAGAGAGAGACAATATACGAACCTTAAACTTGGAACGTGTGTTTCTATAGTTAAAAACACTAGTAGCCCCTATATGTAATTACCAGGAAAAAAAAATTGCTTATTATTGTAGAGCTAAAACGGATTTAGAATTTGGGATAGTAGATCTGAAAGAAAACGAGAGGTTAAAGAAGCCCTCGTGTACGTCAATCATAATTTAAGTAAAGAAGATTAAAATTTTCTATGAGAGATTCAAAAATCACATAAAAATTAATAATGGAATCCTTGATTTTTAAATATACCAATAAAAAGGTGGAAAATGATGATAGAACAAGTGAGAGAGTCCGGATTCCAAAATAAGCATAAGTAAGGAAGTGTTTGCAGATAAATAAAGAAAAGAGTACAAGTTATTCTCTTTAACTTTGGAAGTTAGAATCTTTGGTGTACCACTAATATAGTGTATACTGATACATTTGTCAAATCTGATCATAAATTAAATTTATTTTTTTAAAATTAGATTTTATAAATTATATAATAATATATTAATAGTTAAATTTGATACTATACCTATATATTATTATGTTAATGATGTACTATAAAATTTTCTCTTTAAAAATTTGTATTTAACACTTCCATAATTACCTACCAAATCTATTCTTAGATGGTATTCATCTAACATTTATTTTACGAGCAATTTATTTCAATAAATACACTTGGTTTGACAGAAAGTTTTGTGAAAAAATCAAGTATAATGTGAAAGCTTTGTGATTCAAAATTTGATAACATCCAATTTGTGTTCTATTTTTTTTTTTATTTTGGACATATTTTGATCATTTTGACATGTTTTACTTGTTCAATGAGTATGCAAGTATATGGTTGTAATTTTTATATTTTTACCTTCACATCAATAAAATATGACGTTTAAATTTCTATTGGAATTATAGAAAATGGCTCTATGTATATGTAATTTGACTTATGAATTATTTTGACAAGTGGTTACAAAAATTAATCAGTGTCTCCCAAAATTAAAGGTGACAATTTACATTTTTCTTAATAAACAATTACATTTTGCTACGTATTTATTTGAAAAATTTAAAGCCAATATGTAAATTATATAATTTTTTACTGTTTTGCAACTTTTCTACTTTTACCGTTGTTGGACAATGTCTCAGCAGATTGCACCATGATACATTAGCAGATACAGCTCATTTATGGCAAATCCTGCCTATAAACTCAATATATGAGGTTTATGGCATATCAGAGTAATTTTTTCATACATTTAGAGTGAGAATTTTTTCTTACTTTTTAAAGAGAAATAAGTATAATTAAAAAAAATAGAAATATAGACGTTTCATAAATATGGAGGTTCTCTTATAAATCTATCTTTGTTATTGGAATAAGCCAAACTCTTATTCTAAAAACAAGATATAGAATGTTTCAACACATCGACATTGTTCCAAGAATATTGCAGGGTCAGCCACCCAATGCGATTCAATCTGGCTACAAGGCAGGTACTTCATTATAAGCATTCTTTCATATGGATGGTGCTACCACTAACAACCATATGAAAGAATGACTTTTACATTCTTTCATGTATTACTATATTGCTAAAATTTAAAAAACGGCCCGTAACCGCAATATTATATTTTTAAATCAAATCATATTTATAATTTTTTTATAATTTTAGACCGTTATGATCGTATTTTCTTGCATTAGTTTGTATCGCAACACAACCATAATTGTAACTATAACCATAATTTAAATCCATAATATGCTGTAACAAACATATACCACATGAACTTGTCGGATGAAAATAGATAGCTTTATTACATTTTCTTATTTACATGGATGGTGCTGCCTCTAACAACCCCAAATAGCACTGGAAATGTCTTTCGCAAGTTCAACTTGGGTGTTAGTAAAATAATTGCACCATATATAAAAGCAACTTCAATAAGATGATAAAGTAGCCATATCTTTTGCAAAGCAACTTTAATATAAAATAGAATAAATAAGTAGGTCCCGCACGAAGAAATTCAATAAATTAAGGGAAAGTTGAAGAATGCTAACATGATTTTGGGGAAAGCTGAAGAAAATCTGCACTTCGTGTCGGTCTGCTGCAAATTCTGGGTCACTAGGCCCTGTTACTCGTGAAAAGTGAGATATAGAAAGAATGACTTGCATTCTAAAGCAGTTTAATATATTTATTATTTACTGCATCTGATAGCATTTTTTTTTTACTTTATTAAATTTAAATTTAAGATATAATAAATCAAATTTTCAAAAATTTCATCTGATTTGTATACATAAGAAAAAAATAAAGTACACAAATACCGCATTCTACTGTTTTAATGGAGTTACAAATGACAATAGAAACACATGGACAGGAAACTAATATCTTTGTATAGCTGATTTTAGAAATAATTTATCTACTTATGTTTACACACTTGACTGAATAGATTTACCAATACACATTTTTATCTCCATCAAATCTTAAAATCATCATATTTATTTTTATTTATCCATTTATTTTAAATTACAAATTTATTCATACATTATTTTAAAATTTTAAATGAAAATTAGAGTTTGCAATTAAAACAATTATCAAATATGTTAATAATATTATGTCAGCAAAAGATATCATAAGATTTTTTTTTGGTACAGATATATAAACATTGATTGGATAGCATGCTCTTTGAACGGATACTCCTAGTGATTCAAATATATATAAATATCATTATTATATTTTCCATTATAAGGATTCACATCCATATTTGCGTAGATAAAAATTATCAATACGAGTTAAATTGTGAACCATCCAAGTATCTAAACCATCCCATTTTGACGAGAAATTCTATTATACTCCAGGCCGGAGAGAGAAGTAGAGAAAAGCAGTGGGGGTGGAGCCCACCTCACTGAATTTGTCTCTGCATTCTCTTTCCGGAGTAAGGTATTGTTATCTTACTTCTAGAGCATAGAAATTCTCCATTTTGACGTTGTATCTTGATATAACTTGTCTTTATTGAAATGGCAAACACACTATCCAAACATTTCAATTTTCAAAGCCTGCTTGAATGAGTTTAGGTGCTCGATTATTGCAATTCAAACAAATAAGTTATTGCCTTGTTTGGAAATAAATTATTATTTTAATATTATTTAAATTCAAGTTAACTACAATTTTATTTTATTTAAAAATTTTACTTTGATTAAATTTTATTATAATTATATCTATAACATTATAAAAAAATTTAAGTTTATAAAATTTTTTACTAAATTTCGTTGCATGTTGAATTCATAACCTATGATGCAGCTGCTGCTACTACTAATAATGTTATTGTAGTTGATAATCATTATATTATCAACAATCTATTTCATATATAGTTGAATTTTGTGGTTCAATATTTCAAAGAAAGTATATATTTAATTATATATTGATCGAGATCGTTATTTTTAAAATTTTTTATCACAGTAAAATTTATTTGACAAACAAAATTAAATTCATTTCTATTCAAATGAATTTAATTTTTCTAAAAATTAATTGCGAACAAAGGATTTGTGTTCAAAATAAATTCATGTAAATTGTTTATTTTTTCCGTGCCTCATTCTAGTCATCACATCAGTGGCCTAGTTAGGTGCACGAGCTGTCGTTCCTTTAAAAATTTTGATATTTTTATTTTTTATATAATATTTTTAATTATTTTTTAAAATTTTGGAAGTAATATATAGTCAATAAAATTCTGTTGTAAGAACCAAATTTCACCATCAAAATTTGGGTATATAACACACAAACACAATCATACCCAGGGATCTCAGTCGAAGAAAGCAGCCATTAGCTTGAATTAATGATCATCCATATCCATATTCAAATAACAAAACAGCTGTAAAGCATCGGAAAAGGCTATTGCACAATATTTCTCCAGAATATTTTGTTAGGAAGATGAACATCGTGTCGTTCACATCCCGATATTAAAAATTGTGAAGTCACCAATGATATAACAAAGTAAAACGTGGCATATAAATGCTTTTCATCTTTTAGTGTCATTCACTTACATATTGGTACTAAAATATAAAATGATTGGATTTCATCTCATTAAATATAATATTTTATTTTGAATCCTTAATATATAAGAATCATATTAATAATTTTAATCAAATTAAAGATTTTAATTGCGGTACAAAGTTTCAAGTTTGTAATTATTCGAAGGAGTATTATTGATTATGTAATGTTAATGGTTAAATTAATATATTTTCACACATTAGATGAGCTACATAATTTTATTTTTATTTAATTATGCCAATTTCACTGATATTTTTCCCTAGTGATTTTTACCTAAAAAAGATAGGGGTACTTAGCAAATATGTTGTATCAAATTGAATCAAAGTTCGTGTGAGCAAAGTTTATTTAAGCCCATTAGAGGGTGATCAGATTTGTTTCTAAAATGGGCCAAATTGATTTGTGGGTTTGCCCTTTTTATATTTTTATAATTTATTATTTATTATATTTATGAGTTCATTTTTTCATTTTTATATTTTTTAATTTTATTTTTGTATTATATTTATTTTATCATTTATTAATTTTTATTATTTATTTCTATTTTTATTATGTTTAATTATTTTGAATAATTAAACTTAATTTTTTAACAATTGAATTTATTTTATATTGAATTATGATGTAAAAGCAGCTAATGAGTTACTTAAATTTCTTTGAAGATATAACACCTCTACAACTATATCAGATTAAAACTAATAGTCAATCAATAATTTCCATAATTTTATTTACATTTTGAGGAGGTAGTTTTGTTATCCTCTTTAGAAGGTTAAAGATATAATTTACAAATTTTTTAAAATTTGACAAAGTAATTTGTTGTTTAACAAAACATAAAATATGTAAAGTATATTTTTCCTAAAAAGAAAGTCAAATTTTGAGGTAAGGTGGGATGTAAGCTAAAGAGTAATTATGTTAGTCATATTAGTTAAGTTTAATTGTAAATAATTGTATTAGTTGATTTAACTCATTAATAATATTAATTATTTGAATAAAGGTGTTTAATAAAATTAATTATTTATTATTAGTGGTTAATGTGTAAATTTATGTGTAAAATAACATATAAGGATGTATGCTTATTTGTTGATTTATTTGAGTATATCTATAGGTGTATGTATATAAGTATTATGTATATGTATAAATTAATCTTTTTAATTTTTTATCTTTAATATGAAAAGAATTAAAATTTATTAAATAAACATATAAAGATCTCTTTGACATAATATACAATTATTTAATTACAATATTAATTTTATTTTGTAATTTTAATTAATAAAAAATTAAATCATTATTTATAATTTATAAAAAAATATTTTAATCTAATATATATTAAATTATTACAAATAAAATCACAGACATAATTTTGATTGAGTCACAGTTACTAAGTATTAAAAGTAAGGGTTCCACTCCTTCTAATTGCATTTTTTTTAAAAACAATTAATAAAAATTATCATTATATTACTTAAAGATAATTTTATTTTTTATAGGTATTAGATAAATCAATTATTTAAAAATATTGATTCTCTAATTTTTTTAAATTAATTGATTGAAGGCCTTAAACCAATTATTTATCAAATATAAAAAATAATTAATTTATCAAACCAATGAATTAAATCAATTAAATTTTTTTTTATCAAACAACCACAATGTTTCACGTCAATGCTTGTTCTTAGGAAAAGAAAAACGTCTTTAAAGATTAGGATGGGACCTGAGGAAAGGGATGGGCATTTCTCCTTTAGAAAGCAACGACACTAATAATTAATAATAATTAAATAAAATAAGGAAGTGGATAGCCTGAAAACTTACAGGTAGGTGCGTAGAAATTAACATAACTCTGTCGGGTTTTCATGTGCTAGCTTCGGTGCTCTTTTCATGGTTCTCACTAACTTTACTTTAGCGATAGTAAAACTTTAAATTACTCTTAACCGACCGACTGAAATTGAAACAAAAATTGATCGGTTAAGAGTGGTTAATGTATTATTATTGATTAAAAATAAAAAAAATTTATAAATTTCAGATGGTCAGTTAATTACATATATAAATTCTTAATTGTAATTTATATTTGTAATTAATCGAACTTAACCGATATTAATCAAAATTTATATTAATTTTTATTTAAAAATTTATATTTAAATTTTATTGATTATTTTTATAATTTAATACTTAATTACTTCTTATTATAATTATATTAATGAAATTATGGTATTAATATATATATTTATAGACTAATTTTAAATTTTAAATTAATTTATTTAGGTATTTTTGAAAAAAAATTCAAATTTTAAACCACCTTAAACCAAATTTAACTGACTAAAACCAAAATTTCAATTAAATTCATTAAAGTTATGCAATCGAGTTTGGTCGGTTAAAAAAAGTACTTTTTGATTAAAAATTATCAATTTAAAAAATAGTATTAATTGCTCTTAACCGATCGATGATTATTCCTATTTGTTAGACATTCTAAAAAATATTGATACATGTGATTGGATTTAAAAGTTAAAATTGATAAGTCAACAAGAATTTAAATTTTATAAATTAAAATATCTTGCTTGGTAATAAATAAATAAAATTTTATAAATTATTTAAATATTATAAACAAAGAATTAAAATTGCTAAATTTGATATTTTAAATTTAATTAAAATTGATATTTACATATTGATTATTATTCTTTATTCATGACAACTAGGTAAATTTTTTTTTCAATTCGATTATTGAAATTAAATTGTGAAAAACTTTAAAATTTTTTAGTATTTTTATATGTTTTATTCAAGTACGACATGATTAAAGGCATGGATGTTAAAATTATATAATATTTTTAAAAATCTTTGTGCTTTTAAAAATTTTTATATGCATTTACATAAGGCATTTGCAAATTTTTATAATAAATTGGGAATAACTAAATAAAGGTTCGTAACCCACTCTTTAATATGATTTATCCTTTTAAATGTCTTTTAAAGTGAAGACAGTGATCAACGGAATGTTGTGATATATCATAATTGAGTGGATATCATAATTAAAAGGATAACTTTTTAATTTGTCAAATATAAAGTGTTATAGCACCAGAATTCTAAATGTAACAATAAAGCATTTTTCAAAAACGATGGATCTAGGAAAGAAGAAAAGAAAAATATGAATTTCATGACAATTTAAAATAATATTAACTTCACTAATTATTTTATTTGTTAAATTTCACTAACAAGATGTTTTCATATGTAATCAAAATACATTGAACTAATTTGAATCACATTACTTAAGTATATAATTAATCAAGATGCTTTGAGTTTTTTTTTTTTTTAACAATAATCATATTGAATTTTAATTAATTTAGAATTGAGTTGAGTTGGATTTAATATGGGAGTAAAACTCTCTTAACATTTATTTTCATTATTTATAAAGCTCAAGTCTAAGATCTCATTTAAAAAGATAAAATTTCAAATCATTTGAATTAATAGGCATTAAAAAACTCATGATAAAGTTATTCTTAACTAATTCTTTTTATATAATGATAATGAGAAAATTTTGAACTTTGTATATATCATTTCCACTATACTACTCAACCCTATTTAAATCATGACTAGTGTCCTACTAACCCTCTTAGATCACATCTAAAATGACTTGCTTTTAGCTAATTAATTAAGTAAATAATATCAATAATCTATTTTATAACATATTTAGACCTGATAGTTTGGGATGTCCAAATCCAGTTTAAATACACATGAGGAACATATGGATCATGGCCCAAGATCTTCACATCAAATGGAACATTATTGATAAGACCAAAAGACATAGATTACACTTTATTCTCCAAGCTCCTGCTATAAGGCCCATATATTCCCCAACAGCCTTAACACTACCTCTCATGGCTTTACAAAGTTATTACCAACGACCGATAAATTTCAGACAGTTAAAAACAACTCTTAGAGAGAGAAAGTTTAAAACGGAATTATGTAGTCCATGATGTTACATTAATGTTGGTCCAAATAATTAAGAATGTCAAATGTGGATAGACTTCACAAAAATATATACATACAAAGGTAGATGATTGAAGTTTGGTAAATTTAATATTAAAAATTTATTTTAATCTTTATAAGATTAATTTTTTAATGAATTTTTAATTAAAAATTTATATTAATTTAATCTCCATAAAATTAAAAATCTCAAATTTTAATCTCTCTATACATGATGAAGAATTATTGAATTAATGTTGGAGAGATTAAAATTTACAAATTTTTAATTCTATAGAAATAAAAAAATAACATAATACTGTCTTACATAGCACATTATTCACATTGTATGGGGCCTTGTAAAGATGTCATGACTTTAAACCCTAGTATATTCTAACTTCTTTATTTTCTTTTTATTGCAAAAGCAAATGGTGGTTAGATCTTACTAGATGCAAAAATATGCATTGAACTAACTAACTTTTATCGATGTAGGAAATGAATACAATCTTCAATTTATATTCTATACAAGAGTTAAATAACTTGTAAATAAGATGCCTCTCCTCACTTAATTTCATCTAAAAGGGTTCAAAGAAGTTTGTTATTGATTAAAAGCTTAATCTTCATAGTAGCTTTATTTTTGTATAAATTTGTGGAGCTTAAAATTGATTAAGGCCTCCAAGTCAAAACATGTTGTAGACAAGAAATATTTTATTTATTTAATTTCAACCTCATAAATTACAACTAATTAAAAAAAGGTAACTTACCAAAGCATAAATTCTACTTGTAAAATAACTAGAGCTTCCAAGAAATCTTTCATAATAAATTAAATGGTGTTGCATGTACATTATGGCATAGGTTAATCAATAAAATAAAATCTATACATTAATAATGTCATTTGTCAAATAAGAAATTGTTATGTGTCAAAATGCATCATTCTAACCAATAAATTTTTTTTAAACAATTATCTTTTAATAAATTTAAAAGCAATAAAGATTAAAAAAATATGCTTATTTCTAATCATTCTGCTAATAGCTCTACAAATAAAGAACTCTTTTTTATCATTTTACAACAAGAAATCGTAAGATAAAGTGACATGAGACTCTTAAATTCTCTCAAAGTTCTATTAGTAAAGATTCAACCATTCGAAGTCTACAACTTCAATTAAGAATATTATTTTTTAGTTAAAGACATTGACTAAGATTGAGTTCAAGCCTTTGAATCTTTTAAGTATAAAGCCTCCGTGAAGATTTACCTTTTGATTTGATATTAAACTTCTTTGAAGCCTTCTTTCAAAGTTAAGATTAAACTTTCAATTCAAAGACAAGCTTCCTTAATGCTTTCATTGAAAGTCAAGATTTGACTTTTTGATCTATGATTAAACTTCTTAAAGCCTTCCATTAAAATCAATTAAACCAAAGTGTTAAAGGGTTTATTCTATTATTTTTAAGAATTCAAAAATTAGAAATTGTACTCAATTCATCAAATCAATGAAAATTGATTTGTTCAACATTTTCTTATCTTTTGATTTTTTATTAAGAAAATTGTGTATATAAATTTCTAACATGCATAGTGAGACAATCTCAACACCTCATCTCTCGTCTTCAAAACTAGTTTCATCCATACAAGTTCCAATGGCACCAAAAAAGCAAGTCTTCATAACTTGCTATTCAATCCCTTTGGAGTAAATCTTCTAGTTAACTATGTTAGTTCTAATACTTAAAATTAAGGTTCAGTGACTTGAAGTAAAATAAGATCTCTTGTGGATTTGTATGCTCAAATGATTGCAATAAAAATTCTTATCTTAACTTCATAAGTTCATCATCATAGAGATCACATTTGCTTATGCAAGTGGTGAGGGCAAAGCTAAATCTACTTAACATTCTTAATGATGTTTTAGCTCAACTAGCTTTATTGAGAATTCTTATTAGCAACAAATATTTCAATTATTGTAAGGGCTAGCAAGGCTAATAATGGCTTTTTTGCTTTAAAGACTCAAACATCCAAATTAAAGGTCTTTTCTTGAATGATTACTTTCTTGACTCTTCTAGATTTTCAAGTTTAACTACGATGGACATCATGGTAATAAATGTAACTTTATTGAAGGTGAAATTCTTAACTATTAGGAAGACACTTATAAAATTAATGAAATTCATCCAAGAAAGAAAAGTTTTAAGAAACAAATAAATGTTTAACATTTAGTAGAAGATTGATGATGATTTTTCCAAACCATATGATGATTTAAGTGACATAGAACAATTCAATAAGGAAAGTTTATATGAATATTTGGAAATATTTAAAAGATTATATGCTAACTGCCTTCATCATTAAATACCTGACTAACTGCTAACTGAATGTTTTTATGAAGGATAGTTGCTAATAAATAGAAGTAGGATTGATGCTACTAGTGATGGTGTTTTAGTTGACAAAACTCTTGATGCTACTTAGAACTTAATTGCAAGCATGGTTACCAATTGTTAATAATTTGGGAGTAAGAGAGACCTTGCACCTTAGAAAAAGAATGAGGTGACCACATCCATTATTAAGAAGTAGTTAGCAAATTTAACATCTCTAGCTCAAAAACTAGCTATTAATAAAGTAGAAATGGTGAAGGTATATGGCATTAATTCCAATTTTAGACATCCTATTGATATATGTCTAACTTTATAAGAAGAAGAAATAATCCAACAAGTCAATTAGAAAAAATATTCCTAGGGTAGTATGAACATAAGCATGATCTTATTTTGAATGCTACAATACTAGCTAGAAACATCATCCCAACTTTAATGGCAATACTTTTAACTAAGATTTGTACCTTATTGCATAACAAAATTCAACCTCCTACTTCCAAACCAAATACATCATTAAAAGACCTCATTAATAGTTTAGTTATGAATGTTGTCTAGTTTAAATAGGAAACCAGAGCTAGTATAAAAATTATAGAAAACCAAATGACTTAGCTTGCTATCTTTGTTAGAATATTAAAGGTTTAGAGTTCCAATAGCAAGTTTTCATTATAAACTATTATTAATCTAAAGGGCAAAGAAACTATCAATGCAATAAAGCTCAGAAGTGGCAAACAAGTTCATGCCCATTTAATTCCCTTACTAGAAACATATAACAAATTAGAAAGCAAAAGAGCTAACTAAAAAAAGAAGTAAAAGTTGATAAAAGTGAGATATATTTTGTACTTAAGCCTTACTTCCCATTGATTTTTCTATCTTCTTTCTTTTTCTAAGCAAAATTAGTAAACCTAAGAAAATCAATGATGAAAATAGATTTTTGATACTCTTACGAAGGTAAAAGTTAACATACTTTTATTATATTTAATCAAATAAATTTAAGGTATGCTAATTTTTTTAAAAAAATTATGTATTAATAAGAGGAAACTAGTGGGTAATGAGAAAGTATGTATGGGGAAGAATGTGTCTACCATCATTTAAAAAAATTACTAAGAAAGTGTAAAGATCTAGGCATATTTATCATTTCATGTGTAATAGTGAAAATCAATATTAAGCATACTATGGTAGACTAAGGAGCTTCAATTAATGTTATGTCTTTTTCTATTAACATTAATTTAAATTTAGATCTTTTGAAGCATACAAGTTAACATTTACTCTTCAGATGTACTTGAGGATGATTTAATGCAAATTGATGGAATGATTTTTCCAGCAAACTACATTTTATAAATGGAGAATGAAACATCAAAGGCTTCTTCCATAATTATTTTTGGCAGGCCTTTTCAAGAAATTGCAAAGATCATGTTTAATGATCAAAATGGAACATTAACTATGAAATTTAATGATATGATTGCTAAGTTTGACATATCTAAAGCTTTTTCCCTAATTATTCTTCCTTAACTTTTTTTTTTACCTTTTACTACATGCTTTTAATTTATTATTTCTAACTCTACTATTTTTTATCATACTACTTTTGAATTAATTATTTCTAATTTTTCTAGTCATGTAGTACAATTTGAATGTTTAGAGAGAAAATAATGTGTTCTTAATGATTATTAAGCTTATTTTTTTCATTCTATCAAATTCATAATAAATGATGATTCTAAACTGATAAGAAAGAATGAGTTAAGGATTGCATTAAGAAGTGTGTGGAATGACTTATATTTTCAAAAGACTTCTCTAATGGACCATATGAAGCTTGAATATTTTAGAATATATGAGATTGTAGCTCTTGACTTCGATTTGGGTTGAAGTAAAGTAGTTAACATCTAGCCAAAGATATTATAGAAAGGTGCCTTTTGGGAAGCCATCTAATTATTGTTAACTTGCCATTTTAGGTTTACATTCTCTTTCTCTTATCTTTATTTTACTTATCCATGATTTTTCTATATGTTTATTTGCTTTACATTGAAGATAATGTAAACTTTAAATATATAGGAAGGCATTTAGAATGTCTTTGGTGTTTTTCCTTTAATGTTTTTCAATTTGAAAAAAAATACTACTACATAATTGAGCTATCATGTCACCATATTAACATCAATTAAAGAGAAAAATTGACATATATAATAATGCAATGACATTTTTGATAATACATGTAACTTTTGTGCCACTAATAGTTAACAATCGAATATGGAAAATGATAATATCTTTCCTATATTAATTACTAATGAATTATGCTAAATTTGAGCTAAAGAGTTAACTTCTTTTTCAAAGAAAAACATACCTTTGCTCACTATTTAGAAAATTATGACCTATTATGTCAATTATTAAGAAATTGACATAAAAAATGAGGGCGAATCTTTATATTTGAAGATTGGCTTGAACTTTAAACATTAATTCCTATACATAATTGACATTAAAATTTGTCATAAATGGTATTTTTGTAATCATGCATAAAACATTAGATGTTAGTTTTAGTTATAACTGACATGGAAATAGTTAAATATTGATTGTTTTTTAATAACAATCGACATGGAAAGTTCTTGCACTAAAATATCCTCATCTTTTTTTTAAATTATAAATAAATTTCATTTATACGATAATTTACTTTGCATTTTCATGTGCTCTCCAATTGATTTTCTTTAGTGTTTGTTCAACAATTATGTAATATCAACCTTCTACTATCTTGAAGCATCTACACCATATATTTAAGGTATTTTCCCTAGTTCTTTTATATTTTGTGAGCATTTTATATTTTAATTATGTTCTTTAGAATTAAATAGGTAGCATTGTCATATATTGTTTAAGAAAACTTATATTGGTATGCTTTAAAATTATTTTTCATTCATTGTGAACACAGTTTATGCTAGCTATTCAACATAAAGAACTCTATACCAAAATATATATTTGATTTTATATTCCTATTTTTGAAAATGATATTTTTGCTTAAGTTCTATGCTTTTAGAGTAACTTCTTATGTTAGTGTGGCTATATTTCTTAGATGCTATTTTTGAAAATATCAATTTATTGTAGGAAAAGTTTTATTCTAGAATTAGATGAATATGATAAAAAAAAATTCAATTGTTTCTTATTTTATAAGTTATAACATGTATGTATTTGGGAACTTACAAGATGTTGCTTGGCATATAAGTTAAATGTTTATATTATTTTTGTTATAACTTTTTAAATAGAAGTAATATGGATTTTGGTTCCATGAAAGGTGGTAATAAAAGGAAGGGAACTAAAAGTCCTATAATTACGATGGACATGCTTCTTAAATGTGTTAAAGAAGAGTAATTGAGTATAAATTTTAATGACAAAGGCCATGCATATAGGCTTGGTGTAACAAAATTCACTAGCTACATCAGGACATTGGCATGCACCAAAGTGCCCATCATCATCAAGAAATGATGCCAAGTGTCATAAGACATCAAGGATGCCATCTAGGATGATATATTTGCAACAAATCTTAGTATTAATCTCTATTTCATTTTTTTACATGAGTATAACAATTTTTCTAAATTACTTATGCAAGTGCCATTCATGTGTAGGCTATTTTATAGACTACATTTGGTATACTTGAGGGACACAAAGAAAATGTTTTACAAGTGGCAAGTAAGAGGTGGAAGGACTTTAAATATAATTTGGCCAAGAATTATGTCTTTGTTAAAATGTACAACAATGAGACTTTTCAAAAATATTACTACATTAATCTTAAAACATAGGTTAAATTATAGAGATATGTAAGGAGACAAGTATCGAGTAAAAATGTGGCTATTTCACTATTGTCTTTATTCCACTATTAATTATGAGCTCATCTTCTCATCAATAGTTTTTTTTTTTGTCAACAAGTGTAAAGCACAAAGAATAAGGCAAATTTTGGATTGATGAGGTACATGGTTTTGCAATATGTTGCTTAACTACACAATGTGCTTTAAGAGCTGATAAGGGTCCACCTTTTAGTCAAGATCGAAATATCTTAATGGATTTAGCTAAAGAAACTAGTGTATAATTTTAAACCTATTTCTAACTCCTTTTATAAGAAGGGTACACTTTCTTTTTTATTCTCTTTCTTAACCATAACTCTCTTTATGAGCACTTGGATTATCTGATTATTCACCTTGGTCCCTTAATGTATCATGCCCTAATCACCAAGAAAGAACCGTATCAACTCAATCTAGAATATACTACAAGAAGGGCACAGTCTAAAATGGAAAATGTTAATTTTTTCCTTCACTTTCCTTTCACCTATTATTATTAGCTATGAATCCTTTGATAATTCTTTATGCTTAAGGCAGTTAACTTACGCATGGCTTCTTATGTTAAATTTCATAAAATTTCTCACACAATTAAATAATAATTAACATAATTAACATAAATTCCATCAAACAACTCATCAAGCAATTTATCATATCTAAGCTCCATTAGCCATATCAAAGGTATAATAGGTTCCATAGAAAAGTTACTAGTGATATGTATAAGTGCATACAAAACCACTAGCAAAGCTTCGATTAATATCTATTATGGTAATACATAGATATAAGCTAAAGGACTCATTCTACTAGTAAGCAATGCTTTAACCCATCTTGTCATAACCTTAACCTAGTTGTGACTTATATAGAACTTGCTACTTAGTTTTCACATTCCGAATTAGAATACTTAATTCAATAGTTGGTTAATTCACTCATAACACGAGATAAATAGGAAAGTAATAATTTGAGAAGATGGTATATTTCATTTATTAACAATTATAATGTTTACAAAAAACTAAGAAACTTAAGGCTTCTTATATTCCTTTTAAAGATAAAGATAAGCCACCCTAATTAACTTAAAAGTTTTATCTATAATCCTTGTACCCATTATCTATATAGAATAAGGCCTAAAGCAATCTTTCTAGCAAAATATTTTATGCTACCAAAAATCAAAATGGAAAGTATTTTGATAACTTAACTTTAAGGAGGTAATGGTGATGGAGGTTCAATATGTGTGTCTTCATAATAAATCACAGAGGAGTAAGTTTGAGGCTTAGTAAGCAAAATGAGCAAACACACTACATAACAAACATACAATGCAATAACTTATCAACTAGATCATTTTCTAGTGAAACTTAATTCATATAACAATCAAGTATATTGATTTAGTGTTAATTAACCCTAAGAGACTTGACCATATTTATACCCTCATAATTATACCACATAAAAGTAACTAATTACATTTAAATATCAAATATGTACCATAATATACAATAATTAATAAATTAAAACATACATCCACATTTTACCTTCTATAAGTTTTCATTCTTATGCCTCTTGGGTCTATCTTATACCCTCTATAAGTATATTACTAGGAATTAGATAGCTAATATTTATATCACCCATAACACAATTTTCTTGTCACAAAGCACATTACTTTCATATCTTATGTAATGGAATAAGCCATATTCATCACATTTGTTAAACAACATCATGCCTCAATGCACGATCACACAACATATCTCATTATATAGATAATAATAAAAATTTATTGGCATTACATATCATATGATATAATAGCTTACTTCTTTATTTCATAATTACCAACACATGAAATTAACCCTTAATTATCATATACCATCTTATCACAATGTTTAGGAATCATTTATGCCAAAGTGGACCTTTAAAAATCTTGATAAAATAGGTAGTCCGGGTATAATCGACTATGAGAGCCTTGAAAGAAATTTTAGGATCCATAGTCAAGTATGTAATTAGCTATTAGAGTCTAAAGACAAATTTAAGGTATAATGTCAACTATATAGTTAATTATTGAGCTTTTGGGAGTATCTTAGAGGTATATAATTAACTTTCAACTCCAAAGAGCAACTTTTAGCTAATATTGACTATACCTTTCCAAAATGATTTTTTTAAAGTATAATTAACTATATAGTTAACTACTGCTAAGGAATTTGTAAAACCTTCTAATTTTTCATTTTACAACTAATTTAAAACTTGCATTTAATGAAATAATTAACTAACTAATCATTATAAGCTTATAAATATGCATTAACCATATGCCATTGATGTTATTCACATTATCAAATGAATCTAATCACATCAATTAACACAATATTGTGCATGCATTTCTATTTATATAGCTATAAAAGCCTAAATTATGTAATTCAACTTAGATTCTTGAAATCTAATAAGAAAGGTGGAGTATCCATTGACTAGTATGAAAAAAAGTGCTAGGATGTTAGATTTAAGATCTTTTCACCCTAATCATACTAAAATAAAAGAATCATTATGCTGAGGTTCCAAATTCTTATTAAAACCAAAATAACCCTTTCCCCCCCATCATCCCAAGGAAGAAGAAGAGTTAATCTAACAAATATAAAGTTCTTTCCTTAATTAAATAAGGAATTTGAAAAGGATTGATGATTTCTTACCTTGGATTGATGAAAGGAAGAGAAAGAAGTAAAGTGAGCTCAAGTAAGGGTTA
This sequence comes from Sindora glabra, assembly GCA_020226215.1. NCBI lineage: Eukaryota > Viridiplantae > Streptophyta > Magnoliopsida > Fabales > Fabaceae > Sindora > Sindora glabra. The sequence continues at coordinate 38,940,271 of CM035227.1, read as the reverse complement.
AGGAATTAAGGAAAAAATGAAAAGGGAAAGGAGTTAAGGTCATATACTTGCTTCTAATAATCCTAAGCCATATATTGTATTATTCTAATTGACTTTTCTTAACCCTTTCTCACAAAACTCATATTTCCATACTTACTAAAATATCAACTTTTATTTTATTCTATAATTCATATAGAAGATTTTCGATTTATGTAAAGCATATCTATCATTTTAATTATTCTCTTTACTAAATAAATTTCAAATTACTATATTCTAAAAAAAGTGTAACACTAAGGCCCAGATTATCCCTCCATACTTCATTTTACAGATTTATAGGTCAAGACGCCATTATGTAATGTCCCAAATTTTTAATTCTATTATTTGAATCTCTAAATTTTGAGGCTATAAAAACGAAGAGTATGATTGAATTAGCTTGGTGGGTAAATATTAAGTTAAAAGGAATTAAGTGTAAAGGTAATCAAAATTTCTGAAGGAAAAAGGATAGTAAGGAAAAGAATTAATTTTTTTAAACAGTATAGATGATCAGAGGAGGTTAGAAAATCCTAAAAAGGGGAGTTGTCTAAGTCTGACAGTGTAAGAAATTTTAAACAGATAAAAATCTTATGGACTAAATTGCAAAAGTGCAGAATCGGATGTGGTTAAAGTGAAATAACCAAGAATTTAGGATCTAATATGAATAATCAAGATTTTGGGGTGTGATATGTGATTTTCTTTTAGTGAGACCAATAGACACATGACAAGTGTCCTTGTTGGAAGAAAATGGACAAGTGTCCTTATTTAAAGAAATGGCAAGAATAGCCTTATTAAGTGGTGAAAAAGGACTAAATTACCCTTGGAATTGTCATAAATGGCAAGTATATCCTTGAAGCTTCATGAAAAGTCTTCTTATTTCTCCTTTCTTCTCAAAAGCTGTGGAAGACTCCATTAAAGCACCAAAAACGTGCAGGAGAGAGAAGGAAGAGAGAGAAAGTTTCTTTTGGCTTTTTCACCCAAAAATAGTGAGATTTAGGCTTGGGGTAGAAGGGAAAGTTGCTCTTCTCATCAAGCTCTATCTATTGGTGTGTTTAGATTTAAGAAAGCTCAAGTTTGATCAAGTTTGGTGAGCTCTAAGTAAGGATTTTCAAGTTACAGCAAGAGGTAAAATTGTTCTCCTCTAAAAGCTTTTATTGTGCTCTTTTTAGTTTTCTTGAAATCTTGATGTTGGTGTGGTCAAAGGTGGTTGACCATGGAGTTTTGGATGATTTGAAGATGTTTAATGGTGTTTTAGATATTGTTTTGTTGATCTATGACTTTGGTTTGGTGTAAAAATAGCAAGAAACCATGATATACACAGTCTAGGATTTTAGAGGCATAATGGTGCATGTGTGGATTTGACATGATTTGTTTGGAATTTAGTTAAATTGATAAAATTAGGATGATTCTTATGAGTTATGAAGCCTTATGGAAGATGAAATTTTGAGTTATGAAAGTGTGTATAAAACTTCCCTTTTGAGAAGCCAAGGGGAGAAGGAGGTTTAGCCATGTAAATTGTATTTTTGGAAGATCAGTAATGTACATGGGGTAGAACACGGCCCATGTTGTACCCCATGTTCTAAACACGGGGTAGAACACGGCCCATGTTCACCCCCGTGTTCTTCTACGAAGGTAGATCAGTAATGTACATGGGACAGAACACTGGCCCATGTTGTACCCCATGTTCTGAACACGGGGTAGAACACGGCCCATGTTCACCCCCGTGTTCTTTGTTAAGTGAACATTTTGGCTTTAATTCTTCACATTTTGCATGGTTTTACTTCCGAATCCTTTTCTAATGTTCTTATGTGTCATTTCAAGGCCTGAAATCAAGATAGAGCATCTAAGTATGCATTTATTTAAGTGGAGGAAGTAAAGAATACATGAGGTTTAAGGAAAGTGATGATGTTCTAATAAGAACTATGATGTGTATTTGTATAGACTAAGGAGTGATAACTTGAAAAGGCAAGAGAAAGTGTAAAGAAGTTGTTAAGTGAGGGCAAAGGAAACATCACATTGGAAGCTTATAAAAGGTAGCTAGCTTTATCCTTAAGCTCTGTTTTCTATTTACATGATTTTCGCTATATTTTGCCATTATATGGAATGTGAATAAAATAGCTGTGTGCGTAACCCGGGAAGACAGTGAAATCCTGTGTGTAAGGCCTATGGCCCGAGTTATCCCCGGGATGGTAATGAAATTACTGTGTGCACACCCCAGGAAGACAGTCAAATACTGTGTGTGTAAGGCCTATGGCCCGAGTTATCCTCGGGATGGTAATGAAATTGCTGTGTACGGTACCTATGGCCTTTAGAGATCCCCGGGAAGACGGTGAAATGCTGTATGTGAGACCTATAGCCTGTAGAGTACCTCGGGAAGACAGTGAAATTGCTGTATATGAGGCCTAGGTACGATTATCTGTGATGGCCATCTAGATAATTATATGAGTCCTTGAATGGGCTTGTGGATTGCTATGTGTGATGCACATTTCTTACAATGGTACGGAATGAGATGATAAAGAGATGACAAACGATTAATTATTTTTGAAATGTATGTTTTACTTGCTTAAGGATCTGGAATGGCTCAATATATATTTTTACAGTGATGACTAGCTACTGGGAAACTCTGTTTCTTATGTTTTCTGTATTATTACTAACCATTCCAGGTGATGCTTCTAAAGGCCCTCTTGACAAGGAAGAATAGAGATTTGAAGATGTATTAAGAATGATTGTATAGTTGTTAATTTTGTAAGTGATGGATGTGAAGTTGAACTTGTTGTATAATTACATAACCCTTGCCTATATTGTTTGAGATGCAGAATATTCGTGGTATTGTGAGCTAGTTTAAGTAGAAGGAAAATTAGTATGCGATAATTACCTATTTAATGAGGATTAAGGTATTAATAAGTAAGGGAGTTACACATTACTACCTCAAAATTAAACCTTTGGAAACTCACTTAGTATGGTCACGGGTAGTAGTGGATATTTTATTATAAATAGCCATTTTAGGCTTTGAACTATATAAGGAAAAAGTGCAGAAGATTCTTAATAGGAGTTAATTAGGCTAACTTCTCCCTAAATTAATATTAATTATAAATAGGCCTAACTCCTTTTTTTCATAGAACTATTATTCTCTCATAATGCTATCTCATTATATTCCCTTATTGTCTTATGCATGCTTGAGTATACTAACAAGGAAAATAGTTTAGGTTGGTGAAAACTAGTTAATCAAGTTCCATATTAGTCACGACTAAGGATAAGTCATGATAATTATAATTTTTATTATTTCTATCATTTACAATTAGTATCAAAAAAATTTACCATTACTAAATACTTTTAATTTATAGTTTTACTCCTAATATAAAAATTTTATATATTTTTATCACTTATTGATATGAGTAGTCTTCTTTGATTTTTAGGAAATAAGGGTGGATATAGGTTAAGCCAAGTTAAATTTCACCTAAAATATCTTAGAAAGGCATAAAAATTATTTAGCTTTACCTAACCTATACTATTATAGCCTATTTATGTAATACCCTAAGGCAATAGTTAAAAAAAATGTTTATTTCATTTAACAAAGATAGTTAAAATTTATTTATTTATGCTAAAGTGAAATACAAATGTTTTATATTTTGATGACATAGTGTTATTATGATTTCATTTCACAAAAGGTTATCCAAATTTTTATTAGGGTATTTAGAGGTTGATAATGGGTAATTTATGAAAATATATATATTAATTTTTTAATAGATGGCTTTTATTCATAAATTTATAATTTATGAGAATATTTTTGAAATTCAAGGTGTGATGAATTATGATACATATTCATAAATGAATATATGTATACTTATAATAATATTTATAAAGAAATGAAATATTTAAGTTAGGATTTTAAATTTAATTGGAATGAGGGAGTTTTATAAAATATGAAACTTTAAAATGAAAATAGATGGCTAAGATTGAATTAAATAAAGATGGAAGGATAGGATCTAATGGGGTTTGAAGTTGTAGTGCACTGAAAAGTACTGAATTAAAGCCTTTAACATTTTTCCCTCTTTCTCTTCCTTACTAGCCATCTCATTCTCTCTCTCTTTTCTCCACCTCCCCCTTCTCTCTCTTGGCTCTATCTATAAAGCGTCAATTAGAGCTATGCCACTACCTTTCGCCACATTTGCCACTACTTTTTTGTCATCTATTCAACCATTAATAGCACTGAGAGCCTTCTTCTAAGTTATGAATGGAAACATCTGTTATGCAAAGCCAATTAGCCTTTTTCTTCTACTAGTGTTTCAAAATGTGTTCATTATTAACAAAGTCTTGGAAGACTTCCTAGGCATAGGTGAGATGATTTATAACATGGTATCTTAATATTATAACTTGTGTAGTTGTAACTTAAAAAAATCCATTTACGTATTTATTTGAAAAATACAGTGATAACTTTGAAAAAAAAAAAAGGAGATTTTTATATTAAGGGATGTTAAAATAACATGCTTATTGTATTTCTAGGGTATTACACCTTAAGATTTTGGATGATTTGAAGTTGAATTGGAAAACTCCTTTTTCTATAAACTTTGTAATACTTAATGAATCTTATGAAAAATATGATTTTTATGACATAGAATGCTAGAATACTATGATTAAAATATTTATAGAGTGTTGCATTCTAATATTTCAAATGACTTATGTAAGATTCAAGAAACCCTTAGTTATGTGAAATGTAATTTTTTTGAATTAGAGTTAAAAATATTAGAAATTAAATGTATGATTTGATAAAATGATGTGAATGGAACATTTTTATAGCATAAAGTTTTACTATTTCAATTTTCTTATATTGGATTTAGCGAAATCCTATTTTAGTTATTTGATATAGAATTGATGAAATAAGGATTTGATGCCCTAGAATATTAGGCAAATATACTTGAAGTATACTTATATCATAAAAATCTAATAGTATATGATATTTGATTTCTTTAAAATAAAGTTGAGAATATTAATAACCAAGCATATAGTCTTATAAAATGATTTAGGCTTTTTTAAAGCATAAAGCTCTAATGATTTAATTATTTTACACTTGAATCGAAAAAGCACTCATTTATGATAATCTTTGATTTCCTTACAGTAATTTTAAGAGTATAAGCAAATGATGGAATAGGAAGCTCAAATGGTATGAATAAAGTTAGTTAAGAGCATCACATTCTAATATTTTTACTTGTACAAGTGTGATACAAGAATCATTATATAATGGCATATTTTAATTTCATAAGCTAATAATAGAAATATAAAAAATATGATGATCTAGAGTATTATATCATGATATGAATTTGGAACTGAGAAAGTTAGGAAGAAAATAAGGAATGCTTATATATATATATATATTGTCATTGTAAATTTTGAGTAGGAAGATGAGAGAAAATTGAACTTGGATACTGCAGCATAGATAAAGTAGATGAATCTTATCAAGTAAATATATATCTCACCTTAAATTAATATCTTAATAATATTTTATTTAAATGTTATAATTTGTATTTTTCTTATTGATGATGCATATTAGATATATACATATATCCATGTATGAATTCTTAAAAGTATAATCATAATCATGTAGCATTGATTATTATTAAATCGCCCTTGTTGTCATGCATGAGTGATATAGAACTAATATTTATGGTATAAGTGTGATTACCTATTTGAATGAATGTTAATTGACTATGCTTAGGAGGCATCATGGTCTTATTCTCTATTGTAAATTAATTATAATTAGATTTGCATTATTATATGATTGTTAGGATTGCAACATGAACCATATTATGATGTGAATGAATGTTTATGGCTATGCAAAAAAGCATGGTAGCGCTATTATATGTTGATACATATTCTGATATTGATCCATAAGGATAAATGAACTTTTAATTTCATGTTAAAATTGTATTGTAATTATGTTGTGTAGAGCTTGAGTTCAAGTGTATAAATCATATTGTGAATTATGCCATGAGTGGCATTGAAATTAAAAAATATGATGAAGGCAATGTTATGAATATTGGATAAGAAATTCCTAATAAAAAGCTTATGGAAGGTATAAGGCAGATCATAAAGAAAGAAGAATGAAAAGTTTGTAAAGAAAATAAGGTTAACTCAAGAGTCAAAATTTAGAAGCATGTATATTTGTTATGAGTTATTGTATAATGTGATGTGAAATTAGTATCTAGTTGTCTTTGATGTGATTGTAATGACTTAGTTGTAATTGAACTTTATTAGTTATTTGAAAGTTTGATGACTACTTGAAATAAGATGCAAGTGTGCTAGGGTAATAATACTATGTAAATTGAATGGTTAAGGCTATTATGAATTATGATATGAAATAGAAATTTTATGTTATGTGTTAGTAAATACGTCAACCTAAAAAATGGTATCGCGAGTTACAAAATTTAGGAGTTTGGTTTGCAATTGTTTTCCATTTTAAGACTTATTTAGCATTTTGATTATTTTATATAATTGATTTTAAGTATGGCTATAATAGATATATAGTCATTGAGTTTTAATAACTTATTTTTTTTAATTTTTCAATGTTTTTAAGTTTAAATGAGTGCATTCAAACATTCTTACATCTATGGAGAATCAAAGACCACTTTATTAGGAGATTGTGATTATTGGATTAGGAATGATGATTGAATAGTGTCTATGTAATTTAAATGTTAAAATTATTTAATTTTTATGTGTAATCTTCACTATCAAATCTATAAAATTCACAAGTTATTTGATTTAAGGCATATGACCTTCAAGAAATGGCCAAAAACAAGAAAGGTTATTGTTTAGTAAAATATATAATGAATTTTAAGGTGCCATAGAAATTAAAGAGATTTCCATTAGGTAAAATTAGTGTAAATAATATTGAGATTGGTGGAAACCAAGTAATGGCAACCATATTGATCCCGATCAAATTTAGGTCATGCCAATATAAGTTTAGTTTGTTTATAACTTTTTAGAGGTTTAACCTAACCTATTAGCCTATTTAAATTTATAAACTATATAGGTCTCATTAGCTAATAGGTTAGGCTTTAATTAATATAGCCTCACCTATTATGTAAAATGAGACAAAACTTAGATCCAAACTTATTTTATTTCACAAATAGGCTAGATTAGGCTAAAGATAGATTAGGCCAATAGGACTTGTGGGCTAGGGAGCCTACTTCCACCTTTATTTGGAAAGGATACTTTTACTAGGTGACCTACTTCCACTCCTATTTAGAAGTGATACCTTTCAAGTAATATTTCATATTTAATGTTCTAAAACATATTTTGATAAATAAATAATAAGAGCTTTCTATAGTGCTTATGGGAAGAGTTGATGCATTTGGTGTTTAGGGGTAAAAATATTTAATAAAACTATCATATATTTTCAAATGATCTATTTTATATTTTTAATGAATTTGCAATTAAATCCTTTAAAAATTTCTAATTATATATTAAAACTTTTAACTAATGTTGAAAGGAATGAAATCTATGTTAGGCTTTTTTCTTTCTTTCTTTATCATTGATCTAATGTAGCATCAAGCAAAGTGAAGTAAATAAGAATTTTAATTATGACTCTTCTATAAGATGCACCTTATCAATTAACGAAAAGATATCAATTTTAATTTTGTTATAATGTCTAAAGTAGGTTTAATTAATTTAGTATGTTAGTATTTATGATGATCTTTGCTAAAAAGGATTTGGTGGAATATAGGGTTGTATAATCATACGGGTGAAAGTTCAATGAATTACAAAAACTAATTATAGCTTGATTTGTTACATACAAGGAATGAGAATGTAAGCCTATTTATGTTTCAAACTTAGGATTTTAAACAATCTTTTAACCATAATAATGTTAATAATTAAGAAAAGCCTTTGCCAATTTTTATCATTTCTTGATTGTTCCTATTTTCTCAAGAATGTATGAGGAAAACCTAAACAAAAGAAGTTCCTTTCATAAATTATTGTTGATTATAGAAGTTAATCTTTAATGAAAGAAGAAGATGTTAGAATATAAGTAAAAGAAATGTACAAATAGACTGTCTAATTAGTTAGACCAAAGAAAAATATAACAATTATTTATGACCAAACTTTTTTTGATTACATTTCACTAATAGTACAATAAAATTACAACAAATGCATAAACTATTTGGTAAAACTAAAATTATGGTTTTATGGATTTTTTTAGTTTTTCACTCTAGTTTTTATGGTGTTATTAGTTTTTCTTGTTTTACTAATTTCTTTTCTCATTTTTATGGTTTTGTTGTTGTTTTTATTTTATTAGTTTTTTTAGATTTTTTTGTTACTAATATTTTTTGGTTCTATAAATTGATTTCTATTGCTTTGATGAAAGAACAAAATGTTAGAATATAAGAAATTAAAATGCATAACTAGTATGTATAATTAATTAGATCAAAGAACAAGGCCACAATTTCCTATGTCTAAACTTTTCTTGATTACATTTACTTGGAAAGATAAACTATAAACTAGGGAATAGCTCCTCAAAGGTTGGAATGATATAAAAATGGAGACATCATATTTGAAAACCTAACTAGTTTATTAAAGTCAATAAAAGGACATCTTATTTTATTTCCATTGGAGTTCCTACATGAAGAAGATTTGAGAACAATTTTCAATGAGAGTTAATTTTATGTATCCTATCAAGTATATCAAGAAGTATGGTGTTTGTATAAATCTTATACGTAAATGTAAGAATTAGTATTGTTTTTTGCAAGTATATATTATGTAAAGGAATTTAGGGATTAAATAGAAAATGAAAGGATTAGTGCCACTTGATCTTAAGAATTAAGAAAAGGAAATGGTTTATTAGCCTAATAGTACTTTTTTAAATAGAGTGGAGTAGTTCAAATACTAACTTCTATAGTTTAGTTGTAAAGAATTGTAAATATTATTTCATTCCAATTGTGTTAAGGGATATGATTTTATAAATGTATATGATGCAATTTATTTATAATAATGAGATGAGAATTACTAGAAGCTGAATATAAGATTTTGTTTAAATTATTAAAAACTATTTGGTAAAACAAAAATTTTGGTTTAACCAAATTTTATTATTTTACTATTTTTTTGTTCCAATTTTTCTTATTTTAGTAATTTTTCTTTCTAATTTTTCTAGTTTTGTTATGATGTTTAATTTTCTAGTTTTTCATGTTTTTTGAGATACCGATTTTTTTGTTAAATAAATTAATTTTTATTGCTTTGATGAAAGAACAAGATGTTAAACTATAAGAAATATAAATGCACAGGTAGTATGTCAAATTAATTAAACAAGAATAACCATTACTTGTTAATGCAAACCTAATACAAACCCATCATAGAGGACCTATGAATAATTTAAAAATGCCAAGGATCATCCCAAAGATCAGGAAAGTAAAAGGATATTCATGCCACACCATAAAAAAAAGGAAGAATGAGAGTAATAAGTGATAGATTTAAATGCCACAAAGGATAATGATGAATCATTTGATAAGTCATGGAGTTATTGCTAGAACCTTATAGATAAAGCTCATCTCAAAAATTTGATCTTAGCTTAATCATGTAAAAGTTATGTTTAATTGAGGAATGAGCCTCCTCTTATAGTTATAAACAAAAATAGGTTAGTTAGGCTTAATTACATATAAATTAACCTAAAATTAGCACACTAATTAAGCTATTAATTTATCCAAAATAAAGTGCTAAAAATGATATGTTAAACAAATATATTTAAGAATAGGTCTAGATATCTTAAGAAATAAGAAAGCAATATAAACCAGGTTAAATAACTAAACATGCAATCTAACATAGGATAATTGAATACCCTCTTTGATTATTGGCCAAAAAAACAAAGTTGTAGTTAAATATTGTAATCAACTACTTTTAGAAAAAGATGAGCTCTAAATGCAGTAACTGATTATGGTATTTGACTATTTGATTCCACTCCAAGCCTCTTTCTTCATGCTTCCATGCTCTTTGAACAAGTCCTTGAAAGGAATTTTTCATCTTTTTTGCCTTACTATTTGTGATTGGTCCTTCTAAAAGGTGTAAATACTTTTCTTTGATCCTTAAGGTTGCATCCTACTTCTCCTAAAAAGGATCCATCCCTAAATCCAGACCTATATCAGATAGAGAAAGATTAGTAACATTGAAATTAGCAATAACACTACACTCACTAGGAATATCTAACACTGCACTTAAACTAAGTCACTTCGTTTAAACATAATTTCCTTTTTCCTTTTATTTGCTTTTTGGGCATATTAAGTAGCCTTTTCTTAATGTTTGCACTCACTTGCTTATGCAACTTTTGGATCAAATCTATTTTCCTTTCCTTATCTAAACTAGCATGCTCATCAATAAGTAATGGCAATATATCCAAAAAGGTTAGTGGATTAAAGTCATATACAATTTCAAAAAAAGAAGAATTAGTAACAGAATGAAGACTTTTATTACAAGCAAATTCAACATAAGATAAACAATCCTCCTAGTTTTTCAAATTTCTTTGAATAATAAAGTATAACAAAATAATCAAAGTTCTATTTACTACCTCAATTTGTCCATTTGTTTATAGATGACAAGTTGTTGACTGGACTCTTCAAAAGTAATTCAAGAACTTTATATCTTGATATGAAACAATGCTTTTTAGCATTCTATATGGTCTCACCACTTTTCTAAAGAAAAGATCTGATTGTTTGTTGCATCATCCATCTTATAGCATGCTATGAAATGAGTTATCTTTTAAAACTTATCAACTATAAGAGTCTCTTCCTTTCTTAGACCTAGGTAATCCCAAAACAAAATCCATGGAAATGTTAGCCTAAGATTCATCATGAATAGGGAGTAGGGTATACAAATTATGTGGCATCATTCTTAACGTAGCCTTCTTATAAGTAATATAGTTAGCACAAAGTTTCTCAACATTATGCCTTATGCTTAGCTATGAGAATTGCTTATATAAGATATCTAGAGTTTTTTTATGTTAAAATGACCCATTAATCTTGCACCACAAGCTTTTCTAATAAGAAAATCTCTAAGAAGTCCTAGGCATATAATTTATTTTCCTTAAACAAAAATTCATCATACTATAGAATTTCTCAAAAAAAATTTTTTTTCATAAACTTTAAAAATAATGGGAAAATCATCATCACTCATATATAATTCTTTAACATATTCAAATCCTAATAACTTAGGTCAAAAAGTAGAGATAAGAAGATACTTTTGAGATAATGCATCAATAACTACATTATCTTTACCTTACTTATTAATATGTACATCACAACTAGTTTGTTACAAGATAATGCAGTATGGTGAAACAAATAGGTCATACCCCTAAATGATCTATTGATATTATCTTTTCTAATTGAATTATTAACAATATATACACAATTACTTAATTTATTATGTAATAAAAATGTAAGAAACTAATGCAACTGATGCAAAATAGAATGCAAATATACTAAAATAGAATGCTGTGTAAAATGGATGTAATATGTTGTATGCTATATGAAAAACTATACAGAACATAAAATGTAGAATTGGGGGTTCATGTGAATTTAAATTGAATTAAATGTATTAGACAAAGTAAAAACATAAAGTAAACAAATAGAAGGAAAGTCAATGTAGTAAAACAGTCGATTCAAGAAATTGAAAGGTCTAAGTTGGATTAGTCATTGATCAATTGGGATTTGACTTTTCTAATTAATTCTTCAACCTTAGATTATTTGGAACCCTTGTAATAATGCATATATTCTAAGCAAAATTATCATCAATGATTTGATTAATTAAGATTAGCTAATTAAGTAACCGCTATAATCCTTATTGGCTAGATCGAAATTGATTTAGTGATAGAATTTAGTTGATTTGATAAATTAAATTAGAAACCTCCAAATTAATCCCTTAACCCTCTACCCCCAAGTGTAAAACCACGATTTACTAACTATAATTCAATATCAAAATAGCAAAGAAATTAGAAATCATAAGGACGAACATCAATTATACCAAATCAACATCCAACAAATGTAATCTCAAGAAATTAATACAAGTAAATAAGGAAAGAGAAAATTAATTAAAGAAAGTCAAAATTACGAATCATAATCTCATAATGCATGAAAGGAGAGCCTTAAATTCTTTAAGTTAACTTCGAATTTAAGTTTCCATTGATGAAGAATAAAAGAGAAATAAGAAAAAAAAGAGAAGAGTTATATTGCTAAATCTATGTGTAAAAGTTTCAATAATCTAATAAGTTCTACTAATTTATTTGACCTAATTAAGCTAAATCTCTATTAGAATTGGATTGTATGACTCTTAGAATTACAATAATAAGGCCTTCCTGATTTTTAGAAGTCCAATCCTTTTTTTTTAAGTCAATTAAATCCAATAGCTACATTAGTGAATTTGCATAAATCTGAATTCTAACTAGTTTTTTACCATGAAATCAATGTAATTCGGATAAATCTAAACATCAAACTTGTAGGCCTATGTCTTGCAAGAATTTAGATATTGGTTTCAAATTAATTTGACCTCTGTAGCTCTAGTTATGCCTCAAAAACTGAGGCAAGCTCAGCTAGAATAGAAACATAACTTTGATTTATAAGCCACATATGACCTCCAAATGTCTGAATTAGGCTTAGGCTAAAATACAAAAATTATAGTTCTCTCTTCAAAATTTCCAACCACATAAAGATTGCTTTAATATGATATCTAGAACCTAAGATATAGATTAAAAAAAGGAAATAGTATCAAAATCCAACTTTAACTAAGTAAATTCATAATATTGTAAAATTAATCATAAATTATAAAACAAGACCTAATCAATGAAATTAAGCAAATATAACACCTAAAAGACATAAAATATGAAAAAAATAAAATAATAAATATTTTTCTTATCAAATTCCCCTATACTGATCCTTTGCACTGTTAGTGTATATGCCCTAAAACCAATCATATTGGTGATTGTAATTTTGAATCATGTTATTTTAATGGAAATTCCAATTATTATATTTATATATATTATCTGCGTAATATATTCAATTATAATAATAACTTTAGAATAATTATATTCTTAAATGTCCCTAGTCATATATCATTGTGGATTAGGTTACTTTGATATATTAAGACTAGCATGTGTGAAGACTTATATGGGATATTAAGTTTACACATGAGTACAAGTTAGAGACTTGTATACTGGAACGACCCATATTAAGAACACTACATGGATCGTTATATGAGTGTCATAAGTGGTTCTTAGTGATCATTATTAATATGGTCCTTTGACCTGAGATCACCAAGGTTTCCTACATGTGAGTTTCATATTTTGATACTATTCTATGTCACTAATGATTGAGTGAATGCAAGGGTAGATATTGGATATGTCACATATCATGCGGAAGGGTTTGTGTGATCAAGATGAGATTTGTCCCTCCTATATAATAGGAGTAACATCTATGGGCCCCTTGATTAAGTAAAGCTGAGAAAATGCATGGCCATGCTCAGATAAATTGACATGAGATGTCAATTACATTTGTTTCAGTCAGCTTACTTAGGAATCAAGAAACCTTAAGGTTGGGCTATACGAGAATGACACTGTCCATGTCTCGTGCTCAATCTAGATGTATAGAACAAAAGGACATAAGTGATGATCACATGTAAAGGTTTAGTCAAATCACCGACTTTCACATTACTTAAGTAACAATGATGTGTTGCTAGACACCAATCATTGTTTATGATAATTAATATGATTAATGGTCATTGCCAACATAATGAGAGCCTGTAGGGTCGCATACTTAGAGCCTAGTGAATTTGGAATTAATGGACCAAATTGTTTGGGCTTAATATTTGGGAATTCATGTTATAATTATAAGGCCCAATAGGAAGCCTATAATTATACATGGAATAAAGCCCAAATAGGTTAGGTTTTTCTATGCACCTATTTAAATAGGCTTATTGGGTAATAATAGGATTACTATTATTTATTCACGCACCCCAAAAGGCATAGAAAACCCTAGCACCTCTCCTTGACCAAAAGCCCCTGAAGAGGCAGAGCTAGCACTACGAGGTGTAAGGAGATCAATTCCAACCGGTGTGTGTAGTGGACATTCATCGGTGATTCACGAGTTCGTGTGGATACCTCAGAGGTGCAGCCACATAAATGTTGTACTGGTGATCTGATCTTCTAGTTTCTTCCGGTTCGTGATTTGGAGAGCAGATCGGATTTGCTGTGCAACGGATAGAAGAATTTTGGCCGAAAGGTATAAACCCTAATCCCTAATCTATGGTATTCTAAATTCGCATAGATCCTTGGTGGAAATCGTGCAAAAATTTTATTCTGCTGTGCATGTATGATGCGCGATTTCCAGCATGCACATCCTTGGCCAAGACACAACTTTATTTAAAAGCAAGAGATCAAAATACTTACTTTCCAAAAACTTCAAAATTCACAAATCTACAAACAAGAACTAACCAAAGACAATAAGAAGCACAATATATCATGAAGAAAAATTTTGACAAATTTGAAAATAACTAATATAGCAATTTCATTTAAAAAGAGTATATCAATATGGTAGATTCTAACAAACCTTACTCTCCAACTCTCAAGGGTTTAGGCTAGTATTTCACTTAAGTTCATTCCATGAAATTGCCTTATCATAGACTTGTTAATCATTTATTCCCCACTACTCAAATTACATGCACAACACAAATAAAAAGAACTTTATTTTAGATAGGGCTATCAAACAGGTTAAAGTCTGTGGATCGACCCATGATCCATTTTTATGGATATGAGTTTTTAAAATTAAACCTATTTTCATATGAAGATAATACGGACTAGTCCGTATCCACAGACCCCATGGGTTTTTAGTTAAAACCTGCAAATTGACCTATACCCATCATGGGTTTGGTGGGTTTGAACCCCTAAAATTGAACCTTTTTTTTAATATGGGTAAAATGGGCTGACCCGTCATAGACTCGGTCCATCATGTACTAGCCTAGATCTACACGGGCTGACCTATTTGAAAATCCTAATTTTAGGTTGCAATATGGGTAAGGAAAGGAAAGAAAAAAAAAAGATGTGAGAGACTAGAAACTAAAGATATCAATAAACCATTTGAATAGAAAACATATGAATAAATCATAAGCAATTACAACTTAACACAATAAGCCAAATTCAAATTGAAATTCAAACACTCATTAACTTTTTTGTTATTTCTTTTCCTTTCTTTGATTCTTTTTTTGGATATATTTTTTCTCATTTCATTTTTTTAATTCTCTTTTTTTTTGCCTTTTTTGATATATTTATTTGCCTTGATTTTTTTTATTTCCTTCTATTTTTTCTTTTTTTTAACCAAACTTTGATAACTTTTTATAATATATAAATTCACACACCTTTACACTTATTCAAGAGCTCATCTTATTA
The DNA here is from genome assembly GCA_020226215.1 of Sindora glabra. Lineage (NCBI taxonomy): Eukaryota > Viridiplantae > Streptophyta > Magnoliopsida > Fabales > Fabaceae > Sindora > Sindora glabra. Next base: position 38,924,850 of record CM035227.1, on the reverse strand, counting down.
AAAATTTAAATACTTTACTAATCCTTAAAGTTAGTTAAAGACATTTATTTTTCATTGAAAAAACATGCTCATAAGTTAATTAACAAAGAAAAGGCAATAAAAACTCAAGAAGGCTTAACAATGATAAAAGTTTCAAGGTTGGCTTTATGGCTATGACTTAAAAGAAAGAATGCCTTAATAATGTTTGTGCATGCATGTGTAAAATGTAATCTCAAAAAAATTCAAAGCCAGTTCTACAGAAATAAATCATGGAAGAACACACAAGAAGGAAAAAGAATAGTATAAATTTTTTTCAACATAAAGCTCAAAATCTTACAAGGCAATCATGCTACCAAGTTCAATTGATTAATTCAAAATCTATCACTACACTAATTATTTTTAAGAAGAAAATTCATTCATTCAACCACGTTATAAAACCTATCTAACTTTAATTGAATCCTACTCATAAAAATACAAAATCTCCATTAATGAAAAGTACTAAAAAAACTTAAAATCACTTAAAAACAAATGAAAACATAACTTTTTTTAAATTTTCATTTTTTTATTTGTTTGAAAGCATAAAATTGAAAACTACAAAAAGTATTGAAAGAAGACACAAAGTAAATCCTAAAAGTTCCCCCCTTACAAATTTTACATTATCCTCAATGTAGACTTACGTTGCCTCCCAAGAAGCATCTTTTTTTAACATTTTTGGCTAAACCATGACTTTAATTTCTTCACCCAAGATCTACATGAGGATTAGGTACCTTCTTTGCTTCTAATTTGCTAAACTTTAAATCATCCATCAAAAAGGTAATTTAGAATTTAGGATCATCCATCATAAAATCTTAAAGTGTTATTCTTAAATAACTTTTACAATGCTCAAAATCATCCAGTAAAATAAATTTAACATGATCAACAAAATGATGAGAAGGATCAAAGTGAAAACACTCTTTTCATTTTAAAGGTGGAATGTCCTTATTGTCTTATTTTTCTATAATTTTTGAATGAACATTATTGTCTTTATCTAAAAATGTAAACTTTTTAGCACAAATAAGACACTTAAAATTACTATCTTTGCAAGTGCATTCATGGCTATCAACATAATTCATAAATTTAAAAAATTCAAGAAACTCAACAAATAGTTCATCATGGATATTATTAGCATATAAATTAAAATTAACAAGTTCTAAACTAGCAAATTTTGAATAGGAAATAGCAAAATCAGAAATAGTGGAATTGAAAACAATAGAAATAGAAATGCTAGAATTGGAAATAATAGAAATAGTAGATATAGAATTAGCAAAATTAAGCACTAAAAGCCCTAAAATACTAAGAAAGGATATTAAATTATTATGCATATCTTTAAAAATATCAAACTTAGCTATAATACCATCAAACTCCATGGTTAATATTCCATCTCGAACATTAATAATGATTTTTGCTATCTTGAGAAAAAGCTAATAAAGAATGATTGGTGAAAGAATGTTGGAATCCTCATTTTCCATCTTCAAAGTGTAAAAATTTGTTGGAAAGATTAATCTATCAACCTACACTAGAATGTCTTCAGCAACTCTTAAAGGATAAATGTTAAGTCTATTAGCTAATTGAACAATCATCCTTGTTTCTCTTAAAGCTCCTAAATTCAAGGCATTAAAAATAGAAAGAGGCATGACATCAATAGATACTCCTAAGTCTAATATGGCATGCTCCATTCTAATTTTCCTTATGATGCATGGAATGGTAAATGTGCTTAGATCTTTGCATTTTCTTGGTAATTTTCTTTAAATCATCGCAGATGTATTTACCCTCACACTTACTTTTTCACCACCTTTAATTTTCTTTTGTTGATGCATAATTTTTTTGAGAAGTTAGCATACCTTGAAATTTTTTTTATCAAATTTAATAAAAGTATGTTAACTTCTATTTTTCTAAGGAACTCTAAAATTTTCTTTTCATCTTCATTTTTCTTTTAGTAAAAAAGTCTTCTATTTGGAAAAGGGAAGGGATAGGATAATTAGTAGGACAAAGGAAAGAATTCACCTCACCGTCATTATGTTTTTACTATTTTTTTAGTTTATTCTATTTTTTCTCTTCTATTTATTTCTAGTTTGGTTAATGGCTTGTTTTTGCTTGATTGTCTGCAAGTTCATTGCTTGTTTTTAGTAATGAGGTTAAAGGCTTATCCACTTACTTGTCATTTCTCAATATGATTGCATTCTCCACTTCTTTATTTTTTATATTGCTATAAGATGGTTGGCTGAAACCTTATGCCTTCAGTTCACTTAATGCAAAAGTCAACTAGCTTATTTGAGTTTGCAAATTTGCAATGGTGGCCTTTGTTCTTTATTGGAATTAAAGATTATTTGCTGCCATTTACTTGATTAAATCTTCAAATGATGGCTGAAAAGAGTTAGTTGACAAGATTTGGCATTACTCTAATGTAAGTAGAAGGATTCTGGTTTGAATTGCTATCATATCCAAAATTTTGGTTATTTTTTCATCCAAAATACTGATTATGTTGCTGTTGGTACTAGTTGAGCTATGGCTACTGGTATAGATATTGGTTCTACTACTAAAATTATGGATTTCTAGGGAAGATGGCTGTTGTATATGTTGAAGGAGGAGGACACTTATCTTCTTACATTGTTAGATAGCAATTAGTGGGATTATTAGGATAGGAGCAAATTCCATAGAGTTTTATTGGAAGGGAGCTTTGGAATTATTGCTATTGTCCCACTACTGATTACCTAACAAGGGAGGTTAGTTCATTTAATCTATTTTTTAGTCTTTGTTGCTTTGAATTAGGGATATTAAGTTTATGCACACCCCTGGTTGTAGCAGCCATAATTCTTATTCCAAATTGTTGTGAATTTACTATCATGTTTGCAATGAAGTCTCTTGTTGCCATAGGTGTTTTGTCCAATAATGCTCCACCACTTGTTACATCAATCATACTCCTATTCATAGGAAAAAATTCCTTTATAGAAATATCAAATTAGGAGCTATTTACTAATCTAGTGGTGTGGACAGCTAGCATATAGCTTTTTGAATCTTTCCCAATACTTTTATGGCGTCTTTCCATTCATTTGCTTGATGACACATATTTCTTTTCTGATTGCAACAACTCTAGAAGAAAGGAAGAATTTCTTAAGGAAAAGCTACTTCATGTCATTCCAGTAAGTCACAGATCCAACTGAATGTAGTAGAGCCAGTGATTAGCTGTATTAGTAAGGGAAAATAGGAAAGACCTCAATTTAATGTGGTCTTCAAATATGCCTTGAGGCTTCATTATTGAACACATCATGTGAAACTCCTTTAAGTGCTTATAAGGGTCCTTACCTATAAGACCATGAAACTTTGGAAGCAAATGTATTAAACCAAATTTCAATTGAAAATCAACATCTCATTCTGGATATTGGATGCGTAATGGTTAGTATGTAACATCAGAGGCAACCAATTCCTTCAAGATTTTATTATTATTAGCCATGTTTTCAAAATGATTTAAAAGGTTAGAAGGGAGAATAAGAATGCTAGAACTACATCTATTTCTATTCCTACACAAATAATAAAATATTCTATCAATTTCATAATTAAACTCAAGTAATTTAGTAGCACTCCTCTTTATCATGTACTAACATTATATTACACTACAATAGGAAAGCTATAGGAACCCAAGAACATAAAAATGGTAATGCACTATTAAAAATTAACCTATATTCATCTAATTAACCTATCTAGACATTTTTAAAAATTATAAGACCACCATGGAAAGTTTTCTGTAATCATGCAGGATCCAAAAATGCAATAAAAAACTTTAAAAATAAAAAAGTGGTCAAAATAATGGAATTTATCAAAAAAAGACCCTATCTTACAAGCTAAAAGCTTATTACTATTAATGAGAAAAATGAAAGCTAGCTCTTATAAATATTTTAACTCAATTAGAGCTAGTAAGACTAAGGTACTGAACCAGGGGGTATAATTGTGTAACTATAGAAAACTAGGCTTCTTAGACCAAAAACCTTTATTTCAATATTTGGTGATGTTAATTAGGATAAAATATGATAAACTGAGGTGGAAGGACATGAAATAATCAAGGAATGTACATGAATGCAAGAAAACACAAAAAAATGAGAGTTACCATAAAATGCAAGAAATACATTTAACAAATGCAATGACTAACTGAAATGCTCAAACAATTGTGTAATATACTACTACTAATATTTAGGAAAAGATAAATTTAAGAGGATCCCCACGAATGGCGCCAAAATTTTGATATGCACATCGTAATGTATCAAAATTAGTTAAAAATTGGTTTACTATAAGATAATACAGTATAATGAAACAACTAGGTCGTATTCCCAGTGATCCCTTAATATTATCTTTTGTAATTGAATTCCTAATAATATATACACAATTATTTAATTTATTATACAATAAAAATACAAGAAACTAATGCAATGGATACAAAATAGAATATAAATATACTAGAATATAATGTTATATCAAAATGGATGTAATATGTTGTATGCTATATGAAAAATTATGCAAAACACAGAATGCAAAATTAGGGGGTTTATGTGAATTTAAACTAAATTGAATGTACTAAACAAAGTAAAAACACAAAGCAAACAAATAGAAGGAAAACTAATATAGTAAAACACCTGATTCAAGGAATTGAAAGCTCTAAGTTAGATTAATCATTAATCAATTAGGATTTGACTTTTCTAATTAATTCTTTAACCTTAGATTACTCAGAACCCCTACAATAATTTATGAATTCTAAGCTAAATTACCATCTAGTATTTGATTAATTAAGATTAATTGATTAAATAATCGCTATAATCCTTATTAGCTAGATCAAAATTATTATAATGATAGAATTTGATTAATTTAAGAAATTAAATTAGAAACCTCTACCTCTATGTGTAAAACCATGATTTACCAACCATAATTTAACATCAAAATAACAAAGAAATTAGAAATCATAAGGATGAATATTAATTATACTAAATTAATATCCAACAGATGTAATCTTAAGAAATCAGCATAAGTAAATAAGAAAAGAGGAAAATTAATTAAAGAAAATTAATATTATAAATCATGATCTCATAATCCACGAGAGAAGAGCCTTAAACCCCTTGAATTAACTCCAAACTTAAGCTTCCATTGATGAAGAACAAAATAGAAACAAGAAGAACAAGAGAAAAGCTATGTTGTTGAATCTATATGTAAAAATCTCAATAGTTTAATAAGTTTTTCCTATTTATTTAACCTAATTAAGATAAAAACCCTATTGAACTTGGATTGCATGACTATTAATATTACAATAATAAAGTCTTTTTAATTTTTAGAAGCCTAAACCTATTTTTTAAGTCAATTAAATCCAATAGTTACATCAATAAATTCTCATAGGTCTGATTTCCAACTAAATTTTTACCATGAAATTAATGTAATTTTGATAAATCATAACATCAAACTTGTATCTTTATGTCTTATGAGAATTTGTGCACTAGATTTAGGTTAATTTAACTTCTGTAACTCTAGTTATGGCATAAAAATTAAGGTTGGCTCAGTTAAAATAGAGACATGACTTCAAGTTCTTAGTCACTTATGACCTCTATAACATCAAGACTAGGCTTGCACTAAAATATAAAAGTTGTAATTATCTTTTTAAGCTTTCTAACAATATAAAAATAGCTTCAATCTAACATCCAAAGCTCAAGACATAGCTAAAAAAAATAAAGATTGTATCAAAATTTAACATTAACTAAATAAATTTATAATATTGTAAAATTAAGCACAAATTATAAAATAAGGCTTAATTAGTGAAATTAGCAATATAACACCTAAGAGGCATAAAATAGGAAAAAATAAAATAATAAATATTTTTTTGATCACTTATATTGAATTACATATGGAAATGATTCAATAAAATCTATCTACTTTGTTAGTGTATATGCCCTAAAACCAATTATATTAGTGATTGTAATTTTGAATCATGTTATTTTAATGGCAATTCCAATTATTATAATTATATATATTGTCTGCATAATATATTCAATTATGATAATAATCTTAGAATAATTGTATTCTTAAATGTCCCTGGTCATATATCATTGTGGATTAGGTTGCTTTGATATGTTAAGACTAGCATGTGTGAAGACTTATATGGGATATTAAGTTTACACATGAGTACAAGTTAGAGAACTTGTATACTGGACCGACCCATATTAAGAACACTACATGGATCGTTATATGAGTGTCATAAGTGATTCTTAGTAATCATTATTAATATGGTCTTTTGACCTGAGATCACCAAGGTTTCCTACATATGAGTTTTATATCTTGATACTATTCTATGTCACTAATGATTGAGTGAATGCAAGGATAGATATTGGATATGTCATATATCATGCAGAGGGATTTATGTGATCAAGATGGGATTTGTTCCTCCTATATAACAGGAGTAACATCTATGGGCCCATTGATTAAGTAAAGCTAAGAAAATGCATGGTCATGCTCAGATGAAATGACATGGGATGTCGATTACATTTGTTTCAGTCAGCTTACTTAGGAATCAAGAAACTTTAAGATTGAGCTATACAGGAATGACACGGTCCATGTCTCGTGCTCAATCTAAATGTATAGGACAAAAGGACATAAGTAATGATCACGTGTAAAGGTTTAGTTAAATCACCGACTTCCTCATTACTTGGGTAACAATGATGTGTTGCTAGACACCTATCATTATTTATGATCATTAATATGATTAATGATCATTGCCAACGTAATGAGAGCTTGTAGGGTCGCGCACTTAGAGCCAAGTGAATTTGGAATTAATGGACCAAATTATTTGGGCTTAATATTTGGGAATTCATGTTATAATTATAAGGCTCAATAATAAGCCTATAATTGTACATGGAATAAAGCCCAAATAGGTTAGGTTTTTCTATGCACTTATTTAAATAGGCTTGTTGGGTAATAACAGGATTACTATCATTATTCACGCACCCCAAAAAGGCATAGAAAAACCTTAGCACCTCTCCTTAACCAAAACCCCTAAAGAGGCGTAGCTAGCACTACGAGGTGAAAGGAGATCGATTCCAATCGGTGTTTGTGTGGACATTCATCGGTGATTCATGGGTTCTGTGGATACCATAGAGGTGCAGCCACATTAAACATTGCACTGGTGATCTGATCTTCTTATTTTTATCCCAGTTCGTGATTTGGAGAGTAGATTGGGTTGGAAAACGGACAGGAGCAGATCGGATTTGTTGTGTAGGGGATAAAAGATTTTTGGCCGAAAAGTATAAACCTTAATCTCTAATCTATGGTGTTCTTAATTTGCATAGATCCTTGGTGGAAATCGTGCAAAATTTTTATTCCGCTGTGCATGTATGATGCGCGATTTCCAGCATACTTTACATGTCTCCCCTTCAACTTCTTTTGGGTTTTCAAATGCTTTATAGATTCATGATAAGTATAAATGACAAACTCTTTTAATCATAGATAGTGTTACCAAGTTTTTAAAGCTCAAACCAAAGCATAAAGCTTTTTCTCATAGGTGGGGTAAATAAAAGCTGCTCCATTTAGCTTTTCACTAACATAAAAAATAGACCTTTTTTCCTTCAATAACATAGCTCCAATACCTGTATCTAAAGCATCATATTTAATTTTAGAAGGTTTTTGGAAATTAGGAAAAGTAAGCAAAAGTGAAGAACTCAACCTTTCCTTTAACAAGTTAACAACTTTTTCTTGCTCTTTTCCATAATAAAAATTCATATTTTTCTTTAATAACCCATTCAAAGATATAGCTAGGGTGATAAAATCCTTTACAAATCTCTTATAAAAGCTAAATAATCCATAAAACCTTTTCACCTTACTGTACTCTTAGTGGGTAGGCCACTCCATATTCACTTTAACTTTTTCCTTATCAATTTCAATTCTTTAGCTACAAATAATATACATTACAAGAAAATGGGTATTTGGTGGCAATTTTTTTATGGTAGTTTTTGTAAGCATCACTAAATATAAAAAATTAAACTAGCGTATTAGTGTGCATAATAGTAGTTTATTTGTGATGGTCAACAACTATTGCTAGATATTTGGATTTAGCACTCATAATAAAATAATATAATATTATTTTGAGTGAAAAGAGAGAAATTAAATACTAAAAACATAAAACATAAAAAACCCTTAAATAATTGAAAAAGGGTTTCATTAGTCTTTACTCTATTTAAGAAGATAATGTAACTTAAGTTCCTACTTGATTTTCACCTTCATCGATTTTCACTCACATATATTTCACTCATACATTTGTGCATTTTCTCAAGTCTATGTAATTTCACAAGTCCTTATTTTATTTCATATGTACGATTCCTAGTTTTACAAGTCTATGTAGCTTTGTTAGATTTGTGCTATTCCTAATTTCATAAGTCTGTGTAATTTTGCAAGTTCTTGTTTCTTTTATTTATTTTATTTCTTCAATTATTCCTAATTTTTTTTCAATTCCTATAATTAACTTCTTTGAAGGGTAATATGGTGTATTAATGTTGAATTCTTTAAAGGTCGGTGCAGTGTATTAAGGTGTCCACTTTGTCCACTATAACTTCTCCAATTAACTTCTATAGTAAGGTTAGTCCTTAATTTGGTATTATGGTTTACTTTTACACATATGACTCTGCTTGTTTCATGACTATGACTAGTAGTATTGTGCTTTGTTATTCTCAATCGTAGTAATTTATTTATTTTGTTCCATTTTATGATCATTTTTTTATTATCTTATTCATTTATTATAAAGCACACACTCACAAGAACTTACAATTTCATGGGATGTATAGTGAAAAATTAAAAGTTGAAATGCATATTGGTAATAACTTAATCAAAGTCTATCTTTGATTATACTATAATCAAGTGGAGCTATAGAAAACTATAAAAGGCTATAAGTGAAAAATAAAAAAAATTATGAAGACATTAAGGAACTAAATAAATAGGTTTAAAAAATACATGAAAAAATTGAGGCTACTCTAATTAAAGCATGGAAAGGATCATCATTTCTCCCTAGGAATATATAGACACAAGAGACAAGATCTAAATCCAAGCAGGTTAAAACCAAATAATCCCATGTGAAGTTATATTCTATCCTTATTTAATGCATTAACCATATTGAAATTCTTTCTAATAGCCTTGGTATATTATACTTTAATCATCCTTCTAAAGACACAAATCTCAAGACTATCGAGCCTAAGAATATATATATATATACAAGGGATAAGAACCTAATCCAGTTAGGTTGAAACCAAATAATCCCACATGAAGCTATATTATGTCCTTATTTAGTGTTTTACATAAGGAACCTAAGTTCAACCATGATATAAAGATTACTAATATGGAATTTACAAGGCTAAAGCCACTAGTTTTGAATGTAGGTTCAACTACGGCATATTTGGAGCAATAAATTCTAAGAAAGTGTTTTACATAAGGAATTTCATCAAAGCTAGCAAGGATGCCACCATTTGTAATTCCTTTTATAGAAAGCTTATTGCAATTTTCTAAGGAATTATAAGGTTTGAGTTAAGAATCTTGAAAGCCCATTTCCCTTAACATGTTATACACAAATGAGCCTCTTTTGTAAGTAACATTTAACCTATTCTTTATAAGTTAATTCATGTTTATAAAAGTTGGACTTAGTAGCTCAACTATTAAGAATGAGGTCAAACTTGTAATGTAGCCTTGAACCAAAATTAGAACAACAAATACCCATATAGTCACCATAAATCTTCCTAAGTTGCTAACCACTTTCTCTCCTATATGTAGGTACCAAAACTATTTAGGAAAATACTGATGTTCTTTATTACATATCTAGGTCTAAATCAAATTAATTATAGTTTGATCCAAACAATAACATAAACATACATATGATGGTGTGTGTAGAACTATTTAATTAAATATCACAATTTAAATAATTCTTTGAAAAAGGCTAGGTGTAGGAAGATGTAAACACTTACGATAGCCAATGGTTGAGAAGGAAAACCATAAACTTATACCAATTTTACATAAAGGAATACCTTTAAACTTATTAATGTAGTGCTCAAGACCCTATAACAAATCCAATTAATATGAATGAATAGACAATTGTTATCCATAAATCCAATGTCAATGGCTTTAAAAAGGTTCACACATTCTTCTATCTACTGTTTTTCATTAGAACAACCATTGTCACACCAAATTCTATGTAAGGTTATGTGAAATCCATATAATTTAATCAATTTGATGTGAAGGAAAACCTTTAAAATTATCATTAATGCAATTCCAATGAATATGAATGAACAAGCAATTGTTATCCATAAATCCAATGTTAATGGCATTAAAAAGGTCCACGCATTCTTCTATCTATTGTCTCTTATTAGAACCACCATTATCACACCTAATTCTATGTAAGGCTATGTGAAATCCACATAATTCAATCTATTTGTAGTAATAGTAGGATCCCCTACCACGACACCAAAGTTCTATTATCAAGAAATCATTGATGTTAATTCACAATAAGCCTATATATGTCATAATTTTAAGCTAAGTTTTTAAGCAAAACAAGTGACTAAGGAGAACTTAATTACCTCAAAATAAACTTGGATGACCAAATCATTGTATGTTCCACTACTTAACTTAAAATCAATATTTCCAAATGGGATGAATTCATATGATAAAAAATAAGGTAATACTTCAAACATAACCATGAAGACATCGATATAAAACCCTATGACCTTTGTAGTGTTAGTGTGATCGTGACTGTCGAACTGGCCAAATTAGATTTACTGATTCTTAAGAAATTTTGTAACAAGATAGTGGGAACCAAGTTGAACCTCTAAAGATTTTTTTTAATAATTCTCTATGATTATTTACTAATTATGTTTATGATATAAATAAAATGCTATCTACTTACGTAATTTGTTAGACACAGAACATGCTAACTTTGAACTAGTGCAAAATGCAACAATAATCATGCAATGCAGAATTCAAAATTCAAACTAAATGTAAACCAGATTAGGGAAGAGTTCAAAACAAGCTAAAAATAATAGCAAAAGTAGAATCACAGTAGAATCAATAGAGCAATAGTAACAAAAATAATGAATATCAATGAATAAAAATAGCTGATCCAAAGAATTTAAGGTCTCTTCAAGGGATTAATCATAGATCACTATAAATTTGATTTTACAATTGATTATTCAACTTTGAATTATCTGAAATCCCTGCAACAATTCATGAAATCTAAACTAGATGATCATCTAGAGTTTGATTTATTAATATTAGCAAAGTTAGATAATCATCATAACTCCTAAGGCTAGATAAAAACCAGTTTAAAGATAGAATTCAACCAAATTAAATGAATTAATTCAAAATCCTAAACTATCTATTCATCACTTTTTCTCCCATAAAGAATTATGATTAATAAACTAAAATTCACTATCAATTCCAAATCATGAACCTCATAATTGAATTCAAATTATATCAAATCAACTAACTCATGCAATTCAAAGAAGATAGATAAAGAAAAAGAGAAATAAATTACAAATATTACCATACAATTCAAAATCTCATAATCTAAGTGGAGAAGAGCCTCAAAATTCCTTGAATCAACTTAGAGAGAATTAGCCTTCCATTGAAGAGAGAAAAAATAATAAAAATTTAGAGAACTAGCAAAAACTATCTATTTTCCATGCTCTAATTTCCCCCTAACTATTGATAACCCCTGAGGCATAATTAGGACTAGGCCTTAACTATAAACTTGTAGCTTAGTGTATTAAAAACCTACCCTCAAAATTTCATCCCAATTCAACATTCCTATCTCAAGTTATAGCTAAAATACTACAAACAGCTCAATCCATTCCAATTTGACATAATCATCCATCAATCTATATTCCTTAGCCTTTAAAATGACTTAGTTTCTTCAAAGAGGCTTCATTAATGATAAGGATGGATCTTAGCAAATAATTGGACTTGGCTTTGCATTAATTGGATACTTAGAGCTCCATATATGAATTAATCATTGCAACATGGTTGGGTTTGGATCAGAACAACAACATTTAGGTAACCTCGTGCTTACTTTCGACCTCCAAGATGGTATAACTGGGCTTTCAAATGGACTATAAAATTATAGTACATTTTCTTAGCTTTCCAACGGTATAAGGATTGTCCAAATCTGACATTCAGAGCTCAAGTTATGATTAGAAAACTGAAATAGTGAAAAAATCCAGTATTAAGCCCGAAATTCAATCAAGTTCAAATTAATGCAATTCATCTTAAATTAATACGAAATTGATTCAGTTAAGCATCATCTCATCCTAAGAGGTTTAAATATGAGAAAAAATATTAATAAAATATTATTCACATCATAATGCTAGGCTCAAATTTTACTCCCATAAATTCCATATAGTTGCCTTTGGGTTTCACAGGAATTCCAATTCTCAACTTCTTTCCATTTATAGGAATCTCCCAATCATTTAGGATAGAGTAAGTGTCCCTTAGCCATATAACATATCCTAGATTGTTCTTTGAAATTGAATATGTGCTCATGTTTGTAGGACCTAAATTACTAATTAGGCCATCTTTTGAAGTCCAATAACATAAACTTCTTTCTCCATTGCTGTTCACATTAACTATCTCAGAAAATGGTGATTTTAATTGCCCATCAACAACAATAGAGTTTCCACTAAGGTCTTTAAATCTAGTGTTTGATAATGCCTTATGAAGCTACTCACCATATGGAGTGACCTAATAGTATTTGTCATATAAAGACCAAAGTTGGTGTTCCTTACCTTCCTTCTAATGTTGTGATACCATTGTAAGCCAATAGACCCAGTTTGATTGATAAATAGAGACATACTTAACCTTAAATTATTTTATTTTGGCATAAATTACATTTTAAATAAAGACATATCTATGACCAAATGGAGTGACCAAATGTTATTCTATCTTCCTAAAGGAAATTTCTTCCAAAAAAAAAAAGCTATACATTTAAATAATAATCTTCACGATCATGTGTGTCATTGAATTAAGGTTTGCATAATGATCTATCTAATGATGAAAAATAATCTTATATATAAATGTGTAGAAAAGTTTGTGCATGCATTAGAAATGAAAATCTTGGACAATTATGATCATAATTTTAATTATTGTAGATAGTTATTATGTTACATACCTTGAAAATTTCATTAAATTGTAGATTTAAAGTTAGTGTAAAAAAATTATAATTTTACTTATTTATGTATTATGCATTATTAGGTAACTTTAAGACCTTTTACACTATTGATTAAATTTCTTAATTACTGCTAAGAAAATGGCACTCTATTGCTAAGGTTATAGAATTTTAAATTTCAATGCATTAGAGGTGTAAAAGAAAAATGACAATAAAACATCAATAATATATATATATATATATATATATTGTTGAACTAATCTAATATGTTGCAAAGAACCTTAAAATCTAGAAACAAATATATGACTAACATATGAACAATTCCCTATCTCTATTATATTTTACCTTTCTTGTGCTCCTTTTATAGCTACTTCTTTACTTTCTATTGAACATTGATGCTAAACAAATTTTCTATCTCTCTTTTTCTCACTCTTATTTTTATTTGTGTGATAAAATCTTATAGCTCATCCTATAATGGAAATAGATAAATTTTGGATTAATTTATCTCAAAACAAATCTCAACACATTAATGTATTGGAGCAATTCTTGGATTTTGAAATTGCAAACAAGTCTATTCGCAAGCAAATAAAATGTCCTTGTTCCACATGTTTATTTAGATTTTGGTTAACAAGAGAAGAATTGTATGATCACTTGCTTCTCCAACAATTTCCTCTAGGTTACACTAAATGGATTTTACATAAGGAGTTAATAGTTGGGGAAACTTAATAGTAAGCATTATGTGAATGAACCTAGTAATTCCTAATCTAGTGAGAATATTATTCTAAATATGATCAATAATGCATTTGGGATACCACTGCACCAAGTGAGTGAACCTTCCACATCTCAAGAACCAAATGTTGGAGATAAAGTATTAAGCAAAGGGTTAAGTGATCAAAGTAGAGATAGTATGGAGTCACTTAGAGATGGAAATCAGGAATTGTATGAAGGATGTACTGAACACATAAAACTTTCTTTTATTATGAGCCTATATCACATAAAGTGTTTATGTAGGATTAGTGATACATCAATGGACATGATTGTAAATTTGTTAAGTTAAGCATTTAGTCATGCAAAAATTCTTGAGTCATTCTACAAGAAGAAGAAAATTATCATAAAGCTTAATCTTAACTACATATAAATAGATGCATGTCTATTAGGGTGACAATGCAAGTAAAGAATCATATGAGAGTTTTCATGCTTTAAGATAGAATTCAACAGGTAAGGGTGATGTAGAGGATACATCTAGCAATATGAAGAAAAAAAAAGATTATTCTTGAAAATATTCTATGTTATGTTCCACTTTAACCATGTTTGAAGAGATTATTCATGTCATCTAAGATTGTTAAGCTAATAAGATGGCACGTTAGGGATGGTAATGAAAAAGGGTTAATGAAGCATCTAAAAAACTTTAAAACATGGAAAATGTTTAATTCAACACACATTGATTTTGCTTCAAATCCTAAAGATGTACTTGGACTTAGCTCATGATGGTTTCAATCTTTTTAGGAATTTAAACACTAATTATAGCATATAGCCAATTGTTTTGATCCCTTTTAACTTATCCTAATGGATTTGTATAAAGTAGACCTCCTTTATCCTTTCAATGATCATTCTTAGTGACATTGATGTTTATCTTCAACCTTTTATCCTGGAATTAAAAGAGTTCTAGGATAGTTATGTTGAAACATTTGATGTATTAACAAATTAAACTTTCAAAATGCGTGCAACTTTGATGTGGACCATTAGTGATTTTCCTGGACTTAGCAATTTATCTAGGTGGAACATGCATACTGGTTTAGCTTGCCCTACTTGTAACTTTGATTTTGAGTCTTAACATTTATTATATAGTAAAAAATTATGTTTCATAGGTCATCATTGTTTCTTACCCCAAAACCATAGATTTAATTTTAATAAAGCTTGATTTAATGGAAACACAAAGTTAAGGAACCCATTCAAAATATTATTTGGCTTTGAAATTTTAAAATAATTGGTAGATATTGATATGCAATTCGGGAAGGATCCAAATTTTAGAGAACATGGGAAAAGGCCTTGTTCAAAATTAATAGATGGAAGTGGAACACAACAATGGAAGAAAAAGAGCATATTTTTCTAACTCTATATTAGGATTATAATTTATTGTGTCATAATCTTAATGTTATACATATTGAGAAAAATATATATGATAATATTATTTACACCTTGCTTAATGAACAAAATAAGACTAAAAACTATCTCAATGCTCATAAAGACTTACAAGTAACGAATATACATCGTGATCTATAGGTTGATGACAATGGAAAGTCTCCCTAGCTTTATTTTCCTTTACAATGCTTAAAAAGATGTTTTTCTTAGTAGATTGAAAAATGTGCTAGTGCTTGATGGATATTTTAGTAATTTTTCAAGATGTGTCAATTTAAAGAATCATAAACCCTTTGAATTGAAAAGTCATGATTCACGCATGCTTATAGAGCAATTACTGCCAATCACTCTATAAAATATACTATTAGATAAAATTATTGTAGTTCTAGTTAAGCTATGTTCATTTTTTAGGAAAATATATGTTAAAACTTTAGATCCAATTGAGCCTGATAAGTTACGAGATCAAATCATACTTGCACTTTGTTATATGAAAATGATATTTCCTATATCATTCTTTACTTTAATAATTCATTTAATTATTTATTTGTTAATGAAGTAAAACATAGAGGGCCTATACATTATCATTGGATGTATCTGATATAGAGGTATATATACATTTTTCATTTATTTTTTCAATTATCTTTTATCTTCTCTCACCTAGTTACTATATCATTTTTTTCTCCATGATAGGTACTTAAGTCATTTGAAATCCTATGTCAAGAATAAGCCTCAACTTTAAGGCTTTATAGTTAAGTGTTACATTGGTGAAGAATGTCTTACATTTCATTTTAGATATTTTGATGGAATTGAGACTTAATTCAATTGAGTTGGATGTGTTGATGACCATCATGGCCCAACTTACTCTAGTCAAGAAAATTCCATCTTCCTAACAGTTGGTTGATTACTTAGAAAAGTGTCAACTTTCATGCTATCACATTTAAAATTGACATAAGTACATAGATATGTGCTATTTAATTTAGTTATTATCGATCCATTTATTAAGAAATTTAGGACACAAATAAACAGATGACTCAGAAGTTGAACTCATTCCAAGTCAAAGATTAATAAGATAGTGAACAAGGAGGTTGTTGATTAGTTTTCTAGGCATGTAAGTATTATTTCTTATATCATTTTGATGTACTACAAGGTTTGTACTTATATGTTCAATTATAGGTTGTTAACTTCATGTTTTCATTTTTCAAGATAATGAACATTAGCAATTATGATGAGATTGTTAGTGTATATACCCTAAAACTAATCATATAGATGGTTGTAAACTTGAATCATGTTATTTTAATAGCAATTCCAATTATCATATTTATACATATATTGTTTGCGTAATATATTTAATTATGATAAAAACTTTAGAATAATTACATTCTTAAATATCCTTAGTCATATATCATTATGGATTAGGTTGCTTTGATATGTTAAAACTAGCATGCGTAGTGACTTATATGAGATATTAAGTCTACACATGAGTACAAGTTAAAGAACTTGTATATTAGACTGACTCATCTTAAGAACACTGCATGGATCGTTATATGAATGTCATGAGTGATTCTTAGTGATTATCATTAATATGGTCCTTTGACCTGAGATCACCAAGGTTCCCTATATGTGAATTTCATATTTTGAAACTACTCTATGTCACTCATAGTTGAGTGAATGCGAGGATAGTTATTAGATATGTCACATATTATGCGGAGGGATTTGTATGATTAATATGGAATTTGTCCCTCCTATATAATAGGAGAGACGTCTGTAGGCCCCTTGATTAAGTAAAGCTAAGAAAATACATGGCCATGCTCAGATGAATTGACATGGGATATCAATTATATTTGTTTCGATCAGCTTACTTAGGAATCAAGAAACTTTCGGATTGGGCTATATGAGAATGACACGGTCCATATCTCGTGCTTAATCTAGATGTCTAGGATAAAAGGACATAGATGATAATCACATGAAAAGGTTCAGTCGAATCACCGACTTTCTCATTACTTGGATAACAATGATGTGCTGCTAGACACCGCTTATTGTTTATGATCATTAATATGATTAATAATCATTGCCAATGTAATGAGAGTTTGTAGGGTCACACACTTAGAGCCTAATGGATTTGAAACTAATGGACTAAATTATTTGAGCCTAATATTTGAGAATTTTATGTTATAATTATAAGGTCCAATAATAAGCCTATAATTTTACATAGACTAAAGCCCAAATTAGTTATAATTTTCTATGCTCCTATTTAAATAGGCTTGTTAGGTAATAATATATGATTATTATTCACGCATCCCTAAGAGCATAGAAAAACCCTAGCACCTCTTATTGACCATAATCCTTGAAAAGGTGTAATAGCACTACGAGGCTAAGAAGACGAATTCCAACCTGTGTTCATGAGGATGTTCATTGGTGATCTACTAGTTCGTGTGGATACCTTGGAGTTTTTGATTGAAAGGAAGTCGAAGAGGTGATCAACGAACAAGATCTTGAATCATCGTAAGGTATTGCCTGAATTCTACATTCTAATTTAACATTTTGCATGGATCCGTTGGTTGGGATCGGTTAATTTTGGCTGCGTTTGTTTGGCTATCGATCCTAATAGAGATTTCAAGTAATTTAAAATATCTAGCTCATGGACCTTTGCCACGTGTTAAAAGGTTCAATGCTTATAACATTAATGGTTTCAAGTTTTGCATGGTCAATCAAGAATAAGGATTGAAAACACAAATTTGTGGAGTCTTTACCACTGCTAAGTTAAGATATTATAAAAGACTAAAAGATATCATTAAGTTGAATTATTATAATTAATTCTTTGTTATTTTGTTCAAATGTGAATAGGTTAACACTATGATTGGGATAGGAAAAAATTAATTTCAATTTACTTCAATGAACTTTTCTTAACTTATTTATAGTAATGAGTTTAAAGACCATGATCCATATATCTTGGATTCATAAACACAAATAGCATATTATGTAAATGATGAAGTGGATAAAAATTAGAGTATAGCAGTGCATTTAAAACTAAGAGACTTATATGATATAGGGGATGAAGGTGAAGAAACATTTCTTAAGAGTGAAGCATATACTTCTCAAGATATAGGCTTTTTTTCTTAGATGATAATAAATGTATGCAATTACCAAGAAAGGATATAGATAATGAAGTCATGGCTACCAAAGATCTAAAAAACATAAATATTTGACTAGTTTGTGATTTAGGTTTGCACTTTCTTCAAGCATAATTTTATTTCTTAGTTAACTACTTTTATTTTATTTTTTTTGTTATTCTTCATGTTTTAGATGTTTTAGCACTATTCTTTATTTATAGTATTTATGATTCAAATTGCTTTAATGATATTTACTTACATTATATATGTTTTTACTTATTAATATTATACCTTATTGTAGCCATGCCAAAGTAAAAGCACTATAAAGATAAAAGTAAAGCAACATAATGTTGGTGTGTGTCCTAGAACCAATCATATAGATGATTGAAGTTATACACAATATATTATGTTTTATTTTAGGCAATTTACTTATTATATTTTATTTTTATAATTTTATTATTATGCGCAATTTATAACTTAATATAATAATTATCCTTGGAATAGCTTCGCTATTCCTAAAATGCCCTTAGTCAAGTATTATTACGAAAAGGATAGTAATAATACATCGAGATTAGCATATATAGTGACTGATGATTACGAATCATGGATATATGATATCAAGTCAACACATGAGTACATTGCTAGTGAACAATGTACTGGACTGACCCATTATGAGAATATTGCATGGATAGACGTGTCATAAGTTATTCTCATATAATCATAAATACACATAAACCTTTGACCTAAAGTCACTATGGTTCCTTACATGAGGAATTACTCACTTTAATATTGTCCTATGTCACTTTTAATCAGGATGACAAGTAAGGCATTGATTGGGTGTGTCATAAATCGTGCAGAGGGAAGTGAGTGATGTAGATGGGATTTTGTTACTCTTGTATAAAAGAGAAATATCCTTAGGCCCCTTGATTGAGTGAGACTTAGAAATGCATGGCCATGCTCAATTGAATTAATATATGATATTAATCATTTATTTTAAATCTACTCAGTATCAAGAAATATAAATTGAACATTGACGAGAATAATACATTCCATGCCTCCAGTTCAATTTGGATATTATTAGAAAAAGGGTTATGATGCAAAATGTTAATCATGTATTAGGTGGATGTCGAATCACAGACATTCTTACTACTTGAGTGGCAGTGATGTATTGCTAGATACCACTTACTGTCTATGGCTCAATAATGAGTCATTGTCAGCATAGTAAGAACCTACAGGGTCACACAAAAGGAGTAGGAATAAGATAATAATTAATTGAACTTATTTTCGTGCATATATATATTATTAAGAATAATAAATTCACGTTATATATATATATATTATGTGATATTATTTAATATTAAAGTAATATTAAATAATTACATTATCAGATATTAGATAAATATATTATAAGATAATATTATTTTGATATTTGATAACTATATGCAATTATCTAATAATTAAGATATTTATATTATGAGATAATATTATTATCTAATATTAGATAATTAATAGATAAGTCCTATCTCTCCCCATTATCTCTAGGATAAGGATAAGATGAGTTGTTAAGTGTGATTAGGATTTTGGAAGCATTATCCTAGTAGGACTAGGATTATAGCTTGCCTAAGTTTTATAAAAAGGGACTTGAGGGCAGCACTTTAATAACACGCTCAAAGCTTCTATACAAATCCTAAATCACTCAGAAAACATCCAATCCTAGTTCTTAGAGAGAAAAATGCATCCTAGTAGATTCGTGGAGGGTGAGAGGTCATTGTTCACTCTGTGTGGATACCGTAGAGACACCGTACCTTCCGGCCGGTGTTTGATTCATCCGCTCTCAAGTTTTGATCAGTAAAAACACGAGTGCCTAATAGGTAAAACTCTAATCATTGATTTATGTCTTTTGCATGGATCCTAGGTAGAATTTGGATCAAATTTTTGAATTTCTGCTGCATATGATAATCCGAATTGCTAACACATAATCTAATCCTACACCCCCTTATAAACATGAAACTTAAACCTCATCACATGCTAACTTTCAGCTTACTCCACAGTTGCATGCTTCTTTTAGCCTACTAACTCTTCCATAGTCATAGGCACCTTCTACGCTACAAACTTGTCCACAGTCACAAGCTCTTCCTGCTAACAAGCTCTTCCTAGTACACAAACTCCTTCATAGTTAAAGGCTCATCCTATTATAGGATTTTTTGCAATTGTAGGCTCCTCCCTAGTCAATCCAGGATACTTTTCAAACACCACAAATTCTTACATCATCCCAAGGTCCACTTAAAAGCCTTTGCAAAATTAGAGTTATAGGTAAATGCCATTATATGTTGTGCTTGTAAGTGTTAATATGATTAGCAAATACCCTAATTATATTTACATTTATCATATAAATAAGTTATGATTTATAAAGTAGGTCTTCATGAAAACCTCAAATATGCTAGAAATAAAAAATCAAAAGGTAATAATCCTATTTGATGATCTTGAAGTCCTAACAAGTAATGGTGTCTGCATTTATGGAAAAATACTAGGACACTTTGAAAGTAAGCTTGTTAATTTATCAATTACATACAAATATTAAAGGCTTATGCCTAAATTGTGGAAATTAAAAGTATGGAATGAACATATCAAGGTAGTTTTTTAGCTTCAAAGCTTATTTTATTTTGTTTATATGCAGTATGCTAATGAATATTACTTTTTTTTTTTTAATTATAGTCAAGGTTCCACTTTGATGTATTTGAAGATATTGCATGTAAATAGACTCTTAAGAATCTAGGAAAAGAATAGAAAGACTTCAAGTTAAGGTTATGGTATGAGTTTAACAATGAATCATTGACAAAGGAAGAAATATATGATAAAGTTCTAGATGGTGTTTCTCGAGAGCAATGGAGATAATTTATTGATATTAAAGATGATGAGAAGTACAAGGTAAAAAAATGGCTCAAACTACTTATATTATCAATTATTCTAAGCTAGTAGTGAGTGTATGTAATTTAATAAAATTAATTTTTTTCTAAGCAATGTGTTGACAAATTGCAAAGAATCATGAAAAGAAAAAAGTAACACACATATATGGCTCTAAAAGCTTTGCTGGGAGAAAAGCTCAAATGATAATTGATCAATCACTTAAAGATTATTTTATAAATCTTTATTTACTCCATACAAAACATGTTCAAATTGCATTTTGCAATCAACATGAATAAGGACATCTAATACTCTCTTTAAGGCAATTTAGTAGTCTCTTTATCATAAGTTATATTAACATTTATATCATTTATTTATATACTAATAAATTTTTTTTTAAAAAAAACCTCATTTAAAGTAATCTTAATGTATCTTCTTATGCAGGAGGAGGAGTTAGGTCATCTAGTAAGGAGAGGTGAAATGTATTTTAATACACATGAATAAAGATGAAAGGTATGCCAATAAATAATCAAGAGCTTGAGGGGTTTGTAATTCTTTTACCATAACATTGATTTTACTATTCACTTTGGATTTCACTATCAAGTTAATTCTTTTTCATTTGTCCCACTTTACTACTACTAATAGATTTTATTTTTGAATTTGGCAAAAGAAAATTAAGGAAGTTATGAGCAAACAATGTTTTTTGGAATTTGAATAAATAGTGTTAATGGATGACTTATTTACAAAAGTATTTAGGAAAGAACATTCTAAATGAGTTAGGGGTATTGGTTTTGGTCCATCTACATCATCCATATTTGAAAGGCTAAACAACACTCTCAACATATCACTTCAAAACATAATGGAGGCTTTTCTAATTTAGCACAACTAGATAACAAGTTTTAGAACTTATAGTCCAATATTCAATTAGAATGTTAAAAGCGATGCTTGATGGAAATGGAGTTACACAATGAACATGATAAAAGATTGGCTATGGAGGGCATATTAGCTATTAAACATGATAAGAGATTTGCTATAAAGGATGCAATAGGAGGTCTATTCTAGGAAATATTTAGCAAAGTTTCCCCTAGACTCGCTAATTTAATATTTAAGTCTTTAAAGGTACATACTCTTTCACTTATTGGATTTTGTTATATTAATTTATGTGATAGTCCATCCATGGTTATATGTTAGTTTGATTGTGTGATATTCAGTAATTCCTCATACATATTGTTATGCTACTCATAACTGCTAGATTGTGTGTTGGTTTGATGGACATGACTCAGTAGTACATAAATATATGTTAGATTTGTAAATTAAAAAGTGAAAAATTTTTCCCTAATAGTTTTGGTATCATTAGATAGGTAGGCGTGTAAGTTGATCTTTCTATTTCAATTTGAAGTTTTTACTATGAGAGGTTTACTTTTATTACAATTCTTCTCACTTTTTTTTGAGTCATCTTGTTATGATCAATTTTAGTTTGCATGGCTATAATATGCAAACATGTTAGCTTATTCTTGTAATTAAGCATGTATTAATTCTAGGATTAGGTTTTACTTATGTTTTGACCAAATCTAGATATGTTCTTTTCCTTTAATTTTATCAAGTAATTACAATTGTGCTATACTCTATATACAAGTTACATCTTCTTCAATTAGGAATTGTGTTAGAAATTTTCTTTTATTTAGTTTTGATTTCTAATTCTAATTCTAATTATATGTTTAAATTTGTAGTTTATTGATACAGAAAGTAGGCATGGCTCTAAATGTCAAAAAGGAAGATCTCTTACCAATCATGATTCTTGTAGTGGAAGTGGTAACGAGAATGGAATGAATTTAATTAAAATTTGTAATTAAGTTTTTAGGTTATTAACAATACTTTAGAACAAACTAGTTAATTAGTACCTAGCTATTTGAGTTTTTAGTTTTTAACAATACTTATTTAAGTTTCTTGAATGATATTGTGACCATTATTCCATTGAAATTTATTTTAATATATTATCACATCTTGTTCCAACTTTAAATTTGACTATATGTTTTTATATTTTGTTGCATATGTTTATATGTGATTAAATTTTGATAATACACAACTTATACATTTTTATACTTTATTCTAATTTTAAATTGAATACATACACCATAAATGTTTTATTTAATATGGTTCGATTTAATTTTATTATTCCAATGTAATAAATATGCATTAAAATTAATTTTTAAAAAAAATATATATTTTGTGGTGGTTTAAAAATGTTATTAACCATAACTAAATGCAAGATAAAGAAGTCATTGTTAAGTTAAATGCACAATGACAATTGCAACCCCCACTAAATACTTTGCAATTAGCAGTGATTGTAACAATTGCTAAATGCTAAATAAATCACTACTAGCCATTGGTAAACATTATTATGGTGACTATAACCCTTGCTAAACTTTAAAAGAATTGCCTTTAGATACTTATTTGTTATAGTGATAGCCTAAGAAAACAATTCTCTCCAAATAAAAAAAAAATTCTTCCACACATTTAATTTTCCTTCTTTTAAAACTTGCAAGACATATCTCAAATACATAACATATTCATCAACATTTTTGCTATAAACAAGTATGTCATCAAAGTAAATCATAACAAATTCTCCTTTGAAAGGGTATAAAACATGATTTATCAATTTCATAAAATTATTAGGTGCATTAGACAAACTAAAAGGCATAACAAGCCACTTATTTAAACTATGTTTTTGTCTTAAAAGTAGTTTTTCATTCATTACCCTTTCTCATTCTAATTCGATAGTACCTCCATTTCAAGTCAATTTCTGAAAAACACATATGCGTTATTCATTTCATCTAACATATCATCAAGTATAGGAATGGGATATCTATACTTTGTAATGATTTTATTGATTAGTCAACAATTAACACATATTCTCCAAGACCCATCCTTCTTTAACACTAGCAACACTAACATGGTACTTGGACTCATATTCTCCCTGATGTATCCATTAGATATAAGATTCTCCACTTACCTTTAGGTCTCCTTAGCTTCCTTCGAGTTTGTTCTATAAGTGAGATGGTTTGCAATGGAAGCACCTAGGATAAAGCCAATTTGATACTTAATTCCTCTCTTAGGTGGCAATTCTCTTAAAGCATCCTTGAGGTACATTTCCTTAAATTCTTGCAAAAAATATTGAATAGCATTAAGAAAAACAAGGTTTCCTTGGTTAGTGTTCATGTATGCTTCTTTATATAAGAGTACAAACACTAGCCTAGAATTATAGTATATGCTCCTTATATCACTCATTTTTGCAAACATCTTTAACTTTCCTTTCTCTTATTTTGAACACTTACCTTCTTCATTTTTCTTCTCTTTTTCTTTTTTCAAATTTCTTTTCCTCATTCTCATTCTTTTTCCCACTCTTTTTCTCTTTTTCTTCATCTTCTTTCTTTTTTGCATTTTAATTTGATCTTCATGCACTTCATTTGGTGACAAAGGTAAGAAAGTCACTTTTTTACCTTTCATCTCAAGATCATATCAATTAAAGACTTCATCATGGGTAATTTTCTCATCAAATTGCCAAGATTACTAAGCAACAAATGACATGTATGGATGGAAACCACATCACATAACACCTCACACGGCACCCACTAATAATAAATGCAACCATCACTTGTTTGATCACACTAAGCTCTCTACTATTATTCAACCATTGTAACTTGTAAGAGGTAAGGTGTTTCAAGGTAAATAAGCTTAACTTTTCAATTATGATAGTACTAGCTACATTTGTACAACTATCACTATTAATGATCACATTAAAAATCCTTCCCATAACTTGGCAGTGAGTATGGAAAATATTATTATGTATTATATACAATTTTATTATTGTATATTATTCATCATTTTACTTTATATATATTTTTTTATTTAGTGTCAAAATTCATCTAACAATATTAATTATAAAAAATATTTAAGAATAATACTCACTATTAATATTGCTAAAATAAAAATAAAATTAATTATTATAAAATAATATTAATCATAAAAAATATAGGAATAATACTCACTATTAATGTTGTTAAAACCAAAATAGAATTAATTATATTTTTAAATAAAAATAAAATTTATCTATACCATTAACAAGAGTCGCCAGTATAGGGATATTATCACGTCACATGGGTGCAACCTTACTTTCACTTCTCTAATGACAATTATGGTCAATATAAGATACTTTATTATAATGACACAACATATCATCAATACAAAACCCTATAGCCACACCTTAATAGCGATAATTTATTGCTAATGATAATGTCATTTGTAGATACTAGTAATGATAACTTTAGTATCAGTATTGATAACAACTATTGTTAGTATAAACTATTTTTCTTGTAGTGAAAAGTTATAACTTGTACATAAAAAAAATCATAAAAATATTTTTATGCAACTTTAATTAATGAAATTGCAATTTTTTATTTAGTTATTGTAGACAAAATTCATTCAAAATGTAAGTTTTGTGAGAAATTAAAGATTTTATATATTTAATTTTTAAATTTAATATTATATTAAGACATATAAAAAAAGAATTCATATTGTTATGTATTATTGTAATTACTTTGAATATTTTTATAACTTTTGTAAATCATAAATTATAACTTGTATATAAAATAAAATCATTAAATTATTTTTATGCAACTTTAATTAATGGAAATGTAATTTTTTTTATGCATTTATTATACAAAAAATTCATTCAAAATGTAAGTTTTGCTAAATATTAAAGATTTTTTACATAAAAAATTATAAATTTTATGTGTATTAACCTAACCTTTTGAAAACATATAAATCTTCTAACAAAATCAAAGTATTATTCTTAAATTTTTTTATCATATAATACAATATATTAAGATTAAAGAATATATCTTCTTGTTAGACTTTTTGTGCATTTGTGTCAACTTGTATCATATAATGTCAACACTTGTTTGATATCCAAGGATTGATTGCATTATTTTTTTTAGACAAATTATATTTTTAGGACTTTTATATATAGACAAATGACTAAAATTTTTTTTGAATCTTTATATATAATCTATTGATTTTGTAAAACATTTTCAACTTCCAATCAAAAAATTTCTTTCATACCTACATAAAAATCCTTTCATATTAATACAAAGGAACCATTAAGTGAAAATAATTTTCTGAGATTAATAAATTAAGAAAAATTAAATAGGTGAACAAAAACTACACCAATTAAATATTTAATTATGAGATTGAAATATATTATTTAAATAAAGATATTAGGAGCAAAAGTTGTATTTAAGCTTAATTATCTAAAAGGATTAAAAAAACATTTTGATCATTTATTTTGA
Source organism: Sindora glabra (assembly GCA_020226215.1). Lineage (NCBI taxonomy): Eukaryota > Viridiplantae > Streptophyta > Magnoliopsida > Fabales > Fabaceae > Sindora > Sindora glabra. The sequence continues at coordinate 38,898,172 of CM035227.1, read as the reverse complement.
TTTATTAAATCTCTCTATATATACACATAATAAAATTGATTAAAACAACTTTTACTTATTGGATAATCAACTTATTTAAATTTTATCATTAGGTGACTTATTCATATGCATTTATGTTATGTTTTGAAAAATTAATTGCTATTAATTATAATACATTGATTAAGTAAAAATATGGACTACTAGTCAGTTTTCTTTTAAATATTAATTTAGTAATACAAAATAAAAACTACAACTTTAATTATTAATTCTTTTTTCAAGAGAATTTCTGGTGCATCACTCACTTTTATCAAATTCAAATTTTAAAATTTGTTGAATTCATGTATAATACCTACATAAGAAGTTCGAAGGTTCAGTATCTTCATGCTGTGCAGCACCTCCACTGAAGCTGGGTTTTGCAGTTGCTCCGTCGGTCAGGTGGTATCGAAGAAAAATCTCTCATTTTTATCCTAACAAACTATGGTGATGGAAATAAAAAGAAGTGTTTGAGGAGTTCTTAAAAGGCCCATCAATTCTTCAGGCTGCAGGCTTCATGCAGAACCCCGATGGAGCATGTGTTGCCAAGGCCGGTATACTGCATATGGACGAGAGTTAAGGGACTGAACAGGCCGTTGGATTAGAGGCTTACGGTAGTGTTCTCATGGCTACAAGAGCTTGAGGTTGGCTCAGGAGGCTGGAATGTAGTATGTTCGTTTGGAGTCTGGCAGCTAAATGTCTTAGCCTTTCAAGCCCATTGATACTTATTACATGGTAAGACCACAACTCGGGCCTCTTCCAAAACAAGTGCTGTCAATATGGCCACTTGGTTTGTGGAATTCGGTAGTCCAACTTACTCTTGAATACGAAATTGTGGACTGTGTTGGAGAAACGAGAAACTGATTGGAGCAGTTAATTTTATTTGTGAGGACAAAGCAAACATATAAAGAAAACAGAAACTTAAATACATAATTAATAGGGAAAAATGCAAATAACCCCTTTCAACTATTGGATGGTTAGATTTTACCTTCTTGAACTATAAAAATTTAGATTTTACTCCTTGCAATTATATAAAACTTGAATTTTATCCCTACCATTACCAAGTTAACAGTTATAACACTTAGCAACAATTAAAATCAATGTTATATTATAATCACTTAACAGTGATTTATAACCGTCGATAAATTAGAGAATATAGTGGCCGTTTTCAACTGCTAGTAAGTAAAATATAATAGCGACGATTTTTCTAATATATTTTCTTAACTTAATAATGATGACGGTGTTGGGAATTCGGATTATCACATGCAACATAAATTCAAAATTTGATCCGAATTCTACCTATGATCCATGCAAAAAGCATAAATCAATAATTAGGATTTTACCTATTAGACACTCGTATTTCTACTAATTAAAACTTGAGAGCAGATGAATCAAACGCCGGCTGAAAGGTACAACATCTCTACGGTATCCACACGGAATGAACAACGGCCTCTCACCTTCCACGAATCTACTAAGATGCATTTTTCTCTCTAGAATTTAGGATTGGATGTTTTTTGAGTGATTTAGAGTTTTATGGAAGTTACGGGCATTTATTAAAAATGTTGCCCTCAAGTCCCTCTTTATAGAATTTAGGCAAGTCACAATCCTAGTCCTACTAAGATAATACTTCCAAAATCTTAATCACATTTAACAACTCATCTTATCCTTATCCTAGAGATAATGAGAAGAGATAGGACTTATCTATTAATTATTTAATATTAGATAATTGTATATAGTTATCAAATATTAAAATAATATTATCTCATAATATATTTATATAATATCTGATAACATAAATATTTGATATTACTTTAATATCAAATAATATCATACAATAATAATTATATTTATTACGTGAAAAATATATTATTATTTAATAATATATATGTATACACAAAAATAAATTCAATTAATTAGATATTAATCTAATTAAAATCTAATTAATTATTGTCTTATTCCTACTCCTTTTATGTAACCCTATAGGTTTTTACTACGTTGATAATGACTTATTATTGAGTCATAGACAGTGAGCGGTATCTAGCAATACATCATTGCCACTCAAGTAGTAAGAATATCTGTGATTCGACATCCACCTAATACATGATCGATATTTTGCATTATAATCCCTTTTATAATAATATCCAAACTAAACTGGAAGTATGGAATGTGTCATCCTCGTCAATGTTTATTTATATTTTTTTATACTGAGTAGACTTTAAAACAAATTATCAATATCATATATTGATTCATTTGAGCATAACCATGCATTTCTAAGTCTCACTCAATCAAGGGACCTAAGGATATATCTCCTTTTTATAAGAGTAACAAAATCTCATCTATATCACCACTTCCCTCTGCATAATTCATGACACATCCAATCAACGCCCTACTTGTTATCCCGATTAAATGTGACATAGGACGACATTAAAGCGAGTAACCCCTCATGTAAGAAACCCTAGTGACTTCAAGTCAAAGGACTATATGTAATTGTGACCATATGAGAACTACTAATGACACAAGTCTTATCCATGCAGTATTCTCATATTGTGTCAGTCCAGTACATTTGTTCATTAATAATGTACTCATATATTGACTTGATATCACATATCCATGATTCATAATCATCAGTCACTATATATGCCAGTCTCGATGTACTATTACTATCCCTTTCGTAATAATACTTGACTAGGGGTATTTTAGGAATAGTAAAACTATTTTAAGGATAATTATTATATTAAGTTATAAATTGCACAAAAATTGAAAATAAAATATAATAATTGCATTGTCTGAAATAAAATATAATATATTGTATATTATTTCAATCATCTATATGATTAGTTTCTAGGACACACACCAACAGGGGGTAAAATTCAAGTTTTATATAATTGTAAGGAATGAAATTTAAATTTTTATAATTTAAGGGAGTAATCCAAGTTAATGGTTATATCACTTAGTGACGGCTTTGTAAATTTAGCGGCAATTAAAACTAATATCATGTTACAATCACTTAGCAATGATTTATAACCACCAGTAAATTAGAGAATATAGAGGTGATTTTCAATTGTTAGTAAGTAAAATATAATAATGATTTTTTTGAAAAATTCCTTTAACTTGATAATGGTAGGATAAAATTTAAGTTTTATATAGTTTTACAGTAAAATTTTAATTTTTTATAATTTAAGGGAGTAAAATTTAATCACCTCATAGTTGAAGGAGATTATTTGTATTTTCCCTAATCAATATGTCTTCGAAAAAAATTTAAACAAGTGCTAATAAGCTAATTATGGGGATCCAGACCTGTTATCCTGAAGCCAAAGGCTACATTTGCAATTTCTGTTTCACAACAGTTGTACGGAAGAAACCCAAAAATAGCTATAACAATAAATTGAAGGAAAATTTAATTAAATGTACCCATTAAATTTTTACATAATTACTTTCACATCCCTTTATTTTCCTAAACATATTTTAATTTTTTTCGTATGTATCCATATTTCTTTTTCTCTATTTTAAATTTTAAATATATGATCAATCACTCACTTCTCTTTTTATAAAAATAAAAAAAAATGATTATATATCATAAAGAATAGAAAGATGCATAATTAAGTTAAACTTAAAAATTTAATTTAATTTATAACCTAAATTTAAAAGTGAATTGATTAGGAACTACTTCCCATCCTTTACGACTCAATGGTCTAATTGAGTAAAATCTGTCTCATTTTAGCTTCTTTTTTTTCTTTTAATAAAAATTTGGGAAGGTTGGTAAAAATTCAAACCACACATCTTGTTGCCTCATGAAGGATAGTGGGCTCGAGTAAAACCGGAGAAAAAATTATACTTTATTTATTTGTAATTTCATATTTTTTGTTTAGTTTATTTATTATTTAAATATTATAATTTATTCATGCTTTTAATTGTTAATATTTTATTTATCTAAATTTTTTATCTAAAATTTAACAAAAAAATTTCATATATTACATTTGATCTTTATTTTTTTAATTTTAATTTAATTTGATATTCATTTAAAATTAATTTACCCTAAAAAATCCAATTTAACATTTTTATCTAATAATTCTAGACTAAATTATTGAAAATAAATTCTCAATAAAATTAAATTTTTTTGGTAATTTAATTTTAAAAGAACATCAAATTTAGTTGAAATTTAGAGAAGTAAAAATTAAAGGCAATACATGTGAGTTTCTTGTTAAATTTTGGATGAAAAATAGTTTAAATGAAACAAAATGTTGAAAATATAACTAGGTGAATTACAATATTTAAAACCACAAGTGAATTAAATTAAAAAGGGGTGAAATCATGAATGGATAAAATGTAATTTTTTTTAAGATAAATAATGAATGCAATGAATGAAAATAATTATATTTTTATAAAAAAAAGAAATGATTATGATACATTATAAATATAATAATGTACTAATGTATCGTTAAACTTAATCATTAGTATATTATTATATAATGTATTAAATTTTACTTTTAAAACAATAAATTTAATATATAATCAGATTTAATAATCAATAATGTACCATATTCTTTAAAAGCATAAAAAGAAATAAGTTTTTATGGTGCGGTGGCTCGCAGAGCAATTGGCTCCATGGAAAATTGTTTTTACACTATATTAATTTTGAAATCAAATACAACTTTCATAAAAATTTTAATAAATATATTAATTGTTTTTATAAAATTTGGTTGTAAGATATATTTTAATATATTTTAGTATATTTTAAAAATTAAAAGTTAAATTGGATACTAAAAATTGTAAAATTAATGCATTTATAAAAATATGTATAAAAGTAGCGCTGTGTTTTCAACCTCAATATAGCATTATTTTTTTTCAATTTTAAATAATTCCATTTCATGGAGGAAGAAACAATTTTTTTTATGACATCTCATAATAATTTCCAAAAAAAAAAAAAAGAAGAGCGAGTTTATGTCATCATTATGACCGCATCATTGCGGACAATGATATAAAAATGTTATCTGACCTTGATTTGATTGGTTAAAATAGTTAAATTAAATGAATCAATCAATTCAATCGAATTGAAATCATGATTGAACCCTTTTTTTTTTCGGGGGTATGATAACCATTATTGAATCAATTTAATCCGTCAATCTAATTAAACTTTTAAAACATTAATCGAAAGTAAATTATGCAATAAATGAAATTTAAGTAAGATTCTACAAAAAGATCTATATAATATTTACTAATAGCAGAAAGCATAACTAATAATTCTGAAGCACAAAGACAGACGTCTAATATGAAGCTTTAAACCCAAAGCTGCCTGCGAATAAGTTTTTGCAGGATTGATGAATCATGATTAAAATAAAAAAAATAGTTGTTCCACGACTAGAAATGAGCTTGATATCTCAACGCTTTATTTGAAAATTTGCTCTAAATATCTTTATTGTTGATTTATATTTAATATATTAAAATTTATATTTTTAATTTTAATTTATTTATTTTAAAATTAAAAAAACAGTAGCATTATATTCCATTATTTATAAATGAAAAAATAATTTTTTTATAAAAATATTGTTTATGCTTAAATTTAATTGAATATTTTTGCTTCTCATGCAAGAATGAATAAATAGAATTAAAACAACCATAATGCATAATTGTATGTGTGACAAAGCACTAGCCACAGTTGGGCTCCTATTTATCTATTTTCTGTCTACCTATTTATCTATATAAAAAAATCCTAATTACCGTTTCCTGTATTTTAAATTTCTTTTTTTCACATGTAACATTTTTTTTCTTAATTTTTCCGCCAGTCTCTCGTACTTTTTAACATTTTTAAGCATTATTTTCTTGCATTCAACTCTTATATTATTTTATATGTTACACACTATTTATTTTTTATCTACTTTATTATATTTATTTTCTATTCATTCATATTATTTATTGTTTATAACTTAAATAATATAATTACATAATAGTTAAATATTACATAATATATTTTTTATTATAAAATGTTTTAATTAGTTAAAAATTTAATTAATTAACAACATAATTTATTTTTAATTCTCATTACTTCACACCTTACATGTTATTTATTTTTCTTTTATTTATTTTATTATATATTTTCTCTATTTTTTAAATATCCGCATAAATTAGTTACAGCTTAGTTATTGATATAACTAAATAGAATAATTATAACATGACATATTTTATTCTTATTATAAAAGTATTTTAAATGAATTAAAATTTTATTTTTATTTAATCATTTAATTATATAGCCTATTTTAACTCATATACTATTTTTTTATTTATTTTATTGCACTTTTTTTTTTGGTATCCATCCCTCTGACCATAAGAAGGTATTTATAACTTGATATATTTTATTTTTTGTAAAATATTACAAATAACATAAATTTTAATTTAATTTAATTACTTAATTACATATTCTTTTTCCAATTTTTATTATCTTACAGTTGACAAACTTTCTACCTTCCTTTTACTTAAATAACTGCATGCTTTGCTTTTTCACTTTTTTTCTAATCACTCATATTATTTATAATTTAGGTATTAATATTATCAAATAGTATTAATACAATACACTATATTTTATTTTTATTATAAAATATTTTAAATACGTTAAAATTTCATTTATAAAATTTTAATTGAAATAATTAATTATATATCCTATTTTTAATAAAATATTAAAAAATAAAATTACATCTCTATTCATATAAAATTGTCAATATTTTGTTAATATCAATTAGGTCTATCCATTTCTTTCTCCGCTTTTAGGTAAAAGCTTGCGTGCAAAATGCATTTCTATTTCCTTCCGCCCACTTTAGGAAAAGCATGCTTTGTTTTAGGGAAGCAAGATGAATTGCCATTCTTTAGAAAACGTCATCTGCTAGCCCCCTTGAATGATTTGGAAGACGAAATGTAACCTTCTGCGTTGCTTTCTTGTCTTTCTTTATTCTGTCATTGTTCATAGCCTCGCTGGCCATTATTAAATGCCACTCCCAGTCGTGTGTTCCCGCACACGATGTGGAAATAACGATTAGAGAAGACTTATCAAACACTATCTTATTTCTATATCAGGAACAAGAATAAATCCTACTTTCGGTTCTTGTAAAATCTAATTTTTTTAGCTTTATTTTTATAAAGTATTTTCTAATAATTTTAATTTTTTAAATATTTATTTTTCAATTTCATCCTATTATTAGTATTCATGCGAAAATTAATATGATCAATTTTGTTCCTTTAGGAATAAAATTGGATAAATTAATATTTTATAAGGATAAAATTAATACAAAATATTTCATAAAAATAAAATTGAGAGAAATTAAATTTCAGATAAACAAAAATGAGAATTTACTCTAAAAACAACTACTTTCTGCCAACGTTTTAGTAATACAATTACATTTTCTAAGAGAATTTATTCTCTGATGTGAGGGTCCGAGCTGAAGATTATCCGTATGTATATATGTAAGAAAGCATTAGACCTGAGAAGTATTTCAATTATGCCTCTATTTATTTCAATGAGAAATATTTTTTTATAAAATATAATTATAAACTATTAAAATAAATATTTTATTTATTTAATATTATGTATGAATAATTAAAAAAAAGTAATTTTTTCTATTTAAAAAAGCATTTATTTTTCTCAATCATTATATTCTAGATATCATTTTTAAGCATAAATTAAATATTATATTTTACTCCTTTATTTATATACATATAAATGAAACTTTGTTACAAAAAATTCTTTCTAATAAAACATACTATAGCCTATATTTATATAATAAAAAGCTAGCCATTAGATAATGTTAGATACATGTTTTATTACCTTACAAAGTTATAGGTGTCAAAATCAATTAGATTTAATAAGTTAGTCTTGAACTAATATAATTTTATCTGGCTTAAAACTAAAATTAATATAAAAAATGATAACAGTGACTCGAGATAATAAGAAATTTAGACTAATTAATCTAACATGGTAAAAGAGCAAAACTAGTAAGTGTTAACTTATCATATTATTATATTAATCCATTAGTATAGCAATAATAATAAAAAATAAATAAATAATTTATTATTTTATATTTATATTTATTAAAATAAGAGCTTTTGTTTATTAAAATGATACTTTAATTTATACCTTAATATATATAATATTAAATTTATATAAATAATTTTTAATATTAAAATTAATAAATTTTATATTTTAATATTGTAAACATATATTATAAATGTTTATCAAAAGAAATGATTAAAATTAAATTTAAAAATATTTAATATTAAAATTAGTGAGTTTATATATTTAATATTATTAATATATATTACACAAATTTATTAAAATAAATAATTATATTAAAATTAAAAAATTAATAAAAATTATATGAGAAATTAAATTTATCATCATAAAACTTAAATATTAATAAAAAATAATTGCAAAAAGTAAATATTATTACTAAATATATATAAAATAATTACTATATCTAAATAAATATATTAAATAGAGTAATAAATTGTTATTAGTACAATAAAATAGTGATATATTATATATATATGTTATAAATTTAATTAACAAAATATTTTTATTTATTTTAATTAATATTGAATTTTTTTAGTCTAGGTCCTATAGTTTTTAATTAATTTTCTAATTGAAGGTTTTCATATAAAACATATTATGCTTTAATTTATTTTCTTACTATTTTATTTATATCCATTAATAATAATAAATTTTTAAATGATAATAATAGTAACAATAATTAATATAATTAGCTAATAATGTAAATTTAATAATAAACAAAGAGTAATTACTAAAAGCCCAAGAAGCAAAGGACAAAATAATCCCCAACTAGGAACTATCCTATTAGTGTGATTCATAGCATATCAACTAGAATTAAAATCTACAAGTTCGAAGGAGGATTTAAAAACATTTGTTTTTCATTCTTTAGTGTGGTCCTATGATTAGCTAACTTGTCAACACATCTATTTCCTTGTTTGTATGTATGACAGATTTGGATCGTCCAATCTCTCTTCACTAAAGGTTGGATGGCTTGGATAAGTGCAAGATCAAGCCTCTCATTCTCTTCCTTTGTTTGTAATTCTTTGGATTGTAGGCTGGGAGTCACTTTCCAAGAGCACTTATCTATAGTTAAGGGACCATGCCATTTCAAGGCCTTCATACATCACCTATAGTTCAGTTTTGGCCGCATTACATTTACCATCATTCATAACAAAATCATGTAGCCACTCTCCATGACAACCTCGAAGTATACCTCCATAACTTGCTATTGAAACATTGGATTTCCATGCTTTATCCATATTTAGTTTGATCCCTTATTTCTTTAAAGGTCTCCAATTTATTTCTATTGGATGGTAAGAAGTTAGGTTTCCCACTTGTGTGTGCTTTGTGGCAGAGATGATTTCACTATACTATATGTATATTATAGCAATGGGGTTGCATGGAACTAGGAAGTAAACTTGGAAGATAGACTAGTTCTGCCACTCCAATAATATGTTAATAGTTATCACTCAAATTACATCATATTGCATATCAATATGTATTCCTAACGGCCACTGTAAGTTATGCAAGAACCATTGATGAATGTCCCAATGGAAAAATTTAGATAAATGTTCTAGGGCTACAAGACGTTGCCACACCTTGTGTGGCTATCGAGTAATCTTGCAATATATGCATTACCATTTCATACTGCTAGTTGCATTTACCATAGTATATGGATGCTTGGAACAAGCTTGTTTCTCCATTTGTTGGTTGAAAGTCTATTATGTAAAGCTCTCCATAGGAGACATTTCATACAATCTATTCCTTTCCATTTCCAAATCAGATTAGTAAAGTTCCAAGTATTATTACACAATAGTAGCATAAGCACTTTTTAATGCTAAACTAACCTACCATGATGCCTCCATATCAACATGTCCTTCCACCATTCTTTAGCTGTGACTGCCTCATGGACTGTCATTCCATAGGTAGTAAGATAACAGTTCATAGATGTATAACTCCAAAGCAACTAGCCATCTCCCACTCATTAACCATCCCAAAAGGATACCTCTTTTCCATTAACAAGAAGCCACTAGAAGTTTGCTTTAAAAATCAAGCCATAGTCAGGCTATGTTTTTTCATAGAACCGAGTCAACTCAATTTGGAAATTGCAATATATGATATATCTTCTCCTTCGTGCATATTTCACTTTCAATATTTGACTCCTTAGAGCATTGGTACCTAGAGATAAGATTTGATGTCCATTTAAAGAGATATGCATCATTCATGTTACTGAATTCTTCTAAAGCCTAATTCACCATATGCTTTAGGTTGGTAGATTATTTTCCAATTAATAGCATGGTATTTTTTATTTTCCTATGTCATGGTCCCTATAGAATGCCCATTGTAGTTTTTCAAGTTTGAAGCATATTTGTAGAAGGATATTCTTCACCTACTATAGTATAAATAGGCAAAATAGAAATGACAAAATAGATCAAAGTTATTTTCCCACCTATAAATAAATAGTTCCATTTCCATCCTATAAGTTTTCTTTTTTTCCCATTTTAGTAACAATGTCATTGAAATTGTGTTTTCCTAGTCTTCCATATCTCAATTAGACCTCCAAATATTTTCCCACATCTTATTTTCTAGTGAAGTTACTAAGCTCCACAATGTTTTTTATTATTGCCTTCCTTACTAATTTGCAGAAAAAATATTGATGTCTTAGACTCACTAAGCTTTTCACCTATCATTGCATAGAATTTATTTAAATAGTTATTAATATAGTGAATTTGAGTTATTGATGCTTTTGCAAGAAAGTATCAAACTATCTGCAAATAGGAAGTGCGACATTAATGGTCCTGTTTACCCATTTTTATACCTTTCGATTCTCTATCATCTACTTGTCTTTATAATGATATGTGATAATCCATCCATACAGAGGACAAACAAGTATGGGGATTATAGGTTATCTTGTCTAATCAATCTAGTTGGTAACAATGTTTTGCTTTAATTACCATTCCAAAAAACTCTCATAGAAGTTGATGTAACACATTCCATGATAATATGAGAAATATTAGGTGGCATATTTATGTTTTTTTAAGATTGAATGAATGAAGTCCTATTTTAGTCTATAATATGTTTTTTTCTAAATCCACTTTAATAACCATGTAATCTTAATCTAGATGAGAATTTTTTACAATATATAGAAGTTTATTGGCAATAATCATATTATGATGAATACACCATCTTAGAATAAAGCTAGCCTAGTATGGTAAGATTAGTTTAAAAAGAAGAGATTTTATTCGATTAACCAGCACGTTAGTTATACATTTGTAATTCATATTATAAAAGGATATAGGCCTGAATTAAGTAACAAATTTAGGCTTATTAACCTTTGGGATAAGTGCTATTAGAGTAGCATTGATATTAATTGTACTTCTTTTATCTTTAAACACTTAGGAGATTATCTATACCTAGCATTTTAGTCATTCCTATATTGAACATGACTCTTTTAATCTCTATGTTTATGACAGGTTTCGTCAAATTTGTTAAGAATTTTTTAGGAATTATTAGGTATTGCAATCCCCAATCAGTAATAGTGAAAGTGTAATTGTCTTTCATAAATAAGGTTCATATGGAAGTTAACCATCATTACACAAATCTCCTCCTGGTTCTTTACCCCTTGATCATTATGGTTTCGTATTCTAGTGATTGTATTCCTTTTGCATCTAATAATTATTTTACAATAGTAATATTTAGTGTTGTAATCCCTATCTTCAATTCATTAAGTTCTAGCCTTTTGATGCCATATTATTTCTTCTTGAATTAGGATTTCTTGTAGTTCATTCTACAATTTCCTCTTTAAGTTGTTAAGATGTGGGAACCATCTTTTCTTTATAGCCTTTTGTACTCCTTTTATCCTTACCAGTAACTTTTTTTCTTCTTTCTGTTGTGTCTAAATACATTAATGTTCTAATCTTTGATTTTAGAAATGAATTGGTTGATTGCCATTGTAATATCATTATGGGAGTCCCATGACTCTTATAGGAACTCATTACAAGTATTATGTTTTAGCCATGCTACTTTAAATCTAAATGGATGGTTGTTTTATGAAGTTTTGCCTTTTTTAAAATCTATTAAGATAGAATGGTGGTTAGAGTATATTCAAGGTAGAGTCTGTACCACCATTTCTTCATAGAGAGTTCTCCAATCCATATTGCAAAAAGCTAAAGTTAATCCAACTGTAATCATCAATCAAGTTATTAAATTTGTTACATTTATAGATAGCATATAGCACCTCTTTTTTTTTCACCAAAGTCTTCTATGTCATTGAAGTCTCAACCAATAAGCCACAGCTTGTATATTAAACTAGATATTCTTTGAGGATGGTTATAAGCTTCTAGTTTCAATTCTAAAATAGGACTAATATACATAGTCATGAAGAGCCATGAATAGTGTCCCTTCTTTATCATTATATGTATAAATTAGGTATTTTTTTCAATGATAGTTATATTCAAATCATTATCCTTCTAACAAATCCATATTCCTCTAGCTTTACCTCTCCTTTCAACTATTGGAAAATAGGAAAGCCAATAACCTTAAGTATTTTTGCAACTTTATGCTCTACTATTTTCATTTCAACCAAGATTATTATTTCCACTTTAGTAGTCTTCAACAGTTATTTTACATGTTTAGTGAAAGCTTTATCACCTACTTCTCTATAATTCCATATAAAGATGTAGTTAATCATTATAAAAAGTAAAGAAAGGAAGGTGTAACAAGCCATGGATAGTTGTCAGTATCATAACATGTGTCATGTCATCATAGCTATCTTTTCCTTATCAATCTACTTGCCTCTTTGCTCAACACTATCTTTGAGCATATTATCCTCCTTAAGTTGGACCTGTTGCTAACTAGGATTTGGTGGTTTATTTTTTAGACCACCGTCTTGTACAATGAGGCAAGTATTTGAATTGAAGTTCTCTTTTTCGTGGATTATGTTTATTTTGTCAATATGTTGGCTATGTATCATCCTCTCAATAGGACTATTTATGCCATCCCAACCTTCATATAGTATTATTAGTGTCTAGCTTCTTGTGCTTTTGTTCTTTATGTTAATGTTTAAGTTGACTAGTGGCTATTTGTTTAGAGCAAGAACATCCAAAGTTGCTTTATGGTGTTTCTCCCTATATGCAAGCCTTTGGTCTCTATGTGCTAAGGTTGTGATTACATTTGTCTTTTATTTTCCTAACTTTGTGGTATTTGGTACTATTGTTGTTCTCTCCTCTGCATCTACTTCTTCCATTTCACTTAATGCTATAAAATGAGAGCCCTCTCCCTTACTTCTATTAGTATTTTCAAATTTTCCCTCCCTATTTGCATTATCATTTAGATGTATCATCTATCCCTTTTGTTTACCTTACCTTAATAGGACTTTTGGGTAATCATCCATAGGCCATATCCCTAGGTATCATCAATTATCATAATGTTTCTATCTCAATTCTAGGAAGTGCTAATTGGGTGCTATTTAGTTGAGCTTAGTTTCTTTTCTTTAGCACTATGTGCAATATCAGGGCATCCTTCTACATAGTATCTATACCTCTTATAGGAGAAACATATTAGATGTAAACCTTCATACATGATGCTATAAATGTTATTCTTTATGCGTAATTGAGATAACAAAGCTTGATAAAAGATTGACCTCTGCATACATGTATGCATATTTTCCTCTACTTTGATAAAATGTAGTTAAATCTACCCAGATAATTTTCTTTATTTGATCGCCAATAGCTTTAAGGACAGATTTATAATAATAGTGGATAGGCAATTCTGGAATATGCACTCACGCCGACACTAAATTAATACTCGACTTGCTAGGATTAAAATTCGATATCCTTCTTCAAATCATAAGGTAGTGATAAAAAATCACCTATGGATCTTCCATAAGTATAAAGTGCAAATCAGCAAAATTAGAGAATTTGATCAAATAGAAGTTCTCACCAAGGTATATTATTGTCATACAACTAGTAGGATTCCATAAAGCTTGTAATTTCCTTTCTAGCAATTTGTATCCAATTCGACATCCCTTAAGTTTCACAATGATGATGTTCTTCCAAGGTTTCTATAATTGTTTTTCTCCTTCATTCGGAATAACAATTGTAAGGCACATTGGATTACCTTCCACCTCCCTTTCCAAAACCCGGATTCTTATTATTACTTTTGTCCCCAAGTCATGGTTCTATTTTCTTCCTCCCACTACTTTCCTTTAACCCTCTTCAAATATCCTTTCCTCCAGTTTGATCTCCATATCTCTATGGTCCAAATCAGAAGCTACATTGAATTCTCTTTCTTCCGTGCTATCCTCATCATCTGCGCCTAAAAGGATCACTCGATAAGATTTAATAGGGTTTCATTTGGCCTTTTCTACTAGTTGGTTCTCCTTAAATAGCAAATTATCATAAGCTCCTAGTAGCAATGATTCGCCAACAAAATCTTGGTCTTCTATCTGAACTTTCTTTTTGCCCCTCTATAATAAATCCTTCTCTTACACTAATTTTAGTAAGTCTCTATTAATGTCTACCATTCATGTTTCAGAGAGAGCTTTGCCTAGGCTAATTACTTGTATTATTTTTCTTATTTTTATTTGCTTTATTGCAATTTTTTTCTCTAAATCCTTATTATTTACAATTGAAATGCCAATGTCACTAACAAATATAAATATAACATGATATATTTTTTTTCATGATAAATATTACAAATAAGTTAAATATTTAATCTAATTGAAAAAATTATCTACATTTTCTATTTTGAACTTATATTACCTAACAACTCACATGTTATTTTACTTAATTTTATTTCCTTTATTATATGTTTTATTTTTTACCTAATTTATTATTGTGTACAATTAAAATGTTAATATCATTAATAAATATAAATATTATATGATATACTTTTCTCTCATTATAAGAAATTTATAAATAAATTAAAGATTTAATTAAATTGAATTACTTAACTGAATTTTTTATTTTTAACTCTTATTACTTTATAACTTACAAAATTATCTCTCTTTTTTTCTCAATTGTAGGTTTTTATTTTTTTTTCTATTTTCATCTCTACTTTTATTTTTTACAATTCAAATGCCAATATCAATAAATAATATAGGCAAGATATGATATAAAAATTATAATATTTATCAATAATAAAATATCGACCCTATTTTTAGTTTTCTTTTTATGTAAATTTTAAATTTTTATATTACTTTAATTCTAATAAATTTTATCACTTATAGCTCCCACATTAATAAAAAAATATTTAAAATATGGTAAAATTTTAATTTAAGTTAATTACTTGGCTATGGGAAAGAAGATGTGTAGTATGTAACTTATAAAATAATATAAGAGTTAAAAATGCGATGTGTGACTAAATAATTTAACTAAATTAAATCAATAACTTATTTATAATATTTATAATAAAATAAAATTTGTAGTTATTATCATAAATAATAACTATTAGTAAAAATATAACAGCAAATAATAACTATTATCTTATTAAATAATAAAAAGAATGAGCTTGGAAAAGAAGGGAAATATATAGTATGTGACTTACAAAAAGATATGAGTTAAAAATTTAAGATATAGTTAAATAAATTAATTTAATCAAATTAATATCTTATTTATAATATTTTATAATAAAATAGCATAAATAATAACTATTAATATAAATATAACAATAAAGAATTATTATTTTATTAAATAATAATATAAATGAGCATAGGAATGAAGAGGAATAGTATGTGACTTATAAAATAATATAAGAGTTAAAATGTAATATATAATTAAATAATTTAATTAAAACAAATTAATAATTTATTTATAATGTTTTTAAATAAAATTAAATATATCATTAACATAAATAATAACTATTAGCATAAATATAATAATAAATAATTATTATTTTATTAAATAATAAAATAAATGAGCACAAAAAAGAAGATGAGTTGTATGTAGGTTATAAAATAATATAAAAGTTATAAATATGCTATGTAATTAAATAATTTAATTAAATTAAATCAATAATTTATCTATAATATTTTATATTATGTTGTATTTATTCTGATTAATAATATTAACATTTGAACTATAAACTATAAAAATAGTGCTTAAGTTACAAACCATTAATGAAATATTATTTAATGTATATTTAATTTAATTTGTAACATAGTAGTTAAAAATTAATATGAAAAATATAAAATTTAAATAAATTTAATTTTAAATTTCATATAATTTTATTAATAAATAGAATATTAATTAATTAATTTAATCATTAATATGTATTTATATTAAATTTTTAAAAATTTTAAATTTTTTATAATAAAAATAATTTAACATAAGTGTAATAATATCATAATTATTATGATATTATAAAAAAATTATATTTATATCATTAAAAAATTAATATATACTCATGCGAACACTACAAGAAAAAAAAGCAACAACGACGACACTTTTAGCAGCGACAAAATTTCAGTCGTCGCTGAAGGTATTTCCAATGACAATGTCATTGGTAAAAATGACGTAACTTTTTAAAGGGAATCAAAAAGTTGGGCGGGAAGGAATTAGGCTTTTAGCGATAACAAAAGTCATTGTTAAAAGCTTAAAAAATTTTCGGTGGCAAAATTTGGCCTTCAGCAACAACAATTGTTGTCACTGAAAATACAAAACTTTCAATGACGACAGTGTCGTTACTGAAGATCCCACCATCAACGACGACGTTGTCATCGTTGAAAGTGTTGCACTTTCAGCAACGACAATTATCGTCACAGAAAATTCAAGGCTTAGCGTCGTCACTGATGGTCCACCATTCAGTGACGATAGTGTCGTCACTGAAAGTTGCATTTTCAACGATGACAGTGTCATCGCTAAAAGTCTAGTCCAAATTCCGAGACAAGGTTTTAGCGACGACATTGTTGTTGGTGAAGGTGAGAACTTTCAGTGACAACAATGTCGCCGCTGAAAGTCGCTCGATCGTCACTGAAGCTTTCACCGATGATTGAAATTTTTTAGTCGTCGGTTAAAGTTTTGGCTATTTATTCGCAGCGCCTCCTCCCTTCTCATTTGCGCGTTTGAAATTTTTAGACCTGAAGTAAGTTTCTGAACTTTCTCTTTCTTTTAATTTTTTTTATTTTAATATATTTATTTTTTATATATGTTGATATGTATTAATTTTGTATGTTGTATCTTTTAATTTGTTAGTTATTATTAGCACTTAGCTTAGATCGTAGAGTGTATTCAGAGTTGATCAGTAGATTTTTACCATTGAGGGACGTGAATAAAAAGTTATAATATTTTTTTGTGTAATAATATATTTAATTTACTCAAATAGTTTGCAATGAATTAATAGAATTAATAGTATATTTAATTTAAAATGAAATTTTGTATTATTTAATTTTGTATGTTGTAAATTTAAAATTTATTTATGTAAATTTAACTTAGCATAAAATTTGTAAATATAAATTTTATTATTATTATGTATCCCTCAAATTATAATTTTGAAGTATATAATATATGTGTAGATTATTCAGTTAGACTAATATAAGATAAAATAGTTATGATATTTTATTCACAAAATCTAAAATTTGTGATGCAATTTAGGAAATTTCAAACTTATTAGATTCGATGAAATAATGTAAGATAGAAAATTAGAATAAATATATAAATTTATCTTAGAAAATAAGAGATTACAATAATATAATCTCTTTTTTAATTGAGATTGAAATTTAACAATTCAAATTATATTATTTACACTACATACCAAGAAAAATTCAATTAAACTAGAGACTAAATGAAAATAAAACCCTAACAATCCAAATTATGATATCTACATTACATAAAAACAAAAACTTCAAAAAACTAGGAAGTCCGCATGAAAATCATCCCCTTCTTGGATAAAACTACATTTACTTAAATAAAGAAGCTGAATTATGCATCTTATAAATAATATACACCTTATAAAACTAAACTTACTTAAATTTATAACTAGGAAGTCCATATTCATAATATACACCTCTCTATAAAGAAACTGAATTTTGCACCTTATAAATATAGTAGAGTAGGTTATACATTTGAATTCCCACAAGCTTATTGTGAAACATAACAGTTGTTATGAATATTTAGAAAAATTAATAATCTATGTAATAAGTTACTTAAATAACAGTACTGACACTTAAACAACGATACTCATAAATTATTGTATTGTTAATTTTAATTATTGTAAATATATTTTTACAATAATTTTAAATAGAACTGCATTTGCATTTAAATTATAAGCTTAGACCCATTCAAGGGTTAGTTATTCTCTGAACATCAATCAACCCTTGAACTGTCCTAAAAAGTTAGACAGTTTGGGATATTATCATGTAATTATTATTAACAATTTATCCGGCTCTTGTTTGATATTGTAAAAATATCTTAGCATCCTAACTGTTCTCTGGGTATAAACTATACAGGCGTATAGTTTAGGCACTTGGATAACCATAGGGAGATGCCACCAAAATTTCTGCATGAATTAATCGATGAGTGTGGATAAATTGGAGAAAATAATAACTATAGAAATATCTCAAATGGGATAGAACCATACCCTTCAAAGTTGGAGTGATACTATGCATTTAGGGTGACTGTCAAATATTAATCAACACACTTTATTTCACCTAAAGCAATTTTCTTCCTGTTCAGTGATACAATGTCTATCGATAAAAGTTGGATACATCTACCAAATCGATTGTCGGATAAGTATTGGAATTGTGCAGTAAGGTTTGTTCAAAGAGCCAAAAACTTTGCCGATGAAAGGGGTTTGGTAAGATGCCCATGCAAAAAGTGTGTGAATTTAATATTCTAGACATTACTAACATTGGAGGCACATATTATAGATAATGGATTTCATCCATTATACATAAATTAGGTACACCATGGTGAAGTAGATGTTTTGACTTCTAGAGGAACTCAGGGGATATCTCTCAACAATAGAGATGAGCTGGCGGATATTATACATGATTTCATTGGCCCTGAGGCACCTAAAGTTGATTTTCACAATGATGAGTACAAGGGTGAGAATGCGGCTGATGGAGACATTGGAATAAATTATAGTAACTTGTGATAACTCGTTCGAGCAGTAGAAACAGAATTGTATTCAGGCTGCACAATATTTTTAGCCTTGAACTTCTTGGTGAAACTTATGCATTTGAAGGTTCTGCATAAGTGGACAAATAAGTCATTTGATGCTCTTCTTCGGTTATTAAAAGAGGCACTTTCAAATGACTAATAAATTGCCTTAAATCGTACTATAGTACAAGGAAAATGGCTCAACAAGTTGGGATTGGGGTATGAATCAATCCATAGTATGCAAACATGATTGCGCACTTTTTTGGAAAGATCATGCTTCTAAAGATAATTGTCCAATTTCTGAGGAGAGCGATAGGATAAATAAAACTACAAAAGGAAAGAAGGTTCCCTAAAAAGTGGATTCGATATTTTTCCATTAACTCCTGCAATTACAGCGTCTGTATCGATCGAGGACATACTGCAAAGAACATGATATGGCATCACACTGAAAAATTTAAAGAAGAGGGGGTAATGCTACATCTCGTGGATGGAAAAACTTGGCAAGAGTTCGATAAGAGGTATCCTAATTTCTCCGCTGACCCATGAAACGTTAGGTTGGGTTTAAGTGCAGATGGATTTAATCCTTTTGGTGATAGGAACCTATCCTACAGCATGTGGCCAGTGGTTATGACTACTTATAACTTGCCACCATAGGTATGCATGAATCAATCTTTTTTCATGTTGACCTTATTAATCCCAGGGCCACAATCGCTAGGTAAGGATATCGATGTATTCTTACAGCCAGTCGTAGAAAAGTTGAGGGATCTCTGGGAAAGAGAGGAGTTAAAACTCAAGATGCGAATACAAATACGGTGTTCAATATGCCGACAGCATTGCTTTGGACTATAAATGATTTTTCTGCTCGAAGTAGTCTATCCGGGTGGAGTGAGCAAGGATACAAAGCATGTCCTACATGTAATTTGGATACTCCATCAATTCGAGTTAAAGGAAAAATAGCTTACGTTGGTCATCACCGTTGGCTTCCAAGAAGTCACACATGGAGAAATAGAAAGAATTCAACTGGGAGGTCAGAAAGGAGAGCCCCTCCTCGGCCTCTTACCAATAATGTTATCATGGAACAGTTGGGTAAGGTGTCACATAGACTTCCAGGAAAATATGCTCAATTTGGTGGTGTAAAGTGAAAAGAGGGGTGCCGACGAACTTAATTGGAGCAAAAGAAGTATATTTTTTAATCTCCCTTATTGGCTTAACAATGAACTTAAGACACAACATTGATGTGAATGCATGTTAAGAAAAATGTATGTGATAGCATCTTAGGGTACATTATTGGAGATTGAGCACAAAATAAAAGATGCAAACAATGCAAGACGAGATCTGGCATACACATAGATAAGGTCTAACTTGCATTTGTATGAGCAGAGGGGTCAACTTTTCAAGCCGCATGCTGGAATATACGCTTAACCAGGAAGAGCAAAAATGATTTTGCTAATATTTAAAGAATATGAAATTTCCAGATAGGTTTGCTAGGAGTCTTTGTAAGAATGTCACAGATCGTGACCTGAAGTTAAAAGGATTGAAATCACATGATTATCATGTTATTATGCAAAGACTGTTAGGACTAGAATTCAAGCTTTCTTAGCAAAGGAATTATCATATCCACTTGTTGAGTTATGCAACTTCTTTAGTCAAATATAGTGCTAGAACTCTTAACAGGAAGGATATTCTGCAAGCCAAACAAGACATTATCATTATTTTATGCAAGCTTGAAGAGATATACCCCCTAACATTTTTTGACATAATGGTCCACTTGGTGATGCATTTGCCAGACGAAGCTATTGGAAGGAGGACCCATTTATTTTCGGTGGATGTACCCATATGAGAGATATATAAAAAAGTTAAAGGATTATGTCCGAAATCGTGCTCGACTGGAGGGTTTCAATTGTAGAAGGATATATTCTTGATGAGGTATTAACGTTTTTCTCTATGTATTTGGAAAGGAGTGGAAACTAGATTCAACCGACTTGATAGAAATCAAGATGTAACACCTAGTCAAACAAAAAGGACATTGTCAGTGTTCCGATCCCTAATGTCGACCAATAGGAGAAGAAGATTATTTCTCATTTCGATAGGAAGGATCGAGATGTTGCAGTATGGTACATCTTGAATAATTATATTGAGATTGAAAAATATCTCCAGTAAGTAACTTAAATTTCAGTTGTGTTTTTCTCCTTTATGTGATTATAATAGGCTAAGATTGTTATGTTCTATAAGTGAGTATCAATTGGAACTCAAATGAAGTGGTGCTGAAAATATTGACAACTTACAGAGAACCTAGATTGCCCTCGTGGTTTTATTCGAAGGTAAGAGTTTTTTTCTTCCTAAATTCATTAAACGAATATCCTAAATATTGTTCATTTCTCTTGCTAATCTTTCAATTTAATTCTTAGAACAATTGCTACTTTTTTAGATGTACTATTTACATAAGAACTGATTCCCTAAGGGCTAATGATAGTCCCAGAGGCCACCGAAGAGTTACTATTATTAGCCCTCCGATCTCAGTTTTACTAACATGATATACTCTATGTGTATTGTGAATGGAAGTTTAGTTTTGTAGTCAAAACTCGAGATGAGAAGTATAAAACTGCAAAATAGTGGCATTTCATGTTCTGGGGACTGATGGTAACATGTTCTATGATGTACAGGAAGAAATAGTTAAGTTGACTTATTTAAATAAGTACAGTGTGACTTTATTTAAATGCAAGTGGTATGACACTGATCCTACAAAGAAGAAACTTTTATATTAACAAGAATATCACAAGCATCTGCATCAATGGACAATGGTACAAGGATGATCCTTATATACTTGCTACTCAAGCAAAACAAGTGTTTTACACTGAAGATCTCCTTAATGGACCAAATTGGAGGGTCATCCATAATATGGTGCATCGCGATATATGGGATCTACCCTGTGATGGAGATAATGTACAAAACCTGTTATTTCTGTAGGATAGTAACTCATCTAACTTTAACCTCACAGTTGATCTAGGGAGATTTCGATCTAGTACATCTAGGTAATGAAAGAAATAGTCCTTCAATCATTCCAGCATACAGGAATGTTGGATCTGGTGCTCATGGAGAAGACGCGTTCATTGATGATGATGAGAGCCTTGAAGATGAAACAATTGATTATTATATGGATGAAGAGCCCACACAATCTGAATAATGAAGGAGAAACTAATGACCATGAGTCTGTTAGGTTCATCGATACTGATTCTGACTAGGGATAAAATAATATATTCGAACTACAACTTATAATTATGTAAGCATGATTGTTAAAATAATCAATATGATTGTAAAATGTTGAACCACTTGATCGTTCAATATGACATTAAATTCTTTTTAATTACCTGTATAATGTGTATTATTTTAGTTATGACGGATGTTCGAGGCACGATACCACAGAGGTGACGCTGGAGGCGACCCCAGTACCACCTATATTCCATCACAGTGCGAAGGGATCAGGTATTTGTTATTAATTAGTGCATACCTAAGCTTGATTAAATATTATGTTTATTGTATTAATATTTTTCTTTATTAATTGAAGTAGCAGTTGCGAGAAAGAGGGGACCGAATAGGTCCCTAAGACTACACGAGAAGATAGGCAGGGGTGGAGGCAGACCGGTGCTTGTATAATTTGATACGACTGGTACATGGCATGCGGTTAGTGAGAATGCTAGCCATCTCCCTCATGATATTGGCAGCATGATTCGCGCCCACATGCCACCCTATTATAAGTCATGGCAGGTTGTACCTCAGCAAATCCAAGATAAAGTTATGTAGGAGGTTTGTATAAGTATCTATTTCCTCCAACTGTTGAATTAATATCTTTAAGATTGAAATTTCTAAATATATGACTCATAAATTTATGTCATGTCTTTTAATGCAGTCCCTACTTCGAGTTCCTAAGGCATCTCTAAGGGTGATCGGGATAGAGCGCTCTTTTAGTTTGACTGCGGACTGTTGCCGACCTAGTACAGAGATTGGAAGTACAGGTTGAATAAGCATTTTTTAGAGCATGGAGGCGATCGATACCAGGAGTATGACTTGGATCGAGCTCGACTGTTATGTGCCTCGATCTGTCTCACCTACAGACATGATAGAGGTGTGTGAGCTTCTTTGATAGTGACGAGTATAAGGATAAGTATGACATTTTATGGTATTATGTTAGTATTTCATATATTTAAATTGTAAACATAAAAATTGAACTTTTTCCTTTTAATTTGCCAGGAGTTGTTTGCTAGAAATACTAAATAATAGAGCACAAAAGGTCAGTGAATGACCGATATGGGTTAAAGTCTATTGCTGCACATCGCTTTGATAAGGTAATTTAATTTTTTTGTATCTTTTTTAAATGTATCCACTTGTTAAATAGCATTACTACCCTTCATCCTTTTTTTCTGTAACAAAAATTGAACAGAGAAATAGAGATACTAGATGAGCTACAGTCGGTTCCTGATAACTTTTAGGGACCGACACACATATAGGTCGGGAGAGTGGGTGCAATCCGATCCCTTCAGGGACAACATGTAAGTTATTTGAATTTCATATTTTAAATAAAATTTTATGAATATATCTTGTAAGATAGATTTCTTATTGATTTTTTTTAATAATTTAAGGTGAGGATGACTGAACTCATGACTCAAAATGTATAGTTTAGTGTATCATCCATTAGCTTGCTTACGACTCCTGTATAGTTAGATGAGGTTGCCATCGCCGATGAGGTGCTTGGCACTCATTGAGGGTACAGGAAGGCTGTTAGGCATGTACTTACTAGTCATTCTTATCATTCGGTAGGGACTTCTAACATGGGGACGAGCTCATAAACCATGTCTCAGATCGGTGAGTTGCAGGAGCAGTTACAGCAGAGTCGGGAGTAGGTCGAGCAGAGCCAGCGATTGATTTAGGAGCAGCAGTAGCAGTTTGATCAGCAACAGCTGCTGATGCAATAGCAGCTTGGGACTTATCTTACTGAGATGAACTCGATCCTTAGACAGCAGGGTATCTTCCTATCGCCGCCTCCATTTGCTGCTGCTACACTGCCTAAGCTAAGTAGATTTGCGCCTACACCTACCGCTCAGCCGCCACCGTCATTTTATCATCCTCATTGCTAGGATGATGATGATGATGACGACAACGATGATGGTGTACCATGATATTTACACCTCCCTGCTTCCCCTATAGTATATTTTGTATATGTGTCTTTATATATTTTATAGTGTACACATTTACATAGATGATGTATATATAATTATTCATATAAATGTTATTTTTACCATTGCTTTATGAGTATTAATTTTTTATGATGGATCAAATTGATAGACATTATTAATAATACTACTGATATATTATAATTATATAATTTATATTAAATTAAATTTAAAAAAATTATTGAACAATTCAAGTTAATTAAAATAAAGAATATTTTAGATAATATATTATTTGAAATATACGACAATTTGAATTTAATTTTTTAAAAAAAAATTAGAAAAAATCCTTTAGCGGCGACACTTGTCATCATTATAGGGCAAAATGTCGTCGTTGAAGATCAAACTTTCAGTGCAGCGACGACTTTGTCATCACTAAAAGTTTTCCTTTCAGCGACGACTTTATTGTCGCTAAAAGGTTTCCTTTCAGCGACGACAAAGTCATCGCTGAAAGTCAGATCTTCAGTGATGACTTTTTTTTCCTATAGCGACGACAAGAGTTGCCGCTACAAATTAATTTTTAAAATTTTTAAAATTTTGAAATTATTTTCTACGATGACATTGTTGTCACAAAAGGTCGAACTTTTAGCAACGACAAATTGTCATCGCTAATGACCTTTTCAGGTATGGACTTATAC
The DNA here is from genome assembly GCA_020226215.1 of Sindora glabra. Classification (NCBI taxonomy): domain Eukaryota; kingdom Viridiplantae; phylum Streptophyta; class Magnoliopsida; order Fabales; family Fabaceae; genus Sindora; species Sindora glabra. The sequence goes on along the minus strand of CM035227.1, from coordinate 38,873,166 downwards.
CGATGACATTTTTAGCGACAACTTTTTCTTTAGCGACGATCAAATACATTTTAGTGACGACAAATGTCGCCACTAAAAGTCTTTTTTGCTGTAGTGGAACTCACACATCTTCTAACTAGTTATGATTAGAGAAAAGTCCTCTCTCCAACACTTTAGTTCTGGGTTTTTTTTTTTTTGTTACTAAGTATTTTTCATAAAAAATTTATTTATTTGTATATAAATGAGTGAATATCATGAGTAATTATATTTTATATTAAAGATTTGTAATAATTTTATTTATTTGCATACAAATAAATGAATATCATTAGTAATTATATTTTATATTAAAAAATAACTACTTAGGATTTTGGTAGTAAAAAAATAGCTTCCTCTTTAAAAATATGAGAAGCTATTTTTTTTACTAGACTCCTTACATTTAATATTGTACATCTAAATTATTTTTTACCATCTCAATAATTTATACTTATATTCTTATGAATAATATTTTCTACAAAAATAAACGAATCTTAATCTTTTCTATTGAGGACAATTTCATGCAAAAATTTTTTTACTTTAATTTTGTATAAAAAATTATAAATTTGAAAAAAAAATTCATAAACTATTGCAACTTTATGTGTAACAAATATACAAAAAGTAGTCTCTCTCTCTCTCTCTCTCTCTCTCTCTCTCTACACACACACACACACAAATATATATATATATATATATATATATATATATATATATATATATATATATTTGTAACTTTTTACAAAAAAGTTACAACTTTGTGCAAAAATCTTTAAAAAATGAACATTTTATATTATTTATAAGCATTGCCCTAACAAATGAAGAGTGAAAAAGAAGGGAAATAATTTGCGCATGCTTAAAATCTTTTTATACCATGACTAACTTGATTTCAAATCTAACTATCATACATCTAATTTGTATTTTGACCAAGTTTGGAAAGTTAAGAATTTTCTCATGGATAATGTGAAAAATGAAGATGAGATATTAAAAGTCATGATTGGCAATATGAAAAGAAAATTTTATAAATATTAAAGTCAATATAGTGCTCTACTTACAATAGTGGCCACATTTGATCCTCAATTAAAGTTGAAAATATTAGAATTTAGTCATCAAAGTATGAATCTATCTTCTTATCAAGAAAAAATTGATATGGTAAAAACCAAATTATTTGAACTCTATGAAGACTATACAAAGGATTCTCCTAATCCTAACTCACCACATGTTGATCAAATGGTCCATGCTTATAATTTAATGACCCCTAGTACAAGCACCTCAAATGTGATTTATGTAAGTTTAAAATACCCTTTTATGTTATTTATTTGTTTTATCTTATTAATTTGAATTATTATAACTTTGTTTTTCTTATAGATGTGGATTGATTTCAAGAAAGTTCTAATTCCAGGTCTCAATTGGAAATTTACCTAGAGATGCTATTACTTAATGTTGCATTGTGTAACAACCTTGATGTCTTAGAATGGTGAAATAAGCAATATAGAAGATTTCCTAACTTATCAATTATGACTTATGATTTATTGAATATTCCTATTACAATCATGGCTTTAGCATTAGCATTTAGTATTAGAGGTTATGTGTTAAACAAGTATAGAAGTTGCCTTCTTCCATAAAAAGTTCAAGCTTTCATATGCATACATAGCTGTCTTCATGGTTTTGATGCTAATGGTAATGTTTTCATATAAAAAAATTTATTTTTTTGCAAATTTTATATGATTTAGTAAAAGATTTTAATCATAATTTATAAATTTTAAAGATGATGAAGAGGAAATTGTTTTAGAGAAGGATTCAAACAATCCAAGTGCAACTACAATTACTATTGGAGAAGGCATGGTTTTCTTTGTAATTATTTGCATTTTACCTTAAAATATTTCAAAATTTTATTCCTTTATTAGCTAATTGCTTTCATTCTATAATTTAAATATTTTAATGATTTATTACCTTCATTTTATTTCTTCAGTACTTAACTTATCTTTCACTGATATGATGGGTTGCTAATTTTAAGATGGTGTCTGTCCTTCTTTAATTTTCCAACTAGTTTTTTCCCATATAGTAAGGCTTGTATTGATTAACAAAAATGGACTTTTGTTGGTTGAATTTTCAAGCTCAAATTGAACTTTAATTTTTGAAATGATGCAACTAAAAGTGAAGCGAATGTATTATTTTTTAGTTTGTTATTTTTTAAAGTCCATCAAACTTTCTAGAGGATGAGAACAATATATGTTTTTTGATTTTGATGTTATGATATATTGGAATGTAATGAATTTTCAATAATAGGTGCATTTGCACCACACCATATGCAGGGCAGGTTAGGCACCTTTTTCATTGCTTGTTTTTGCATATAGACTTATATAGGCAAGTGAGCAAGCCTAATTGGGCTAAGCTTGCCTTACCAATTTTACATACCTAAAAAAGGATCACAATAATGAAAGAATGGCTGCAAGTTGATTGGATCCCATGCCTACTAGGTGCACGTGGCATACACATCAGGAAAACTTTTGGATTTCACTTTATTTGTGTGCATCTTCAACCTGAAAATACCAGAACACGAAACAAGAAGTTTGGTTTCCACCATTAATGATATAGTGAAATTCCATTCCAAGCAAAATTATAAATGCTTTCAATGGCACTCCATCACCATTCATTCAAATAGTGGTGGTGATTTCCGGCCTAACAAATTATCAAAAGAAAATTAAACCTAACTATGATAATTTATCAAAGGTTAGGTAATTAACAAAAAATAATTTCAAAAGACTTGATTCATCAATAAGAATTATTGAATGCTAATAGATTAGTCAATCTGATTCATTCTCCTAAAATTTCTATAAAAATTAATAAATTATACCAATCTAATTTTAGAATTGAATAACACCCAGAAAACAAATTCATCTAAAGAACATCCATCATAATAGTCATGCAAGTTATGGATTATATGAAAACACATAAAATTAATCTAATAAAAATAATCAAATTAAAACAAATGATGTTATAATCATATAAAAAATATATAAAAGAAAATCATACATTTTAATTCTAAATCTAATGTAAGTGACTTAGATATCACATGTAAACCAAAATTCATATAAAAAAAATTTACATGAATTAAGAATATAAAATACATGATTTCATATCAAATAACACACATGTATTAGCCATAATAATTAGGACAAAAGTTTTAATCTTCTTTACTTTCTTCACAAATTGTAGCTGATAGGACAGTAGACACCAAAATTCTCATAGTGTTTAAATTGTATTTAAGCACAAAGTGATTAAGCAAACCTAACATGATAAAGTAAGAAAATTTTACTAAATTCACCTATCAAAAACCTAATAGATTATAGGTCTATACTTGTTACCAATCACACCAATCCACTAGGCGCTCTTAGTCCACAAAAGTAATCATAAAACTAGACTCAAAATTATAACTCTAGGAATAAACTTAGCCTATTTAAATGAAATAAAATAAAAGATTCAATTAATAATAGTTCATTGAAAACATTCTTACAAAATATTCATAATATATATATATATATTAATTAACATTAAATACAAAATTATAATTTTTTTACTAGCTTAAAATTAGAGGAGAGATGTGATTCATTTTCCAATCTAATTAGTGGGTTCAAATTATAAAATATAATGAATATATACATATACATACATATATATATATATAACATTAATATACTTACTAAAAATTTTGAAAGAATTTTTTATCCTAATTTAATCAAATTCCTAAACAAGAAGAAAGTAACTAGTGATCTAACTGTTAATTAATTGGAAGAATACGAGATAACATCATAAAATGGTAGCACAATTTTAACTACAAATTTCCTTCCCTTAACCAATTTATTTGTTTCCACTAATATGTAAATTTTATCCATTTTATTTAAAAAATTAATGTAGAATTTTGGAAACAAACTAGATAACATTAAGCTTCTAAACTCTAATAGCTTTATTAAATCTATCAAAATGGGCTAATTAACCTAACGAGCAAAAAAATTGTACGTCAGGATAGTTTTAGGATAAGATATTTTTTCATCAAGTTAGGTTTAGATCGTCTTGCTATAACACTAGTCCCAATCTTAATCTCAGGTTAACATTTATCAAGTGAGTTTAGGCGAGTTTTATAACTCATTATATTTTATTATTATCATATTAATTATTTATTTATTATTAATTTTATATTATTAATTAATTAAAATATATTATTATTAAATATAATTATATTTTATTATTATCACTTAAAAAATTTTAAAAGGATGAAATTAGGATAAATTTATTGAGATAATTGAAATAAAAATTATATACTTTTTAAAATTTTAAAGAGATTAAATATGAATTCTTTTAAAAAAGAAAGTAGAAATTTTTTTAAATATTAATGTAATTTTATTCCTAATTCCTTAGGAGATATTGGTAACTTTTCAACATATTAAAATTTTAAATTAAAATCTTGTCACCTTTAATATGTAAAAGAAAATATTAACTAAAAATAATTTGACCACTTGTAAAAATTATTTATAAAAAATATATTTAATTTAAATAAGTTAAGTTTAAATTTGAGGTATAATAAGACTTATAACCAAAATTACATATTAAAAATTTTATGTGATTAATTATTGGTGAGAAACTTTAAATTTTATACTAAAATTCCTTTCTATGATTATTATTATATATTATTGTTATTGTTATGATTACTCTTAATGTTATAAAATATAATTATATTTTCTTATTATTATTATCATGATTGTCAATGTTGTTATTATTTTTATTTAATAGAACTAGAAATAATAAAGAAATAAATTAATACATAACAATTTTTAATGTGAAAAATCTCATTAAAAAGGGTAAAAATCACGGGTTTAGTTTAGAATTATTTTACTATTAAATAAAATGAGTGAGTACATGATATTTATATTAGTGAATCATATATATTATATATGAAAATAAATATATATTAATCAAGTCCAAAGTATTATATATGAAAATAAATATATTTAATAATTTATATATTACCGAATATATATTAATAAATACTTATATAAATAATATATTAATAAAAATAATTATAATAATATATATAATAATTTATTATATTATATATATGTATATAATATATTTAAAATTAATATCAAAATTATTCATTTAAATTTTTTAAATAATTTAAAATTTACTAATTCAAATTTTAATATAATTATTTATTTTGATAAACTTATATAATATATATTAATAATATTAAATATATAAATTTATTAATTTTAATATTAAAAACTATTTAATATTGCTCTTATATATAATTTGAATATTATATATATTAAAGTATAATTTTAATATACTAAAATTATTATTTTAATATATAAAAAATTAAATATTTAATAAATTAATAATTTATTACTTATTACTATTACTAAGTTAATGAGTAAACTTAATAACTTAATAATTAACACTTACACATCTTAATTCTTTAACAGGTTGAGCTAACTAATCCCAATTCCTTACTAAGTTAGGCCATTATTATCATTTCTCATACCAGTCTCATTCCCAGGTTAAGCAAAATTATATTAATCTTAGGCCAACCTGTTAAACCTAGCATATTTTGACACTTTTAGGCTTTATGACATGATTAATGGATTAGTGATTTTCATATTTTTGAAAATTAATGATAAATAAAAATATTTTAAATTTGAATATAAAAAATAATGAATTTATATGTAAAAAATAAGTATATATATCTTCTAGAGAAACTAAAAAAATAATTAAAATTATTAAACTATAGAATATAACTATAATTATAAAAGTATTAAAATTAATCAGTAACAATGAAAATTATAGGTTTGTGACTACTATTTTTTGCACATTTCATATACAAAATTCATATATTAAAAATATAAAAATAAAATACTAGCTTATATGTGTGTGTGTAAATCCTCTTCAATAACCATCCAAATAAGTGGCCTCCCTGTATTTTTCGTGCAGTGTATACTAATTAATGGTTCATGTAACATTTGCAATTACAATTATCCGAGAAGATCAAGATCCATAAAATAAAATGATGAATGACAAGAGTGATTCTAAAAAAAAATTAAATTGAATATAAGAATAAAAATTACATTTTTCATATGTACAAGTTTTTTTCTTTTTTGCTAAAATTTATAAATTTTATTAAAAACCTAAATTCTAATGGAAAATATTTCAATCCTAAAAATTATTTGCAATTATATATGAATTTTGACTATGTAATGTGAAAAAAAAAGTCACAAATTTATAATTTTCATTGTTATTGATTAATTTTTTTGATATTTTAATAATTATAGTTCCCTTCTAGTTTAGTAATTTTCATTATATTTTAGTTTTTTTCTAAAAGATATATAGACCTTTTTCACATAAAAAATCATCATTTTTATAATAATATCTCAAATATTTTTATTTATCATTAATTTCCTTTAAAAAATGAAAATAAAAATTCCATTAATCATGCCATAAAACTGTTAGATGTTAGAAGCTCAACATTATCTGGTGTGTTTCTAAAACTCTACATTAATCTTTTAAATAAAAATAGAAAAATCTAAATATTAATGGACATAAATAAATTGGTTGAAAGAGGAGAAATTTATTACTATAAAACGTAAACTCTCATTTTAAGCATGCTAGTTGAATCCTAATTAATTAGCTCATTTTCTTTCCTTTTATCATTTTTTATTTTCATTCGTTATTTACCTTTTTCTTCCCCCCTAATTGCCATGGACATCATAAAACTTTAAATTTTCATTTTAGGGATTGACTATTGAGATCGATGATGACACCCCTTGCTATTTATATATGGACTCTGTCTAGTATCTTAGAAAAGGAGTAAAGTTGAAAACGGCAGGCTTTCCAATGGTTTATGATGTATATGCATTTCGCAATATTATGTTTTTCCAATGGATATGAGACGTATGGTTAGATCTTTATAGTCTCCAGACCATAGTACGAGCTGCATATCATTTTTTTGAAGATATTTTACTTTGAATACAATTTTCTCATTCAAGCCTATATGTTGCAAGAAGTGAAATCCAAAATACAACTAGTTTCTTGATTATACTGCATTTTTACAGAATTAAGGAGGGTATCTCGTAACGAACAGCAAGCGAAAAGGACAACCCTGATCAAACAAGTTCACAGTTGTTATTGAAATTACCTTAACTTCCTATGCACTCACACACGATACAATGATCACAAGTACAGATAAAAACATGCGTTGACATCCCCACCAAAATTAAAAATGGAAAACCATAAACAACGACCAAAGCAAACAAGCTACTCATCATATATACAACACACACAATAAAGAATTTTAGTCACTCTGTTGGAGCTGTCCGAGTGTGACGGTTTGGAAGTCAAATTCATCCAATAAAGATGATTTTGGCTTCTCAAGCTCATTAGACACTAGTTCCATAGTAGGACGAAATTTTGGCTCTCTATTCAAGCAAGCAAATGCTATCCTTGCAATGGACATCAGCTCCTTGGCAACTAGCTCTTTGGGACGATGAAGACGTTGGTCCAACTTGTCCTTCAATAAAGAACTGCGGATTGTTGACCCGAAAGAGCCATCCATCAAAGAAGAAACAAGATCTCCGAAATTTTTTCCAATAATAATTTCAAAACAGAGTACTCCAAAACTATAAACATCACATTTGTCATTCACCTCCGTGGTAAAAGCAAGCTCTGCAATAAAATAAAATTGAAGTGATAATACAAAAGGAAATATAGAATTAATATTGAAGATATATTACTATTACCATAAAGTACGTGCAAAAGAATCTAACCTGGAGCCATATATCCCGGGGTGCCTGCTAATGAGGTCTTGTTGGATGAATCAGGGGTCAGAAACTTTGCTATTCCAAAATCAGAGATGTAAGCTTCATATTCTGAATTCAGCAGGATATTTTTACTTGATATGTCACGATGAACAATTGGAGTGGAGCCGCCACAATGCAGATAGAACAAAGCACTGGCCACACCTTTAACAGCATTCACCCTTTTGTTCCAATCAAAAGCCTTCGATTGTTTCTCATTGTCTAGAACCTCATCCAAGCTACCCCCTTCCAAAAAATCGTAAACCAAGAAAGAGTTTCGCCAATCACGACAAAACCCTCTTAACTTGACGATGTGACGATGCTTGGTTTCAGTCAAGGCTTGAATCTCTCTTTCGAAAGCTTTGAGATCAGCCATTTCCTCATCTTGTCTCGACTCAAGTTTCTTTACAGCAACAACGCTACCATCAGGGAGCTTAGCCTTATAAACACTCCCTTGCCCTCCCTTGCCAACCAGATATCTTTCATTGAAATTTTCAGTGGCTTCAATGATATTTTTATATGCTAGTTTCCCATCAAAGCTCTGTATGTCAAATACAACGTGATTTTGTTCTTCTGCAGATTGAGTTTCTGCTTCTTTAGATCGGCTTGTTGTTTTTCTTCTATTTTGGAAAAATAGAAAGGTAAATCCGATCACAAACAGTGCCAGTGATAGGGTACCCAAACCGATGCCTAAAGCTAATAGCATGCGGTAATTCTTTAGATGGTGATGATTGTGAGCTTCTGTTGGGCAAGCAGGCAAGCCGGAGATGTTGCCACACAAGCCTTTATTCCCTTTTAATGCTTCGAATGTAGCATTGAGAAAGGCTCGATTCTTCGGAAGCGGACCCACTAATTGATTGTATGATATATCAACAGATACCAAGCCTGACATGCCAGCTTCAAACCTAGAAGGAATGCTACCAGATAGATTATTATGTGAAAGGTTCAATGCTACCAAACTTTGCAACTCTCCAAGTGTTGCTGGTACTTCCCCCACCAACAAATTACCAGAAAGATCAAGCTCGTTCAGATCTTTTAATCCATCCCACTCATCCGGAATGGTTTTATTAAATTTATTTTTGCTCAAATTCAAGTGAACTAACTTTACAAGCCTCCCAAATTCTTTTGGTATTGAGCCACTGAAATTATTTGATGCCAAATCCATTTTTTGAAGGTCATGCAAGGATCCCACTACATTGGGAATGTCCCCCGAAAGTTGATTGCTGCTCAGATTAACTTCAGTCAACGAGGTCAACTTCCACAATTCTTTTGTAATTTTTCCAGTGAGGTGATTTGAAGAGAGATCAAGTTCTTCTAGCTTGGTCAACTTAACTAATTCCGGCGGTATGCCCCCAGAAAGATTGTTATTAGAGATCTTAAGATTTGTGAGATTATGACACTTGCTCCAATTTGATGAGAGCGGGCCAAAAAATCTGTTACCACTCAGTTCAATATAGGACAAGTGGGGATAGATACCGAAATCTTCAGCTATATTGCCTGTCAGATGGTTGTTTTGTAGCCTAACTCTATAAAGGCTGCGACAGTTCTTCAAAGTTCTTGGAATTGGACCTGTGAAATGATTATTGGAAGCACTGAAGAATTGCAGTGACGCACCATCGCAGATATTTCGCGGCAAATTGCCCACGAAATTATTGTCGCTCAACTGTAAGCTTTTCAAATGGGTGAGGTTACTTATTTCTGTTGAAAGGCTATCATTAAGCATGTTGCATTGCAACACCAAGTTGGTGAGCTTTGTCAACTTTCCTATAGTGGGAGGAACAGGTCCAGAAAGGTTATTGACTTGAAGACCAAGTGTTTCCAAATTGACCAAGTTCCCTATGGACGGAGGAATGGATCCAGAGAACTTATTTGTAGCCAGGTATAATGTGGTGAGCTTTGTCAAGTTTCCAACAATGGAAGGAATTGGTCCATAAAATTTATTATCATCAAGCTGAAGGTCTACCAAATTGACTAATTTTCCAATGGAAATCGGGATTAAACCATTAAAATCATTTCCAAAGAGATAGAGTTTCGACAAATTAGTCAAGTTCCATAATGACATTGGGATTAAGCCAGATAGCTTATTAGCAGAAAGAAAAAGTTCCTGGAGAAAGTAGAATCTTCCCACTTGGTCGGGAAGGAGACCAGAGATCTCGTTGTTATTAAGGTCAAGAAAGTTTAACTTTGTGAGGTTTCCAATTGTATCAGGGATGGTACCAGAGAGATCGTTCAAGGAAAAATCAAGCCGAACAAGATTCCCCAATGCCCCTATCTCTTGTGGGATGGGGCCACTAAAGGAATTTTCACTCAGGTTTAAATTAGCGAGGTTGGTGAGGTTGGTGATCTCAGATGGAATTGGTCCGGTCAGGACATTGAAACACAGAATCAGATCGGAGAGACTGGACAAGGTTCCAATTTGGTGGGGAATATGTCCATAAATTAAGTTGTTGGATACATCGAACGTGATGAGTTTGGGGAAAGAGGAGAAGTTGAGCGTGTGAAGTGGACCTCTCAGTTCAGAATCGTTAAGTTTAATATGAGTGATGGCATTGGACTTGGAACATGTAATTCCGAACCAAGAATTGCAAGGAGTGTTAGTCTTACCAGTAGTAGTCCAAGAAGAAAGAAAAGCTTGGCTGCTGTTGTCAAGGCTGGCTTTCCACTCTAGAAGAGCATAGGCTTCGCTGTGTTCTGTTGTAGAAGCTCGAGAAGCATTATTGTCATTAATATAAATACTAATGGATAAAGCAGCAGCAACATGGGATGAAGAGAGAAATAAAATGAATAGCATCTGCCTAAATGCAACAAGCTGAATGGTGCATTCAGGCTTTACCAGCACGCACGCCATGGTTTTGGACGGATTTTGGATCTATCAGAAACCTGAGATGGATTAAGGGTAACACGTTAGGGTTGTATATAAAGGAGAAAAAAGATTGGGGTACCGCTGGTAAAAATAGGTTAACCCAATCTCACCAGGCCAATTCAATTCAATTAGACTAACTCAACGAGTAAAAACTGTACGTCGAAAAGTTTCAAGTCAAGCTACTTTTTTACCAAGTCAAGTTTAGATCAGGTTGTTATAATCTCAATTCCAATTCGAAGTTGACGTTTACCAGACGGACTCAATGTGATTTTTATAATCTGTTACATTTTATTATTATTATCATTTTAATTATTTATATATTATTAATTTTATATCATTAATTAATTGAAATCTATTATTATCATTATTAAAATTATTATTTATTAAATATAATTATATTTTATTATTATTACATAAAATTTAATTATATATATCAGTAAGTCATATATGTTATATGTGAAAATAAATATATATTATTAAATATATATTTAATAAAATAAATATATATTATTAAAATCTAGTAAATGTGTAGATTTGCATTTAATAATATATATTTAATAAACTAATTTGAGTTTTATATTGATCAAGAATTTTATATTATATATTTATTTTATTTAATACATATATTATTATATATTTATATATTTATTTAAATTATATATTTATTTTAAATATTTATTTTATTTAATAAAATAAATATATACTATCAAATATATATAAATAAATAATTTTATACATAATATATTTATAAAAATAATTATAATAATTTATGTATAATAATAAATAAATAATAATGTATTGTATTTGTATTATATATATGTATATTATTTATTTAAAATTTTTAAATAATTAAAAATTTTAATATTAAATTAGTAATTCAGATTTTAATATAATTATTTATTTTGATAAACTTATATAATATATATTGATAATATTAAATATATAAATTTATTTATTTTAATATTAAAAATTATTTAACATTGCTTATATATATAATTTTAATATTATATATATTAAAATATAATTTTCATAAATCAAAATTTTTATTTTAATATTTATATAAAAATTAAATATATAATAATAAATTAATTATTTATTATCTACTAATATTATCAGGATAACATACAATATATTAATAGATATATAATTTTTATATCAATATAAAAATTAAATATATAATAATAAATTAATTATTTATATCAAAATTATAATTTTAATATATTTATTTTATTTAATAAAATAAATATATATTGATTAAGTCCAAAGTATTATATATAAAAATAAATATATTTAATAATTTATATATTATCAAATATATATAAATATATAATTTTATAAATAATTTATTAATAAAAATAACTGTAATAATTTATATGTAACAATGAAAAATAAATAATAATGTATTATATTATATATATGTATATAATATATTTAAATTTAATATCAAAATTATTTATTTAAAATTTTTAAATAATTCAAATTTATAGTATTAAAGTGCTAATTCAAATTTTAATATAATTATTTAAAGAAGGAATTTTAATCCTTTAAAATAAGAAATTTGAGATACATTCTAATAGGTAGAATTTTGAAAACTCTTCACACTACTATGAAAATATAAAAAAAAAAAATTACCATATCATATATCTTTAAAATCTTGATTCTAATAAGCCATATTTCGTTGGCTTCCATTCATACGAAAATTCAATAAAAAACTAAGAAAAGAACAAACATTTTTCTCACTTTATTTACAACATGATTTCACTTATTCCTGTGGTGCTTCTAACTTGAAGTTTGTTAACATGTACTCCCTCTTTTTTTCTTTTTACCTGTCATTTTGGAGGAAAATTTTTATTTTCTTTTATTTATCACTTTAGAATCATTAATTACATTTTTTTCAATTCTACCTTTGCAATGAATAGAAGAGAAAATAATTCGAACAAGAAAATATAGCAATAAAAAAGAGAGATAGGGAATAATTTTAAAAAATTAAATTGAATTTTGATAGAATTGAAACTATTTAATGATTTCCTTAATTTATGTAACAAACTTTAAACGACTGATAAAAAAAATAGACAGAGTAATTCATTACATTGATTAGGCCTAAATATGTTTCTAGTGCACAATTAGTTTCAGTGTGGGCCATGATAGAGGGCGCAACGACAAAACATAAACATGTGTCATTAATTCTGAGCTATTGTAATATACAAATTAATAGGTTAATTATCAAATTTATACAAGTTAAATTTTCACGAGGTGACCTTTGTTAATGAAAAATTTTTTTATTTTTTTCTTATTAAAATTTACGTAAACATAAGTACAAAAATTTTAAAATATAAGCTAGTTGCCCAGGCAAGTATTTCCTTAAATTAAAAGGATTGATATGAAGTGAACTAAAATTCATGTATTTTAAATATTTTAAAATTTTCAGATATCTTTTATTTTGTCTACAAAATCAACTAAGACAATATGTAGGTCATGCTTCAATACATACTCTAGAAAATTTGTATTAATACATAATCTTACAAAATTTGTGAAAATCTTTTATATAATTTTAATAAAATTGTCATTGAAATTTTTTATTTTTAAATAAAAGTAAGAAATTTTTTCAGCGTTACATGCAACATTATGTGATGAAATTGTAAATTTTTATAGAAATTAAAAAATTTTAAACAAAAATTTACAATTTTTATATGTTTTACGTAAAATTCTATAAAAATTCATTAAACTTTCTGACACCTACAAAAGGATTACCTTAACATGTATACGATAATTGACAAAGTGTACAGTGCAGAGCTGACTAGATCCATGAAATGGGTCAACTTGGCCTTTCAACGGACTGGTCCACACTGGCCGAAGTCAAACGAATTGGGTTGGGTTGGCCTATAAACTTCACGGACCAGAGAAGTCTAGTTCGGTCTTATGCATTCAGCAGAAAAACCAACCGACTTGCAAATCGTATTTCTAACGTTCATTTTGTTAAACAGCATAATCATCGATGTGAATTGTACCCAACTAGAATAAACAAAAGAGTAATAAATAATGCATTAATTAATTAAAAAAATATAATCACAAAAATACACACAATCATGAAAATTCTAAAATAATTTATATGAGGAACGGACCTTCTAATATGTAATTTCTGAATCTATGTAAAAAAGAACAAAAAATAAAAATGGTTTTGCTGTATTTGTGCACGATGGATGGCAACCTCGATGATGGCAATGGCGCTGCATGTTTCTTCTCTTTGTTATGCCATGCGCGCTTGTGCTGCTACTCTCTCTTCCTTCCATTGAAGTTCAGACTCCGTTTGGAGCCTCCTCTCTTACTGTACCGCGCTATCGAATAATTTAATATTAATTAAATATTTCAATTATATTTTAAAATTATGAGTCAATCACAAAATAAAGCCTGTTTCTCCGAAATAATCACATATAATATTTTAAAAATCGAAATATAAGAGAAAATAATATTAAAAAATATTGTGTTTAAGCTATTCAACCAAACAGTCAGCAATTACAAGATAATCCTTCCTTCCTATCTAAGCTATTCGACCTGACATCACGTTCAAAGGTACTCAATTTTAGAGTGAAATGGAAGCAACTAAAGAAAAATTCTAAATTCCTTCAGACTTCAATGCTATCTTTTACCCGGAAATAAATCATTTTCATGGAAAAGCTAAGGGCTACGAAATCCATATACGCTTAGCAAAGCCAGATGAAAAATCAAAAAATTACTTCCCCATCTTCAACCCTCACTAATTCAAAGTTTCTTTATCTGTTAAGAAAACCTACTTATCAATATTAATCATCAACTCTAGAATCATTAGCTTCTTTGTCCAAGCTCAAACTAACACTATGATAATTGTCCATAGGGGTGCAAATGGGTTGAGACGAATTAGGCTTTACCTTAAATTAATCGGGCTTGTATTGCAAAATATTGACTGGAGCCTGCCCTATTAGCTTATATAAAGCTTTATTTCAGGCCCAAATCTGACCTATTTTAAAAGTGTGACTTGACCTGTTAACTTATTTAAAAACCTATTTTAAATATAAATTTTTAAATAGGCCAACAATTTAAGACTTAAAAAGCTTATTATAAAAAGGCCTTAAATAAGCTAATAACTTATATAAACTTATATCAATATATTCTTAAAATGCTCCTAATAATATTAAAATTAATACAAAATTTTATATAAGAACTAATTAATAAAGAAATAAATTCATATACTCATAACATAAAATTATTAATTTAAATATTCAATATTTAATTAGAAGTAAAATAAAATTAAATTGTCATAAAATCAAAGGTTAACAATAAAAGCAAATTAGTTCATCATAAATTATACAACAAATATTTAAAATATTTAATCTATATAATAGACTTGAAAAAAAAAGTCTATATGTCATTGCCTTTATAGTAAATAAATTTAAATAAAAAATGTTAAATAGGCTGGCCTAATAGGCTTGTAGGCTAAGCTTAAAATAAAAAAGTATAACTTATTTAATTAAAAAGACTTTTATATTAACCTTAACCTGACTCATTTAACTAAATAAGTCGAGTTGAGTTAAGCCTTAATTAGGTCAGGTCATAGGCCCCCGATAAGTCGTCCGGTCCATTTACACCCCTAGTTGTCCATTGTGTAAACACCAATTTTATTTAAATAATAATAAAATTAAAATAAAAAATAAAAAATTAGAATAAGTTAATTTTTTTTAAAATAATAATAATAAATGAAGAGCTGCCGATATTTTCCACTTCTTTACACTACATTTTTACCTTAAAAAATCAAGATTTTCAACTGTTATTTCCAACTTAACAAGTAAAGTAAGTAGAGACATTTGAATTTTTTTCTGACCAACCAACTAAAAAAATTCTTTAAGAGATCTATTCCTATAATAAGAATAATAAAGGCCAGATATCTAGGGGGACGGGAAATTTTCAAGGATAGCTCTTCCATACCCAAAGTAAAAGTTAGGGTATGAATATCTTGACTAATCAATTAATTAGTACATGACACATGGCATATATAAATAATCAAATAAATTAAATCATGACACATAAATAAAAAATTACCAGTTAACAAATTTATTTATATTTTTAATTTTACCCTCAGTTATTAAAAAATTATATTTTTCTCCCTTCCTTAAATTTTTCATACCTCATTAATTATTTTAAATAATTTTATTTTAATTTTATATACATCCAATCATGAAAATCCAATTATAACTTCTATTATTTTTATTTGTCTTAACAAAATTTAAATATTTAAGTGATAATAACATACTAAATAAATCATTCAAATAATTAATATTAAATAATAAAATAAAATATTAATTATTTAAAAATAAAATAAATTAAGTATGCTATTATGTAGATTAAATTAAAAAAATTGAAAAATAAATTTTTTAAATTAAGTACATTATTTAGTAAAGCTGAAAATAATATATTTCATTAAGTATGTCAATCTCTTTTCTTATTATATGAGGGCGATATATAAGGGAGATACACATAATTTTCATAAAATTTACTATATATAAAAAAATACTAAATTTAACTATTTATAAAAATAATAATTTATCTCTTTAATATAATTGAAGTCTAAAATAATATAAAAATAAAATTTTATCACAATAAAAATAATATATTTATTTATCACTAGAGGGAAAATCATTAAAAGAAGAGAAATCTAAATTTAGTAGATTTCCATTTCTTAATTTTCTTTGATTAATGAATCTCAATTGTATGGTTGATTTTGTTGTTGTAGGTGTGCTGAGAATGGTATGGTTACATGATTCTTGTCCTCTTCCATTTAAAAATTTTTGTTTAGATTTATTTATTTTAACAATAAGTGATTGTTAATTAATTGTAACATATGTAAATTAATTTTATATTAAGGATAATTTTTAGTATATTACCGATCCTGTTTACGCTGTTAATCCAAATTGACCTGAAAGGCTACTAGCAACTAACATTATAGAAAAAGAATTTGTAAAGCCAGGAAGCTGCAGGGTTGAGTTGAATAGATTTGATAGTTGTCTTTTTGCTGATAAGTTGGAGGTAGATGAGTTGCCCATTCTTAAGAAATTATTAATATAAAAATATTTAATAATATAAAATCATAATTATATAATAAATTATTTTTTATAATTAATATTTTAATTATAATTTTTTGGCAATAATTGACTTTATAAGGAATCAGTGCTACTTTTTTTAAATTCATTAAACTATAACGAATTTTTATAGTTTAATAAATTTTTAAAAAGTAGTACTAATTGCTTACTTTGAATTATCGGGTTTAGAAGTAAATTTTAGAGAAAGTAAAATGAAATATGAAAATTTTAATTTTTTTAAATATAAAGAATTTATAAAATTAATATCTAATGATTATCTTAAATTATGTGATTTTTTGAATGATTTAAAAGATTAAATTTATTTTAATAATAATTTATAAAGTTTTTTACGATCTATGTATGAGTGAAAGATAATTAAAATGATATTTTTAAAATATAAGAAATTATATTTTTTTACTTTTTTTATATTTTAAATAAATCAAGTATTTTTTTAGTACTAACTTTTTTCATTAACTAATCAAAAGTAGCTCAATTTTATACAAAATAATCTCAAGTAATATGTACAATAAAAATCAAATATAAAATGTCAATAGAATTAAAAATTAATATTTACAAATGAATTGATTTTATAATATTATCATATATTTAATATATAATAATAGAGGAAATTAAAATCTTGCATATAACTTAGTATAATTAACTTGAGGTTAGTATAAATAACTTATTTAAATAATTAACTTTATGTTAAATTTAAAGTTGTATAAAAAATTGAGATTACAAATATAAATATTATATTATAAATATTTTACTTATTTGGTAAGTCTCTCGTCATTTCATCTTAACTATTCATTTTAATATTATCAAAATCATATAGTTATTATGTTGTCATGAAATTAAGGTATTGATATCCAGACTTTTATTCTAGATACGTTGGAATAATCCTTTTCTCTTTTATCTTTTCACACTCTAAAGCCAACACTAACACATCCTCATGCGCCACTGACTTCCTTGGCCATTTGCCTTTTTCGAGCACCATATTCTCCCGCGCTGCAAAGGATCAATGCACTACAACATAGTCGGCAATCTGACAGTCCATTAAAAGAAATAATATGATTATAAAAGGAATGAACAAAGCCAATTGGAGAAGAAGGTGAGAATTGAGAGAGGTATAATCAAGAGGAACTTCAATAAGAAATTGAGAGAGAGAAGTTATTCTTTTATTATTATTATTTTTTAAAGCAACAATGGATGGGAGGGCACCATTCATTGTGCCATCCGTCCAACTTACTTTTGCTTTATATATATATATATATATATATATATATATATATATATATATATATATATATATATGTTTAATTTTTTATATTTTTTAAAAGAATTTAGTATTTTATTTATTTGATATAGGATATGAAGTTAAAATAATTTAAATTTTTAATTTATTTTAATATTATTAAATAATTATTTTAAGAGTTAAATTAAGTGAGCCAATTAAATTAAAATTTTCAATATTATTACATAAAAATTATTGTATATTTATTATTTTTTAATATGATGTATTTTAATTAATTTTACTTTATTGAATTCACACATGTATACTCATAATTTATATTGTGTGTTTATTTATTTAAAAAACATTATTATTAAAAAAATAAATTAAAAAAGAGAAAAATATATTATTTATTAAAAATGGAGTACCGGGATGGGACGGCACCAGCAACTGTGCCGTCCACCCATATAACCTTTTAACTTCTATATGTGTGTGTATATTGATTTGATTTGAGTTTTCTTTTGTTAACTTTTTACTTCCGCATTTATTTTAATTTATCATTGACTACTTATATAATATAAGGATATATGAAAAAACGTTTAATTGTGTGATTTTTATGTTAACTTGGATCATTTACCAATCGGGTGAATTGATAAAATTCATTCAAAGTACTAATTCTAATCTTAAATTGGTTTATTTTTATTAATTTTAAATTTTGTAATGATAGAATAATATTGAAATTGATTACAAGTGTAATAAAAATAATTTTAATTTTTCCTAATCTAGCCATAAAGTTAAAAAAATGATACTTTAAAATTTATGAAATAATATTGAAATTAATTATAAGTATAATAAAAATAATTTTAATTTTTTGAACAATTTCTTTATTCAAATTTGTTCATGAAATTGGATAAATTTAATATTTTAAATTAAAAAATTATTAATTTAATATTTTAAAATAAAAAAACTACTTAAAATAATTGTGCTTCATCTCATTATTTTTAAAATTACATTACAACCATTTTATTAAAAATATTCAAAAATAATGAAAGAAAAATCTTTCAAATAATAAATTTGTGCTTATGACATATTAAAGTTATGTAATCCAATTATAAGTACGATCATGGTGATACTTACTATTATCGAGGTATTTTTCTTTCATCCAAATCCTACCATAAAAATGAATGAATTTGACACCATATCAACTAAAATTAAAATAATCAAATTGATATTTTTTTATAAAATCATAAAAATAAAATTAATCAAAATATGTGACTATCATCATAGAATTACATAACTAGTGTCTATAATTTTTTTTTATTTTCAATTAAAAAATATTTTCATAAATATTGCTCTTGTAGTAATAGTTGTGGGCATATATATTGTTCTAAATAGAATAGTTTCATGCTACCCACTTTTATAAAGATTATATATTATTTTTGATATTGTGAAATACAAGATAGGATGTACCAATCACATTTTTAGCAAAACACCCATATATTATAATAAGAACCATTATCATTCATTAAAAAGATAAAATTAAAATAAAATAGATAATCATTCTTTGATTGAACATTGTAGGATGTTAATACCTTTCCTTCATATAATTAACTCTTAAATCTAAATTTTGGAAATGTATACCTTTTTCGGTGTTCCATCATACCATTGAAAAAAAAAATAGTGGCGATTCTATTTCTTTTTTATTCATATTCCAACATTCTAAAAAAGCACAAAACTATTACCTCCCAACATCCACCGTGGGTCACATCATGATAACTTAGTAACTTCACTAGGGATAAATCGAAGTTAGGCTATTATGTTTCTTTTTTTTTTTTTACCTTAACTCTGAATTTTCTTAGTCCATATTGGTTTAATGTTTTCTTTACATGTGCGCTTATCTTGTTTGTCTCATTATAGTTATCTTTATTTATTTTATGATAAATTAGTCATGTGAAGATTATGAAATGGTTAATGCTCCCTCTTATACATTGTACATTGTAGATCTCATACAAATATCACAAGCCTCCTACTCGAGCTTTACATTACCTTTTAAGATTAGTTAAGGGGCAAAATAACAATGGTTTCATGATATTGCTGGTCTCCATACAGGCTAGTAAAATACCCCCACTCACATTGAACCATTTCTCTTTATAGCCTGTAATAGGTGAGGATTGGAGGCCCTACTAGCCTTATTAGTGACAATAAGGATAATTTAGGGATCTTTTATTAATTAAATGTCATAGAACTTAAACTAGGCATAAATTAGAATAAACTTAGAACCATTTTATTTGAGAAAAGTTTATCCTATAAGATAAAATTTCAAGCCTAGGAAAAGTTCTTATAGAACACATGAGGAAGCTCTTTTATGAATAATCTTTTATCTAAGCCATGTCAGTGTAATTAAGATGATGATTAAACCCATATCGATTAAGCTGAATAGCTTGCCCTCATTTTAGAAATCAAACTTGAATGTTATATCCTATGCTTTATTCTTGTATAACTAAATATGAATTTTTTTGGGCATCTTGGATCCATCATTTCATCATACACAAATATCATTGAAGTCCATTCATATTGCTTGAATTCATTAGCAATTGATTGTGAGCTTCAAGGATTAGTACTACATAAAAAAAAATTTTAAGTTTACGATCATGAGTAATTGGAAGTGAACCACAAAATTATTTTTAATCTTAAGTGGAATGAATGACTTTTTAGCAATATCACTTTCCAATAAGCATATCATTATACTCATGCATTCACCCATATTTTAAAAAGTAAAACAACTCACCTTAGAAAAGAAACCTCACTTCCATATCATAAATATCAAACTCACTCCCAAGTAAAGATCATAAAAAATAAAGAAAAAACCTTCACAAAACTCAAAATCAAGTTCTATACTCTTCCCCAAGATTTGCTTAAGGAAATCTACAAATGCCAACCTGAAAGAAGAAAGATACTCATGAGTGTGGACCTTTATAAGGATATATGTTAGATCTCTAAAGATAAGGTACATCTAATAAGTGAGTGTCATAGTTTATTTGTTAGACATGTACCAGGAATGAGAATAAATTCTTATACTACAAAATGATGAGCTAAAAGAATTAGAATCTACCGTAAGTATGCAAGATAGATATCTAATATGCACTTCAAAAAAAATGGAATGGTTTCCTTAAATCGAAAAGACAAAATTCAATTTATAAAGGATAGAATAAGTAAAAAGTCATTGGATAATATCCTTAAAACTTTTAATATGCATCTTAGTGGATATGATTATTATGTTCTTCATGATTAAGTAGATTTATTTAATAGGGAAAAAGAAC
Organism: Sindora glabra; assembly: GCA_020226215.1. Taxonomy (NCBI): domain Eukaryota; kingdom Viridiplantae; phylum Streptophyta; class Magnoliopsida; order Fabales; family Fabaceae; genus Sindora; species Sindora glabra. The sequence continues at coordinate 38,851,786 of CM035227.1, read as the reverse complement.
ACTATAGTCTTAGGAATCTAATGTTAAAAGACCATGTTTGCCAATTTATAAAAAAACTAAATAGGAAGCAAATCCTCAACTCATAAAAGGCATTCAAGCCATTACTGGATATAAAATCAAAGAAAGGTGTGAACCCAAATCACAATTAGTATTCAATTTCATATGTATGTCTTTTCTTTTTATCTTTTTAAATCACTTTTTGATTTTTCCTACACAATTGTTTTTAATTTTTCCATGTCATTTTCTGAAATTACTATGCTTAACATCTACTTTTAACTTTCTTCCTCTTCAAATTAAAACTTCTTTGATAATAGTTTGGATGATCTTTTTATTGATCATTTTTGCCATATAAATATACACTTTCACACTTGTTAATATGCGTATAGCTCATCTTAAGATAAAAAAAGGGAAAGACCATCAATATGCAAATTTTAATCAAATCTATATCTTTAATGGATCTAATTCAGGGAATGATAATGAGTTTCTAAAAATGGCAAATGAACTTGATAAAGTATTAACTGCAAAAAATACTAGCCATATGTATGGGGAAGAATTTAAGGTTTAGGGAAATGTGTGGCAATAACTGCAATCATTAGAGGGAGTAAAGTCTTAAATATTGTTCTAAAGGATTTGGGTGATAAATTATTTTCTTTCTTGTTGTTAAATTAAATCCAAGCAGACTAGATTGAGCCTGCATTATTCTAGGCCATTCATTTTCTTGTTGTTAATTCAAGCTCTATTAAAGGAAGCTAAGTTTACATCTTAAATCATTAGCCTTTCACAATTAAGTTATTCTCATCCTATCATTAATTGTATGTTAACACCTTTACTCACCTCCTAATCCTAGAAAGATATTAAAAAGTAAGTAAAAGAGGAAGTTATTGATACCTAATTTCATACAGATAATAATATAATTAAAATAAAAATTTTAAAAGTTTTAAAAAATAAAAAAAAATTTTCAAGATAAATTTTTCAGAGAGAACTATGGATGAGGAGCTGTCAATATTCTTCACTTCTCTATACTACATCTTATGAAACTCGTTTTTCACCTTCAACCTAAAAAATAAAGATTTTAGCCATTATTTCTAATTTAACATGTATAGTACATAAGGATGCTTGGATTTGTTTTTTGCCAACTAGCTAAAAAGAGTTCTTCAAGAAATTTACCAATTGAAATCCATTCCTATAAAAAGGATAATGAAAGCTAGATTTCTAAGGGGGATGGGAAATTTTTCAAAAAAAAGGATGGAAAAATTTTCAAAAGAAGGGAAAATTTTTGGAAGAAAAAGATTAGGAAGCTTGGTTTAAGCTTAACAAACATACTACTCTCTCTCTCTCTCTCTCTCTCTCTCTCTCTCTTGAAAGGAGGCATTTCTTTCTTTAACTTTTCACACTCTAGAGTTAATACCACCATATCCTATCACACCATTGACTTCCTAACCCATTTACTATCTCTAACACCACATTCTCACGTATTACAAAGGATCAATGCAATGTAACATAGTTAGCAATAAATTAAAATAGTTTAAGAGTTCAATCTATTTTAATATTCTTGAATTAAGAGATATTTTAGAAGTTAAATCAAGTGAACTAATTAAGCTAAAAATCTTAATATTATTGCATGAAAAATTATCATATATTTATCATTTTTAATATAATATATTTAATTAATTTTACTCCATTGGATTTACACATGTATACTCATAATTTATATTGTATCTTTATTTAAAAAAAACATTTTTATCAAAAAATTAAGAGAGAAAAAGAAATTATTTGTTTAAAAAGGATAATGGGATGGGATAGCATTACTTATTGTGCTATCCCACCATATAGCCTTTTAACTTAACTTATATATATATATATATATATATATATATATATATATATATATATATATATATATATATATATATATATATATATATATATATATATTGACATTATTTAAGTTTTCTTTTATTAGTTTTGTAATTCTACTTTTATTCTAACTTATCACTCGTTATCTATATAATATAATGATATATGAAAAAATATTTAATTATGTAAGTTTAATATTAAATTGGATCATTTACTAATATGATGAATTAATAAAATTCATTCAAAATACTAATTCTAATCTTAAACTGATTTATTTTTATTAATTTTAACTTTTGTGATAATAGAATAATATTTAAATTGATTATAAGTACAATAAAAATAATTTTAATTTTTTAAGAAACTCTTTTGTTTAGATTTGGCCATGAAGTTGAACAAATTTAATAATTTAAAATTCACAAAATAATATTGAAATTAATTACAAGTACAATAAAAATGCTTTCAATTTTCTTGAATAATTTCTTTATTTAAATTTGCCCATAAAGTTGAATAAATTTGATACTCTAAATTAAAAAAAAATTATCAACTGGATATTTTTTTAAATAAATAAATAAAATTACTTAAAATAATTTTTCTTTATCTCAGTATTGTTAAAGTTACATTACAATTATTTTATTGAAAATATTTCAAAAATAATAAAATAAAAAATTTTCAAAAAATAATAAAACAAAAACTTTTCAAATTATAAATTTATATCTATGATATATCGAAATTAAGTAATTTGACAAGTGCGATTACAATGATACTTAGCATTATTAAAATATTTTTCTTTTGTTCAAATCTTATCATAAAGATGGATGGATTTGACATCAAATCAACTAAAATTACAATAATCATATTAATATTTTTAAAATTTTAAAAATAAAATTAATTGGAACATGTAAGCATTGTCACAACATTATAAGAGTGGTATCTAAAAATTTTCTTCCTTTATTTTCATTTAAAAAATATTTTCATAAACATTTCTTTGTAACAATTGTTAAGGGCATATATATTCTAAATAATAATAGCTTTATGCTATTCGCTCCTATAAAAATTATGTATCACTTTTAATATTATAAAATGTAAGGTGGGATATACCAATCATATTTTTAGAAAAATATAAATATATATATATTATAAAAAGGACTGTTATTATTTATTAAAAAATAGAATTATAATAAACAAGTCATTCTTTGAACAAATGTTATAAGGTGTTAATATTATTTTTATATATAATTAACTCTTGAATCTAAACTTTAGAAATACAAATCTTTTTTGATGTTTTAATTACATTATTAAAAAAAAATTGATGATAATTTTATTTTCTTTTTATCTATATTTCAATATTTCAAAAAAAATAAGAAGTTATTCACCTCTCAACATTTGCTGTGTGGCACGTCACAACACAATAAAATTTAATCTTTTTACACCATCGCTCAACAAGTTTGAGCAATACTTAATATTAGACGCAAATCCAATCGTGATAAAAAAATTTTGGTCTTGCACGCAATCATGATAAATTATAACAAAATTAGGAAGATTAAAATTGTTATTCATACCTTTATTTTGTAAACAATATAATTTTATTTTCATAATTTATATCTGAAAGATTATCACCATATTTTCGTTCTTTGCCGTTGGACCTCTTTACATTACAAATATTCTTTTGTTCCGTACAAAGTTCCATATTCTGAAGATACCCATTGGAGTACTAGGCTGTCGATCCTTGTATCTTGATTTTAAGGGCGTAAAACTTGGCTAGAAGGTACTTGCAGCTATATCCAATTGCACTATTAGAAAATTGACATTTAACCACCTTTTAGTATAGAAGTTAAACCTAGTATCCGCTTCCTAATGCGCTATGACATGATTGACACTTGTCTATCTCTTAAATCCTAAGGATTATTACGCCAAAGTTGTCGGTTGAGTTTTTAAATTTGTAAATTATTCCTTGTACTTATAATACTGGATTATTAGCCCATGTGTTGCACCGTTTCAAAATTTACTTTCATTTGCATTGAAGGTTTACATATATTAACTAAAATTTATATTATAAAAATATTAAAATCTAGTTTATCATATTTATTTTATAATTATACATTTAAATTTATGAATAATAAAATTTTATCATATACATTACATTTTATAAAATAGAGATAAGCAGAATTAATTGATTTTTATTATATAATATAATCTTCTTTGTGTGTTCTTCAAATTTTAAATCTATAAGTAAATAAAAATTTTCAACCTAAAAAGAGGTATAACAAGGGGAAATAAAAAAATAAAAAAATAGAAACCTCTCACAACGTGTTTTATTCCCCATCTGTTAAGGTTACTTCCAATTAATGATGAAAGACAACAAATAATATTGATATATATGCTTGTAATGAATTCCTATTTCTATAAAAAGATTTTATATGATAAAATACGATCATAATTTTAGACCATCATTTACATTTTATAGAAGAAATATTTTCTTTTATAAACAAAAAAAATACTTTTAGAAATATCCCTACAATTTTCATGATTTTCAAAGAAAAACCTCATCAAAATTTAAAGGTTTTCAATCAAAAATTGTAATTTCTATCCACTCTCCAATGGAAAAAGTTCGTTGAGAAAATACTCATAAAAAATCTATTTTCAATAGAAAAATCAATCAAAAAATACTAACCATTTAAATATTACTTTATAAATATTTTAAGTATATTAATCATTTATATATTTTTATTTATTGTATTTATTGAGAGGGGAAATAAATTATATGCTATGTAAAATTTATCTAATATAAATTAATATTAATCATTAAATTTTATTGAGATTAATAATGTAGATGTGGTATAAGTTATTTAGATTTGCACATTTATTAACAAATTCCTTTGCTGGCACTTAATGTTATTTTAGAGATTTTACTTCTTTTTATGTATGAGGTTTGAACTTAGGATTTTGTGTATATCCGTTAAATGGATTACTACTTCTGCTAATACCAAAAACAAAATCCCCTCTTTTAGAATCAAATATATAACCAAATCAATAAATACCAATACTACAAAATTGGGACGAGTAAGTGTGGAATTGAATAGCAAAAAATACTAAGTGTGAATGCTTCTAAAATAGTTTTTTTTTTTTTAAATGGACAGTCATTTTTTTTTTGGTGGGAAATGAAAGCATGAGAATTTGATACATGTTTAAGGTGGAAGAATTTTAATAATAATAATAATAATAATAATAATAATAATAATAATTTGTGATTTATGTGTTTAAGTTATAAATAATATTAGTTCATATGAATAAAAAACAAAAACATGCAATGTAGTAAATAAAAAAAGAAAAATGTTGTGTAAGTTGTTAAATAATAATTAGGAGTTAAAAATAGAATATGTAGTATATTAATTCACTTAATTAGAATATCTAACTTATTTAAATGAATGACACTCTTACCATTATTGAAAAGAAAAAAAGGAAAAAGGAAAAAAGCAATGCATGAGTTATAAAGTAACATGAAAGTTGAAAAGGAAATTAAAAAATAAATATGTAATGAAGTATATAAAAAAATGAATGAGATGCAAAATAACATAATAGTTAAAATAATATAAAATTTAAAAATAACAATAAATGCATGAAATAAGAAAAATAAAATATGGAGACCAATGGATGTGCATCAAAAGTTAAGGCAAAGTTCCAAAAAAAAAAATTACAAAAGAATAGTAAAATATAATAAAAAAGGATAGTCATAGAAAAGGTATCATTGGAAAAAAAAATAAATTTTAGATGAAAATTTTCATAGAAGATTGATATGTATATAATAAAAAAAATTCATTCCAAAAAAATCTTCTATTATAAGCAAGATAATAGAGTCTAAAAAAATTTCAAAAGGATAGTAAAATGTAACAAGAAAAACGTAGCCCTAGAAGAAGTATTATTGGAAAGAGAAAATGAGAAATTTTAAAGGAAAAAATCTCATATAAAATTGGCATGAGTCAAACAAAAAAATTATTCCAAAAAAAATATTATTATAAATAGGATAATAGATGATACATGATAGATGACATAATAGACATTATAAGTAGAATGATAGATAATAGAATTGATAATAAATTAGGAGTGGGATTTTAAATAAATAAAGAATTTTGATTTTATTTTTATTAAAAATATAATATATATATATATATATATATAATAATTAAATAACAAATGTACAATAAAAAGATTCATAAAAAGGCAACAAAAATTAATGTAAGAGGAAATTATAATAAGGACATAATTGAAAAGAAGAAAAGATAATTTTGGAGAAAAAATTTGTTAAGAGGTTGACAATTAAAAAAAAAAAGACTAAATGGCCAAGAAAGCTTGTGTTATTAGTAAGATGATTGATGATTAATAATTTGTGATTGATAAATAGATCGATTTAAAAAATATATAAAATATCACCTATAATCTTGGGATTACTAAATTTTATACCTACTAATTTTGAAAAACTTATAAATCAAATTCTTAAATTATAAAAAATAAATAAATAGTGAGCCATGCATTGCATGATCAAATATTTATTTTAATAATATAATATTATAATTATATATTAATCATTTATAAAAAAGATTAGATAAAAATTTGATTAATATATAACTAATAGCTTTATGAAAAAAAAATTATTTCCCTACTAATTTTGCTCAATATTTAAGTAAGTAATTGATTTTAAATTCAAATGCCACTTTAATTAAATATCACTTTTCATATAATTATTATCATTAATATTAATATTTAAGAACATGATTTATAATAAGAATAATTTTTTTAATAAAAATATTTTTTTATTTATCATATTATAGCATAAAATAAACTTTTAAAAATATTAATTTTACATTATGGATGATTATTTATTTTAATAATATAATATTATAATTACATATTAATTATTTATAAAGAGAATTATATGAAAAGTTAATTAATATATAACTAACAACTCTAAAAAAAAGTGTTATCTCTCCACTCATTTTGCTCATCATTCAAATAGGTATGTAATTAATCTTATCAAAAAATTAATTTTAAATTCAAATATTGTATTAATTAGATATTATTTTTTAAAATAATTAATATTAATATTAATATTTAATAATATAATTTATAATAAGAATATCTTTAATGACAATATATTTTTTATTTATAATATTATAGTATAAAATAAATTTTTGAAAATAATAATTTTATATTACAAACAACTCATTAAAATTCATAAATTAAAATATACATATTAACTAAAATTCAATATTTTGATATCAAATATTTTATTTTTTAATTCTCATAAAAAAAAGGAATATCTTTTGGCCAGAAAACACCAATGACAAATTTATATTTAGTATCTTCTAAAAGTTATACCATAATAATATTTTTTCCAAAATATAATTATAAACATAAAATAAAAATAAATAAAAGGTATGTAGTGGGTAACAAATCTTTTGGAAAAGAGTTGATCATCCCCTTATTGGAGTTTAAGAAAAATATGTTAAGGATACAAAACATGAAAAAAAAAGATGAAAGAAACAATATAATTATTTAGAAATATAATAAAAAATAAATAATTAATTAGATTTTAAAATAAAAAATAAATTTGTAACTATTATAATGAAAATTCATCAAATAAAAATGAATTATTAAAATATTTAGTAACATATGTCATTCAATACCGAATTCAAGCTTTCTTTGATAGGTGCAAGTGAGATTATTTATTTGTTTAAGGAAGTAAAGGATGATTTTATCAAATGAAGATGAAAAGAAAGTGAATTATAAATGAAAGTTTCCAAATTTTAAATTATATGTAAAATGAAATGAAGATAAAGATAAAAAAAATTCTATCAAATTAGATGAAGATAAAAAATAAAAAAAATTAAATACAATCAAATGAAGATAAAGATAAAATAATTTTAAATTTCAAAATAGAAAATATTGCATCCGTTAATCTTAATATTTTTATGCAAATATAAGGTAATAAAAAATGACCTATATATATATATATATATATATATATATATATATATATATATATATATTGTCAACTAAAAATTTTTAAATTTCAAAACTAATAGTCCATATATTTATATAGCAATTCTCTTCCCTCCATAGTTTCTTTCAAAAGTGTGCTTTTTTTGTTAAATAGTGTAAAATAGTCAAAAAATTTACCTAGTAATAAATAAAGATTCAATTTTAAATTTTTATTAGGAATTGACTTAATATTGGAAGGATAAATGAAAGAAGCAATAAGTAGTTTTACATTGATTATTTATTCTTGGTGACTGATAAATGTAATGAAATTATTTTTTTATTTTATAATTTATCTTTTAGGTGGAAAAGGAATGATAAATTAACTTTTTTATTAAAAAAATAAGAAATTGACATATTATAAATTATAAAAATGACACTTATCATGAGAGGTAAGAAATATTATAACTAATATATATATATATATATATATATATATATATATATATATATATATATATATATATATAGATATTTATATAATATATAATTCAATTACGAAATATAAATATAAAATATTATTAATTAATATTTTTAATGATGTAATGGTATTTGAATGTTATTTTTCGAGGCCTTTTTCCCTTCTTATCTTCAATTCAAATATAAAATTTTATATATTTTTGAATAACTTATTACTTCAATTATCATAAAAAAATTTATTAATTAATTCATGAAAACCACATTGAAATGTTAATGAAAAATATAATACATGTTTATAACGAGTATAAAATATTTTGAAAACATACAATAAATGCATTTAAATATTTGATGATGATGATAAAAATAATAATTGTTTACTTATCATATGATCAAATACTTAAAAGTTTTTCATTTGATTCTCAAAAATTTTAAATAAAAAATTATGGTAAAGAAATAAAAATAAAATTTAAATTCCAAAATTTAAAATATAGAAAATAGTGATAGATAAATTTAAATGATTTAATTATAATTTGGTATTTAAACTTTATATATTTTAATTTTTTTTAAATTGAATGAATAATAATAAAAGTAGATAATTAAAATTTTTACCATGATAGCGTGACATCACCATAAAAATGGCATTTTTAAAGAACATATTTGTTAAATAGTAAAGAATATGATAATTAAATAATCTTAATTGATTAAAAAATGAGAGTAATTCAAGCTTTAATGATTCAATTATAATTGATTTGGAATTATACTATAAAATAAAAAATTTAATATATAATAATAAAAATAATTAAATTATCATAAAGTTAAACTTATGTTTATAGAATATGAAAATATTTTAAATATTATCAAATAATTTTATTATTTTATAAGTTCATAATTCAAATTATCATAAAAAATTAATATCAAACCCAATTTTCTTGTTATATGACTTCCATTAATAGAAATAAGGTATTTTTTTTACTACATGAAACTCTTAATTTTAAATATGTATATAGTATCTCGAAAAATGACCTTATTCTTGTAAATAATTGTAATCTAAAAAAATTAACCAATTAAACTATAAAAATCATGACCAGTCCTCATGGTTTATCTGGTTCACCAATAAATCACCAATTTTCTATCTAGTTTTTTAAATATCAATTTTAATGATTAGTCATGCTGGTTACATGGTTGATTCATATTTTTTTTCTATTATATCAACCAATCAGGTCTAATTTTTAAAATATTATTCTAAATGATTTGTTATAGTTGCATTCTTATAATTTTTTAATTTTTTATAATTTTTAATAAAGGTATAAAATAAATTATAAGTAAAAATAATTTTTAAAAGCTTAATTATAAATTTTTACAACCTTTTTTCAATCATGATCAACATGGAATTCAATTTACAAGTTTTTATCTAACTATGCTAACTGAAAACAATACTTAAAATAGGGGATTTTGGATAATTACGTACATAACAATTTATATTACAAAATAGGAAAAAGTTTATTTTACCCCCACCAACTATAAAGTTGTTGAATTTTATCCCCTTAAACCATGAAAATTTGAATTTTACCCCTTATAACTATATAAAATTTGGATTTTACCCTCATTATTACCAAGTTAACAAAATGTGTTAGAAAAAGTATTGCTATCATAATTCACTTATCAATGGTTAAAAACTACCTCTATATTTACTAATTTTTAAAAAAATTTCACTTATCGGTAGTTATAAACCACTACTAAGGATGATGGCATCAATTTATAACTGTCGTTAAGTGTAATAGAATCACCACTAATTATTACAGCTATGAACTTGATAATGGTAAGGGTAAAATTCAAATTTTATATAGTTATAAGGGGTAAAATCTAAATTTCTATTATACAAGGGGTAAAATCTAATGATCTTATAGTTGGAAGGGATTATCTATAATTTTCTTTATAAAATATTGTTAATCATTATAATTTTTTTATATAAAAACAAAATTAAACCTGTTTATAATTTCTAACACAAATGAACTAGTCTTATTAACACTTTAGAAACTAACCTATCCAAACAATCATATACCAAAAATCAAGACCCACTAAAAAAGGTTTGAGAAATACACATTTATTTATAAATAAAATATTCATATGTTGCTCATTTCCATGCTAAAGGGACCTTAAAAGATTTATCCTCATAGTGATGATGGTAGAAGCACATAGTCTAAGAATCTATAAAGTGACATAAGTTTGTAGTTATATATTTTATGGAAGACCTCATAAAATGTCATTATTTTGTTGCATAGTTTATGACATACTGATCCACCACATGATTAGGACTTTGCATGTCCAATAATGTTAAGGCATGATTTACACAAAGAATATCCAGCATATAATAAGTTTAACAATTACTACGGTTGTATTTATAGCTAACCACGAAGTGAGAGGCATGGTGCTAGTATATTAACTCATTGTATGATTCAATGATAGGCCTACAAATGTGTGTGAGTGTCAACCCATGACAATTTGTCCCATCACTTGCACAAGATTTGTCTTCACACTTATAACTTCTATAAATTGTTAAACAGCTTTTGCAATTACATAATATATGATGGTGTTGAGGACCTTCCATAACATTCTTGTGTCATTTATTAACACTTTTTGTGGTTGCATCATTTAAGGACTATGACAGCTCTTATCTTAGTTTATTAGCTTAAAAAATTAGTTAAAGTTATCTAAGTAATCAATCATTATGGATTTTACTTATTATATAGGAGTTTGAATATAATAAATGTCAAGTGTCATAATATCCTAAAGGTTAAATTGATAATTTGCTCCCCATAATTTACATGTTTTTTGAAATAGCTACCTATACTTTTAAAAGTTTGAATTGCATACTTATAGTTTGTTTACATTTGGAATTGGATCTTTGCCATCAAGCAAGCTCATCTTCCATCCCAAAATGGTTGATGTGTGTAACGAAGGAATGACATGGCACTATCTTTTCTAGCTTGGACAACAGCTTCAACAGATTAGTAGAGCTGGTCTTGTTCTGTCTAGCTAAGCTCCAATTTGGCTCCAAAAATTGGAAAATTGGCTCCAAAGAGCTCACATGAGTAGCTAGTTTTTTTACTCCCCTCTTTCTACCTTGGATGTTCTGAATGTACAGAAATATCCACTATGGTTTCTTCTTATCACAAAAGGCAAGGTTGTACACGTGGTGAACCACCCCAAAAGAAGGGGAACGACCAAAATGCATTAGGACCAAGGGGAGAATCTTTTATTGTTGTACTAATGTAGTTTTATTTTTTGAAAAATCTATATTTCATTCTGTTGTTTTGCCTAGAGCTTAGCAATCTTCTATTAAGTTTCATTTTTTTCTAATTGATATTGGAAACACATTTTATTTGTTGTGAAATATTATTACTTTAGGCTTAGCAAATTGATTGGGTTTTAATTTTTCTTTAATTAGTTAATGATTAGTTACTAAATGTGATTAAATCTTTTAGACAAATTGTAGCTTTGACTTCAAACTCCACATCTGATGAAGAATTTCAACTTAAAATTCATCATGAAGGGAGATTTGTTAGAAAGAAATGCACAAAGTATATCAGAGGTAAAGAAGCTATAATAAAGGAATGTTTCTTAAAAGAATGGCCTTTGCAAGAAATAATTGCATTTGTAAAACAATTAGGATATGAAAGCAATGTCAAGATTTGGTATATGAATGACATTTATGAATTGAGTTCAGTAAGATAAGTAAAAAATGATTTGGAGGCTCTAGCAGTGGCTAAGATTACATTATGGAGAAGTTACAGAAATGCTCACCTATATATTTCCTATGGACACAGTAACAAAGAAGGGGTTGTTCTTACCTTGCCATCTACTATACTTGCATTACACAATGAAGAAAAGCTATAGGGTATGTCAAATAAAACTGGTAATTTAGTTTAAGAACTAGAACAAGGTAGCTTAATTGGAGTTAACAAGAATATGATTGATGGCTTTATAAAGATTGTAGTCAATGAGGATATTAGAGAATATATCCATGAAATAGATGAAAACATTGAAGATGATGAAAGTGATGATAGTTTTACAATGGACATTGAGTTTAATGATTCAACTGATGAAAAAAATGATGATGAATGGTTTAATTACTATGTGGATGAAAATTTAAAGGGCAATGTTGGAGTTGAAATGCATGCCACTGTTAATGAAGTTGGACCTAAAATGTATGTTGTTAGGAATATTGGTAGACATAAAATTATTAACAAATTGAGTGTGACTGGACCATAACACAGCCTAACATGCAATTAGGTGGAAAGTTGAAGAACGATCAAGAATTTAAGTTTTTAAACAGTATATAACTTGAAAAGCATGCCACTGTGAATAATGGTGAACATGAAATGTAACCTACTATGAATGTTGGCAAACATGAAATGGTTGATAAAATGAATGTTGGTGGACCATTAACACAACCTAACATGTAACCAATTGGAGAGTTGAACAATGACTATAAATATGAGTCTTTAAATAGCATAGAGCTGAATGGCAACTATGTTTCTTCGTGATGTTCTACTATGCAGGCTTGTAAAACAATATTAGATTTTATTGATGATAAAATAAAACTAAACATCTCTTTCACTACTTTTTGCTATTTACTAATTGCTGCATGTTTTGTTTTCTTCATGTATAACAAATGTGTCTTTTGATTGAATCTACTTGAGTCTTTGGGTGTTTTAGCTTGGTTTCGTAGCTTATGCATAGTAAGAACAGATATTAGATTTTATTGACAATAATATAACACTTAATTGTTATAGAATAAAACTTAATTATTATAAGCAATCTTGGGATGATTAGTTGTTATCATTGGATTGGACAAACTATTAAAGTAAGTTGTTATTAGAAAACTCTTAGAAACATATGGCTGGAATACTATAAGCATTTCTCCCTTAAACTAGATGCAATTACAGTGAAACAAAGAAAAACAAATGGGCTTTACAAATTAAGAAACTTCCTAAATGAATTCATTATCTGAATATAATGAATAAAAGTATTCAAGATGTACAACACTACTTTTAATATAATAAATAGAACTTTAGAATACATTTTTTTACACAAGGTAGTAAACATAAAAATCAATTTTTCCTTGGTATGGCCTATTCAACTTTAAAGATAAGCCTATCATAATTATATCTATTGAGCTTGTTGATATCTCTTTACGTATCTTCCCTGTTTACGAAGGTCACAAAGCCTATTCCTTTACTCATGTCAATCTTCTTATCAATAACAACATAAACTTTTCTTGCAACACTAAAAGGACAGCATAGTTCAAGCTGTTCCAATCTTCTCTGCACCTATCTTCATACTTCAAGGAGCATATGTTCCCTTGGTTGCACCAGAACTTATCCTTCTTCCTACAACTCCTGCAGACCATTAGAACAGCATCTTGTAAGGATACCTTGAAGTCTAGTGGTTACCTTTCTTCCCACAAGTCCTACAAACCATTAGAACAAGACCTTTCTAAAATTGAGAGAATGGATCTCCAACAACCATTGGTTCTTCTAGTTTGCTACCTGTTATAGTTGTATAATTATGTCAATGAAATATTACAGCTTTACAAGGCTTGTATGGATCCAAGAGAAATAAAAAAATGTAGCTACTGCAGTATAGATACATACACATTATTGCATCTAATGGCTCCAAAGAATGAAATAATTAGTAACTGGAGTTAATCCTTAGTAGTACACCAAATTCATGCAAAGGTAACATTAGAACTTTAAATCTATGCTTGAAATAGCATACCATACTAAGATTATATCAAAGCATCTGCCTTTTGATCTAACAAATTATTTGTTTGAAAAAAATGACTTCAAATAATCTGCTGAGGTTGTATGACAAAAAGCACTTTTAAGGATGGGATCATAAAACCAGAAAAAGAAATCCAAAAGTAGAAACCATTATATACTATTACATTGATCATACACTAATAATGTAGCAACCTTCCTAAAACTAGAAACATACAAACAAAAATCACAATGTTAAGATAGCTTGCAAAATTCTATATTGTTACATTGTCCCTTCTAGTACTTATATTAGGCAAACATTTGACCACTATTCTTTTGTTGTAGAAGCCATTACTATCAATACACTACATTACAACCAACAACCAAAAACCATTACTTAAAAAATATAACAAAAAATAACAATGCCCAAGAAATTTCCAAAAGTAAAACTAGTTTCTTCAACATGCTCTACAGTATAACTATAGTGTTTTTCTGCTATTGTATGACCTCCCTAACATTATCATTGGTTAGATTGCTAACCCATTCAAAGTAGTCACATGACCAAACTTCCTGCAAGAAAAACCAATCAGTAAAATTAACAAAGTTGCTAGCTTAAACAAAAGGGAACAAACCATTGTTTTCATATTACACACCTTATAATTTCTACACCTAAGGAATTTTCTTACTGGGTTCACCTTTGTTTTTTATGTTAGAAAAATCACCATCTCTCCATAAGCATAGTAATGTCGTTCAATGCCAACAACATTCAAGCTTGATACAACAATCTCCATGCTTCCTAACGGCATTGAATACTCGATTATCTTCTTCAATGGCAAGCCCTAATTTACAGTGATAAAATGAAATAAAGAAGGAAACGAACAAGACTAGCTCTACCAATCTGCTGAAACTGTTGTCCAAGCTGGAGAAGGTAGTGCCATGTCATTCCTCCATTACACACATCAGCCATTTTGGGATGGAAGATAGGCTTAGCTAATGGCAAGGATCTGATTCCAAATGTAAACAAACTATAGGTATCCAATTCAAACTTTCAAGAGTATAGGTAGCTATTTCAAAAAAGATGTAAACTATGGGCAGTAAATTATCAATTTAACCTATTTTAAACTCAAATAGCCTAATGAACTTATAAGGCCCTTAAAATTGTAATTCAATATCCGTGCTAGATAAAGTATAACTGGCGCATCACGTATCTAATGATGTTGTGTGCCCAATGGCCATTTGGCATCACTTGCACAGTAAATGCCCAACACTGCATTAAGTTTGCAGTAGTTGTCATTATCTTTGCATTTATCCACAGTATACGTATGTTATGGTATCTTACACATGTAGACATGTAAGTTAGCACATAAGGATTTTTGTCATCATCTACTTAACAACTAACAATTTTAAGTCATGTAATAAATGAAGATTCCTCTTATTGTCAGGGCTTTGCTCCATAATTTATGGCAGACAGATAACCCTTCAATCCAAGATGTGGCATGCCTAACAAAAAAAGTGTTTAAGAAACAAATTTAAAGTAACAAAAATTGCTTGAATTGAAGAAAGCAATGCAAAATTTTTGTCTCAATGGCCTACTTTATGCGACAAAAACCATAGGCCCAACAAATTGGCCAATTTATGGCAATTACTTGTGAGAAGGAATCAGACAAAATAACACTAGCTTTAATGGCAAACAAAACTTAAGACTACCCAATAAGTTTACGCATAAGCTGTAGAAAATAATAATAAAAAGATAATCAAAAGCCTATTCTAGTACAAATAATAATATATTATTATATTATTATTTTATATATTGTAATACTATTATTATTTATTAATTATTATATTATTATGTTATTATAGTTATTTATTTATTATTTTATTCTATTATTATTCTACCATCCATATTATTATTGTTATTAAATTTTATAAATTATTATAGATTATATATGATAGTTAAATTATAGAGGAGGAAGGTGATTTACTATTATTATTATTATTATATTATGTATCTATTATTTTAATTTAATTAGGCATTTCAAATTTCTATTTAAAAATTAAAATATATTTCTTTTTAAAATTAAAATTAGAATATATTCATATTTTAAGAAATATATTCCTTTTTTTAAAGAAATAAATAAATAGAAGAGTATATTTTTACTAGTTATTGACTCCATTTCGTGAAATAAATAAGTTAATTTATAACTTATTAATTAGGTGTTTCTTGCACTAACTTATAAGCTACCTATAGTAATTTATAAACTCTGATTTAATAAACTATTTAGAGTAATTTATAACTTATAAGTTACTACTTATTTAAATTCTTTCTAAATATATCTTTATTCTTTTTATTAATTTACAACTCATACCCTTTCTATTTATTAATATAAATTTAAATAATTTTTATAAAATATAATTAATTTAATTTTAATATAATTATATCCTAATTTTAAATTATAAATATATAAATATATAGGTAAATAATATCATAAAATATGATCAATTATATTTTAAATAATTATAATTTTATAATAAATAATAAAATAAAAATTATATAATTAAATAAATATATAAATTTATAAAATATAATTAATTAAATATTAAATATTATACTTTATTTTACACTTTTTTATTACATTAATATAACTTAATTTTTAAATAAATATAAATTATTTTAATTATATATCTATTTTTATTAATATGTCATTTTATATCATTTTAAAATTTTAGTTAGTTCAATAACTAATTTTATGAAATACTTCAATTAGCTTATTATTTGCTAACTATCAACTATCAATTAACTTATTAACTATCAAGTAATTTATCAATTATCAATTAACTTATCAGCTTTAATGCAAAATGAAACCATTTTATGTTTTTGTTATCTATGCTTTTATAGGATGAATCACAATTGTTAATTCAAATTGTAGGAATAGTTTTTCCCAAAACCCTAACTAAAAGCAGCTCTTAGTTGAGAAGCTAGAATGGACATTCATCTATTAGTCTTCAAAATTGGATTCTCTTTGCTAAAAGTTATAATTTCTATAGTTAGAGCATATTTCACAACAATCATTCAATGATTTGTTAATTATAAAGGGAGTTTTTTATTATATTTTTTCAATTTTTTTTACTTGATTGTGCTTTTTTTATTTTGTTTACTAATATAGTTTCATTAATATAGCTTCAAACAATTTGGCATCTGAAATGATGATTTGGAAATCATCTTCCACACTTTAAATCATTTAATTTTGAGGTAACATGGTTAAATTTTATCGATTTTGATCGTATTTGTTTCCATGTGATCTGGTAGCAAAGTTTTAATTAATATAGCTCCTTATAATTTGTGCATCTATTTGCTTACTATCATTTGCTTCTAAAGCTTTGCATTTTATTCAAAAAAAGTATCAATATTTTTCTATTTTGATTTTGAATGGTTATATTTGAATTTGTTATTTTAATTTATTTTTCATTACATATATTTATATTTTACAAATGATGATTTAAGTTTATTTTAGGGTTTTTGTTGATTGAATATTTGTGATTTCATAAGATTCTTTTAATTTAAGATGAAAACATCATTATTTGATTAAGTTCTTTTTATAAATTTACTATTCAACCAATCTATAATTTGTCTTAACTTTCCTCCACTATTGATGTTATTAGGCTAAATGAAGTAACTTAAGTCTAGTTCGTAATGTTGTGGCAAACTCAATGACTGCAAACTTGAAACTAAGGTTAAGATGGAATGCTTATAGGTGGTTCTTAGGTTTTGCAAGCTACATGAGCTAAAATGCATCTAAATGGTTCTTATTGATGAGAAGGTACAAATAAATAAGTTTGTTATTTGATAAAAGTTATACTTGTTTCCTTTATTTTTTTCATTGATATAAAGTAATGTCTATGAGTTATTCTCATTTGATTAGGTAAAATGACTGCATGAGGACACTATTTAGGCATGCATCTAGAAGCCAATGGTCCAATGGTTTCAGAATTTGCTTGAAAAAAAGAAGTTTATTTTATTTCAAATTTTCCTATTAGAGTTAGCTTTGGGAAGCTTAAAGCCTATATACATAAGTCTAATGTAAACTTATGGATAATACTAAGATGTTTGGTACTAAAGATATGAAAAATCCCATTTTATGGTTTTGATCTAGTTCCTTTTAATATTATTTCTACTCCAAGTGATGATAAAACTCATTTGGTTGTTATGTAATGTGACTCAAAGGTTGGAACAAGTTAATTCAAGTACCCAAGGGATTTATTACAAATTCCAAGTGGGCCTATCACAAAAGCACAAGTTAGGAGGATCAAAGAGGCTTTAAATGGGCTTGTTCAAGACACTTAAGCTAAACAAAATTCTCTTCAAATTGATCTTATTACTAATCATATCCTTAGCATTATTTAGGCTGAAAATAGAGCTACTAAGGGATTTTAGGCTAAAATAATACAAATTAAGGAGCTTGGACCAAGGATTATGCATGGACACATTTGAATTGTGATGAATTATGTTATTTTGGGCTGAAAATAATGATTTATAATTAGCTGATGTATTTGCATAAATTTATGTCTTTTCATTTTTCTAGTGGGCTAGGCGAATTAATTATATTTTTAGGTTTTTCTTTTCTTAAGCTAAGTAGTCTATAAATATCACATCTTTACATCTTTTGTAATAAGACTTTTACTAAATGAAATTTATCTTTTTTAGAAATCCCGGATTTGAGAAAAGTTCTCTTTTTAGTTCTTTCAGTCAACTTTTTGACTTATCAAGGCTTGATCAACCTTATAATGTGATTTACCCTACAATCCTTATTTCTTTGTATTTAAGGGTTTAAGTGGATCACAAAACTTGATTTTTAGCATTCTTAGGGTGAATATATTTGTATTTACTATGAGTTCGTAAGTTCTATACCTTTTTAGGTTTGCACCATCTTAGTTATCAGAGCTTTGGCCTAAGATCAGGTTATTATACCTTTTTAATATTCATTTTATAATACTATTCTTCTTGTTCTATGTTTGTTCTTCCTTCTTTATGATTTTTCATCTCTTCATTTCCAAATTCTATTCTTTCTATCTAGGATTATACTATTTTGCATTTTAGTACAAAAAATAAAAAAAATTTAAAAAAAAGATGAAAAAAATTTCATATATCCTAAAAAAAGGACAAAAAAATTAAAAATTTTGAAAAAAAAGGATGAAAAAATTGAAAATCCTAAGAAAAAAAGAAAATAGGATAAAAAAAAGAAACAGAGGATGAAAAGAAAAGGAATTGTTCTAATTGATTTTGATTTAAGGTTAAAACTCCATAAATCTTGTTTCGATTTCTCATTCTAAAATTCTTTGGGTTCTTTTCTGAACATCCACTTTTATTTCTCTCTTTTCCCCTAAAGTGTTTGATTAAAATTCTACAAGAATTTGTGATAGCCTTTGATTGAGTTTGATTAGTTTCTCTAAAGAACTGACAAAACAGATTAAGAATGGAAAAAAGCTAAAAAGTATGTGACCATTATTGTGAAAAAAGCTTATATAATAGTGATACATGAGCATTGAATGACATCTTTTAAGGGCAAACACGTGAAGGAGTGTGTAAGGAATTCATTTTCTAATAAATTTTCTTACAACTTTCAAAATGGTAGATAGGGGGAAACATCAAGTAGTAAAGGTCCATAGAACATTTAGTTTACCTTAAAAGCCATGCAACAAAAGTTTAAACACTTGAATTTGGTTTTTGGAGAAATAAGGGATAAGATGGATAGGCAAGAAGATATGATTGCCAATATACAAAGGGAATAACCTAATAGAAATCTTAATCTGAGAAGACATGATAGGAAACAACAAAGGGATATGGATGATTTTGATTTAAAATGAAATCAGAGTTGAGCTTGAGGAGGATCTTGAGTCTGAATTTGAAATAGGCAGAAATAGGTGTAGAGGAGTTTGGCATGAGAGGGTTACAGAATAACTGCATTAAAAGATTGAAATAAGAGAGATAAGAACCTTAGGAACATTAAAATGAAGATACCTTCTTTCTAAGGGATAAATGACCCTGAAGCTTATTTGGAGTAGGAGAAAAAAAATAGACTTAATTTTTTATTACCGTAATTACTCTGAGGCAAAGAAGGTAAAACTAGTTGTGATTAAGTTTATTGATTATGCAATTGTTTGCTAGGATAAATTGGTTTTAAACAGAAGGAGAAATGGCGAGAGACTTATAAAAACTTAAAGGGAAATAAAGGTTCTAATAAGGAAGAGATTTGTTCTTAGTCATAACTATAAGGACCTTTATCAAAAATTGTAAAGTCTTACACAAAGTTCTAAAAGTGTAGAGAAGTATTACAAGGAAATAGAGATTGCTATGATAAAGGCTAATATGAATGAAGATAAGGAAGCCGTAATGGCACAATTTCTAAATGGGTTGAATAAGGAAATAACATATATAATAGAGCTACAACATTATGCAAAGTTAAAAGATATGGTGCATATAACTATAAAGGTAGAAAGATAATTAAAGTATAAAAGGGCATCAAAGTACGATATTGGTTCTGGTTTTTCTTACAAATTAAATCGGAAGAAAGAAAAAAGAGTAATACAGAAAGGAGCTCCTAAAGGTAAAGGTAAATTTGATTCCTAACTTTTTAAAAATAGAGATATTAAATGTTTTAAGTATTTAGGAAGAAGTCATATAGCATCACAATGCCCTAATAAGAGAGTCATGATTATGCATGATAATGAAGTGGGGACTGAAAGTGACAATGATGATTCCATGCCTTCACTTAAAGATGCTAGTAATGATGGCGTTAAGTATGCAATCAAAGGAGAAACACTTGTGACCAAGCATGTTCTAAATTCCTAAGTTAAAAAGGATGACAATAAGTAACAAAAGGAAAATATCTTCCATACTCACTGCTTCATAAACAATAAGGTATGTAGTATGATTATAGATGGTGAAAGTTATACAAATGTTATAAGTACTATATTAGTTAAGAAGCTAAACTTGCCTTCTATTAAACACCCTAAACCTTTCAAAATTACAATGATTGAATGATTATAGGAAAATTAAGGTTAAAGATCAAGTTCTAGTTTCATTCTCAATTAGTAGATATAATGATAAAGTACTATGTGATGTAATCCTAATGCATGCTAGTCATATACGTTTAAAAAAACCATGGGAGTTTGATCGTAAGGCAACTAAAGATGGGTATACAAATAGGTACTCATTTGTAATGAACAACATGCCTATTACACTTGCTCCTTTCTCTCCTAAGCAAGTGTATGAACATCAACTCAAAATGAAGAAAGAGAAAGATAAAAAGGAAAGTGAGTTAAAAAATGAGCGGAATAAAAAAGGGAATAAGTTGAAAAATGAGACAAAGAGAGATCAAAAGGTAAGGAGTGTGAGAATGATTAAATAAAAATCTTAAAAATAGAAAATAAGAAAAAAGAAGAGAAAGTGGAGAGAAAAGAGAGTTTTTATGCAAAAGAAAGTGAAGTGAGAGTTACTTATCTTACTAAACAACTTATGATTGTTCTAGTTTACAAAGAGGCTTATTCAAACACTAACTTTCTTGACCCTTCTCTTCTAAATGTTGTTAATCCTTTATTCTAGGAATTTGAAAATGTATTTCTTTAAGAAATTTCTAGTAGGTTACCACCTATTAAAGGAATTGAGCATCAAATTGACTTCATTTCTAGCATAACTATTCCTAACCATCCAGCCTATAGAAGTAATCCAGAAGAGATAAAAAAACTTCAAAGGCAAGTTGAGGAGCTCTTGGCAAAGGGGTATGCTAGAGAAAGTTTAAGTCCTTATGCAATTCCAATTCTTCTTATTCCTAAGAAAGATGGATCATGGAGAATATGCATTAACTATAAAGCTGTGAACAATATCACGGTAAAGTACAGCCATCCTATTTCTAGATTAAATGATATAGTAGATGAATTGCATAGGTTTAGTATCTTCCCTAAAATTGATCTAAAATCTAGATACTATTAAATTAGGATAAGGAAAGAGGATGATTCAAAATAAAACATATACTTTATGAATGACTGGTTATGCATTTGGACTCATTAATGCGCCAAGTACTTTCATGAAATTAATGAATCATGTTTTGTATGCATAAATTAGGAAATTTGCTATTATGTATTTTAATGATATCTTAATATATAACAAGAACCTTGATGAACACATGAGTCATTTGCATTGTGTACTTAATGTGTTAAGAAAGGAAAAACTATATGCTAACTTGAAAAAGTGTAGCTTTTGCATGGATAACGTTGTTTTCCTTAGTTTTGTTGTAAGTGCATAAAGGGTAGAAGTTGATGAAAAGAAGGTAAAGGTAATAAAGGAGTGGCCAATGCTTACAAGCATTATTAAGGTAAAAGGATTTCATGACTTAGCTAGTTTTTATAAGCATTTTATGAAGGATTTTACCATAATTGTTGCACCATTCATTAAAGTTATTAAGAATTTTGTTAGTTTTAAATGGAATAAAGCTCAAGATCATGCTTTCAATGTTCTTAAAGAAAGGTTGTGTTTTGCATCTATGTTAGCATTACCTAACTTTAACAAAACTTTCAAGATTGAATATGATGCATCAAGAATTGATATAGGAGTTGTTTTGATGTAAGACGAGCGACATATTGCATATTTCAATGAGAAGCTAAGTAGAGCAGCCTTGAATTATCCAACATATGATAAGGAGCTTTATGCACTTGTAAGAGCATTGGAAACTTGGTAACACTACCTTTAGCCTAAGTAATTTATGATTCACATAGATCATTAATCTTTAAAGCACCTTAAAGGTTAAGGTGAATTGAATAAGAGGCATGCCAAGTTGTTAGAATTCATTGAGCCCTTTCTATATGTCATCAAATACAAGCAAGATAAGGAGAATATAGTTACAAATGCCTTATCTAGAAGGTATGTTCTTCTTACTTCTCTTAATGCAAAAATGCTTAACTTTAAATATATAAAAAATTATATAAAAAGGATAATGACTTTGCTAAAGTATTTGTTACATGTGAATAAAGAGCAATTGTTAGGTTTCATAAGTTTGATATGTACTTTTTTCATATTTTCTATACATGAATAACTTGTAAGGGAAGCTCGTGAGGGAGGATTAATGGGATACTTTGGCATAAAAAGGACCTTAGATATTTTCTATGAGCATTTCTTTTACCTTAGAATGAAACGTGATGTAGAAAGAATTTATGGATTTCATATGTTCTATACATGAATTGCTTGTAAGGGAAGCTCGCGAGGGAGGATTAATGGGATACTTTGGCATAAAAAAAACCTTAGATATTTTGTATAAGCATTTCTTTTAGCCTAGAATGAAACGTGATGTAGAAAGAATTTGTGAAAGGTGCATCCCTTGTAAAAAAGCAAAATTTAGAGTCTTACCACGTGGTTTATATACATCTCTACCTCTATTGAGTGAATCTTGGTTGGACAGATCTATGGACTCTTATTTTAGGGCTATCTAGATCAAAAAGAGGTCGAGATTCAATATTTGTGGTAGTTAATGGATTTTTTGAAATGGCATATTTCATTCTATGCTATAAAATTGATGATGTGGTTCATATTGTACATTTGTTCTTTAAAGAAATTGTAAGGCTTCATAGTGTGCCAAGAAGTATTGTGTCTAATAAGGATACAAAATTTCTCAATCATTTTTAGAAAGTTTTGTAGGGAAAACTTAGTACTAAATTGTTGTTCTTTACAACTTATCATCCATAAATTGGTAACCAAACTGAAGTCATCAATAGAACTTTAATTCAATTACTTATAATTGTTATTTAAAAGAATTTGAAAAATTGAGAGAATTACTTGGCATTCATTGAGTTTGCATATAACCAAAGTGTTTATTCTTTTACTAATTATTCTCCTTTTGAAATAGTTTATGGTTTTAATCCACTAACTTTTATAGATTTATTGCCATTACCTCTAGATAAGCGAACTAGTCTTGATGGGAAAAGGAAAGATGAAATGGTGAAGCAACTTCATGAACTTGTAAAGTAATATATTGAAAAGAAAAATGAGCAATATGCATCCAAAAGCCAACAAAGGAAGAAGGTGTGTTATCTTTGAACTAAAGGATTGGGTATGGTGCACATGAGGAAATATAGATTTTCAGATCAAAGAAAATCCAAATTGGCTCTAAGGGGGGAAGGACCATTTCAAGTCCTTGAAAAAATAAATGATAATACTTACAAGATAGACCTACCTGGAAAGTACAATATTAGTATTATATTCAATGTTACTAATTTATCTTTATATGATGTAAATGAAGATTTGAGGACGAATCCTTTCGAGAAGAGAATGAATTATCTGACTTAAGGACTAGAACAAGTTAATTCAAGTACTCCAAGGGATCTATTACAAATTCCAAGTAGGCTTATTACAAGAGCACATACTAAGAGGATTAAAAAAGCTTTAAATGGGCTTGTTTAAGACACTTAGGCCAAACAAAATTCTCTTCAACCTAATCTTAGCACTAATCACATCCTTAGCATTATTTAAGCTAAAAATGGAGCTATAAAAGGAATTTTAGGCTAGAAGAATACAAATTAAGGACCTTGGACCAAGGACTATGCATGGACACACTTGAATTAAGTTGAATTATGCTGTTTTAGGATGAAAACAATAATTTACAATTAGTTGGTGTATTTGAACAAATTTATGTCTTTTCATTTTTCTAATGGGCTGGGCCAATTACTTATATTTCTAGATTTTTCTTTTTCTAAGCTAAGTAGTCCATAAATATCACTTTTCTACATCTTTTATAATTGGAATTTTGCTTAATGAAATTTATTTTTTCTAGAAATCCCTGTTGGCCTTGGCAACCCATACCCAAGAGAAAGTGAATTAGGTGTTTTTAAAACTCTTTTTATTTTTGTAAATCTTTTTGAAAGCTTTTTTATTTTAGGAAGCGATGAGGATAATGAGTGGCTTTGCACAAGAGTATTGAATTGCTATATGTTATGTGCAAACCTCTTCATTAAACTATCTTCTTGATGTTTTGTTTATATATAATTAAATAAGTTAGTTTGCAATTTATCATATCTTGAGTGCAAGAAGCATCCTTATAAAACTTTCTTAGAATTATAATTCAATCTTTCAATTATTTAAGGATCAAGATCAATATTGATACATAATGTATTCAACAATTATCAACAATAAGAATAAAGCATTCAACATAATATCTCAGCAAACAATAATAGCAAAACAGAAATGAATTTCTCTTTTAATCATTCAAATATCCAAGCAACAACATAAGTATTATAGCACAATATATTCAGCAGTAAAATAGAGCATATACAGCAAGAAAAATAGAGCAATGTTGCAGAATAAAGAGATAAGGAAAAGAGATCAAATACAAAGATTTATAGTGGTTCCTTTCTTGGATATCCTCAACAAGATGTACATCCACTTTCCAAACTCTCGAAGCTTGTGTTAATCTACTATCCTTCAAGTTTCAATGGCACTAGAAGAAACTTTACAATTCCTTACTCTTCCTTGAGCAAAAATCTCTTTTACAAAGGATGCCTCACCCTCTCAAAGAATTTCCAAGGGATACCTCACCCTTTACAATTTGAAAATGATAAAAAGATAAATAACAACTTAAACAAACTCTCTTATAGAGTAAATGAAATAAATGAAGCTCTAGAATAGAAGAATTTCACAAAGTAAAGCTCAATTCATGATTTGGATGAAGAAAGATGTAAAATGATGTTTTTAATTAAAGTTCAAGCTCTCTCTATGTTGTATTTGATGTATCTTAGCTTATACATGAAGCTCATGGAGTATTATAGCCATTTGGGATTGTTAAAAATGAAAACTAACTTTTACTAGCCATTATTCGTGCACCAGAACACTCACAATCGATTGGTGAATTGATTCAGGATGTTTAGGGTGTGCTTTCTGGATGTCTGGAATCGATTTAACTAGATAAAAATGCATACTCAACTTTAAAAGGTCATAAATTCTTCATTTTAAGTCTGTTTTAAGTAAATAATCTATCATTAGAAAGATAATTGAGTTTTCTTTTAAATGAGACTATTTTCATGCTCATATATATTTTATTTTTTTAGATATGTTTAAAACAATGAGTAAAGGTCAGAAATAATAAATATGTAAAAATCTGATTTAAGACTCAACTTGTAAAATTCATAACTCTTTCATATCTTAGTAATTTTAAGCAAATGACCAGTTCCCTTGAGTATATTTTCACATAAAAATAATTTCATGCTTATATCATTTGTATTTTTCAAGATATGATAAAAAAAAATGAGCACACATCAGAAATGACTAGCATGCAGAAAGCTAGTTTTTAGACTCAAATTGAAGAGATTATAACTCTTTCATATATTAATAATTTTAAGCAAATGATATGTCCATGGAAAGATATTTAAGTCTATTTTCATATGAAAGAGTTTGATCGTAAAATCATAAGTATTTTATGAGATATGATTAAAATAATGACTAAGGGTCAATATTGAAAATATTAAAACTTCTTATCTCATTAGTTTTTGAAATGTCCTTATAGGCTATCTTGTAAAAATATGATTGTAGGCTATATTTTTAAAATATTTTGATCAAGATAAGAATATAAAAAATATATTTGAGCTCTATATCATGAAATATTCTATTTTACAAGAAAGACCAAACCTTAGGATGAAAAGCTATATCAATAAAGTTTCTTAACTTTTCTTGATGCTTCCAAGCTTTTACTCTTCTCAATCATCAATACTTGGACCACATCTTCTTTCTTGTATTTCTTTCTTATTCTTGAGTTAAGAATGATATGATCTTCCATTCTTTTGTTTCAATGCTCACTCTTCTTCATCTTGGACTTTCCTATATACAAGTTCATAAACCTTGCAAACAATATAGTTAGTCTAATATAATATATCAAGAAATTGATGCATGATTCATATAAAATAAATTAGCACAAGAACATGAATAAGCCTCATATATGCATAAGCCTCATATTATACATGCATCAATTATAACATAGTATGTCCTTTAAAGCTTATAAAATATATCAATTTAGCACAAGACATACAATGCTATTACAATACTTATTTATCATTATCAAGACTCCTCATATGAAACCTAAGGCTAATAATCCCATATTTGAAAGGAGTTCTCTCTTTGGTTCTTTAGTGAACTTTTCAACTTATCAAGACTTGATCAATCTTGTGGCATCATTTACACTACAATCCATATTTCTTTATATTCAAAGGTTCAAGTGGATCGCCAAACCTAATTTTTAGCATTTTTAAGGTGAGTATATTTGGATTGGTTGTGGGTTCATAGGTTTCATACCTTCCAAGGTTCGTACCATTATGTTAACAACATAATTTGTTAATTTATTTAGGTTTTAATTTTATTACATGATAATTTTATTACACCATAATATGTTATCAAAGTTATCAACTATACCTAAAACATATTATTATTAGGAGCATAATTTCATATGGAAATGTTAAGGATTTTGATAATAATGCTAGAAGTAATAATAAAATAGATATTGCTTTTAAGAACCTTTAGTTATTTGTTAATTTTTCTATCATATTCAGTATATATTAAGTTACATTGCAATACTTTTTTATTCTAAACCAATCCTAAAAATAATGAATGTTATAGAGGGAGAAAAATCATATGTTCTTTTTGGATGAAATATGCTAATAAAGAGATATCCTTTATGGAGGGTATTGAAAAAAATGAACTAAATGTTGTGATTTTATTGTATTATTGATGCAAGCAATTGAATAGTTTTGTTTTGAAAATTCATAAATATGCATTAATTTTTTATATTGAAGATTTTAGTAGCATAGAAGCATAGTATTAGATAAATTGGAAAACCTAAATAGTTTCAATTGAATTTTTGGGTATATTATTTATTAGCAACGTGAAATGTTGCACTACATCCATTAACATAAAATTACTTTTTATATTCTCATTAGGGTTTAGATTTAGTAGCAAGTATTATAAATAGTTTGGATTATGCATGATGGAGTTGTTATAAGTAATTGATAGAGTATGTAATTTGTTATTTTACCTATTTAAATTTTTAATCTTCCTATAAATGATATATATAATTGTAGAATCATTATTTTCATTTTTCACATGATATTGCCATAAAATGAGTATATGGTAATGTTTACAATGCAAATAGGAAAGTCTAATACACTAAAATAATGGGTATATGGCAAGTTACTATTAGTCCAGATGTGTCATTCATTATGCCTACCCAAAATTTGATTTAGCCCTTAAATTTTTTGAAATTAAAAAGTTCCTTTAGATTGTTAAAGCATTGCCATAGTGGAAGCATTGACTTGGAAAGAAATGTCCACACTAGCACTAATGATTGAAAGCTTAAATAAAGCCCACACTTGGAGTAAAGCATTTATAGAAAGCTTGACTTTGTAAGCTAGAGAGAAGTTGAATATTTCCTTGGAAAGGTTACAATCTTGAGTTACCATTATTGGGCAAGTGTACAATGTTAGACACATGAGCACTAATAATTGAAGGCTTAAATAGAGCCCACACTTGGAGTGAAGAATTTATGGGAAGCTTGTCTTTACAAGCTAGGGAGAAGTTGAATATTTCTTTAGAAAGGTTGCAATCTTTAGTTACCATTATTAGGCAAGTGTACAACATTAGAAGTTTGGAATGATGAGTGGTTACTATGTGAGACACAAAATACTCATTTAAGTAAAAAAATATCTGTCATTGGAAGCTAAAAGCTAAGGATGATAGTGTTTGTTGATAGATTAACCAAGAGTTAGTGTGGAAGTTCAGCTCTAACATGTACATAAGAGGTTTCTAGAATTAGTAATGAAAGGTAGCTTCTGTAATCTTATTTGGCATTTATTTTTTAAATTAATGGTTATTGTTATAGTTTCTTTTTATTCAAATGATATTTGGCCATTAGTTAGTGTAGGTCACTAGTTATTGAGAAAAAAATGTATTTGTATTGTGTGGGAAATATTACAAATTAATTGCTAATTAGTTTAGGTGGTTAAGGCATATCACATCAAAGATAAAAGATTTCATTCTTCAATGTTTACAATAATTATAGGCGAAAAAAGGAAAAACTACCTATGAGAATTATGTCACCATGTTGGATAGGAAAACATGCAATTACATTATGGAAATTAACAATATTGTAATGATTTGACAATGAAGAGCTTTAGTAAGATCAATATGAGGTTATGTGGTAATGGAGTATTTACTAATGTAGTGGTTTAGAATAATTTAAATGCATTGAAATAAGATTTTGAAAAGTGAACTAGTTAATGGTATAAGAATTTTACAATTGGTATTTATGTGATCCAATACGTATTGCTATCTATTAAAGTGGTAACACTATATGTTATGGTTCTATACATAGATTAGCTAAAAATAGAAGTCATATATGTCCAAATGAAACCATGGTTGTATTTTAAATAAATTGTAATTTAGAAGCTCCTATGATAAATGTTTATTCACCTAAGTTAGTAAGTTTCATTAGCAAAATCTTTGAAATACCAATTGAATGAAACATGTGTGTATATGTATTTGATTATAAATAGTGGCTTTAGTATGTGAAGTGTACTCCCTTGTTTAAAAGTATGTTTAGTGTAAAAGGCATATCCATGTGAGTGGAATAATGTGGTTGTGAATGTGAAATATTAGGTAGGAGTAATTGATATTTCCCTTAAATTTGTTTAATTTATGCATAGCATATGATACAGTTGGCACTTGTTAATAAAAAATATTATGTCTCAAAAATGTAATGCTTATGAAATTTTTGACACATGTATAGTATAACTAATAATTTGCATGATGTCATTGTCATGTTGGAGTTTATTCCTTTTCTTTGTAGTTAATGAAATGAAACATTTATGGTGGCTATTAATTTTAATAGGTAGAGTATAGAAGTTGAAAGTTCTACAAGAATTGATTATGCAATTTAATTAGCACATTATTATGCAATCTCAAGCAAACATATACAAAATGATTAATTCAATCATTTTAACATATAAAATGATAAGATCACATTATTTGTAAATCTTTATAAAAAATGGATGATTCTAATAAAAAATAAAATTTTAATTATTTTTTAAAGAAAAAAATGTAAATAACCCCCTTCAACTATTGGGTGGTTAGATTTTACCTCTTTGAAATATAGAAATTTGGATTTCACCCCTTGCAACCTTATAAAACTTGAATTTTATGTTCAAAGTAATTGCTATAGTACTTACTGGCAGTTCCTTGCATATAGTGGTAGTTAAAACCAATGCCATACTACTATCACTTAGCAGCTGGTTATAACCACCGGTAAATTAACAAATATAGCAATGATTTTTTATTGCATGTAAATGAAATATGATAGCGACAATTTTATAAAACTGTGGGGGGGTAAAATTCAAGTTTTACAAAGTTAAAAGGAGTCAAATTTAAGTTTTCATAATTCAATAGGGTAAAATCCAACCACCTCATAGTTGAAGGGGGTTATTTGTATTTCCCCCTTTTTTAAATAAAATATAAACAATACACTAAATCAACCACAAGTGGCCTTATTTTATGCTTTGTTAAAATTTTTTATTAAAATAAAATAATAGTATTATATTCTTCCTATAATTTTGCACACTTTTAGATTAGATCCTTATGTGTTTATCTCAAAGTTTGTGCATTTAGTTATAATTTCATTACATGTACTTAGTTAAGAAATTCTTAAATATAGAAATATCTTAATGAACAGTTCACTTATAACTATTTGCACTATTAAAATAAGTAACTTTTCAATATTTTATTTATGTAATATTTTATTCTTTATTGTCAACTTTAGTAAACAATTTCACTTGGTACTTCTACATCACATATGCATATAAATTTACCTTCCAACTTGAATTTTCTAGTTTCACTTTGCATCATTAGGCTAGGACTTCCATCACCTTCGATAGAGTTATACATAGGATGGGTGACTCACCAGATCTGATAGGCTTAAGGTAAAAAAATATTAAATTTAGACTTTTTTTATGGTCTGATAGGCTTGTTAAGCTTTTCTTACAACCCAATTATTACTTGGGGTTGAGCTTATGTCGAAATAATAAGAAATGGGCAAGGTCAAGATTATTTAAATATATTTTTAATAATATAATTATATATTTATAAAAATAATTATATCTAATTATTTTTAATATAATAAATATAATTTTGATATAATTAAATATTTATATATTTAAATATATTATTATTTTTTAAAATATATATTTTTTATTTAAAAAACTTTTACTTAAAAAATAAATAATACATATTTGAACTTTTAGGTCGAGCCTTTGAGCCATGTATAAAAAAAATTAGGTCAAGCTAGGTCTTTTTTTTTTAATTAGATTAACTAGGCTCAAGCTTGAGTCATGAATTTTATGTAATTTGTCTTGATAAACTTGGCTTGAAATCCACCCACCCACCCATGTAACAACTCTACCCCTAGATACATCTTGAGAAAGGAAACCTTAGATAGATGGCCAATTAACGGCCCTTATTATTTTATAAATATCATATGTTAAGTGTAGAAAATTTGCATAAATAGTCAAATCAGGCCTTGACTCAAGTGTTTTTTACTTCTACTTTCCATTATAGGCTTCATTTTGGCTTATTTGTTTATTTTAACAATTGTTAAGGAATTAAAAAATTGTTTCTTTAAATTTTAATGCAATTATTTTAATTTAAACTAGGAGTTAAAAATTATTGATTCTTTTTTAATTTCAATTGTTAAAGAAATTACATTAATTTAATACAAGAGAAAGTTACCAAGAAGAACTTAAATAAAAATTATTATTTATCTCTTGCACCTAATAAAATTAACTTAATTTAACAATGTAAACATTATGCTTTTTATTTTATATGATTTTTGCATAAGTAAATGTCCCTATTGATTTCTTCGTGAAATTGTAATGTAAGTGATGTGAAAATGGTCACTTTGACCTTATTTGGATTGAAAAATAAATAATTAATTATTTCATCATTTATATGTTGATGAATTGGAATATGTAACCTAATTTTACATTTAGTGCAATTTTTATACTATGTTTATTTTAATGAAAAAATTATCTATAAAATGTGATTTATTGAAATGGTAAAATAAAGAAAAATATTTTATTTATCTAAGTTAATATGAAGAGTTTAAAAAAAACCACCTTTTTCAAAGAGGAACTTCCTTTCCTTCATTATTATAATTTCTAGATATCATTTTTCTAATCTACAAATAAAAAGTGGTACTTCACTATTTTTATAATAGGTTTTAATATATGAAATTATTTAATCTAGGATTATTAATAGAACACTCTTAAGAAAATTATACAAATGTGATTCAAAATGATTGGACTTAAATTTAAGTTTAGGTTTAAACTACAATATATAAAATCTTGGATTAATTAATGGGTTTAGACCCATAAATGAGAATTATGAAATCGGCTAATTCCTAGGTTTTGGATCAAATAGCATAATAGAAATTTTAAAATTTATATTGAAACCCATCAAGAATCTAAGCAAAAGAAGTATAAACTAGTATTATTATTTATATCTTATTGCATGAAATTGATATATTACAGAAGAATTAACTTTTACTTCTTGATGAACAATTTGATCACTAATGTCTAAGTAATTTGATCATGAATACATGAATTAATGTGAATCCTAAAAGTGGAAAGGAGCTTCTACAATGACCAGAGGGTCAATAACGAGCGTTAAGACTAAAAAGTTAAAGAGGGACTCTAAGAATTAGATGCATGATGAAACAAGATTGGAAGAGTTTGAAGGAGTTTAGGTGACCATATCTTTTAGTTTTAGCTGATTCCACATGAGTAATCGAGTATAGTACTTCAGTATTAGGCTTGGGATTTAGTTCTATATTTATATACTTTAATACAGTATTCGACTATATGCAGATTTCAACGTAGCACTTAATTATTATACTTGGGTATTGAAGGTCTAATACACACCTAAATTATCTATCTATCTTGTTTCTTATAGCTTAAGACATTATTAGATCTGTATTAGTTTAGACCATAGTTTACAACCTTATTTGGATTGATTAATAATGTTTTAACTAGCTTTTCTAAGTTGGGCCAAATTAGTCAAATTAGAACCTAATTAGTTTAGTTTAACTTTATCTTTTAAAACTTATTTGAGGAGGGTTATTTCTCATGGTCATACTTTTTGCATTTTAAACCTAAAAAACTCTTTGTGAATGTTTTCATCTTATAGTTCTAACAAGAACTTTAAACTTATTAATTGTGATTTAACCTTTGTGGTGTTAGTTCTCACTTATGGAAAGATTAACATCTTTTGTGGCACAATTTCTTCTTACTTCTTGCTTCCTTTCTTCTCTATTCTAAGGCATAACAAGATTATCCTTCTTTTTTTATTTATTTTCTAAACTTTAAGATGATCTAACCTTAGGATTTCATATCATTTGGTATCAATAATGTGAATTCCAAAAGCAAAAAGGAGCTTTACATGTATCGAAGGGTCTGATCATAAGATCTAAGGCTAAGAAAATCAAAAAAGGACTCCAAGGGCATACGAGAGAGATTGGATGAAGAGAAAGCAAAAAAAGCAAGGTTGGATAAGCTTGGCAGATTTTGTTTGTTGTATATTTTAGCCTTGGCCTAAATTTGTGTAAGTACTTAAAAGTCTAGTACTTAAGTACTATGCTTCAAATTTGGTTCTGTATTCACAGACTTGAATATACTACTCTAGTACTTGCAATTATTTGCTCAATACTCGAGTAATGTACTTGAATACTTCAACCTAATGCAAACCTAAGTGTAATTTTGTCTTATTTCTTATTATCTAAGATACTTTAGGCTTTATGTTAGTTTGAGCTATTATTTGGCACTTTATTTTGGACAATTAATTTTGTTTAATTAGCTTTCTAGATAGAGCCTAATTAGCCTAATTAGAGCCTAATTTGTTTGTTTGACCTTTTAACTTTAAGGACTTATTTAAGGAGGGTTCTTCCTTATTATTACAACTTTTGACATCTTAGAATTTAAAAAATCATTGAAGGCTTTTTTTTCTAATGGTTCTAGTAAGAACTTTAGACTTATTAGGATTGATTTAACTTTTATGGTATCAAATTTCACTTATCAAAGGATTAACATCCTATATTACATGATCTCTTCTTATTAATTGTTTCTATTCTTTCTCTTTTATAAAGTATGACATGATTATCCTTTTTTTTCTAATTTGATTTTAAGATTTGATGATCTAACCTTGGGAATTCACATCAATTACTATTACTTGTTATTAAGCATTTGAGTTTGGATTGGAAGAGGAAAGTGGATGTGATATAGCAATTGTATGAGCAAGTGAGGATAAATCTTAAGAAAAAGACTGAGCAATATGCTAAGCAAGCCAATAAAGGACAAAAGAAGGTTATCTTTGAATTAGGTGATTAAGCATAGATTCATATAAAGAAATTTTTAGCTTAAAGGAAAAAAAATTGTATCAAAGATGAAATGGTCCATTTCAAGTAGTTAAGAAGATCAATAATAATGCTTGTAAATTAAATTTTCCGGGTGAGTATAATGTTAGTATCTATTTTAATGTTATTGATCTTTCTCCTTTTAATGAAGGTTTTGAAAATTCAAGGACAAATCCTTTTGAAGAAAAAGGAAGTGATGTGAATTATAAGAGTAAAGAAGGACATCTATATATATATATATATATATATATATATATATATATATATATATATATATATATATATATTGAAGGAATCAATGATAAAAATTAAGGTTAAGAAGATTAAAGAAGGACCTTAAGGATTGATGGAGAAAGCTTGGATGTATAAGAAAAGAAGATTGGAGGAGCATGAATCATGTGTATCTCAACCTATTTTTTAAATGTGTCAAAATAAGTCAAACCATCTAACTAATTTAATAATTTTAATTGATAAAATTTATATTATAAATTTATTTATTTATTTGCATACTATTTTTTGTAAAATACATTTTAATTATTAATAAATACTATTTTAAATTTTTATTATTATTTTATTAAAATAAAAATTTTATATTTTTATTATATATATCTATTTAAAAATATTTTAAAATTTTAATATAAATTTATAAATAAATCGGCATATCAATCTAAATCTAAATAAGTGTATAGTGTTTATATTAAATTATCACGTGTCAAAAATTGCTATCTCAACAACTACCAAATTTGATATTTATGTCTGCTTGCCACTATTTAAATATTGTATTCAAATACTTGCGAAATTTTTCACAATATTCGAATATTATAGTTAAATACTAGCAAGCTAGAAGAATTATTTAATTGCTAATTTTTGTTACTTAGTGTTTATGTCATTGTTAAGTCTTGTATTAGTTTTAGCCTATTATTTTACATTTTTATTTTGTACAATATTATTGGGTCAATTAGTCTATTAATTTAAGTCTAATTAGTCTATTTGAGCTTAATGAATCTTAGTTGACTTTTGATTTTATAAACCTATTTCAAGAGAATTCTTCCTTATTATCACAACTTTTTTAGCATTTTGATATCAAAAAACTTTGTATGAGCCTTTTCTCTCATGGTTCTAGTAAGAACTTTACACTTATCAAGGGAGATGAGCTTTTTCTCTCATGGTTCTAGTAAGAACTTTACACTTATCAAGGAAGATTTAACCTTTGTGACATCAATTTTCACTTATTAAAGGAGTAACATTTTTCTATAACATGATTTCTTCTCACTTATCACTTTTTATCTTCTCTATTTTATAGTGTGATGTGATTATTCTTCTTTTTGGGTTTAATTTTTAAATTTTGGGCCGCTCTAATAGTAGAGATTCACATTAATTTTAATAGATAGTAATTACTAACGATGATTATTGATAAATAATAGTTATTGTAAATTAGAGGCGACTAGCAATAGTCAATAATGATGAATGGTAGTGGATAGTAGTTAATTATAATAAATAATGGATGGACAAAAATAATATTTTTATATCAATTAAATATTCTCATATTATAGGAATATAAGATACATACTTTCCTATGGAAATATTTTGAAAAAAATTGAGTTAAAAAATAATTTTAAAAATAATTGTATAAAATTAAAGCTAAATATATAAATCTTACATTTTTTTAAAATATTTTTAAAAATATGAAAAATATTTTACGAATGAAATGTTATCTTTGTGTTACTATTTCACATTGTGTAATAATTAAATTTACGGAGATCCTCTCCTTTTTGGCTTTTTCCTTCCAAAATGAATTTATTTATCATTAATATTTTTTTCCTTTTGGAAACAAAGTTTTATTTTCATTGCTTGCACCTTCAACTTCTGTTTAAAAAAGTTCCATCTACGATTTAGAGAAAGCCACGTCATCACACCCCATTAGCATTATTCGCTTATTATTTGGCAAACTTCGGAACGCTGTTGGCTGCCGTCTCACAGGCCCCGCGTCAATAGATTCGTAATTACAGGGTTCTTGGTAAATAAATTTTTGTTAATTTTTAGTTTATTGATGTCCTTTTATGCGATTAATTTGATTAATTAGTCATTTTATATATTTAGTAAATAGTTTATCTAATCGATTCATTAACTTTCAATCAATTACTAGTTTAAAAAAGTTAGGATTTTAACATTTTTAAATAATTGATTTATTAAATACTTTTAAAAAATTAAAAATACCATTGAATTA
Organism: Sindora glabra; assembly: GCA_020226215.1. NCBI lineage: Eukaryota > Viridiplantae > Streptophyta > Magnoliopsida > Fabales > Fabaceae > Sindora > Sindora glabra. The sequence continues at coordinate 38,815,010 of CM035227.1, read as the reverse complement.
TATAATGATAACCTTTTCTACTAATTATTGTACTATGAAAAAAGTTGGTTAATATATAATACCTTGTATTTAATTATTATGCTATTATATGTTCTTAACTATGTACTAATTTGATATATATTATAATAAATTATTATTTGTAAATAATAAATAATTATTTAAAATTACATAATAAAATTAATATTTTAATAAAATAATTGTTATAATAATTAAAGGCTTTGTTATATAAGTATTTCATGAATTTAAATTCTTTTTACATTAAGAGTAAAAATTAATAAAATTAATTTATACACATATATGATGCATATATATACATACTAAAAAATTATAAAATATATTCATATCCTTATATATTATTTTACATGTTAATAGTTAATAATAAATATTTAATTTTATCAAATATTTTTATTTAAATATCTAATATCCAAATCAACTAATATAATTAATTATTAACAAATAAATTGAATCAATAATTATTAATATAACCAAATAATTATCAAACAAGCCAATGTGCACTGTACAATCAAAAGCCTGCAGAACGCGCGAGGTGGAGAGCTTGCTGTTAAATGAACCAATAAATTCTTCATTGCATAAAAAACCTTCACATTTCTTCGCATCTAATTGGGTTTGCTTCTTCTATTGGTGGCTAATATTCCACGGTTGTGATTTGGGTATCTTTTTGTCAGCGTCCAAACTCCTTTTCCTATTCTCAGTAATTAGATTCCTGAACTAGTTCCCAGTTTTCTTTATTCGTTTGTAATAAGTAGGAATTTATAATAATTTTTTATGCTCCGTTTTATTTTATTCTACTTTCCTGCTCTTAAGACTCCACCCAGGACAGAAAAACAAACTTTAAACAAAATTTTTTAATATATTTAAAACGGAATTATCAAACTTTAGTGTAATCGTTGTAACACAAGTGTCGAGCCACCAGCCACATTAGTAATCAAATCAGTGAATAGAGAGACTAATGTTGCTGCGCAATGAGAAAGTTACTGTGTCTTGCAGTCCGAAACATGTATCAATTTGTAATAATTGGAGGGGCATTTTTTGTTATACCAAAATTAAAGGGTAAAGATAGCCCCACATAACCAGGAAACTGGCTGAACTAGTTAAGCGGTTGGATTTTATTTTCCTCGAGGATATTTTCGTCACAGCAAACCAGTTTCCATCGCTCTTTGACCGTACTTTGCCGATAGGCACATAGATCAGACAACTCCTCATTTTTAATCGCAAAGTGTCCTAAGTGGGTTTCACGTCATTCCATCTAAACTATATGAAAATTCGGTCAATTACGAGAAAATGAAAAATTAATCAATAATCATCTTTGTCATGATTGGTTAATTATCTGTTTTATTTTAATTAAAATTTACCGATAATTAAAATAACATGTAACTTTTATCATTGGTTCCTTGTTCTTTCATTTTTTTGCCTCATATTTTATGAGCTTTGGCCTGTGGCAACCATCTTTGTCATTCCGCAGAAACCAATTTGAAACTTAAAAGTCAAACTCTTAAATTGTATAAAATTTAAAACTAATATTTATTATTTTACTTAATTTACTATTTTTTAAACTATTTATTTTTTGTATAAACTTTCTGGGTAAGAATAATAATTTTGTTATATGTTAGTTTATTTCATTAATTTTTTACACATAATTTTTGTGTTACATAATTAATAAAATTAAACTAGATATGTAAATTTAATTGAGTTCTTGTAAATAATTTATAAAATTATGTGCTAAAATGGTATTTTAAACTAATATACAATAATATTGCGAATATTGCTTACAAAGCTTATAAAAATTAGGTGATTTAATAAAATAATTAATTTAATGAATGAAAAAAAATTTAATTTTAAATTTTGTATAATTTAAGGATTTAATTTTTAAATTTTTAAATTTTTAAAATTGAAAAAAATAAAATCCATCAAACTCACAATTGAAGGGGGTATCAAGCATTGTTCTCAAAATTTATTGAGCATTAATTTTTAATAAAAATCATAAAATCTAATGAAGAATTACAATTATTTATTGTGTTTTATTCCGATATGCATTAAAAAAAATTGGAAAAGTTTAGCATAAAATTCATAAAATTTTTAATTTTTTTTAGAGAATGCTGCAAGCGTGTATGAATTTTACAAGTAACGAATGTCCAAAAATTACAACTACTTCATCATTTAAAATTACATTAAAAAATTACAAATTTAAGGTTCCCAGACATAAAATTTCATAGATAATTAAACACTAAGGTCCCCCGACGATGTTGTATTTTCATCGTAATCTTCAGGCTTTTTATGTGTATAATCCGTGTTCAACCGGTTGCCTACCTAGGGAAATCAACGGCTGTTACTTTGTCATTTCTCACAGATCTTTTAAAAACTTTGCGCCTAATGTGATATATCTGGTACAACAAAAAATAAGATTTGCAACACAGACCTGT